>OZ020508.1:114872489-116072489 GCA_963971375.1 Platycheirus rosarum
ACATAACTTTATTTTGACAAAAAACAAACCCGGGAAACTGTATTATTTATTAAAAAAGCATTTATTTATTTAAATGATGAAAATTGGTTTTACTGAACAGCTGATTGTCATTTGACAGAATAATGAAACATTTCGTTCCAGTGTTTGTGGCCCATTTTTTGTTCCAATCCATTGTATATACATTGCCTATAGTACTATCATGAGACGAGAAAAAATCTTTTTCCCTAGAGCCGCTTGGAGTGCTAGTGTAGGACATTTTATTTGAGTGAGAGAGAATTAAGAGCATGGTTTTTAGTGTTATGCTTTGTGCTTAGTTTCCTGCGCATGTGCAATGTGACAATGTGAGGCAAGAAAAAACCGAAGGAGAACATGAAATAATTCAGTATCTTGTTTTGTTCATTGTATATATGTGTATAAACTGCTGGCAGTTTTGAAGTTAATATATAATGGTTTCGCTAATCTGAGGCTTAGTTTTTTGTAAGGATTTATACAAGATCCAACATTTTCATTGTTTACGTTTTTTTATATGGAATATGTAATATGAGAACTGGTTCTTACATAAGTATTTATACATGCGTACGTCATTGACGAGACTTTTGATTTGAGTTTTTTAGGATTTTCAAGTTTTGTATGAGCACTACCTACATACATATTTGTCATATTTGTACATATATACATCATTGACCAGACTTTTGATTCGAATTCTTTAGGATTTTCAATTTTTTTACTATTCTATTATGAAGGTTGTCGTCTTCAAATAGTGTACACATTCATTCTTGAAATTTAAACACAAACTTACTTCTTGCTGTATTTATACAAAGATATAAAGGCCCTTGCAATGGATGGATTTTTGTTTTGAATTTTACTTTCCATTCAGATAGGTACCAACATATACATATAGGTACATAGATATGTATGTGTAGGTATCTATCTGAATGAACTATGTGCAGAAATTCAATCAAAAATTGTTTGTAAATTGATTTATATTATTATTGATTGATTATAGGTATATTATTGATTTATAGTAACAAAGATCTTTTGTTTGTTTGAGGTTTATATAATAGGAACTAGTTGACCCACCCAGCTTAGCTCGCGGGAAAGAAATTTATAGTTAAACCAAAATATTTCTTTGTACTAATCTTCTATAGAATTGCTAAAAATACCACGGGTTTTTTACATTTGTAACACCTAATTGTTTAATTTTTACTTGCAATTATTATAGGTAGGTACTAAGTACAAGTTATGCATTCATGCAGAAAAAAAAATTTGAGATAACAATCAAATACCTATAACATTACGATGATAGAGACACATATTTGGCAAAATTCTGTCCGTCTACTAAACGGTTTGGCCACTTGTCTTTAAATTTGGAATATAAGTTTATTTTGACATTCGACATAGGATTTTTTTAATTTCTTTTTTAGCTGATACTTGCGATATAACCGTCAAGTAAAAGCTTATTTTTGTCAAAAACAGCTCCAAGAATTTTGTATGTAAAAAATCAATGTGCATTCAATTATGGTTAAAAAATATGTAAGTAAGAATGTAAGAAAATGTAAGTAGCCTAAGTAATCTTACACTAAAATATATTTATATAGGTATATTTAAACATAACGGCAACATTTAAAATAATGTGCTATACCTTTTTTAAAGCAAAAAAGTCTGTTCAATCATATTATTTTTTAAATAAAGAATTTCAGAAAAAAATAAATATATAAAAGGCACGACTGGTTTGCACGTACTTGCTCGTGTGTGCTAATTTGTTTATTTAGGGGCAGGTGTAAGCTTTTGTTTTCTCGATTGAAATTTTTTCATTCAGTAGTAATCGAATAGTTTTTTACTTGCGATTTATAGGGACTATAAGGCAAGTTATGCATTCGTAAAAAAAAAATCTAACAATCAAAATGACATTACGATGATAGAGAAGTCAAAAAAGTGGGAACGGAAATTCCGTCCGTCTGTCTGTTTGTCTGTCTGTCTGTTCGTATCGATATCTACAGCCTAAACAGTTAGGCCGATTTGATTCAAACTTGGTACATAGTATTTTTAGAGTGCTCTACTCGACAGTTTTTGGAATTGGCATTCTAGCTCCAAAACTAACGGTACCTGCCATATAACTTTTAATGAAAAACTTATTTTTCTCGAAAATGGCTCCTACGATTTTGATAAAACTTTTAGAATGCAAAATCTATCTTTTAGTTTAAATGGATTTTTGAGAAAGTTTTATAACGGTACCTCCCATATGACCGGTTTTTTTCAAATTAGACTTTCTCGTTAACGAATCGACGGATTTTGATAAAATTTTCAAAATATGTAGTTTTTTATGATTTAAATAATATTGCTTATTAAAATTTTCAAAAACATTTTTTTCTTAATTTTTAATTTTTTTTTTAAACTTATTTTGTTTTTTGAATATTTTGACAAAGATTTTTTTAATTTTTTCTCCTAGTATAAACTATAGATTTCTTTAAATTGACATACTCAAAAAAAATGTATATATATGTTTTCGAAAGTTTTTTCAAAAAACTGGTCGAACGATTTTGAAATGAAAAATTCATAAAATAGAAAACAGCAAGAGAAATAAGATGGCTTACAACATTTTGTTCCAAAAAACGTTATGAATAGTTTTTTTTTGATTTCATTAAACAAATAATATTTTCCCCCAAATTTTGTTTTATATTGCTCGGTTGAGCCCTAGCCACTAGTCTAATGAAAGCAAATTTCGTTATTTATATTATTATTTATTTATCGTTATTTATTTTAAAGCATTTTATGATCGTAACAGCATACAGCATACAGAATAAATAATAAGGACGCCTATGATAAACACATAAACATGCAAAACCAACTAACAAATAAAAAAAATACTCGATTACCTACTGAATGCAAAAATTTCAATCAAGAAAACAACTCAACTCAACGGTCATATGGCACTTCCTTTACTTTTAGGCCTACAATTTAAATTTCAATGTACCCTCTGGGGAATGCCAAAATAATCACACACATCAAGTTTAAAGATAATCGCTTAAGCCATTTAGGCTGCAGCTCGTTATACATACCTACTGACAGACAGACAGTCATTTTTTGTCGATCACTTTTTTAGACTTCTCTATGATCGTTATGTCATGTTTCATTGTTATCTAAATTTTTTTTTATATTCACAAATTCTAAACTTTACCTTATAGTCCCTATAATCGCAAGTAAAATTTGAAAAAACTGTGTAAAATGTCAAAATAACCTTAAGTTCTAAATTTTAAGTCGATTGGCTCATCGGTTTATGCTATAGTCCAAAATACATCCGTACAGACAGACCTACAGACAGACGGACAGAATTTTGCCAGCAACTCAAGTATGTTTCTCTATCATCGTAATGTAATGTTTGATTAGTATCACAATTTTTTTATGTTCACGAATCCTAAACTTGACTCATAGTCCCTATAATCACAAAGCTACTTGTGCATAAAATTCAACATCAACGATAACGAAGCCAATGAAATGAAAATTCAAAAAATAAAATCATTGTCGATCCTCTTCGTTGTTCACCGTCACCGAGAACAGGATATACACAATACACATACACATGTGCTTATTAAGTTTTCCTTTTTCTTCCTCACCCTCGCTCAAACCATCTGCCACACCGACAACCGACCGATCGACCTGAATTTAGCTGAACATTTTATCAAAGATAATATAACAAGTATACCTACGTAAATACACACATTATGTAGGGATGTATGTAGGTACATACCTAAATATCTACATACCCTCGAATGTTTTATATGAAAAAAATATAAAACTCAAAATAAACTTATCAACCAGCTTAAACATATACCCACCCCCCAGACACCATTCATTTACAAAAGTTGTTTTTCTTCTTTTTTGTCATTCCTTTTTTAAAACTAGCCATCTCGTCGCCCTGCTTGTGTGAAGCAATCCAGTTGTGCAAAAAAAAACTATACTCGCATCATTGTATATATGTAAACTGCAAACTGCAAAGAGTAAAGTACATGTTCACAGAGTTTCTCTTAGAATTCTCTTTGTTCGACTTGTTCGCCTCTTTCAATTTACCAAGTTAATTTTCCCTAGAGCCGCTTGGAACGCCACCGTCCACCGGTCGTCATGATAGTACTATAGCAGTCTATATACAATGTTCCAATCCAGCAGGAAAAAGTTTACTGAAGCATTTTGCATCATTAAAACAAATTTAAGGTTAGGGCTGGTTTGGTTGGCCTCTAAATTCTGACACAACTTTACTGATCGCTATAACTACCCGTACGTAAAAAATTTCAGTTTCCAGCTGTTTCAACTTTTAATGATGGATTTTTAATGATCGCTATAACTGGCGCCTTACTTAAATCAAAACACGTTCAAGAAAATATTCAGATTTCTCTCACAGGAACAGTGCATTTTTTCGAAATAAGAGCATGTGGAGTAGTATTTTTTTATAATTAACGCGTTAGATTCTTTATTGAGTCCAAGCAGAAAAAAACAACTTTACTTATTCAAGTCTTACTACCATACATAGATACATAACTTTGGTAGTGCTCCGTGGCTTAGTGGTTATTGTGTCGGACTTCTAAGCGAAAGAACCTGGGTTCAAATCCAGCTCATAGCCACCTTTTTTTCTGAGGTACTGCCTCTTGCGAGGAACTGACAAAACCTCCAAGAGTAAAATTTGTCTCGAAAAAGTGCATCTCGGACTCGGCGGTAAACTGTAGGTCCCTTCCATTCTTGCAGATTAACAACACACACACAGGAATGGTTGAGAGTATAAGTCACTATGCCTTGGCTCCTTAAGGAGCGGTCGCGCCACTAAATTTATTTATTTTATTTTTTAGATACATAACTTTATTTTCACTATCAGGCGTGAGAACGGAAGTTCAAAATGTGTCTCACACTTGAATTCATGGTTTTGATTTGCATAGAACAATATTTAAAATGGAATTGCTTATTGTTACATTTTATGTTTATGGGAAAAGAATTTGTCGTTAAACCAATTTAAAGGAAAGTGATTATTATTACATTTAATTGTTTATGGGGATACATAACTCCTCTCGCCTAAGTTAGTTAGTTAGTTTTTTAGATACATAACTTTATTTTGACAAAAAACAAACCCGGGAAACTGTATTATTTATTAAAAAAGCATTTATTTATTTAAATGATGAAAATTGGTTTTACTGAACAGCTGATTGTCATTTGACAGAATAATGAAACATTTCGTTCCAGTGTTTGTGGCCCATTTTTTGTTCCAATCCAGCAGGAAAAAGTTTACTGAAGCATTTTGCATCATTAAAACAAATTTAAGGTTAGGGCTGGTTTGGTTGGCCTCTAAATTCTGACACAACTTTACTGATCGCTATAACTACCCGTACGTAAAAAATTTCAGTTTCCAGCTGTTTCAACTTTTAATGATGGATTTTTAATGATCGCTATAACTGGCGCCTTACTTAAATCAAAACACGTTCAAGAAAATATTCAGATTTCTCTCACAGGAACAGTGCATTTTTTCGAAATAAGAGCATGTGGAGTAGTATTTTTTTATAATTAACGCGTTAGATTCTTTATTGAGTCCAAGCAGAAAAAAACAACTTTACTTATTCAAGTCTTACTACCATACATAGATACATAACTTTGGTAGTGCTCCGTGGCTTAGTGGTTATTGTGTCGGACTTCTAAGCGAAAGAACCTGGGTTCAAATCCAGCTCATAGCCACCTTTTTTTCTGAGGTACTGCCTCTTGCGAGGAACTGACAAAACCTCCAAGAGTAAAATTTGTCTCGAAAAAGTGCATCTCGGACTCGGCGGTAAACTGTAGGTCCCTTCCATTCTTGCAGATTAACAACACACACACAGGAATGGTTGAGAGTATAAGTCACTATGCCTTGGCTCCTTAAGGAGCGGTCGCGCCACTAAATTTATTTATTTTATTTTTTAGATACATAACTTTATTTTCACTATCAGGCGTGAGAACGGAAGTTCAAAATGTGTCTCACACTTGAATTCATGGTTTTGATTTGCATAGAACAATATTTAAAATGGAATTGCTTATTGTTACATTTTATGTTTATGGGAAAAGAATTTGTCGTTAAACCAATTTAAAGGAAAGTGATTATTATTACATTTAATTGTTTATGGGGATACATAACTCCTCTCGCCTAAGTATGAAGTGACGGCCAGGATAATGTTACATTATCAGTCGGAGCTTCGTGGTCTATTGTTTCCTCTTGAACCTCGTTGTTCCTTTGACATCTAAGGTATAGTATTGCTGCTGTTAATATGGCGAAGATGAAGACGAAGATAGAGATGAAGATCAAGAATTCTGGTCGCTTGTCTGGTATGTTTTCGGAAAGGGTGATGACGTCGGTATAACTTATGTTGGTTGTTTTCAAGACACTGGCGTTAAATCGGTCTAAATGAAGAGAGTTATTTATTTGTATAAAAATTGATGGAATGATTTCAATTTCATCCCAAAATCTGTTTAGTTTGTTTTTGTATATTATATTATGTATTTCTATTTCGCATTCTTCATAATGCGACAATAGATTTCCGGAGATGATTTTTTTTTCGATACCACAAGTTGAACTCATCGTTGAACTTGGTAAATTAATTAAAAGTATAAAGCCGTTGGGTAATACTACTTTGAACTGACACCACAAATAGCTTCTTTATGTTGGATTATCTTTGGAATGCATCTTTCCGAAGTCAAACTCCTTAGGTCTTCTTTTGCACAGCAGAACATATTGTGGTATTTTGGTATTTTTGAAATTCCAAAATAATAAAACAAATCTCTTTATTTTATGAAACACAACGTTTTTCAGTTTAAATAACACCAAATTTAACTTATTTCACTTATTCACAATTCAAATACGTTTTTATAATTCAACACTTTTTATTTAATCTCAATTCAATCACTTTTTACTAACGTTTCCAGTTGTTAACAATTCCACTTTCGAAAATAAACTGAACTTTCAATGCAATCTACTCTTGTATTTATACAATTTGAAAGCTTCTGGAAGCTTCTGTCTGGTTCTGGCACAATCTAAGCTTTCGGTACTAATTCGAGTCTCGAATTAGTACTTCCAGTTCGATTTAGTACTCAGTTAAAACATGTTGCAAATATGTAGCATACTTTTAGGCGAATGGTCGTTGTACACAATGAATGTTGGTTGTTGTACACAATGAATCCTACAGATGGCGTTAATTTACAAAATATATCCTCCGAATATCTAAACTTGTTCCACTTTCGAAAATAAACTGAACTTTCAATGCAATCTACTCTTGTATTTATACAAGTTTACAAGCTTCTGGAGGCTTCTGTCTGGTTCTGGCACAATCTAAGCTTTCGGTACTAATTCGAGTCTCGAATTAGTACTTCCAGTTCGATTTAGTACTCAGTTAAAACATGCTGCAAATATGTAGAAACTTTTAGGCGAATGGTCGTTGTACACAATGAATGTTGGTTGTTGTACACAATGAATCCAACAGATGGCGTTAATTTACAAAATGTATCCTCCGAATATCTAAACTTGTTGCCACATCACAATATGTTCAATGGATGTGCAAGGTTTACTCATATATTGAATGAAATTATCGTTCATAATGGTATGAAATTTATATTAAGGGTATCATTTAATGGGAGTTTTATCAAATGGTATAGGTTAAAAGGTTGTTGGAGAAGGATGGGTAATTTTATATTAAAAATTGTGTTTGTATGGTTATAATAAGTCTGTAAAGATAAAAACTCGTAAATTTGTTCATCAGAAGAAACTTTAATATTTTGTGAATTGATATTGTGATGTGGCAACAAGTTTAGATATTCGGAGGATACATTTTGTAAATTAACGCCATCTGTTGGATTCATTGTGTACAACAACCAACATTCATTGTGTACAACGACCATGCGCCTAAAAGTATGCTACATATTTGCAACATGTTTTAACTGAGTACTAAATCGAACTTGAAGTACTAATTCGAGACTCGAATTAGTACCGAAAGCTTAGATTGTGCCAGAACCAGACAGAAGCTTCCAGAAGCTTGTAAACTTGTATAAATACAAGAGTAGATTGCATTGAGAGTTGAGTTTATTTTCGAAAGTGTAATTGTTAACAACTGGAAGCGTTAATAAAAAGTGATTGAAATGAGATTAATGAATGAATGAATGATAAAAACGTATATGAATTGTGAATAAGTGGAATAAGTTAAATTGGTGTTATTTAAACTGAAAGACGTTGTGTTTAATAAAATAAAGGGATTTGTTGTATTAATTTGGAATTTTGAATGAGTTTTATTTGTCGAAACCCAGGCAAAAATATCACATTGGTGTCAGAAGTGGGATAAAACTCAGTAAAGTGCTAGAAAATTCCATAGTGACATTTTGTAAAACAGTTTCGGTGACTCATTTAATTGTGAAAGTGGAATTTTCCAGAAACTATTGAACTGATTGTGCTATAAAACTGTGAATAGCGAGTATTTTTGTTAAAAATAGTGTTGGAAAAAGATCTTTCTAGAAGAGACATTAAAATAAAACTGACTGTGTTGCGAAAATAGTGTTTCAGTTACATAAAATGGGTCGAAAATTAGAACAATTGACAACAGCTGAGTTGAAAGAAGAATTAGGAAAACGAAATCTTCAGACTTCGGGGCTGAAAAAGGAACTATTGCTCCGACTTCAGAATGCTATCACTCAGGATGGTGGAGACCCCGATATCATGTTGTTCGATGTTGAAGAACAAGGGAGAGAAGGCACAGTAAGTACAGCCGATGAAATGCCTGCTTTCATGAAGTTGCTTCTGTCGAAATTCGATGCTTTGGAAAGTTCCTCGAAAGAACAAAAGAACTTTCTGGAAGAACAAAAGAATGAGCAGAAGAATTCGTTGGAAATTCTCCAGCAACAACTAAGCGAACAAAGGAACGTTCTCGAAGAACAAAAGAACGTTCTCGAAAGTAAATTCGACGAACAAAAGAATGAGCAGAAGAATTCTTTAGAAGTTCTTCAGAAGCAACTAAGCGAACAAAGGGATTCTCTCGAAAACAAGCTAGATGCACAGAATGCTCTCTTCGACAAAAGACTCCAAATAGTAGATCAGAAAAAGTTCGGAAAGCAAGTAGAAAGTGTAGAGCAACAATACGAACATCTAGCTAAGGAAGTTGATTCTTTGAAGAAGCAGAAGGTTCGGGAATATTCGAGTGACGGTCCACGAAGAAAGGAAATGCAGCCCCCTGTCTTCGATGGTCAAAGATCATGGCCAATTTATAAGAGGCAGTTCGAAGCTGCTGCCTTGACGAACAACTGGGACAACGAAGACAAATCAATTGCTCTTACGCTTGCGCTCAGAGGAACAGCTGCCGAATTGCTGCAGACCATTCCTGAAGACAAACATCATGATTATGATGCCATGGTCAAGGCAATCGAGATGAGGTTTGGCGACGACCACTTGCAGCAAGTTTACCGAGTCCAGTTGCGCCGAAGGGTCCAGACAAGAGGTGAAACGCTACAACAATTGCGAGCTGACATTGAGCGCTTGGCGAATTTGTCTTATCCCAATACCAGCAGGGAAATCATAAACGAACTGGCAACCGATGCGTTCACTAATGCCATTGCAGATGGAAAACTACAAATGGCTGTGAGAATGGCAGGTAAGAAAACGCTCGCTGAGGCTTTAGCATTTGCCCTGACAATGGAAGCAGCAGACCAAGCTTCGCAAGGTAGCCATCGCGTCAGGGTCAACGTGTCGACATTGAAAGACAAAACCCGAGCAGTGTTCGAGGTCAAATGAGATGCTGGAATTGCAACAAGCTAGGACACCTACAGCGACAATGCAGATTTCCACCTAGACAGGTAAGCTGCCCAGATTGCGCAAGGAGGAGGCAGAATGACGAAGCATCCGGCAGGAATAACACTCACACTGCTGGACAAGCTTCTGATCAACAGCAGGCGGGAAACGCCTAAGAACCAACTTCGCGGGGCTGAAGTTGGATGATGGAATCGACGCCCCCAGGACCATCATCCAAGTTGACAGTGGAGACAGTCATCAGAAACAGAAAATGTGTGGCCACTATCGACACGGGTGCCACAGCCTCCATAATCAGAAGAGACCTTGTTCAGACATCATGGCTACATAACACCAGCTGCTACACTCTGAAGACAGCTACGGGAGAAGCAGCAAAAGTATACGGGGAGGTAGTTCTAAAGATACAACTGGCAGGGTTGACCTTCTCACATGCATTCTTGGTAGCCGACATTTTCGACGAATGCATCATTGGAGTGGATTTCATGAAGGCACATGAGGTAATCATAGACCTTCGAATGCAAGTATTAAGGTATCGAACCGTTGAGATCCCTATGGTATACGGAAACGAGAACGCTGTGAGTCTTCGGGCGGTTATAAGCAGAAATGAAGTCCTACCACCTTCTTCAGAGACAGTTCTTTGGACGCGTTTGGAGGGTGATCCTGGGAACCACCAATTCTATTTCATTGAAACAGATAATGAAGAGGACTTTCCAAGCTATATCGTTGGAAAGATTTTAGTGGAACCAAAGAAAAATATGGTTCCGGTAAGGCTGATGAATCCGAACAAACACTCCGTCAAGCTCAGACAAGGAGAGGTGATTGGAAGATGCGTACCCATTGCAGCCATATCAACAACATCTGGGAGTGAATCTGCGAGTCCTGTTTCTGCAACAAAATTGGCTGAGGTATGTAATGCTATCCTTGGAAACTGTGAGCTAAATCAGGAGCAGAAAACCATGGCCAAAAATCTCATTGGCGAGTTTGCTGATATATTTGCATCGCAGGATGGAGACTATGGTCGAACACACCTAGTAAAGCACCGAATAGACACCGGCGATAGCAGACCGATCCGACAACCTGCTAGAAGACTTCCATTGGCAAAACAGTCGGAAGTCGATGAGATGATATCAACCATGGAAAAGACGGTCTAATCGAAAACTCAAAAAGTCCGTGGGCCTCACCCGTTGTACTAGTGAAAAAGAAGGACGGCAGCACTCGATTCTGCGTGGATTACCGGAGGCTCAACGATGTCACCAAGAAGGACAGCTACCCCTTGCCTCGAATAGATGACACCTTGGATACCCTTTCTGGAGCAAAATGGTTTTCCACCCTCGATCTGAAAAGTGGTTACTGGCAGGTACAGATCCATCCAGAAGACAAAGAAAAGACCGCTTTCACAACGGGAAATGGACTATGGCAATTTACCGTTATGCCATTTGGCTTGTGTAACGCTCCAGCCACCTTTGAGCGTTTAATGGAACGTGTGTTACAGGGTCTGACATGGAAAACCTGCCTGGTGTACTTGGATGACGTCATCGTTGTGGGAAAGACGTTCGCTGAACATCGCGACAACTTAAGGGAGGTGTTTACACGACTTCGAACTGCACATTTGAAACTAAATCCAAAGAAACATTTGCTCTGTTCAAAGCTGAGGTGAAATATTTGGGACATGTGATATCATCAAATGGAGTAAACACTGACCCGGAGAAAATCGAAACCGTGAGAAATTGGCCAGTTCCCGAAGATAAACACCAGCTGAGGAGCTTTCTAGGTCTGGCCACTTATTACAGGAGGTTCGCCCGCGCTTTCCCGCAGACCATGTGAGCCCAGTTGCAAACATTGTGCGCGAAAAGAGGAAAAGGATTAAGGTATATCTGTCCAGAGAATAAGAGCCGAACCTGTAGAGGGCTGGAGTGCCGAAGAAATTCGTAATGCACAAAAAGAAGACCCTGACATCGAGCCAATCCTTGCTTGGAAGGAATCTATGGAGAAACCAAACGCAAGAGACATCTCCGACAGAAGTCCTACTTTAAAGGCATACTGGGCGCAGTGGGACTCTCTCCATGTGGAAGATGGTGTTTTGCGAAGAAAATGGGAAATGCCGGATGGAAGATCCTTTAAGATGCAGCTTGTGGTTCCACGATCGAAAGTAGAGGAGATCCTACGAGAAATGCATGATGGAGTATCCGGTGGGCACTTAGGAATCAACAAAACACTGGAAAAGGTACGGGAACGCTTTTATTGGCTAAGCGCAAGAAACGATGTAGAGAGCTGGTGTCGAAAGTGCACAACATGCACGGCTAGCAAGGGACCCAAAGTCAAAACACGAAGTAAAATGCACCAGTACAACGTGAGCGCCCCGTTTGAAAGAATCGCCGTTGACATCACAGGCCCGTTCCCGGAAACTGAAAACGGCAGCCGTTACATCCTTGTTGTCATGGACTACTTCAGCAAATGGCCGGAGGCTTTTGCGATACCCAATCAAGAAGCTAAGACCGTTGTCGAGCAGATAGTGGACCACTGGGTCTGCAGGTTAGGGGTGCCTATGGAATTGCATTCCGACCAAGGGCGAAACTTCGAGTCGAAGGTTCAATTCAATTCAATTTCAATTTTTAATTCATTTTATTCAATTTTATGTTCGTTTGTATTATAATTTAATGAATTTAAAGCTATGGCATTGCCGTCAGCTCGGTTAACAAATTTTGTTTATTACATTAAACATATTAATATAAATGTTTTTTTTTTTTTTTTTTTTTTTTTTTTTAATAGTTTTTATACATATTCGTTTATCAATAGCATTCTATATCTACACAGTTCTAATATAAATTTGCAAAGGTTTTTCCAGTTGAACTCGTTCAAGATTACAATTGTTTCTTGCATAGTTAAGGTTTTCTTTCCGAAGTATACAAGACGTTGGGGAGAAAAAATTGGACAAATACTTAAAAAGTGAAAACAGTCTTCTTTTGCTTTAAGGTTGCACAATGAACAGAACTGGTTAAAACTTCCGTTGTAAGGGCTTCCATTTAGATAGAGCAGTTCGCATCGTGCTTTGAAAATTAGAGATATTTCTTTATAACTATATACATCATTAATGTAATTCTTCTCAAGTAAATTAATATTAAGCTGCGAGTATAAAATGCTGCTCTCTGATTTTCGAACTTTCGCTGCAAACTCATCATGAACAGAATTTTCATGATTCTGAATAATTCGATATAGTTGGTCTTTGACCAAATTTATATTGTTTGAGTCCATTGAGACGACTTCTTCACAATCTATTCCTAAACGTTTCCATTTAGACCACCACCAATCCTCGTTCCTTAGCTCGTTTAACAGCATTTTCTTGGCCAGACGGGTATCTGAATAAGAGAGTACTTTGGTTATGTAGTCGGCCTGCAATTTCAGAGTATATGTGAAAAGTTTAGGAAGTCCTGTTTCAACATAAATTGCATAATTTGGCGTATTCAGTGGTAGGTTAAAGAGCTTTTTTAAAAAGTTTCTTTGAAACTTTTCGACGGACTCGTATTCGTCAATACCCCAGACTTGTCCAGCATAACAAAGAGTAGCCTTAACGACAGCATCATATATTTTGTACTTCGTTGAAAGATTGATTCTATTATTTAGGAATATGCTTCTCCAAGACATGTTGAGTAGGCTAAGTGATGAATTTGATTTTTCTGCAAGATGCACGTTAAAATCTAACGTTGGGCTTAGTTTTACACCCAAATACTTATACTCGTTTACAATCTCCAAACTAGTACCATTATAGAACCAATTGTATGTGGTTTGTTTTCTCGTTGAACGGCTAATTATCATTACTTTTGATTTGTTTGTGTTGATTACAAGACCCCACTGCTGACAGTATTCCGCGAGTCTATTGATCCTCAGTTGAAGGTTTTCTGGAGATTCTGAAAGCAACACCAGATCATCAGCATACATTAGAACATTTATGTTTGTATCGGCTATTCGAATCCCTCCAGGCAGGTATTCAACCACATCATTAATAAAAAGCGAAAACAATAGCGCACTCAGAAGGCAGCCTTGTTTTACTCCGTTATCTGTTTCAAACCAATCTGAGTAAGTGGAACCGTCCCATACAGCTGCTTTTGACTCTGAATATAGTGCTTTTAAAACATTAATGAATTTTGTAGATAATCTTAGCCTTGAGAGCTTATAAAAGAGAGCATTTCGATTTATAAGGTCAAATGCAGACTTAAAATCCACGAAGAAAGCATACACTTTTTTATTTCTTGCTTGAAATGCTTTAACAATTGAGGTAAGCGTGAAAATGTGGTCAATTGTCGAGTAATTTCTCCAAAATCCAGCTTGAAAATCTGACAGGGCACTGTTAACCTCTACCCATGTCTCTAATCTATTTACAAGAATACCACAAAATAATTTTGCAAGAACATTCATGAAGGAGATGCCTCGGTAGTTTTCAGCATTGTTCAAGTCACCTTTTTTGTATATTGGGAAAATTACTGACCTTTTGAATGATGATGGCACTTCTTCTGTCGAAAATATTTTATTAAAAAGGGATTGGAGTCTGTGGAAAGTTTCGGTGGCATTCTTAAAGAATTTGTACGGAACTCCATCTTCTCCAGGGGCTTTTCCGTTTTTTCCTTTGAAAATTGCAGATTTCAATTCCTCAATAGTGAGTTCAGAATCCAAAATGTCATCGGAGAACCATGGTTCAGCATACGAGAATCTTACGTAATATTGGCCGTATAAAAGAGATTTAAAATGAGTAGATAGCTCATCAGCGGACATTCCTAATCCAATTGTATGTTTTGTACCATTTATCTCTCTGACAGTCTTCCAGAATTCCTTTGAGTTCTTAATTTGGCCCAGTGTACGAGCCTGATTATTTTCAAAAGTAGATTTCTTTTGGAGACAAAGCTTCTTGAATGCTGCATTCGCTTCTAAATACCACTTTTTAAGTGTTTGGCTATAAGAGTTTCTCAGTGCATTTAACAGAATAAACGTTTTTTTCCGAGCAAGCATACACTCTTTGTCAAACCATTTTTGTTTGAATTTTGAAGATTTGTGTGAGAGAGTGTTGTTTGTGGAGCTCTTAATGCAAGCAATGAGTTTGTTTGCACTTATTTCCGTTGATTCTGTAGAAATATCTACAGAAGCCAGATTTTCATCCAATTTCTGCTGAAAAACATTACAAATGTCTTGATTCCATTTCAGCCGCGGCAGTAGATCGAGATTTTTTCCATTTGTAGCATATTTATTAACCCATTCCACTGTAATTGGCATGTGGTCGGAGAAGATTTTGCTTTGCACTTCAAACTTCTTCACTAGATCATGCCAGTCATTATTAACCATACAGTAATCGATGACTGATTTTCCTTGCCCTCCAAGAAATGTAAACTGACCTTTGGTATCACCATTTATACATCCATTTAAAACTGTACAATCAAACATCTGCTTAAGTTCCAATAAATGTGTTCCCTTTTGATTACATACATCGTCCATTGATACTCTATGACTGAGATTTAAAACTGTGTTATTTGTACTGCGGCTTGCTGTTACTTGTAAATTAGCTATTCTGGCGTTAAGATCTCCAATCAATAAAATACTCTTATTCGCCATATTCATCATGATGTTGTTGAGTCGTTCGAAGTCTTCGTTCCATATGCTCTAGTTAATATAACAAGGAATAATGATAAGATTTGGCTTTCGTAATAGTTTAACAATCGTGATTCCTTCATGTTCCTCAAAGTCGTAGGTTTTTAAAAGTGATATTTTAATTCCATAGAGAGTCCCACCACTAGCCCGTCCTCTGGAGTATGTTCTCACTGCAGCTTTCCAAGTTAATTTGAAACCATTAAAATATTTAGTAAACTTGTTAAAATTTTCTACGTTATATGAGTTTCGTACAAAAAAAAATACATCAAAACTTTTTACATATTCAAAAAAATCCACAAACAATAACTTATTATTAAGGCCTGACACATTATATGATAAAATATTACTATTACTTGAAAATATTGAGCTGATGGCATAATTATTTCAATTTTGTACTATTGTACTACTACTAGCACTATTCTGCCTAAGTGGCATCTCTGAGCCATTTTGCCTGACTGGTTTATATAAATCATTTTGACGTCTACTTGACCTTTTCAATAGTTTGACAGGTTCGAAGTTGAGATCTCCAAACATTTCGCAAAGTTGTTGTTCGCCATTATAGTTTTTATATTTTATATTGTTATAATTATTTAAATAAAATATTTTATCAGCTACCACAAGCGAGTTGTTTTTTATTTGAACAGCTTCATTCGGATTTTTATTTTTTATTATTTTTCGGTAGCCAAGAAGAATACGGCGTTTGAATTGCATCTGCTTTGTTAGATCTCTTTGGATGAAAGCACCTGTGCCCTTTAGTTTTGAAGAATTTTTCATCATTTTTGTTGCATTTTCGATAGAACCAGTGTTAATTTTTAATTTGGTAACAGTGCTATTTTCACTTATTTTTATAGACTCAGTGATTTGGTTTGGGTCGCCAAGCAGAAGTTGACTAATGTCTTGTACTCTCTCTCGAAGATCAACGTTGTTTGGAACAGTGAGGATAATGTTTTTACCTCGTAGAATCCGACTTGCAGTCGAAGGTATTCCAGGAAGTATGCGCATCACTCGGGTTAAAGAAAACAAGGACAACACCTCTTCATCCACAGTATGATGGAATGGTAGAAAGATTTAACAAGACCTTGAAGGAACATCTGTCCAAAGTCGTGAACAAGAACCAACGGGATTGGGATCGGCGAATTCCTTTATTTCTTATGGCCTACCGGAATGCGGTTCATAGTACAACTGGATACACTCCATCCGAAATTCTATTTGGACGAACTACCCGGCTTCCAAGTGAGCTAAGATTCGGATTTCCTATTGAAGATCCAAAATGCGAAGAGGACTACGTATTAGATCTTAGAGAAAGGATCAACGACATTCACCAGAGAACAAGAAACAACATAAAAATTGCGAGTGACCGCATGAAGACCAGATACGATGCGAGAGCAACAGCACCTGAATTCAATGAGGGAGATCTGGTATGGCTTTATAACCCACATCGCAGAGAGGGAAAATCGCCCAAGCTTCAGCAGGACTGGGAAGGTCCCTACCAAATAGTTACGCGCATTAATGACGTCGTTTACCGAATCCAACGAGGACCAAGAGCAAAAATGAAAATTATCCATGTGGATCGACTGCATCGTTACCACGGAAACAATGATGATGTGCTTGTTCGGGACGAACAAAACTAAGAGGGGGACAATGTGATGTGACAACAAGTTTAGGTATTCGGAGGTTACATTTTGTAAATTAACGCCATCTGTTGGATTCATTGTGTACAACAACCAACATTAATTGTGTACAACGACCATGCGCCTAAAAGTATGCTACATATTTGCAACATGTTTTAACTGAGTACTAAATCGAACTTGAATTACTAATTCGAGACTCGAATTAGTACCGAAAGCTTAGATTGTGCCAGAACCAGACAGAAGCTTCCAGAAGCTTGTAAACTTGTATAAATACAAAAGTAGATTGCATTGAGAGTTGAGTTTATTTTCGAAAGTGTAATTGTTAACAACTGGAAGCGTTAATAAAAAGTGATTGAATTGAGATTAAATAAAAAGTGTTGAATGATAAAAACGTATATGAATTGTGAATAAGTGGAATAAGTTAAATTGGTGTTATTTAAACTGAAAGACGTTGTGTTTAATAAAATAAAGGGATTTGTTGTATTAATTTGGAATTTTGATTGAGTTTTATTTGTCGAACCCTAGGCAAAAATATCACAATATGTTAGTGTATCAAATCAAGCTCATCCGGATTCAAAATTTGTTTGGGTATTATATTTACTTTAGCCAAATTTATTGATTCAATTATTTCTTGCAAATGGTTTGTAAGAATTTCAATATTATAATTTTTCAATATTATAATTAATCTGATATATATATATATATATATTGAAATTTTTCGTCTTCCGTTCGAATTTTTTGAGATATCGTTAATTGATATTTGTTCAAATAATCTTCCAAATCTTTTTGCTGCGTATTTATATGTTTGGTAATGTTTGGGAATCTTTGGATCATTTTGTCATTAATTTGTACTTGTTTTGTTAATTCCTTATTCATGTCATATTCGTTAAGTTTGAAGTTTTGTATGTCTTTGTTTATTTGTTCCGCGTCCTTATAATCCATGTTGCCTGTAATTGTTTTAATCAGGGAACCTAGTCCATTTATTAACCCTCTCTCTTGTTTCGGTATCGGGGAAGTAGAAACGACAATTTAATTTTTAGTTCTTTGAACTTGAGATTAGTGACTTCTTTCATTAATCCTAAATTTGTGTTATCATTTATTAGTTTTACACATGTTTCAATATTTTTAATATTTTCTTCATAAGCGATATGGATAAATTTAATATGTGATTCAATCATTCGGCTCGGACTTAATTTCATGGGGAGGAGGCCTTGACTCTTGGATAGGTCCTGTATGTCCATACGTTGACCCATGACTTGATTTAACCTGAAATTTTCGTTTTTCAGTTAATTTATTTTTGTGGGCTTTTCTATCATTTTTTGTTAGTACGGTTGTTTTATTGTTTTTTGTTACGATTAGTTTTTTAGCTCTAGGGGTAAGTTTATTTCTTCTGTTATTTCGTTCAAAGACAAAATCGTCTTTATAAAATGTAGGGGGAATTTCTCTATGTTTGTTAATTTTATCTATATTTAATTTATTATGAGTTTCAATTTTGTCTTTAATATCTTTATACAATTGGTTTTGGTAAGTTTTTAGTTTATTGATAAAATCATGTTCTGAATCATTTAGTGTGAATTGTTTGAATTTATGTGTTCTTCCAGTTATTAATTCAAATGGTGTCAAATTTGTCAGGGAAGGTATGGAGTTATTGTAAGTTAATTATGTTTCATTTAATATGTCAGTTGGAATTAGTTTGTTATTTTTTTATCATAAATATTTCGATAAATTTCTGTCAATCTTGAATGAAAACGTTCGACTGGTGAATTACCAGTGGAATTTTGAGGTGTGGTTATGTGCAAATTTATGTTATATTGCTTACAAAAATCTTTGAATAAGTTAGATTTAAATTCGGCAGCTGAATCACACACTATTTTCTTTGGTATACCGTGCTGTGAAAAGAACTGTCTTAATGAACTTGATATACACATACTGTCACGTGCTGTAAGAATATATCCAGGAGCGAATTTTGAAAACTAATCAAAAATGGTTAGTATTTGTATGTTGTGAATGCTATAAACATCGATGTGTAAAATATCTATGGGCTTATTAGGGATTTCCGAATGTTCGTATTGAATTTTTGGTGGGATGCCTATCATATTTGAGAAGTTTGCATTTATCACAGTTGTTGATAATCTTTGTTATTTTTTCTTTCATTTTGGGAAAGTAATAAGATCTATGGAGATGGTTGAAAGTTTCATTGATCCCACGATGATTGCTATCATCATGATATTTGTTTATAATTTCGTCTTGCTGGTCGGAATTTGTAACGTCTTTGATGTTTTCATGATTAATAAAATTTGCACATGCACCGGTGTCAATTGAAAGTTTCAAGTTTTTACCACATAGGGAAGCTATGATAATATACGGTAATTTGTTATTTCAATGATTATTGAATTCTAGGAAACCGTATTGTTTTCCGAGGCTTTTACACAAATATTTTAATCGTCAATTTCGGTTTTATATTCTGGTTTGATTTCCTGATTTGATATATTGGGATTGTATGAGTAACTAATGTTGTCTTCATACTGCTCAACATAGTAATCTAAATTGGGTTCATAACTATTATAATTATCGAAGTGTTGGTTGTAATTATTGTAGTCCTCATTTGTCTCTGAGTCATAATATAAATTATGTACTTCTTTTATCGAATATCGAGGCATGTGGTCGTTCGAGCTTGACTACTTGCAACTTCCATTGGAGTAGGGCGAGGTTGTGGTATATTAAAATTTGGTCTAGGATAAAAATTATTTTGTAACTGGTTAAATGGTTTGGGAGTTACCATATTACTTGATGGAACTAAAAATTTATTATTAAATTGTTGTTGCCGTGGATATTGTAATCTTGGAACACCCTGTTTAATTGGCCTGTTAGGTATTAATTGATTGTATTGAAAGTTTTGAGGGCGATGCTGTGGGAAACAATTAAAACTAGATTGCATTGTCTTATTAGGTCTGGAAAATAAGAAGAAGGAACTTGTTGGAGGCTTAAAAAGAGGGGAATTTTGGTGATTAAAATTTTAAATGGGTAATTTATTCTGATTCGAGGAATATTTCATATAGAACGTGTTTTGTTCTTGAATGCAAACATTCAGAGCTTCTGTGAGACTTGATGGTTTCATGGCTCTTATTGTTAACCCTAGTGGTTCTTTAAGTCCAATAAGGAAGGTTTTCAAACACATATCAGTATATAGAGAGTGTTTTGCAGAAATTACGGATGATATTTTTTCATGAATGAATATGATTAACTATATTTGATAGTATCTCTATGATTTTTGCATAAAACTGTTGAACTATTTCATTTGTTTGTCTTAGACCATGGAGGTCTCTCATCAAGGAAGTTTCATTTCTTTTGTCTGCATAATGTAAAATAAGATTTTCCTTCATACTTTCCCAGTTGGTTGAAGTGCCGTACATGTTTAGAACATCGTTGGCATCGCCAACAATTTTGTTTCGTATAGCTCTAAGTATAATGTTGGCATACGATGTGCCATCTAGTTGAGGAATTAGCCGCATTATTTTCTCAACGTTTCTTAAAAAGTCCTTGGATTACAGTCATAATGAGGTAAATCTTTAATAGCATCCGGTATACGAAGGCTATTGAAAATATTATTTAGGTCTAGAGTGAAAAGAGTGTTATTCTGTGCATTAGGAGTGGTGTTGTTAGGAGGTGTAGTGTTATTATTTAATGTAGTATTACCATTTGGTAGGAAAATGAACAATTTCATCAATATATAACTCACATTAAAACAATCCAGTAGAACATAGTGTCCTTGAGTTTTGTTGGTCTTCCGTTGTGGTTTGTGGTTTGTTGTTCCTGACTTGATGTAAGTGTTGCAATTCTGTTATAGTGTAAGCTCTTTGTTTCTTCTTCACAATATTCACAGTTAACCGTCTTTGATTTAAGCACAATAAACCGTTATGTAAATGTTTTCTCTCTGTTGTATTCACAATAAACCGTTGTGTTTTCTATTTATTTATTAACGATTAACTGTTCTTTTTTTTACACAATAACCTGTTGTGTTTAATTTCTTGCGAAGAAAAACAAAATCCGCACGACTGCGCCAGTTAGACTCTTTATTGAGTCCAAGCAGAAAAAAACAACTTTACTTATTTAAGTCTTACTACCAAATGCCAAGAGCAAATTAATTTTATTTTTAACATAGACATTTAGACATACATAGATACATAACTTTATTTTCATTATCAGGTGTGAGAACGGAAGTTCAAAATGTATCTCACACTTGAATTCATGGTTTTAATTTGCATAGAACAATATTTAAAATGGAATTGCTTACTATTGAATTTTATGTTTATGAGAAAGAATGTGTCATTAAGCTAATTTAAAGGAAAGGGATTATTATTACATTTTATTGTTTATGGGGATACATAACTTGCACACAAGGGACTATTTGTTTCCCTTTTAATGTAGAACACACTGCGTGGGCATAAGGAAGATAGGGAGGGAAGATATAGAAGGTGTCGATTAACATTGGTTTTGAATGTTTGTAGATCAAAATGGCAAGGGAAAATCTCGCCGGGTAAACTATTGCAAATTCGTGCGTTGTTCGGCTAGAAAAAGAATCCCTTTATTTCACGGTACGGTTATTGGGCTCAAGGGTGAACTAATGGGCATTCCTTGCGAGACGAGTATTACGGGAGAAACTTTTAAGGGGATGAATGCAGCTGGCTACTTCGAGAGAACATTTTTTATAAAAGAAACGATAAAATAATGAAAGACATGAAACATTGCGTCGGTGTTCGAGAGGGGCAATTGTTTCAGCGGCAGTTCTATTTTTTTGGGAGTTATACTCGAGTTTAGGACGTATAAACGCTTTATAGGTTGTAGCCAGATCAGATGGGGAAAAGTACTTCTTACACCGATACAGAAAACCTAAGAACCTAGCAGCATTCTTAGCGATTTCAAATATATGGTCGTTCCAACGGAGGTCGTCGTTGACACACATACCGAGTACTGAGAGCTTTTCGGTTTCTTCGATGTAAGTGCCATTCAATGGCATTAGGGGTATGTTAAGCTTTAACGACAGAAGACAGCATTGAGTTTTCGAAGCATTAAACTCCACACGATTCCTATTAGCCCATTTGACAATGCTGTATAAATCGGAGTTTAATGAGCTTGACATACGGCACCGTTGCAATTGTACGTCCGAAGGCGAAGGACGTGAATTATCGAAAGAATATGAAAAGCTGAGGGTAGAGTCGTCAGCAAAACAGTTAAGTGGATTAGAAGTAACAGACAGAAGATCATTTATAAAAATGAGAAAAAGAGTTGGAGACAGAACAGAGCCCTGGGGCACACCAGCGTTTATTTTATGGGAATCAGACTTGAATCCGTCCAATACAACTTGTATTGAACGGTCTAGAAGATAGCTTCTAATCCAACGAACAAGAGTATTATCGATCCCAAAAGCACGCATTTTCGATAGGAAAGCTTCATGCCAAACTCTATCAAATGCCTTGGAGATATCAAGAGCAATAATCTTACTTTCACCAAAGCGATGTAAAGATTTGTTCCACTGTTCGGTGAGATATGCCATCAGATCACCAGTGGAACGGTTGCTGCGAAAGCCATACTGACGGTCATGGAGAAGCTTTCGATCTTCGATATATTCCTCAAGTTGACGGTTAATCAGTGTTTCCATGACCTTAGAAAGAAGGGATGTCAGTGCTATGTGTCGGTAGGAGGAGGGGGAGGATGGGTCACCTTTCTTAGGGACAGACTGAACAAATGCTGTTTTCCATCTTCTAGGAAAGATTCCAGAAGAGTAGGAGCGATGGAAAAGCTTACGCAGTGGCTTTGCCAGTGTGGAAGAACACCTCTTCAGAAGAATCGGGGGTATACCATCCAGGCCAGCGGATTTGTGTATATCGAGATCTTTGAGAACTCTTGCTACTGTACGAGTGCGGAAAAAATCTGTCCCATGGAAAAATTTACATTCTCAAGTACAGGAGGGGAAACGTTGCTGTTAGGCAGCGAAATGGGCGGCGAGCAAGTTTGTCTTCTCTGAAGAGTAAACAATTGGTTTGTTATTATCGATGAGCGTTCGAACCGAAGATGTTGAGGAGTTTTTAATATTTTTTACAAATGACCAAAAATTTGTACTGCCTTTGGGACACTGCAGAATTTTTTGCCGTAATTTTTGGTCATGCAAAAATTTGGTTCTTTCAATAACGGACTTGCATGAGTTCTTTGCTTGTTTGTGCTTTTTCCGATTTTCCTCTGTAGGGTTGGCTTTGTAGGATCGGAAACTTACTTCTTTGAGCCTGATAGCTTCTTTACACTCAGTATAGTGAATCCTAAATTTGGGTTATTAAGGAAAAATAATAGGGGCATTCATGCAATCGCGTAAAACCATGATAAAGCGTAAGAACCTCGTGAATTTGTCTTCTCATAAATGAAATGTCAAAATTTTAATGGGAATTTATCTATGCGAACTTTATAAATTTATCTCATGATTTTGCCGGATAAAGTGAAAAAAATGAACCTCGTAAAACTGAGAAATGTCTTTTTTGTTGTCTGCCTTTTGTGACAGCTGATGTGATAAAGGTACACTTGTTAACAAAAGTCTACGTACATCATACTTGTGTACGTGTACTTTTGTAATCCCTTTTTATTGGATCTATAGAGGCTGACTAGTTTTTTTTTACATTTTCTTAAGAAGTTTGTTTTTATATTCATATTTTAGCTATAACAAGGCGAAAAATATTTATTTTCTTCAAATTTTATATTCTTCTAATAAAAACAATAACTAAATAATAAGATCTACTAGTGTACGTACACTTTTGTTAGTAAGTGTACTTTAATCTCAACGTTGACGTTTAATGACTGTTTCCACATATATGCGCGAAACAGATTGAACCAGCAACAGCACCAGCAACAGCGGCCGCCATTATTTTAGAACCAATGTATTTCAATTGCTCAAGTTAGATTAGACCAGCAACAGCAACTTCGTCGTTAGCGTCGTTTGACCAAAGTCCTAAATTTGCTGTTGCTGTTCCATTGCTACCAACTTTGCGTTAGTAAAATTCATACTGCAAAAGAAAACTTCGTATACTTTTTTTATGACACAAAGTATTAAACAGAAGTAAGAAGACGATGCTGGTGCTGGTGGAATAAAACAGCACAGATTATATAGATAGGTATATGAAAGAAAACATTCGTGATAATTAAGATCAGTAAACATCAACGTACGTGTTTGTCTAACAGAAAAATGAAGGTTCTCCTATTTCTTTTTTTTTGTGCTTAAATTCCAACTAGATAGGTTTCCTTTCAAAATTCGAAGCAAAAAAGAAAAGCTTTTAGTATTCCTTTCTTTTTTTTAGAAATTTTCTTTTTTTTTTATTTAATTTTATAACTATTAAAAATTTACAAACCTATAGGATTTATAATACAAAAAAAACTTATCCGATGCACTTAACACCCTTAACCTGCTTCTATAGCCGTCGGTCTTATGACTTACCCGGTTTTTTTTCCGTTTCTGCACTCCCGCAAACCCCAATCAGGCTATTTCGAGGTGAATTAGCGGACGAAAATCCGTTGACCACCTATGGGAATCTCGAACTGGAGCTCCCCCCTAACACCTCGTAATACGTAATTCAAAGGAGAAAATTGCTCCCAAATTTCCCCACAGTATTAACATTTCGTACTTCTCATCTGTTCCACCCATTTCCACCACTCTGTTCGCTTTCTTTTTACTCTCGGCGAATTCCAGTTATCTGGAACAAAAACTGACAGAACTAAATCTAGTTTTATTTTTCCTTCTCCGTGCCGTCGTCGATTGTTTATTTCACTTGGTTCGTGTTTTCTACTTTATTTTTTTCAAAAAAAAAAACAAATTTGTATTCCCCGTGATGTGAAACAATAACAATAACAACAATAATTACCAATTAACAACAATTGACCAACAAACAAAAATCCCTAACAAAAATAATTATTTGCGTTCTTTTTTATTGTGTGTTCTTTTTTTGTGTCAACAAAAATGTCGCATTTGTACCTATAACCATAGGTACAAATAAAAGTAGATTTGTGTTCAATTTCAGTCTTAGTTGTTGTTATAGTGTTATTATTGTTATTATCATTGTTCCATGTTGCATTTTTTATAACTATTGTTAATACGTTTGTAAACAAAAAAAAACAAATTTCTTATTCTGATTTTTTTTTAGATTGTTTTCCAGACAACAGCCACACATATGCAAGGTGTGTATCAAGGAGGATTTCACCGAGTCGAACAGATGCCGGTAATCTATGATTTTATTTTGGTTATTTTTATTTTACTTAAATCAATATTTTTTTCTTTCTCCTTCCAGGCAGCCGTAACAATTTTCACGAACCTGAAAAAAACCTGTATACGATTTCTCATTAAACAAACGCTAAACAGTATTTCCTTTCTTCTTGTAGCGTTGCCTGTGCAAAATTAATATTAAGAAAGCAAATTAAAAAAATAATTAGAACCCATCCAACATCACGTTTGAAAACGGAGACTTCAGAAACTTGAACTGGCTTAATAAATTGTCTGTGGAGTTTATTTACAGAGGTGCTTATAATTTGTAGTCGCTTTCAATTTGCGATGTCTTATTTACAATTTAAAAAAAAATTATTCTTCGAAAAAAAGTAAACAACATGCAGCACCTCCTTCTCGCTGGTTTCTTCGCAGCCTGTGGAAGCGCTTTTGGGAAACTATCCGGAGGAGATTACGAATTTTTGTATTCATATCTATCCCTACAGGCTATTGTTGAACCGGTATTTATGTACATATATTCATACAAAAATTTGTTCAATTTAAAATAACACCGATAACCTAGTATATTATACTCGTTCAAGCAATATGTGTGGCACTAATGATCCTATGTAACATATTAAATTGGAGGCATTTCCTAAGAGCTTTACATTCTACAGAACAAACACTTACTGCAACAGTTGTATCATCTGCAGCCAATTATATCTTTGCGGTAAGGTCATATATATATCCAATATTCTAATAGGCACACTCAAAAATAATGTTTATGTTAATTAATTTAATTACATCTTTAAAGTTCATATTCGGGATAATTTTGTTTAATGAATCAGTTTCCCTACTAACCTCTTTTGGCACGGCACTTATAGTAATTGGAATGTGTTTTCTGTACATTTGAAATTATGTAAGTATACATTTATTGTAATAAGCTTAATATTGATTCTTGTTAAGTTCTTCAAGAAGATAAATCAGTTGTGCTTTTAATCTAAAATTGAATGGATTATTTAAATTATCAAAAAAAAAAGAACTTTGAATTTTACCGAAATGAGCATGCATTTCTGAAGAGAGGTCAACAACTCAGCAAATCTGAGAAAAAAAACGAGGAAAGCATTAGCTTTTGTCACTAATTGTTCAGACAATATTAAAGAAGAAATATTGGAAATTGGAATGTGCATGTGAAGGAAAAACAGGTTTTTTTTTCAAAATAAACATGATTTGTCAAAATTGTCTGCATTTTTATATTTCCTATATCGAACGATTATGCTTTGAATTATGTTGAAGTGTTTATTTACAAATTTCAAGAAAAGTGAAGGTTGCTTTACATGGATCATGGATGGATCTACATACATCTGCAGATTTGAAGAAAAGTAAAACGGGACAGATTAAAATCATTAACATGACAAATATGGGTATACACAAGCGACTGAGCTTTTTATTTGTCGCATTCCTCAGTAATCTTACCGTGTAGTTGGTAGTAGTCCCTCAAACAGGCGGACCTTGCTCACCCTTAATCATGAATCCTTCTTGACAAGGTGATCGAAAGGCTGATTAATCAGCTGCCTTTTTTGTATAACCACTTACCAGCCGTATTTAAGCGGCATACTAGCAATCTGAAAAACGGAACTACTGTCTACACCGGTTTGGCCAAAATAAGATTGTAACACCCGATTTCTAAGGCTATTTTTAAAACTTTTTTTAATAAAATGTTCTTATACTTGAATTTGGGCTTGACAAAACTCTTCTTCACTTATTAGTAATTACTTTTCAAAAATGTTGGTGTGCCTCATAGCTCCGTTTTACATCCTAGTCTTTTTCTTATATTTATGAACAACTTGTCCTATCTTAAACAGTTTATCTATGTACATCAGTGTGACTTCCCGTACAATAGGACAATAAAATTGTCTATTATGTCATAAAAGCAAGCTTTTTGATTCTGGGAGAATATTTCTTTTTTTTGTCGAGTTTAGAAATTAAGAAGTATATGGCCCATCAGTTATCACATACGAGACACATACGCATATAAGGTAGTGGCAGTGGCAGTGGCACCAGTTCTCGACCAGTCACCAGCTTAGCCACTTTGAAAGTTGAATGGTCAGAAAAAATACATGCCTTGTTGTTGTAGCTTCAGATTAGAAAAAAAACTTCTTAGGATAATAAATATTGCTCAATCCAAATAAACAATTTTATTTTCTGAAAGGAAAATTATACATAGAAAATAGTCTTTAAGAATAGGTAATCTGACTTACATTCCTTACGCTTCTTTATTAAGTTTTAACTTTTTATCAACTTGCATCTACAAGCTACAACTTATGGTTTATAAATGAGATAAAGTGAAAGCAATATTTTTCGAGAAGCGTTAATCAGACTACTAGATTTAATTTGAAAAGCGAAAGGAAAACACAAAGAAGAATGAGACAGGGAATTTCAAACACAGTTGTAGAAGTAAAAACTAACATTTAAAAAAAGTAAGATTTAAAGATTTAGTAGTTAATTTTAATACTTTATGATATTATTCGGCGGCTCGATGACATCCCGGGGCCCGTCTGAAGCTATGAAGACAAATCTAGAACAGCGAGACGTCCTACTGATCTTTTTGTCTTAACGGAACCATTTGAGACTCCATCTGGTCCAGGATATGTTCTGATAACTCGACCCATCTGCCACGACGAACGAATTTCATTGGGATCGACAATAAGTAAAAGAGTTCCTTCTTCCACAGGCTTAGTATCGTGGTGCCATTTAGACCTTCTCGTAATTTGCGGAAGGTACTCAAAATACCAACGTCTGGTTAACTGGGACCTCAAATGCTGAGCTCTTCGACTGAACAGCTTGCTACAAGAGTCGGACTTACGAAAAATTCCAGGAGCCGTGACGTTCGAAAAGCATCGAGTTCGGTGTAAGTGTGTTGCGGCCCACTGCCAACACGAACAAATACGAGACCTTTTACATTTAATTAAGCCAGTCGGGCACGCGATACATGCGGCTCCGACTAGCGTCATAGGATAATGCCAGTGCGCAGCCTAGGACGTGCTAGGCAATGCAAAAGAAGGGCAAGGGGCACAAAGGTAGACAGATGTAAACACAAACAAACACCAAAAATAAATATTTTTTTTTGTATATATTCACTTGTATTTAAATTTTTGTTGAATAAATAACAAATAAAAACACGAAACACAATTGCGTCCGAATAAGAGGAAGATTTGGTTTGCGCGTTTTTAAATATTTTGGACTAATCAAAGCTAGGAGCGGATAGCTGGGGAACGCGACGACCTCGACAGACTTAGTTTTATTCGCGGACCCGAACAATTTTTCAGAAATTTAAAATGAAACGCGAGAAAAGTTATTTTTTCTAGTAAAAACGCGAATGTTAAATACAAATAAGAAGCCATTTTTTTTTTCTTCGCAGTTTGACATTTGGCACCTTGTATCGGCTAAGTAGTCTCCTTTCCGAAAAAGTGCTCACAGGCCGAAATTTGGATTTTCGGAAAGGGAACAAATTAATGTGTCGAACAGCTGATTGAAAATTGTATATAGGTCGGGCCGTTGAAGCCAAGGATTGTAGGCCACAGGTAAATAGAAAAAAAAGCGGCATGATAGGAAAAACGGAAAATCAACTTTTTGGTGGTTCAACGATTTGCCCGTTGGAAATTGATTTTTAAAACTTCAACCACCGCCGCAAGAGTTGCATTAGCGCGAATGTAGTGCAGTTTTGTTAAATTTTGAAATTGAAAGTAATAAGTGCGTTTTTTTTTTGTATTCAAAAGAAAAAAAAGGTGCGAGTAAATATACATAATTAGAATATAAAGTTAATTTTGATATTCCTTTTTTTTTATTGTGACTAAGGACAAATAAAACGATTGCGTAATTTGTTAACAAAGGAAATAATTTTGCGTTTTTTTTTATAATAAAAAAAAAAGAAAAAAGGGGTAAGTGAACAAATCCTTCGCAGATTAGGCAATAGTATAGGTCTTAATTAATAGGTGGATTCCACAAGAGCACCTCCTGCTGCCGATTAAAATTTTAAACCACATTGAGGGCGAAGGCGGTAAAAGTGAGAAAGCCCTTCAGACAAAGGCAAAAACCCGTGACCAACCCGGGTTCCCAAGTAACGGGAGGGATTAAAATTATTTTGAATCCGAAATCTATTTTGACCGATTAAGTCTGAATGTGAAAAGGTGGAATCCACCCCTATATATTTATGATACCTACTCATAGCCGAAGGGAAAATTTAACTCGGCAAGCCGTAGGAGACGACCTTGGAAGGTGGAGAAAAATTTTCCTCAATGGAGCATTGCCAGCGTCACAAATTTATTATCTTTATTTATTCAATTTTAATTTGATTTTTATCATTTCTTTTTCTTAATCATTATCGTTTTTGTTTTATCAGTCAATTTTATTTTATATTTATTTTCGAGTCCTAAGTTCCATTTATTTTGTGTCGGCGAGATTTTTTTTATGAGATTATAGGAACCTCTATGTAATTGTTAAAGAAAATTGGTTTCATTTGGCTGGGTAAAGATCGGAGCTACGATTGTTAAATAAACGGGATCAGTTAGCTAAGGCTCCCCAAGCGACTCGCTGCCAGTTGGCGAAATTTTGCCCCCCCCCCCCCTTTGGTATACCATCATAGAGCTCTCTGGCGGTAGGCAACCCGGGGTGGAAAGGTATTAGGGCGGAAGAAAGGTTCCCGTTCCTTTAATTGATCGGTGCGGGTATTTGGGGGACGCTCTTAGGAGAAATAATTCATCTCTCTTAGCGGAGAGGCACTGATTTTTATTTTAAGTTTGTTTTTTTTTTGATTCGGTCTTTATTCACGCATTGGTCAGACCAAAAGTATACCTAGGCTTACCTACCTACTCGTTGTTTGACGACTTAAGGTTTTTATTTTTTTTTCATTTTTGTAAATTGATGTAATTAGTTGCAGCGCGTAGATTTTGTATCTTAATTTCAATGTACGTACCTATGTTAGTAACTGCGTCGAATAAAAAAACAAGGCATGCGAGATCTCGCCAAGCGTTAACGAAATCGCTAGTGGTTATTTTTCTGATGTAGTTGTATGTTAGAAGGATTCTAAGATTCTTCATGGAGACCTGAGCTTAAAGCATAAGGGGGAGCGGTGTAAGCATGTTAGAAAGGTAAGGTATTGCTTGACAGCGGTAAGATACACTAAATTGGGGAATTCGAGACCGATCGGACCGATGAATTCCAGGAGGGTGGGAAAAGGTCCCCCCTGCATCAACACCAGCAGGGCGTCCCGGATGTGGTCCTACCATTGGTGGAACGAAGAATGGCATGATCTATGTGTTTTGGAATAAGTGAGGTCTGTCTGTGGGGGCAAGATCCCCCCCGTATCCGGCGAGCTTAGCCGCGCTGCGCCAGCATGCCATCGCCTCCACAGCAGACATTCTTCCCCCCCCCTCTACCCCCTCTCCGCTTCCTGTCCTTCCCATAACACTAACCTTGGCCTTTTTCTTCTCCCAAGTGCCAGTACCATGGCCGTCCTAAGTATCTACATCCCAGTTCCTACGAATCTACTCTGTCCGTTCCTAACGTTCTTCCTCCCCCTCGCCCCCTCGCCCCCTCTTCTACTATCCTACCTTTTGCACCCCTACCTCCTCCCTGATTTATCTCCCGTCTAGTTTACTGTTTTCTCTCGATATCCCTCCATACTATATGATCCCACTACTACACTCTACCTCCTCCACGACTCCCTTATCCAGTCCGAACCAATACCTCTCCTCCATCCTATCCTATCCTATCCTCTCCAGATCCCTCACCAGTTGCTTATTTCAAATGGCGCCCAACGTTTGTGTTTGTATCCTTGTTTATCCTTAATGAAGGGTTTGTCTTCGTTGATGAAGATGAGGCAACTCGTAAGGCTTAACTAGGATAGCTCTTTAGAACGCCTAGTTGATTGCGACGAGGTGCATTAAAGTCATCAACGGAGACAACGACTTCATTCGTTGTGATGTCCTAGATTGCTGTCGCTGGCTAGCCTGAGGAACCGGATGTCTTCACCCGTAAAGCTCTTAAGCATAACGCTTGAACCGCGCCGGAATTCTAAAGGTCTGACAGCGAGAGTAATCATTGTGTATCCTGTTCCAATTGCGGTTGCGGCCAGTTCAGAAGCAAATCGTAAGTCTTGACCAGGATAGCTCTTTAGAATGCCTGGTCAATTGCGACGATGCGTTTCCAGCCTGGTAGCAACAGCAATTGGAAATTGTTTCGTTTTGTTAGTTTTTGTTTGTTAATTAAGTAGCACCACATTCGGGATAGTGCATATAAAACAAATATAAAACAAATCTGTTTCTAAGTTACGCTGTCAAGCATATGCCAAGAGAAAAAGAAAAACCCCTTACCTACATGCTGCCTGAAACTCCTCCGAACTACAAAAGAAATACACCCTAATATAAACTACGTTTTACAACATTTTAAGAAGTTGAGAAGCGAGATAAATGAAACTCGGAAATTCACTATTGATCGTTTTTTTTTTTTTGTTAATACCTTATTATTTCGACTAGTTAGATTTTTTTTTGTTCTATAATTACCGTGGTTATATCAATAATTACTTAGCCACATTTAATTGGAAACTTAGAGGAATCAAATAAGTGAAGTACAATTTTTTTTTGATTTTAAGTTATTATTATTTTTTTTTTATTTTTTTTATTGATTGGTGTTGGGTATAATTATTAGTAATAAGATATTATTTGTTGGCTTAGAAAAAAAAAAAATATATATATATATATTCTAGATTTACCAATCTAATAAAGAGTAGTTTTTAGGAGGATAAGTTTAGATAAATAAGTGGATTCTTAATATAGTTAATACAGATATTCGTAGTGAAATAAGATATAATAAAGTATAGGAATAATATTCGAAATTTTTAGCAATATCTTTGCATTTAGCATAAGAGACAGGAGTTTAATTTTTTTTTTTACGGCATATACCTAAGTATTACTTCGATTATAGTTATATATAGTTAATTTATTTATGGTAGGAAAGTTTACTTGTTGAATTTCATTTGTGAACTTCATTATTTATATACTTATTTAATTTTTAGATTATTTATCAAGATTTCGTTATTTTTTTAAAGGCTAGTGTCATTTTCTAGTTAGTCATACATACTTGTTTATTTATTTAGGGTAAGTCTGGTGTGCTTTTCGATATTTAATTTTATGGTTTTAGGTTTAAGGATTATTTAATTAATTTTTTTTTGTTAATCGTTATTTATTTATTTTTGTTTACTAATTTTTTTATGCTTTTATGATTTTTTTGTTTCTTTCGATTAATTTGTTATTTAACACAGATTAAGTTTTTTTTTTGTACTTATAAGTCATTAATTATTCATTAATGTGACATTTATGGGTTACTGATTATCTATTTGGTTATTATTTATTTATTTAATTAGGTTTTAATTATTTGTTTATTTATTAGGTAATTATTTATTTATTTGTTGATCTGTAGTTATTTTATTAATCATTTATTTATTTACTAGTTTGTTACTTGATTATTTGCTTATTTATTAGTTATTTATTTATTTATTTGTTAATTATTTATTACTTTATTAATTATTTATTTATTTATTTACTAGTTTGTTTCTTAATTATTTGTTTTTTTTATTAAGTAATTATTTATTTATTTGTCAGATAAGTAATTATTTATGTATTTGTTAACTATTTATTTATTTATTTACTAGTAATTATTTATTTGTTAGCTAATTAGTTAAGCCATTTTTTTTATCCTAATTTAATTATTGTATGCTTATGGTTATATTTTTGTTGGCATGTACTGAGCTATTGTTACTTATTCCTAAAATCGACATACGTATATTAGATCCCTTAAATACTTTTTCCGTTTTCTTTTTGTTTTATCTGTTTCGGTCCGCTTTACTTGAAATTTTTTTTTGTCACCTTGGGTTCATTGGTTTTGACCATATAATAGCAATCGGATGGCACAGCGTTTGACCTGTGAAGAAGAGGAAAAAGCAATTATTTTAAAAAGTAAGTTGGAAAATCGTTCGGTTACCCGCTCTTTGCTAAGGAATTTTGATATCCATTCCCGAGAGATGCCTATTGGACATTCGCCCATAGCGAAGACCACCGCTCCAGAAGAAATTACTGGAGAGTACATTTCACCTCCATTAGCAGCTCCGGGAGGGACTCAGGTAGATATCCAGTCGCGTACATTCGTCAATCAACCTGATTCGGGTCGCAGCAGCTCTTTCGAAGTATCAACAGATTCACTAATGGCACCGCTTTACAGCAACATAAGCGGGGCCGCAGCGACCAGCGGACACAGGGAAGCAAACAATCCGGCTGTTGTGGAAGATGGATCCACTACCAGGCACAGAAGCAACAACAGAGAGGGAGAAGCATCCGGTTCCATATCCGCGGAATTGAGAGCCGCCATCAACCAGGCCGTGGTAAATGCCTACGATTCGTACCACGAAACACTAAGGCAGAATATCTCAGAGTCTGTACGAGCCGAGGTGCAGAGAGGATTGACCGATTTCTTAAAAGAAATGAATAATACGACCTGTCCACCACCACCGATTCTAGAGAGGACGCTGCCACCGGCGAGCAATCCATTACCGGCACCGACACCTATCCACCGCCCCCCCTTAGTTCCTACAAGGCCATCCCAGCTGGACCCGCAGACCAGACCTTTCGTTCCAGTAAGCTTTCGGCACGAGGATCCGAATCCTGCCTCAGCTCAAACCCTAGGGTCAGTCAGGGAACAGGGGGTACACCAGTCGGGACAACTTCCTGATCCATATTCCCGGAACCCACATGACAGACATCAACCAACACCCTCACACTTCTCGCTACATGCTTATCCGAGCCGGGGAAGACCGCCGATACGCATTGATAAGTGGGGGGTAGTTTTCGAGGGAAAACCCGATGTGCTTACGGTGGAAGACTTTATTTTTCGCGTGGAAACCTTGCAGTTCCAGTACGAGTGCTCCTGGGCTGAGATCTTGCGCGACTTCCATTTGCTGCTCGCAGGAGTAGCCAGCGAATGGTACTGGCAGTACCAAAGATCCAACTATCGCCCGGACTGGCTAGCGCTAAGGGAAGCACTGATGCGCCAATTCCGTAATTCTAAATCTGATTACGAGATTATGCGCGATATCATGGACAGGCGGCAGGGCTCCTGGGAGTCCGGCGACCAGTTCTTCTCCGCTATCAACAAATTAAGATCTCAGCTCAGGGTACCCATTCCTAAGGTGGAACTCGTTAAAATTTTGAAGAAAAATTTGGTGGAACGTATAAAAAGACTGGTGTACCCGCAGCCGATCTTCACCTTGGACCAGCTGAGGATGGCGTGCAAGGACGCCGAGTACGCCTTCCCTACTGCGGAACGAGATGTCCCAAAGCATCAACGCCCACCGGCACGGTATTTGGCGAATGAATTAGAAATAGATGCAGTGACGGACTTCAACCAAGAGGAATACGTTGAGGCATTTCAGCGCATGGGAGCTCGCCCAAAGAACACCCGGGGCCAAGGGGAGGTACGACCAACTGCATGCTGGAATTGTCGGGTGGTAGGCCACTCTTTCATGGATTGCCCGTCGGCGACTAGAAACATTTTCTGCTATAGGTGTGGTCTCGAGGGGGTAATTACCCCCAAGTGTCCACATTGTAATCCGGGAAACCCGATTCGGAACGCGAGGTCAGCGGGGGAATCGCGTTCCACCCAAACGACCCCGAAATTCCGTCAACCTCAATAGCCACCCAAACTTCCGACAACAAGATTACCATATTAAATAGAGATCCAAGCCACCACCCTGTCACCGAACAAACACAGAATTTTAAACACATAAAACCCCTGCATGTTAGGATACAAAATTATTACAAAGCTAGAGATAGGATATTTAGTGCAAACGTTAACGCGATTTCTAAGATTTCTAAACGCATCCATAAGACTCGTGACCGGTTTAAATCAAGGAAGAACTTGAGAAATTCTATAGCTTCTACTGTAATAGATACTAGCACCGACCCCAGGCCTTATGCTAAAGTCGCCATAGCAGGCAACGAGTTGCTAGGCTTATTGGATAGTGGGGCCAGTGTTAGCATCCTAGGCAAAAACTGCATGTCCTCTGTTGAAAAGGCAAATCTCCCAATTCTTAAATATAGTTCAGGAGTGAAAACCGCCGATGGCAAAAGCCAAGCTATAGTAGGCAAGGTTCAGGTCCGGGTAGGGTATAAACAGTACGAAAAGGCGATGACCCTATATTTAGTCCCCAACTTGGATCAAGAACTCTACCTAGGAGTTGATTTTTGGCAGAGGTTCCAGATAGCACCTAATATTGTTAGCTCCATATCGATTCCGGAGGAAAACGCTGAAACGGTAAATGCACACAATTTGATATTGGGTCAGAGATCTGCATTGGAAGCGGTCAAGCGGAAATTTCTTGATTTTGATCGAAACGGGCTCGGAAAAACGGTGCTTATGGAGCACGTCATCGATACCGGAGATTCGACCCCGGTGAAGCAGAGACACTACCCTGTTTCTCCAGCGGTACAAGCTCTTTTGTACCAGGAAATAGACCGAATGCTTAAGCTCGGCGTTATCGAGGAGAGTGAAAGCCCGTGGTGTTCGCCCGTTGTCCTTATTAAGAAGCCAGGTCCGAACAATACTACCAAGTATCGTTTTTGCCTGGACTCTCGTAAGGTCAACGCGTTGACTAAAAAGGACGCTAACCCTCTTCCCCATATCGAAGGGCTTATCAGTCGGCTACCCGATACCTACTATATTAGTAGTGTAGACTTAAAGGAAGCATTCTGGCAAATACCGCTGGAAAAAGAGAGTAGGGAAAAAACTGCTTTTGCGGTACCGGGGAGACCCTTGTACCAATTTACAGTCATGCCCTTTGGGTTGTGTAATGCCGCTCAAAGGCTGTGTCGCTTGATGGACAAGGTGATCCCTGCACGACTACGGGATCGCGTCTTTGTGTATTTAGACGATCTGCTAATCATCGCGCCTGATTTTGAGACCCATATCGCCTTGCTAGATGAAGTGGCCGACTGTCTTAGAAAGGCAAATTTAACTATTAACGTAAAAAAATCTCAGTTCTGCTTTAGGGAACTAAAATACCTTGGTTTCATAGTAGGTGGAGGCAAGTTGAAGACCGATCCGGCGAAAGTCGAAGCGGTCGAAACTTTCCCTTACCGAAAAACGCCCGACAAGTCAGGAGGTTTCTTGGTCTATGGGTGGTATAGGAGATTTATAAAAGATTTTTCTAACTTGACCGCTCCCTTAACAGATACTCTAAAAAAGAAGAACCCTAAATTCACTATGACGGAAGATGCAAAGAAAGCTTTCGAGGAGTTAAAAACTGCATTAACTACGGCTCCCGTTCTTTCCCATCCCGACTTCTCCAAACGGTTTTATATTCAATGCGATGCATCAGACTCCGGAATCGGTGCGGTGCTATTTCAGAAGCATGGCGATGAAGAAGAACTGCCGATCGCCTACTTCTCTCAGGAGCTTAACGCTTGCCAACGAAACTACAGCGTGACCGAGAAGGAGTGCATGGCAGCTGTAATGGCGGTGAAAAAATTCCGGCCCTATGTCGAGGGTATGGACTTTACAGTCATAACCGACCACTCTTGTCTGAAATGGTTGATGACGATGAAGGACCTGAGTGGCCGATTAGCTAGATGGAGCCTGGAGCTGCAGTCCTATGCCTTCGATATAGAGCATCGGAAAGGCTCACTTAACGTCGTACCAGACACTCTTTCTCGGGCACACCTAGATAGTTTAAAGATAGAGCAGGTAGGCCGTTGGTAGATTTATGTAGCGAGGAGTTTAGTTCGGAAGAATATAAGTCCCTCCTGGGTACTGTTCTTGATCACAAGGATGAATTACCCGACCTGAAAATAGAAGACAACTTCGTTTACAAACGAACTCTGCCGTCAAGCGTGGATGAATCAATGGTCGAGCATAGTTGGTGTTTGTGGATTCCATCTGGGTTAACCGAAAGTATAATTGCTAAGGTACATAATCCACCCCAAACCGCCCATGGGGGAATAGCGAAGACACTCCATCGTATTCGGCAGTACTTTTACTGGCCAAACATGACCGTCCAAGTGAGGCAATTTGTCGCTAATTGTGATATATGTAAACAGTCTAAGTCTTCTAACCTAGTTCTGCGTCCAACTATAGAAACTAATTATTGTACCGATCGTCCTTTTCAGAAACTTTATGTTGATTTTGTAGGCCCATACCCAAGATCAAAAACAGGGAACGCCTACGTCTTTGTTGTGCTAGATCACCTTTCCAAATTTGTTTTTCTCAAACCGTTGTGTGCTGCAAACTCGAGCAGCATAATTAAATATTTACGAGAGGACATATTCAATACCTTTGGTGTACCTCAAATAATACACTCGGACAATGGGAAACAATTCCTTTCTAAAGAATTTCAAAGCTTCCTACAAGGTTATGGGATAAGACATTTCCGCGAACTATTCGCCTCAGTCAAATGCTTCCGAAAGGGTCAACAGAACGCTGCTTGCCGCAATCCGTTCTTACCTCAAGGAAGACCAACGCGAGTGGGACGTGCACCTGAGCGAGATTGCAGCCGCTCTAAGGAGTTCCATTCATTCGGCTATTGGCGTGTCTCCATACTTTGCCCTGTTCGGGTGCAACATGATGGCGCATGGAAGCAGCTACGCGTTGGCAGAAAGGCTGAACGTGATTGGGGACGGCGAACTGTTGACCCTCCCAAGAAAAGATAGGCTGCTCTTGATACGAAGCAAAATCAAAGACAACATCCTTGAAGCAAATGACAAGAGTGCACGAAAGTATAACACGCGGGCACGAAATGTAAAATACGTACCAGGACAAGAGGTTTATAAAAGAAATTTTGTCCTTATTGACTCTTCAAAACGCCTTGCTTCAAAACTGTGTTCCAAATACTCTAAATGTCGTATTGTCAAAGCGATTGGTAAAAATATGTATGAATTAGAAAACATTTCAGGGAAAAGAATTGGAATTTTTCATGCGGAAGACCTGAAACAATAATTTCCAATGAAAACTGTTCATATGAGTTACACATGTCTACTCCGCACCTAGTCCGTCTGTTTGTCGACTACCATGCGTTTTCCAATTCGAAAATCGGTTTTTTTTGTTCCGTTTTGGACGAACTGTATGTACCTGATAGGCACTTTGCCCGACCGACTGTGATATAGTTTTAAGCAATGTGCATTATATTATTCTACCACTTGGTACCTGATTTTTTTTTGTTACAATTTGACCGACCGACCGTGATATAGTTTTAGGCAATGTGCAGTGTTTTTCTTTAACCACTTGGTACGACCCCTTGTTGTTATTTGTATAAGTTAACCTAGCGGTGATGTTATTATAACGACTTCCATAGGAACGAACAACCCCTACCTGAGAGACTTCCTCCTATGTCCTATTCAAACACTGAGTTAATTGGTTAGTATCCAACCAGTGCAACATGACTCATGAAAGTTCTGGTACCTGATTTCGAGTTTTCTACACCATCGACATTATATCCAGAAAGCGACAATCCATCCGCAAAGTACCTGAATCTAGAAAACACTACCATCATCTGTGATATAACTCTTTAAATGTTCATATCTACATATATACAATGTCTCAAGATAGGAAGTCAACTATGATATAGATTTTACTTTTTGATACGTTTAGCAATGATTAGAGCTTAGTATTTATTTTGTTCATATGGACGACTCAGTATAATCGGCGATGAAACCGCATTCCAAGAAACCTTAACCCCTACACCTGTGATAGTAGATAAGTAAGAATTACTAGCCTAAACAAGGATATTAACGTTTGCACTGCCCTACAGAAAGGAATCCAGCAGCCTGTTCGATTAGGAGACTGAGAAGTCTAGAGAATGATGAGGAAGACTTATACAGATGCTTGTATATTCGTAGAGATGAAAACAAATTGATTTAACCCTTTTCAGGTTCTAGTTATAAGGCTGTATTTGCACCAAAAAAAAAAAAAAGAAAAAAAAAAGGAACAAAGAATCACATACCTTTACAGACACAAAATATTATATTACACCGGACATGGTACTTGCGACTCGATGGCTAAGTTTATACCCGGCTATGTGAACGAGGGTTCTCCCCACATTTGAGGTAAACCGGGTTGGCTTTTACCTAGAAGATTGGTCCCTGTTGCATGACTCATCGGTATAATTCGGACGAGACCCTTGAGGGCACAGTAATGGGAGGTTCGCTTCTCTGTCTCGTATGTTTCGTGTGAGTTAATTAGTGTCTAAGAAATGGAAGCACTTAATAGAGATTGCGTTGACAATATGGCTCACCTACCTTGGCAAAGACGAATGAATCCCTTTAATCGGCTTACCTACTGGCCTAGGTACCTCCTTCAACTTAGTCGGAGCTCTGATGACTGAAACCTTTCTCTGTTGTTGGCCTGAAAGAAAAATCATTATGTGCGAACCCGCCCTTGGCTTTGATACTGCAAATAGGAAAAGATACTTATCGTCTCCTTTCAGCTACATGCTAATGAATGATCGTATCGTCGTCCGGTTCACCGTGTCTGTAGATGCGTAATCCGATTCTCCAGGCCCGGTGTTTTGTTGCGGCCCACTGCCAACACGAACAAATACGAGACCTTTTACATTTAATTAAGCCAGTCGGGCACGCGATACATGCGGCTCCGACTAGCGTCATAGGATAATGCCAGTGCGCAGCCTAGGACGTGCTAGGCAATGCAAAAGAAGGGCAAGGGGCACAAAGGTAGACAGATGTAAACACAAACAAACAAATATATATTTTTTTTTGTATATATTCACTTGTATTTAAATTTTTGTTGAATAAATAACAAATAAAAACACGAAACACAATTGCGTCCGAATAAGAGGAAGATTTGGTTTGCGCGTTTTTAAATATTTTGGACGAATCAAAGCTAGGAGCGGATAGCTGGGGAACGCGACGACCTCGACAGACTTAGTTTTATTCGTGGACCCGAACAATTTTTCAGAAATTTAAAATGAAACGCGAGAAAAGTTATTTTTTCTAGTAAAAACGCGAATGTTAAATACAAATAAGAAGCCTTTTTTTTTTTCTTCGCAGTTTGACATTTGGCACCTTGTATCGGCTAAGTAGTCACCTTTCCGAAAAAGTGCTCACAGGCCGAAATTTGGATTTTCGGAAAGGGAACAAATTAATGTGTCGAACAGCTGATTGAAAATTGTATATAGGTCGGGCCGTTGAACCCAAGGATTGTAGGCCACAGGTAAATAGAAAACAAAGCGGCATGATAGGAAAAACGGAAAATCAACTTTTTGGTGGTTCAACGATTTGCCCGTTGGAAATTGATTTTTAAAACTTCAACCACCGCCGCAAGAGTTGCATTAGCGCGAATGTAGTGCAGTTTTGTTAAATTTTGAAATTGAAAGTAATAAGTGCGTTTTTTTTTGTATTCAAAAGAAAAAAAAGGTGCGAGTAAATATACATAATTAGAATATAAAGTTAATTTTGATATTCCTTTTTTTTTTTGTGACTAAGGACAAATAAAACGATTGCGTAATTTGTTAACAAAGGAAATAATTTTGCGTTTTTTTTTATAATAAAAAAAAAGAAAAAAGGGGTAAGTGAACAAATCCTTGGCAGATTAGGCAATAGTATAGGTCTTAATTAATAGGTGGATTCCACAAGAGCACCTCCTGCAGCCGATTAAAATTTTAAACCACATTGAGGGCGAAGGCGGTAAAAGTGAGAAAGCCCTTCAGACAAAGGCAAAAACCCGTGACCAACCCGGGTTCCCAAGTAACGGGAGGGATTAAAATTATTTTGAATCCGAAATCTATTTTGACCGATTAAGTCTGTATGTGAAAAGGTGGAATCCACCCCTATATATTTATGATACCTACTCATAGCCGAAGGGAAAATTTAACTCGGCAAGCCGTAGGAGACGACCTTGGAAGGTGGAGAAAAATGTTCCTCAATGGAGCATTGCCAGCGTCACAAATTTATTATCTTTATTTATTCAATTTTAATTTGATTTTTATCATTGCTTTTTCTTAATCATTATCGTTTTTGTTTTATCAGTCAATTTTATTTTATATTTATTTTCGAGTCCTAAGTTTCATTTCTTTTGTGTCGGCGAGATTTTTTTTATGAGATTATCGGAACCTCTATGTAATTGTTAAAGAAAATTGGTTTCATTTGGCTGGGTAAAGATCGGAGCTACGATTGTTAAATAAACGGGATCAGTTAGCTAAGGCTCCCCAAGCGACTCGCTGCCAGTTGGCGAAATTTTGCCCCCCCCCCTTTGGTATACCATCATAGAGCTCTCTGGCGGTAGGCAACCCGGGGTGGAAAGGTATTAGGGCGGAAGAAAGGTTCTCGTTCCTTTAATTGATCGGTGCGGGTATTTGGGGGACGCTCTTAGGAGAAATAATTCATCTCTCTTAGCGGAGAGGCACTGATTTTTATTTTAAGTTTGTTTTTTTTTTATTCGGTCTTTATTCACGCATTGGTCAGACCAAAAGTATACCTAGGCTTACCTACCTACTCGTTGTTTGACGACTTAAGGTTTTTATTTTTTTTTCATTTTTGTAAATTGATGTAATTAATTGCAGCGCGTAGATTTTGTATCTTAATTTCAATGTACGTACCTATGTTAGTAACTGCGTCGAATAAAAAAACAAGGCATGCGAGATCTCGCCAAGCGTTAACGAAATCGCTAGTGGTTATTTTTCTGATGTAGTTGTATGTTAGAAGGATTCTAAGATTCTTCATGGAGACCTGAGCTTAAAGCATAAGGGGGAGCGGTAAGGTAAGCATGTTAGAAAGGTAAGGTATTGCTTGACAGCGGTAAGATACACTAAATTGGGGAATTCGAGACCGATCGGACCGATGAATTCCAGGAGGGTGGGAAAAGGTCCCCCCTGCATCAACACCAGCAGGGCGTCCCGGATGTGGTCCTACCATTGGTGGAACGAAGAATGGCATGATCTATGTGTTTTGGAATAAGTGAGGTCTGTCTGTGGGGGCAAGATCCCCCCCGTATCCGGCGAGCTTAGCCGCGCTGCGCCAGCATGCCATCGCCTCCACAGCAGACATTCTCCCCCCCCCCTCTACCCCCTCTCCGCTTCCTGTCCTTCCCATAACACTAACCTTGGCCTTTTTCTTCTCCCAAGTGCCAGTACCATGGCCGTCCTAAGTATCTACATCCCAGTTCCTACGAATCTACTCTGTCCGTTCCTAACGTTCTTCCTTCCCCTCGCCCCCTCGCCCCCTCTTCTACTATCCTACCTTTTGCACCCCTACCTCCTCCCTGATTTATCTCCCGTCTAGTTTACTGTTTTCTCTCGATATCCCTCCATACTATATGATCCCACTACTACACTCTACCTCCTCCACGACTCCCTTATCCAGTCCGAACCAATACCTCTCCTCCAACCTATCCTATCCTCTCCAGATCCCTCACCAGTTGCTTATTTCAAGTGGCTTTGGGTCTTCTGGGTCCACTGAAATATGCGTTAGGGGGCGCATGTTAATTTGCCCTTGTGCTTCTAGTAGGGCGTTCAGAGAACGTCTTCTCGCGGAACCAGGCCCTTCAGGACAAAATTGATACTGCGCTTGATAGACTGCATCAAACGCTCCCATGCCCCACCCATCCAGGGCGAGTAGGCTGGTATAAACCTACACAAAATTCCTTCGTACTTGGACGTAAAATCACCAAGAGCTACTTCCATTTCTTTTGCGTCTTTTTGGAACTGGTTGTTTGCTCCAATAAAGTTCAGCCCGTTGTCGCTGTACATATAACGGGTAACAACACGGTTGATGACAAAACCCTGGACGGCCATCGTACACTGATCCAAACTTAGATCATTCAAAAGCTCGATTTGAACTGCTCTAAATGTCAGGCAAGTAAAAACCATCCCGTATCTTTTGACCGTCCTACGTCCAAATTTTACCAGCAATGGTCCGAAACACTCCACGCCAACGTGGGTGAAGGGTTTGTTATCGAAGGCTAAACGGGCTTCTGGAAGCTGTCCCATTATCGGCATCACCGGCTTAGCTCTCAAAAGTTTGCACATATTGCATCTGGATCGTACTCTCCCTAGCACAACTCGAATGCTAATGATCGAAGCATATTCTCTGATGTCTGAGATGACTGACTCTGTTCCAATGTGTCCGTTTTTCTCATGATGATGGGCGACGAACAAGTCCACCAAGAGATGAGATTTTAGTAAAATTGCTGGATTTCTTGCAGCGTATGAGATGAATGCCTTTTGACCTCTGGAACTCATCCAGATAGTATTTTCTTGGTCCATGAATGGTGAGAAATTTATTATCTTGCTTGAACTACCAACATTCTTTTTTGCCAACAGGGAGTTTACCTCACTTGGAAATGCTTCAAACTGTATTTTCCTGAATAACCAACTTTCAGCTCTCAGATACTCCTTTGGGGTAATAAAAGAAACTATCTCGGTATCTTTTTTTCGGTATATGTCCGTAAATCGCAATATGAAGGCCATCACTCGAACGAAAGATGACCATCTGGCCTGAAATCTAGGCTTAATCTCTTCGTATATGCTGAAAGAAATAGGAACGTGCTTATCATGTACACAAACCTTATTGGATTCCAGAACATCTGTACTGTGCTTGATAGCTACACTTTTTCCGGAAGTTACAGGCCAAGAGCTTATAGGATCAAGCAAAAATTCCGGTCCCTTAAACCACCTTGTGTTCGTGTCACCAACTGATGGATCTTTCCATTTTGTAGCATCGTCTGCGACATTGTCCTTAGTACCCACGTGATACCATTGGCGGGACGATGTTGAATCCAAAATTTCTCCGACTCTTACGCCAACAAACGATGGAAACTTGAATGTGGTAGTGTTTATCCAAGACAACACAGTATTTGAGTCAGAAAAATAGTAACTTTTGTGAATTATGATTGAATGTGAATTCTTAACCGATTCGACTAGAAGTACTCCAAGTACTGCCGCCTGTAACTCCAATCTTGGTACAGGAGCAACCTTTGCCTTAGCCATGACAAGAGCCACTTCAACATTGTTGTCTTTCTCGAAACGCAAATATGCTTCTGCAGCAAAAGCCTGTTCTGAAGCATCAACAAAAAGAACCAAACTTACCTCAGAATCATCTGGGTTCCACGATAGATAGCTGCGAGGAATCTTCAGATTTTCGATGTTCTTCAGCTCCAGGATGAAATCTAGCCATGGCTTCCTTATGTGCTCCGTTACAGGTTCATCCCAATCCAAACTTTCGCGCCACACTTCCTGAAGAGTGACCCGACCACGAATTATGTAAAAAGATATCAGTCCGAGAGGATCAAAAATTCTCAAGCTTTAGAATTTCTCTTTTTGTAATTTTTGCGTCAGGTAGAAGCATCTCTTCCAGGGAGTTGTTGCTCGACAGCTTGTAGGTAAATTGGTCCAAGGAAGGAAACCAGAACATTCCCAAGGTCTTCGAAACGATGTTGTCACAACTTTTATTTTCCAGACTAACAAATTTTGCGTTGACGTTGCTCTGCGGAGTACTTTGAAGAAAATCCTGACTGTTTGACCGTACGCCCACAAGGTCGAAATTCATTGACTTGCAAATACGAATAGCTTTAGTTGCAGAGATTGCTTTTTCTACAGAATCGAGGCTGTTGAAGTAATCGTCTACGTACGTACGCTGTGTCAAACCCTCGACCGCTTCTGGACCCTCCAACCGAAACATTTCTGCATGATGATTCTTAATAAACTGAGCACAAGTTGGAGAACATCTTGGGCCAAACATCATTACCTCCATTATGTAAACACTTGGTTCTCGAGTGCAATCTCCATCCCTCCACAAAATCCTTTGGCATTGTTGATCATCTTCTTTACTACGGACTCGGTGAAACATTTCCTTAACATCCGCATTGACCGCAATAGCCCGTTCACGAAACTTGAAGAGACCAGCTTGGAGTGGCACTAGGTTATCCGGGCCTTTCAGCAGAAAAGTGTTTAGAGAGACACCCTTCACTTTGGCAGCAACATCAGAGGCTTTGGTGGTACTTTATTCCAATTATGTACCAAAAACGTAGGGGGATACCATACTCTAGGCCAACTCTTTGCAAGCTCTTCTTCAGACGCTATTCTATCGTAACCTTCAGTCGAGTAGATGCGGCTTAGTTTTTAATGACTTTTCCAAAGTTCTCAGCCTATTCAGTGCCATTGGGTAGCTATCCGGAAGTTGAACATCGTCCGTATTCCAAAGTAAACCGATTTCATACTGCTTACCGACTTGTTTTATTGTACTTTGCATGACATCTATTGCACGACCAACTTTTTTTCCTACCAAATCACTTTTGAGAGGTTTTACACCAAAATCCTCAGTTGAAAAATGGTGTTTTACAAAATCGTGCAGGTCGTCGTCAGTTTTGATTGCATCGTGCATGAGGAAATGCATCGTTGGTTTAGCTGCTTGACTTAAGCAAGAAAGATTGTAGGCTGGTGCAGACTTGCCATAAACAATCCAACCTAACAACGTCTTGATGGCACAATGCTGTTCGTCTTTACCATGCCGTTGTCCATGGTCGCATAAAAACTCGGCTTGATCTAAACCAACAAGAATCTTTGGTTTGGCATTTACCATATCCGAAAGTGGAAGGACTCGCAGATGCGGATTGGCAGTTTTCAAATTGTCCGCATCGATAGATTGTGAAGGAAGCTCTAAGTTTTTAACTGTGTAGACATTTCCAAGCTGATGACGCTTGCGATTGTGGATACCGGAAACTGATAACGAAGTACGGATCGAGTCCTCATGTCTTGATACTCCCTTCGTCCACTGAAGTAAATTCGAGACTCGAATTAGTACCGAAAGCTTAGATTGTGCCAGAACCAGACAGAAGCTTCCAGAAGCTTGTAAACTTGTATAAATACAAGAGTAGATTGCATTGAAAGTTGAGTTTATTTTCGAAAGTGGAGTTGTTAACAACTGGAAGCGTTAGTAAAAAGTGATTGACTTGAGATTAAATAAAAAGTGTTGAATTATAAAAACGTATTTGAATTGTGAATAAGGGGAATAAGTTAAATTTGGTGTTATTTAAACTGAAAGACGTTGTGTTTCATAAAATAAAGAGATTTGTTGTATTATTTTGGAATTTTGACTGAGTTTTATTTGTCGAACCCCAGGCCAAAATATAACATTGGTGTCAGAAGTGGGATAAAACTAAGTAAAGTGCTAGAAAATTCCATAGTGATATTTTCTAAAACAGTTTCGGTGACTCATTTAAATGTGAAAGTGGAAACTATTGAACTGATTGTGCTATAAAACTGTGAATAGCGAGATCTTTCTAGAAGAGACATTAAAATAAAATTGACTGCGTTGTGAAAATAGTGTTTCAGTTACATAAAATGGGTCGCAAATTAGAACAATTGACAACAGCTGAGTTGAAAGAAGAATTAGGAAAACGAAATCTTCAGACTTCGGGGCTGAAAAAGGGAACTATTGCTCCGATTTCAGAATGCTATCACTCAGGATGGTGGAGACCCCGATACCATGTTGTTCGATGTTGAAGGGAGAGAATGCACAGTAAGTACAGCCGATGAAATGCCTGCTTTCATGAAGTTGCTTCTGTCGAAGAACAAAAGAATGTTCTCGAAGAACAAAAGAATGAGCCGAAGAATTCGTTGGAAATTCTCCAGCAACAACTAAGCGACCAAAGGAACGTTCTCGAAAGTAAATTCGACGAACAAAAGAATTCATTAGAAACTCTCCAGAATCAACTAAGCGAAAGACTTCAAATAGTAGATCAGAAATTTGAAGCCAAAATAGAAAGATTAGAAGAAAAGTTCGGAAAGCAAGTAGAAAGTGTACAACAACAGTACGAACACCTGGCTAAGGAGGTTGATTCTTTGAAAAAGCAGAAGGTTCGGGAATATTCGAGCGACGGTCCACGAAGAAAGGAAATGCAGCCCCCTGTCTTCGATGGTCAAACATCATGGCCAATTTATAAGAGGCAGTTTAAAGCTGCCGCCTGGACGAACAACTGGGACAACGAAAGACAAATCAATTGCTCTTACGCTTGCGCTCAGAGGAACAGCTGCCGAATTGCTGCAGACCATTCCTGAAGACAAACATTATGATTATGATGCCATGGTCAAGGCAATCGAGATGAGGTTTGGCGACGACCACATGCAGCAAGTTTACCGAGTCCAGTTGCGCCGAAGGGTCCAGACAAGAGGTGAAACGCTACAACAATTGCAAGCTGACATCGAGCGTTTGGCCAATTTGTCTTATCCCAATACCAGCAGGGAAATCATAAACGAACTGGCAACCGATGCGTTCATTAATGCCATTGCAGATGGAAAACTACAAATGGCTGTGAGAATGGCAGGTAAGAAAACGCTCGCTGAGGCTTTAGCATTTGCCCTGACAATGGAAGCAGCAGACCAAGTTTCGCAAGGTAGCCATCGCGTCAATGAAATGGCTACGCTAGAGTGCTCATGTCAACGTGTCGACATTGAAAGACAAAACCCGAGCACTGCTCGAGGTCAAATGAGATGCTGGAATTGCAACAAGCTAGGACACCTACAGCGACAATGCAGATCTCCACCTAGACAGGTAAGCTGCCCACATTGCGCAAGGAGGAGGCAGAATGATGAAGCATCTGGCAGGAATAACACTCACACTGCTGGACAAGCTTCTGATAAACAGCAGGTGGGAAACGCCTAAGAACCAACTTCGCGGGGCTGAAGTTGGTTGATGGAATCGACGCCCCCAGGACCATCATCCAAGTTTCGCAAACTACACGCTGCAGCAAGAGCTTGACAGTGGAGACAGTTATCAGAAACAGAAAATGTGTGGCCACTATCGACACGGGTGCCACAGCCTCCATAATCAGAAGAGACCTTGTTCAGACATCCTGGCTACATAACACCAGCTGCTTCACTCTGAAGACAGCTACGGGAGAAGCAGCAAAAGTATACGGGGAGGTGTTTCTAAAGATACAACTGGCAGGGTTGACCTTTTCACATGCATTCTTGGTAGCCGACATATGCGACGAATGCATCATTGGAGTGGATTTCATGAAGGCACATGAGGTAATCATAGACCTTCGAATGCAAGTATTAAGGTATCGAACCGTTGAGATCCCTATGGTATACGGAAACGAGAACGCTGTGAATCTTCGGGCGGTTATAAGCAGAGATGAAGTCCTACCACCTTCTTCAGAGACAGTTCTTTGGACGCGTTTGGATGGTGATCCTGGGAACCACCGATGCTATTTCATTGAAGCAGATAATAAAGAGGACTTTCCAAGCTATATCGTTGGAAAGATTTAAGTGGAACCAAAAAAAAATATGGTTCCGGTAAAGCTGATGAATCCGAACAAACACTCCGTCAAGCTCAGACAAGGAGAGGTGATTGGAAGATGCGTACCCATTGCAGCCATATCGACAACATCTGGGAGTGAATCTGCGAGTCCTGTTTCTGCAACAAAATTGGCTGAGGTATGTAATGCTATCCTTGGAAACTGTGAGCTAAATCAGGAGCAGAAAACCATGGCCAAAAATCTCATTGGCGAGTTTGCTGATATATTTGCATCGCAGGATGGAGACTATGGTCGAACACACCTAGTAAAGCACCGAATAGACACCGGCGATAGCAGACCGATCCGACAACCTGCTAGAAGACTTCCATTGGCAAAACAGTCGGAAGTCGATGAGATGATATCAACCATGGAAAAAGACGGTCTAATCGAAAACTCAAAAAGTCCGTGGGCATCACCCGTTGTACTAGTGAAAAAGAAGGACGGCAGCACTCGATTCTGCGTGGATTACCGGAGGCTCAACGATGTCACCAAGAAGGACAGCTACCCCTTGCCTCGAATAGATGACACCTTGGATACCCTTTCTGGAGCGAAATGGTTTTCCACCCTCGATGTGAAAAGTGGTTACTGGCAGGTACAGATCCATCCAGAAGACAAAGAAAAGACCGCTTTCACAACGGGAAATGGACCATGGCAGTTTACCGTTATGCCATTTGGCTTGTGTAACGCTCCAGCCACCTTTGAGCGTTTAATGGAACGTGTGTTACAGGGTCTGACATGGAAAACCTGCCTGGTGTACTTGGATGACGTCATCGTTGTGGGAAAGACGTTCGCTGAACATCGCGACAACTTGAGGGATGTGTTTACACGACTTCGAACTGCACATTTGAAACTAAATCCAAAGAAATGTGCTCTGTTCAAAGCTGAGGTGAAATATTTGGGACATGTGATATCATCAAATGGAGTAAACACTGACCCGGGGAGAATCTAAACCGTGAGAAATTGGCCAGTTCCCGAAGATAAACACCAGCTGAGGAGCTTTCTAGGTCTCACCACTTATTACAGGAGGTTCGTCAAAGATTTTGCCGGAATTGCAAAGTGTCTGCACCAGCTAACTGAGAAGGGTAGACAATTTAAATGGTCAGGTGAGTGCGAAAGAAATTCGTAATGCACAAAAAGAAGACCCTGACATCGAGCCAATCCTTGCATGGAAGGAATCTATGGAGAAACCAAACGCAAGAGACATCTCCGATAGAAGTCCTACTTTAAAGGCATACTGGGCGCAGTGGGACTCTCTCCATGTGGAAGATGGTGTTTTGCGAAGAAAATGGGAAATGCCGGATGGAAGATCCTTTAAGATGTGGTTCCACGATCGAAAGTAGAGGAGATCCTACGAGAAATGCATGCTGGAATATCCGGTGGGCACTTGGGAATCAACAAAACACTGGAAAAGGTACGGGAACGCTTTTACTGGCTAAGCGCGAGAATCGATGTAGAGAGCTGGTGTCGAAGGTGCACAGCATGCGCAGCTAGCTAGGGACCCAAAGTCAAAACACGAGGTAAAATGCACCAGTACAACGTGAGCACCCCGTTTGAAAGAATCGCCGTTGACATCACAGGCCCGTTCCCGGAAACTGAAAACGGTAGCCGTTACATCCTTGTTGTCATGGACTACTTCAGCAAGTGGCCGGAGGCTTTTGCGATACCCAATCAAGAAGCTAAGACCGTTGTCGAGCAGATAGTGGACCACTGGGTCTGCAGGTTCAGGGTGCCTATGGAATTGCATTCCGACCAAGGGCGAAACTTCGAGTCGAAGGTATTCCAGGAAGTATGCGCATCACTCGGGTTAAAGAAAACTAGGACAACACCTCTTCATCCACAGTCTGATGGAATGGTAGAAAGATTTAACAAGACCTTGAAGGAACATCTGTCCAAAGTCGTGAACGAGAACCAACGGGATTGGGATCGGCGAATTCCTTTATTTCTTATGGCCTACCGGAATGCGGTTCATAGTACAACTAGATACACTCCATCCGAAATTCTATTTGGACGAACTGCCCGGCTTCCAAGTGAGCTAAGATTCGGATTTCCTATTGAAGATCCAAAATGCGAAGAGGACTACGTGTTAGATCTTAGAGAAAGGATCAACGACATTCACCAGAGAACAAGAAACAACATAAAAATTGCGAGTGACCGCATGAAGACCAGATACGATGCGAGAGCAACAGCACCTGAATTCAATGAGGGAGATCTGGTATGGCTTTATAACTCACATCGCAGAAAGGGAAAATCGCCCAAGCTTCAGCAGGACTGGGAAGGTCCCTACCAAATAGTTACGCGCATTAATGACGTCGTTTTCCGAATCCAACGAGGACCAACAGCAAAAATGAAAATTGTCCATGTGGATCGACTGCATCGTTACCACGGAAACAATGATGATGTGCTTGTTCGGGACGAACAAAACTAAGAAGGGGACAATGTGATGTGACAACAAGTTTAGATATTCGGAGGATACATTTTGTAAATTAACGCCATCTGTTGGATTCATTGTGTACAACAACCAACATTCATTGTGTACAACGGCCATGCGCCTAAAAGTATGCTACATATTTGCAACATGTTTTAACTGAGTACTAAATCGAACTTGAAGTACTAATTCGAGACTCGAATTAGTACCGAAAGCTTAGATTGTGCCAGAACCAGACAGAAGCTTCCAGAAGCTTGTAAACTTCTATAAATACAAGAGTAGATTGCATTGAAAGTTCAGTTTATTTTCGAAAGTGGAATTGTTAACAACTGGAAACGTTAATAAAAAGTGATTGAATTGAGATTAAATAAAAAGTGTTGAATGATAAAAACGTATATAAATTGTGAATAAGTGGAATAAGTTAAATTGGTGTTATTTAAACTGAAAGACGTTGTGTTTAATAAAATAAAGGGCTTGACAGTGGAGACAGTTATCAGAAACAGAAAATGTGTGGCCACTATCGACACGGATGCCACAGCCTCCATAATCTGAAGAGACCTTGTTCAGACATCCTAACACCAGCTGCTTCACTCTGAAGACAGCTACGGGAGAAGCAGCAAAAGTATACGGGGAGGTGTTTCTAAAGATACAACTGGCAGGGTTGACCTTTTCACATGCATTCTTGGTAGCCGACATATGCGACGAATGCATCATTGGAGTGGATTTCATGAAGGCACATGAGGTAATCATAGACCTTCGAATGCAAGTATTAAGGTATCGAACCGTTGAGATCCCTATGGTATACGGAAACAAGAACGCTGTGAATCTTCGGACGGTTATAAGCAGAGATGAAGTCCTACCACCTTCTTCAGAGACAGTTCTTTGGACGCGTTTGGAGGGTGATCCTGGAAACCACCAATTCTATTTCATTGAAACAGATAATAAAGAGGACTTTCCAAGCTATATCGTTGGAAAGATTTTAGTGGAACCAAAGAAAAATATGGTTCCGGTAAGGCTGATGAATCCGAACAAACACTCCGTCAAGCTCAGACAAGGAGAGGTGATTGGAAGATGCGTACCCATTGCAGCCATATCAACAACATCTGGGAGTGAATCTGCGAGTCCTGTTTCTGCAACAAAATTGGCTGAGGTATGTAATGCTATCCTTGGAAACTGTGAGCTAAATCAGGAGCAGAAAACCATGGCCAAAAATCTCATTGGCGAGTTTGCTGATATATTTGCATCGCAGGATGGAGACTATGGTCGAACACACCTAGTAAAGCACCGAATAGACACCGGCGATAGCAGACCGATCCGACAACCTGCTAGAAGACTTCCATTGGCAAAACAGTCGGAAGTCGATGAGATGATATCAACCATGGAAAAGACGGTCTAATCGAAAACTCAAAAAGTCCGTGGGCCTCACCCGTTGTACTAGTGAAAAAGAAGGACGGCAGCACTCGATTCTGCGTGGATTACCGGAGGCTCAACGATGTCACCAAGAAGGACAGCTACCCCTTGCCTCGAATAGATGACACCTTGTATACCCTTTCTGGAGCAAAATGGTTTTCCACCCTCGATCTGAAAAGTGGTTACTGGCAGGTACAGATCCATCCAGAAGACAAAGAAAAGACCGCTTTCACAACGGGAAATGGACTATGGCAATTTACCGTTATGCCATTTGGCTTGTGTAACGCTCCAGCCACCTTTGAGCGTTTAATGGAACTTGTGTTACAGGGTCTGACATGGAAAACCTGCCTGGTGTACTTGGATGACGTCATCGTTGTGGGAAAGACGTTCGCTGAACATCGCGACAACTTGAGGGAGGTGTTTACACGACTTCGAACTGCACATTTGAAACTAAATCCAAAGAAATGTGCTCTGTTCAAAGCTGAGGTGAAATATTTGGGACATGTGATATCATCAAATGGAGTAAACACTGACCCGGAGAAAATCGAAACCGTGAGAAATTGGCCAGTTCCCGAAGATAAACACCACTTATTACAGGAGGTTCGTCAAAGATTTTGCCGGAATTGCAAAGTGTCTGCACCAGCTAACTGAGAAGGGTAGACAATTTAAATGGTCAGGTGAGTGCGAAAGAAGCTTTCAACATCTGAAACAGCGACTTTGTGAGGCACCAATACTAGCTTACCCCACCCCTGGCAAAACATTTATTGTGGACGCGGATGCTAGTAACGTGGGTGTTGGAGCAGTTCTGTCGCAGATACACGATGGGCAGGAGAAAGTGGTAGCCTATTTCAGCAAAGTTCTGTCGCGACCAGAGAGAAACTACTGTGTAACCAGACGGGAACTCCTTGCTCTGATACTGGCGACAAAACATTTCCATAAATATCTGTATGGACAGAGATTCATCCTGCGTACCGATCACGCTGCTTTAAAATGGTTGCTACAGTTCAAAAATCCTGAGGGGCAAGTAGCAAGATGGATCGAACGATTGCAGACTTACGACTTCGAAGTACAGCATCGCAAAGGAAGACTGCACTGCAATGCGGACGCGCTTTCCCGCAGACCATGTGAGCCCAGTTGCAAACATTGTGCGCGAAAAGAGGAAAAGGATGAATGTATATCAGTCCAGAGAATAAGAGCCGAACCTGTAGAGGGTTGGAGTGCCGAAGAAATTCGTAATGCACAAAAAGAAGACCCTGACATCGAGCCAATCCTTGCATGGAAGGAATCTATGGAGAAACCAAACGCAAGAGACATCTCCGATAGAAGTCCTACTTTAAAGGCATACTGGGCGCAGTGGGACTCTCTCCATGTGGAAGATGGTGTTTTGCGAAGAAAATGGGAAATGCCGGATGGAAGATCCTTTAAGATGCAGCTTGTGGTTCCACGATTGAAAGTAGAGGAGATCCTACGAGAAATGCATGCTGGAATATCCGGTGGGCACTTGGGAATCAACAAAACACTGGAAAAGGTACGGGAACGCTTTTACTGGCTAAGCGCGAGAAACGATGTAGAGAGCTGGTGTCGAAAGTGCACAACATGCGCAGCTAGCAAGGGACCCAAAGTCAAAACACGAGGTAAAATGCACCAGTACAACGTGAGCACCCCGTTTGAAAGAATCGCCGTTGACATCACAGGCCCGTTCCCGGAAACTGAAAACGGTAGCCGTTACATCCTTGTTGTCATGGACTACTTCAGCAAGTGGCCGGAGGCTTTTGCGATACCCAATCAAGAAGCTAAGACTGTTGTCGAGCAGATAGTGGACCACTGGGTCTGCAGGTTCGGGGTGCCTATGGAATTGCATTCCGACCAAGGGCGAAACTTCGAGTCGAAGGTATTCCAGGAAGTATGCGCATCACTCGGGTTAAAGAAAACTAGGACAACACCTCTTCATCCACAGTCTGATGGAATGGTAGAAAGATTTAACAAGACCTTGAAGGAACATCTGTCCAAGGTCGTGAACGAGAACCAACGGGATTGGGATCGGCGAATTCCTTTATTTCTTATGGCCTACCGGAATGCGGTTCATAGTACAACTGGATACACTCCATCCGAAATTCTATTTGGACGAACTGCCCGGCTTCCAAGTGAGCTAAGATTCGGATTTCCTATTGAAGATCCAAAATGCGAAGAGGACTACGTGTTAGATCTTAGAGAAAGGATCAACGACATTCACCAGAGAACAAGAAACAATATCAAAATTGCGAGTGACCGCATGAAGACCAGATACGATGCGAGAGCAACAGCACCTGAATTCAATGAGGGAGATCTGGTATGGCTTTATAACCCACATCGCAGAAAGGGAAAATCGCCCAAGCTTCAGCAGGACTGGGAAGGTCCCTACCAAATAGTTACGCGCATTAATGACGTCGTTTTCCGAATCCAACGAGGACCAAGAGCAAAAATGAAAATTGTCCATGTGGATCGACTGCATCGTTACCACGGAAACAATGATGATGTGCTTGTTCGGGACGAACAAAACTAAGAGGGGGACAATGTGATGTGACAACAAGTTTAGATATTCGGAGGATACATTTTGTAAATTAACGCCATCTGTTGGATTCATTGTGTACAACAACCAACATTCATTGTGTACAACGGCCATGCGCCTAAAAGTATGCTACATATTTGCAACATGTTTTAACTGAGTACTAAATCGAACTTGAAGTACTAATTCGAGACTCGAATTAGTACCGAAAGCTTAGATTGTGCCAGAACCAGACAGAAGCTTCCAGAAGCTTGTAAACTTGTATAAATACAAGAGTAGATTGCATTGAAAGTTCAGTTTATTTTCGAAAGTGGAATTGTTAACAACTGGAAGCGTTAATAAAAAGTGATTGAATTGAGATTAAATAAAAAGTGTTGAATGATAAAAACGTATATAAATTGTGAATAAGTGGAATAAGTTAAATTGGTGTTATTTAAACTGAAAGACGTTGTGTTTAATAAAATAAAAGGATTTGTTGTATTAATTTGGATTTGGAATATATAAGGTGTTATGGGAAAAAGTCGCAGACGAAATTTGACTTTAGTATTTGAAAGAATACTATACCCCATGATACACAGAATACAAGGTAAGCTGCCCACATTGCGCAAGGAGGAGGCAGTATGATGAAGCATCTGGCAGGAATAACACTCACACTGCTGGACAAGCTTCTGATCAACAGCAGGCGGGAAACGCCTAAGAACCAACTTCGCGGGGCTGAAGTTGGTTGATGGAATCGACGCTTCCAGGACCATCATCCAAGTTTCGCAAACTACACGCTGCAGCAAGAGCTTGACAGTGGAGACAGTCATCAGAAACAGAAAATGTTTGGCCACTATCGACACGGGTGCCACAGCCTCCATAATCAGAAGAGACCTTGTTCAGACATCCTGGCTACATATAACACCAGCTGCTTCACTCTGAAGACAGCTACGGGAGAAGCAGCAAAAGTATACGGGGAGGTGTTTCTAAAGATACAACTGGCAGGGTTGACCTTTTCACATGCATTCTTGATAGCCGACATATGCGACGAATGCATCATTGGAGTGGATTTCATGAAAGCACATGAGGTAATCATAGACCTTCAAATGCAAGTGTTAAGGTATCGAACCGTTGAGATCCCTATGGTATACGGAAACGAGAACGCTGTGAATCTTCGGGCGGTTATAAGCAGAGATGAAGTCCTACCACCTTCTTCAGAGACAGTTCTTTGGACGCGTTTGGAGGGTGATCCTGGGAACCACCGATTCTATTTCATTGAAACAGATAATAAAGAGGACTTTCCAAGCTATATCGTTGGAAAGATTTTAGTGGAACCAAAGAAAAATATGGTTCCGGTAAGGCTGATGAATCCGAACAAACACTCCTTCAAGCTCAGACAAGGAGAGGTGATTGGAAGATGCGTACCCATTGCAGCCATATCAACAACATCTGGAAGTGAATCTGCGAGTCCTGTTTCTGCAACAAAATTGGCTGAGGTATGTAATGCTATCCTTGGAAACTGTGAGCTAAATCAGGAGCAGAAAACCATGGCCAAAAATCTCATTGGCGAGTTTGCTGATATATTTGCATCGCAGGATGGAGACTATGGTCGAACACACCTAGTAAAGCACCGAATAGACACCGGCGATAGCAGACCGATCCGACAACCTGCTAGAAGACTTCCATTGGCAAAACAGTCGGAAGTCGATGAGATGATATCAACCATGGAAAAAGACGGTCTAATCGAAAACTCAAAAAGTCCGTGGGCCTCACCCGTTGTACTAGTGAAAAAGAAGGACGGCAGCACTCGATTCTGCGTGGATTACCGGAGGCTCAACGATGTCACCAAGAAGGACAGCTACCCCTTGCCTCGAATAGATGACACCTTGGATACCCTTTCTGGAGCGAAATGGTTTTCCACCCTCGATGTGAAAAGTGGTTACTGGCAGGTACAGATCCATCCAGAAGACAAAGAAAAGACCGCTTTCACAACGGGAAATGGACTATGGCAATTTACCGTTATGCCATTTGGCTTGTGTAACGCTCCAGCCACCTTTGAGCGTTTAATGGAACGTGTGTTACAGGGTCTGACATGGAAAACCTGCCTGGTGTACTTGGATGACGTCATCGTTGTGGGAAAGACGTTCGCTGAACATCGCGACAACTTGAGGGAGGTGTTTACACGACTTCGAACTGCACATTTGAAACTAAATCCAAAGAAATGTGCTCTGTTCAAAGCTGAGGTGAAATATTTGGGACATGTGATATCATCAAATGGAGTAAACACTGACCCGGAGAAAATCGAAACCGTGAGAAATTGGCCAGTTCCCGAAGATAAACACCAGCTGAGGAGCTTTCTAGGTCTCGCCACTTATTACAGGAGGTTCGTCAAAGATTTTGCCGGAATCGCAAAGTGTCTGCACCAGCTAACTGAGAAGGGTAGACAATTTAAATGGTCAGGTGAGTGCGAAAGAAGCTTTCAACATCTGAAACAGCGACTTTGTGAGGCACCAATACTAGCTTACCCCACCCCTGGCAAAACATTTATTGTGGACGCGGATGTTAGTAACGTGGGTGTTGGAGCAGTTCTGTCGCAGATACACGATGGGCAGGAGAAAGTGGTAGCCTATTTCAGCAAAGTTCTGTCGCGACCAGAGAGAAACTACTGTGTAACCAGACGGGAACTCCTTGCTCTGATACTGGCGACAAAACATTTCCATAAATATCTGTATGGACAGAGATTCATCCTGCGTACCGATCACGCCGCTTTAAAATGGTTGCTACAGTTCAAAAATCCTGAGGGGCAAGTAGCAAGATGGATCGAACGATTGCAGACTTACGACTTCGAAGTACAGCATCGCAAAGGAAGACTGCACTGCAATGCGGACGCGCTTTCCCGCAGACCATGTGAGCCCAGTTGCAAACATTGTGCGCGAAAAGAGGAAAAGGATGAATGTATATCAGTCCAGAGAATAAGAGCCGAACCTGTAGAGGGTTGGAGTGCCGAAGAAATTCGTAATGCACAAAAAGAAGACCCTGACATCGAGCCAATCCTTGCATGGAAGGAATCTATGGAAAAACCAAACGCAAGAGACATCTCCGATAAAAGTCCTACTTTAAAGGCATACTGGGCGCAGTGGGACTCTCTCCATGTGGAAGATGGTGTTTTGCGAAGAAAATGGGAAATGCCGGATGGAAGATCCTTTAAGATGCAACTTGTGGTTCCACGATCGAAAGTAGAGGAGATCCTACGAGAAATGCATGCTGGAATATCCGGTGGGCACTTGGGAATCAACAAAACACTGGAAAAGGTACGGGAACGCTTTTACTGGCTAAGCGCGAGAAACGATGTAGAGAGCTGGTGTCGAAAGTGCACAACATGCGCAGCTAGCAAGGGACCCAAAGTCAAAACACGAGGTAAAATGCACCAGTACAACGTGAGCACCCCGTTTGAAAGAATCGCCGTTGACATCACAGGCCCGTTCCCGGAAACTGAAAACGGTAGCCGTTACATCCTTGTTGTCATGGACTACTTCAGCAAGTGGCCGGAGGCTTTTGCGATACCCAATCAAGAAGCTAAGACCGTTGTCGAGCAGATAGTGGACCACTGGGTCTGCAGGTTCAGGGTGCCTATGGAATTGCATTCCGACCAAGGGCGAAACTTCGAGTCGAAGGTATTCCAGGAAGTATGCGCGTCACTCGGGTTAAAGAAAACTAGGACAACACCTCTTCATCCACAGTCTGATGGAATGGTAGAAAGATTTAACAAGACCTTGAAGGAACATCTGTCCAAAGTCGTGAACGAGAACCAACGGGATTGGGATCGGCGAATTCCTTTATTTCTTATGGCCTACCGGAATGCGGTTCATAGTACAACTGGATACACTCCATCCGAAATTCTATTTGGACGAACTGCCCGGCTTCCAAGTGAGCTAAGATTCGGATTTCCTATTGAAGATCCAAAATGCGAAGAGGACTACGTATTAGATCTTAGAGAAAGGATCAACGACATTCACCAGAGAACAAGAAACAACATAAAAATTGCGAGTGACCGCATGAAGACCAGATACGATGCGAGAGCAACAGCACCTGAATTCAATGAGGGAGATCTGGTATGGCTTTATAACTCACATCGCAGAAAGGGAAAATCGCCCAAGCTTCAGCAGGACTGGGAAGGTCCCTACCAAATAGTTACGCGCATTAATGACGTCGTTTTCCGAATCCAACGAGGACCAAGAGCAAAAATGAAAATTGTCCATGTGGATCGACTGCATCGTTACCACGGAAACAATGATGATGTGCTTGTTCGGGACGAACAAAACTAAGAGGGGGACAATGTGATGTGACAACAAGTTTAGGTATTCGGAGGTTACATTTTGTAAATTAACGCCATCTCTTGGATTCATTGTGTACAACAAACAACATTCATTGTGTACAACGACCATGCGCCTAAAAGTGTGCTACATATTTGCAACATGTTTTAACTGAGTACTAAATCGAACTTGAAGTACTAATTCGAGACTCGAATTAGTACCGAAAGCTTAGATTGTGCCAGAACCAGACGGAAGCTTCCAGAAGCTTGTAAACTTGTATAAATACAAGAGTAGATTGCATTGAAAGTTGAGTTTATTTTCGAAAGTGGAATTGTTAACAACTGGAAGCGTTAGTAAAAAGTGATTGACTTGAGATTAAATAAAAAGTGTTGAATTATAAAAACGTATTTGAATTGTGAATAAGGGGAATAAGTTAAATTTGGTGTTATTTAAACTGAAAGACGTTGTGTTTCATAAAATAAAGAGATTTGTTGTATTATTTTGGAATTTTGATTGAGTTTTATTTGTCGAACCCCAGGCCAAAATATAACAATACCATAGATGCGAATAGGTGCAATCTTGAACAAAATTGACTTATCGTTGGCTCCGACATGCGATGAGTGAATATGCTGTGCTGGCACAAAAGGGTTTGCAGAACCACTCAATTGGGATTTGTTGGATGGAACGGAATGATGCAAGAAAGGGTGATGGTGTCCAGAACAACCTTTTAAAATACATGTGGTCTTCTCTCGACATGACCTCCAGTTATGCTTCTCCGATTTCTTTGACAAAATTCAATTTCCGTTCTGCCGATAGGTTATTAAATTCTGCACACTGAATGAGCAGATGCTTGCGATTACAAAGAACACAGCTAATGGAAGTGTCACTAGAAGATGTAGGATTGTGTGTCAAAACACGGCCAGAACACTTCGGGTTCTTCGGTTTTCTTGATGAAGACGGTTCAGGATCCTTGAGTAGATCAGAAGGAAGGTCAACAACTTTCTCCGTCAAAAACTTGGCAAAATCAACTAAATTGGACCGATTGTTTGTTGATTTATGTTTGATCCAATCTTGGTACAGACCAGCACCTAGTTTACCAGAAAGACAAGTTAGAACATATCCAAATCTTCTTCTCTCTTCATTGATCTAAGGTCAGCGACAAATCCGTTGAGTTTAATTGAGGATCGCATTTGGATGAAAGCCGTGGCAGATTTAGCAAATCACCAGTAAGGTCATTAACTAAGACCTCGTGACGTCCGAAAATTTATCGCAAAGAATCCATTATGGCATCCGCATCTGAAGAGTACTTTAATCGGTCGCTCACTAGCTGATATGCTTCGCCATGTAAAGCCTTGCGAAGCCGAGATACATTTTCTTTGCCGTTATATCGACCTTCAAGTGTCGTAGATCTAAAAACTTCCTCGTAGTAGGGCCACTTTCGTTTGTCAGCACCAGAAAGAGCTGGCAACTCTTGCACGTTGTTGCGGTTCAAAATTGTAAATAAACTTGCCATATCTGAATCGCGAAATGTGGAATCAGCTGAGGAAGGTTCAGCGGAGCAATCTTTTCTGGTGGTTTGCTTGACTGACTGGAAAGAACTAAATTTTCCAATAACGATTTGTGGTTCTCTTGGATTCTCTTAATCCTCAAAATCCTTTCGCTGGCGACCTCAATATCTGCACTCCTTACACCTTAAGGTATCGTCTGTTTTTGTACTGATGACTCTCTTGCAAACTTCAGCTTCATTGACTCCATTTCTTTGCGAAGAACCGAAAGCTCGTCATCCTTTGTGCTAATGCTGCTTGAGTTGTAGCAGCTGCTTCGATTAAAATGTCTAATGATTCATCTGCCGCTCCAGAGTTTGCAGCGGTGGACTGAATTATTGTAGATTCATGACTCGACGAATCTGCATCGCTATCTTGCACTGGTTTGCAACTAGAATCTTCACAAAACCAAGGAGTCTCTGTGGAGTATTTGCTGGGATCAAAATTGGCACAAGCATAGTGCCACCATTCTTTGCATCGGTCACAAGATACCATAAAATCATCGTCAACAGCTTTGCATATCTCAGAACTACAGCTATGATCCATCGTTGAATTCTAAAGCCCAAACCAAATGGTTTCTCAATAGATATATCTGTTCTAGAACGAATCCTCAAAATACAGCACACCACAAAACAAAATAGTGTATCTTTCTGCTTGAACAAGAGGAATGTCCGAACAGAATAAAATAAAATGATGTTGTAGCTTCAGATTAGAAAAAAACTTCTGAGGATAACAAATATTGCTCAATCCAAATAAACAATTTTATTTTCTGAAAGGAAAATAATACATAGAAAATAGTCTTTAAGAGTAGGTAATCTGATTTACATTCCTTACGCTTCTTTTTTAAGTTTTAACTTTTTATCAACTTGCATCTACAAGCTACAACTTATGGTTTATAAATATGATAAAGTGAAATGCAATATTTTTCGAGAAGCGTTAATCATACTACTAGATTTAATTTGAAAAGCGAATGGAAAACACAAAGAAAAGCAAATTAGAATGAGACAAGGAATTTCAAACAGAGTTGTAGAAGTAAAAACTAACATTTAAAAAAAGTAAGATTTAAAGATTTAGTAGTTAATTTTAATACTTTATGATATTAAACTTGTGATTTAAAGAATACTGTTAACTTATTTTGAAAACAAAATCGAAACATTTTATTGTCTAGTAGCAGTTTTTCACACTTGTAGTATCAACATATTAAAAAAAAAAAATCAAAAACAACCATTAATTTTTTCTTATTCTCGAACACGAGTTTCATTACTAGTCCGGGGCATTTAGACTTTTGCTGGGAAATAATTTACAGATGACATTTAACTTCGGTATTCGAAAGAGTACTAGTACACGAGCCAAAAAACATTTTGCACACATGCACCTGTTGTCAGTAAGCCGCCATTTTGTTTTCAGTGTTAATTTCTATTTTTACTTGTAACTCTCGTAATTTGTATCCTAGATAAAAAAGTTATATCACAAACTTGTAGGAAATTAAATTTTCTACAAAATATGTTAAAAAACCGTTCTTTAGCAGTACGGTGCATTTTGGTTTCTTATTATCAATATTGTGATGTGACAACAAGTTTAGATATTCGGAGGATACATTTTGTAAATTAACGCCATCTGTTGGATTCATTGTGTACAACAACCAACATTCATTGTGTACAACGACCATGCGCCTAAAAGTATGCTACATATTTGCAACATGTTTTAACTGAGTACTAAATCGAACTTGAAGTACTAATTCGAGACTCGAATTAGTACCGAAAGCTTTGATTGTGCCAGAACCAGACGGAAGCTTCCAGAAGCTTGTAAACTTGTATAAATACAAGAGTAGATTGCATTGAAAGTTCAGTTTGTTTTCGAAAGTGGAATTGTTAACAACTGGAAGCGTTAATAAAAAGTGATTGAATTGAGATCAAATAAAAAGTGTTGAATGATAAAAACGTATATGAATTGTGAATAAGTGGAATAAGTTAAATTGGTGTTATTTAAACTGAAAGACGTTGTGTTTAATAAAATAAAGGGATTTGTTGTATTAATTTGGAATTTTGATTGAGTTTTATTGGTCGAAACCCAGGCGAAAACATCACATTGGTGTCAGAAATTGGGGATAAAACTCAGTAAAGTGCTAGAAAATTCCATAGTGACATTTTCTAAAACAGTTTCGGTGACTCATTTAATTGCGAAAGTGGAATTTTCCAGAAACTATAGAACTGATTGTGCTATAAAACTGTGAATAGCGAGTATTTTTGTTAAAAATAGTGTTGGAAAAAGATCTTTCTAGAAGAGACATTAAAATAAAACTGACTGTGTTGTGAAAATAGTGTTTCAGTTACATAAAATGGGTCGCAAATTAGAACAATTGACAACAGCTGAGTTGAAAGAAGAATTAGGAAAACGAAATCTTCAGACTTCGGGGCTAAAAAAGGAACTATTGCTCCGACTTCAGAATGCTATCACTCAGGATGGTGGAGACCCCGATACCATGTTGTTCGATGTTGAAGAACAAGGGAGAGAAAGCACAGTAAGTACAGCCTATGAAATGCCTGCATTCATGAAGTTGCTTCTGTCGAAATTCGACGAACAAAAGAATGAGCAGAAGAATTCGTTGGAAATTCTCCAGCAACAACTAAGCGACCAAAGGAACGTTCTCGAAAGTAAATTCGACGAACAAAAGAATTCATTAAAAACTCTCCAGAATCAACTAAGCGAAAGACTTCAAATAGTAGATCAGAAATTTGAAGCAAAAATAGAAAGCTTAGAAGAAAAGTTCGGAAAGCAAGTAGAAAGTGTACAACAACAGTACGAACACCTGGCTAAGGAGGTTGATTCTTTGAAAAAGCAGAAGGTTCGGGAATATTCGAGCGACGGTCCACGAAGAAAGGAATTGCAGCCCCCTGTCTTCGATGGTCAAACATCATGGCCAATTTATAAGAGGTAGTTTGAAGCTGCCGCCTGGACGAACAACTGGGACAACGAAAGACAAATCAATTGCTCTTACGCTTGCGCTCAGAGGAACAGCTGCCGAATTGCTGCAGACCATTCCTGAAGACAAACATTATGATTATGATGCCATGGTCAAGGCAATCGAGATGAGGTTTGGTGACGACCACATGCAGCTAGTTTACCGAGTCCAGTTGCGCCGAAGGGTCCAGACAAGAGGTGAAACGCTACATAGCATTTGCCCTGACAATGGAAGCAGCAGACCAAGTATCGCAAGGTAGCCATCGCGTCAGGGAAATGGCTACGCTAGAGTGCTCATGTCAACGTGTCGACATTGAAAGACAAAACCCGAGCACTGCTCGAGGTCAAATGAGATGCTGGAATTGCAACAAGCTAGGACACCTACAGCGACAATGCAGATCTCCACCTAGACAGGTAAGCTGCCCACATTGCGCAAGGAGGAGGCAGAATGATGAAGCATCTGGCAGGAATAACACTCACACTGCTGGACAAGCTTCTGATAAACAGCAGGTGGGAAACGCCTAAGAACCAACTTCGCGGGGCTGAAGTTGGTTGATGGAATCGACGCCCCCAGGACCATCATCCAAGTTTCGCAAACTACACGCTGCAGCAAGAGCTTGACTGTGGAGAGAGTCATCAGAAACAGAAAATGTGTAGCCACTATCGACACGGGTACCACAGCCTCCATAATCTGAAGAGACCTTGTTCAGACATCCTGGCTACATAACACCAGCTGCTACACTCTGAAGACAGCTACGGGAGAAGCAGCAAAAGTATACGGGGAGGTATTTCTAAAGATACAACTGGCAGGGTTGACCTTTTCACATGCATTCTTGGTAGCCGACATATGCGACGAATGCATCATTGGAGTGGATTTCATGAAGGCACATGAGGTAATCATAGACCTTCGAATGCAAGTATTAAGGTATCGAACCGTTGAGATGGTATACGGAAACGAGAACGCTGTGAATCTTCGGGCGGTTATAAGCAGAGATGAAGTCCTACCACCTTCTTCAGAGACAGTTCTTTGGACGCGTTTGGAGGGTGATCCTGGGAACCACCGATTCTATTTCATTGAAACAGATAATAAAGAGGACTTTCCAAGCTATATCGTTGGAAAGCTTTTAGTGGAACCAAAGAAAAATATGGTTCCGGTAAGGCTGATGAATCCGAACAAACACTCCGTCAAGCTCAGACAAGGAGAGGTGATTGGAAGATGCGTACCCATTGCAGCCATATCAACAACATCTGGAAGTGAATCTGCGAGTCCTGTTTCTGGAACAAAATTGGCTGAGGTATGTAATGCTATCCTTGGAAACTGTGAGCTAAATCAGGAGCAGAAAACCATGGCCAAAAATCTCATTGGCGAGTTTGCTGATATATTTGCATCGCAGGATGGAGACTATGGTCGAACACACCTAGTAAAGCACCGAATAGACACCGGCGATAGCAGACCGATCCGACAACCTGCTAGAAGACTTCCATTGGCAAAACAGTCGGAAGTCGATGAGATGATATCAACCATGGAAAAAGACGGTCTAATCGAAAACTCAAAAAGTCCGTGGGCCTCACCCGTTGTACTAGTGAAAAAGAAGGACGGCAGCACTCGATTCTGCGTGGATTACCGGAGGCTCAACGATGTCACCAAGAAGGACAGCTACCCCTTGCCTCGAATAGATGACACCTTGGATACCCTTTCTGGAGCGAAATGGTTTTCCACCCTCGATGTGAAAAGTGGTTACTGGCAGGTACAGATCCATCCAGAAGACAAAGAAAAGACCGCTTTCACAACGGGAAATGGACTATGGCAATTTACCGTTATGCCATTTGGCTTGTGTAACGCTCCAGCCACCTTTGAGCGTTTAATGGAACGTGTGTTACAGGGTCTGACATGGAAAACCTGCCTGGTGTACTTGGATGACGTCATCGTTGTGGGAAAGACGTTCGCTGAACATCGCGACAACTTGAGGGAGGTGTTTACACGACTTCGAACTGCACATTTGAAACTAAATCCAAAGAAATGTGCTCTGTTCAAAGCTGAGGTGAAATATTTGGGACATGTGATATCATCAAATGGAGTAAACACTGACCCGGAGAAAATCGAAACCGTGAGAAATTGGCCAGTTCCCGAAGATAAACACCAGCTGAGGAGCTTTCTAGGTCTCGCCACTTATTACAGGAGGTTCGTCAAAGATTTTGCCGGAATCGCAAAGTGTCTGCACCAGCTAACTGAGAAGGGTAGACAATTTAAATGGTCAGGTGAGTGCGAAAGAAGCTTTCAACATCTGAAACAGCGACTTTGTGAGGCACCAATACTAGCTTACCCCACCCCTGGCAAAACATTTATTGTGGACGCGGATGTTAGTAACGTGGGTGTTGGAGCAGTTCTGTCGCAGATACACGATGGGCAGGAGAAAGTGGTAGCCTATTTCAGCAAAGTTCTGTCGCGACCAGAGAGAAACTACTGTGTAACCAGACGGGAACTCCTTGCTCTGATACTGGCGACAAAACATTTCCATAAATATCTGTATGGACAGAGATTCATCCTGCGTACCGATCACGCCGCTTTAAAATGGTTGCTACAGTTCAAAAATCCTGAGGGGCAAGTAGCAAGATGGATCGAACGATTGCAGACTTACGACTTCGAAGTACAGCATCGCAAAGGAAGACTGCACTGCAATGCGGACGCGCTTTCCCGCAGACCATGTGAGCCCAGTTGCAAACATTGTGCGCGAAAAGAGGAAAAGGATGAATGTATATCAGTCCAGAGAATAAGAGCCGAACCTGTAGAGGGTTGGAGTGCCGAAGAAATTCGTAATGCACAAAAAGAAGACCCTGACATCGAGCCAATCCTTGCATGGAAGGAATCTATGGAAAAACCAAACGCAAGAGACATCTCCGATAAAAGTCCTACTTTAAAGGCATACTGGGCGCAGTGGGACTCTCTCCATGTGGAAGATGGTGTTTTGCGAAGAAAATGGGAAATGCCGGATGGAAGATCCTTTAAGATGCAACTTGTGGTTCCACGATCGAAAGTAGAGGAGATCCTACGAGAAATGCATGCTGGAATATCCGGTGGGCACTTGGGAATCAACAAAACACTGGAAAAGGTACGGGAACGCTTTTACTGGCTAAGCGCGAGAAACGATGTAGAGAGCTGGTGTCGAAAGTGCACAACATGCGCAGCTAGCAAGGGACCCAAAGTCAAAACACGAGGTAAAATGCACCAGTACAACGTGAGCACCCCGTTTGAAAGAATCGCCGTTGACATCACAGGCCCGTTCCCGGAAACTGAAAACGGTAGCCGTTACATCCTTGTTGTCATGGACTACTTCAGCAAGTGGCCGGAGGCTTTTGCGATACCCAATCAAGAAGCTAAGACCGTTGTCGAGCAGATAGTGGACCACTGGGTCTGCAGGTTCAGGGTGCCTATGGAATTGCATTCCGACCAAGGGCGAAACTTCGAGTCGAAGGTATTCCAGGAAGTATGCGCGTCACTCGGGTTAAAGAAAACTAGGACAACACCTCTTCATCCACAGTCTGATGGAATGGTAGAAAGATTTAACAAGACCTTGAAGGAACATCTGTCCAAAGTCGTGAACGAGAACCAACGGGATTGGGATCGGCGAATTCCTTTATTTCTTATGGCCTACCGGAATGCGGTTCATAGTACAACTGGATACACTCCATCCGAAATTCTATTTGGACGAACTGCCCGGCTTCCAAGTGAGCTAAGATTCGGATTTCCTATTGAAGATCCAAAATGCGAAGAGGACTACGTATTAGATCTTAGAGAAAGGATCAACGACATTCACCAGAGAACAAGAAACAACATAAAAATTGCGAGTGACCGCATGAAGACCAGATACGATGCGAGAGCAACAGCACCTGAATTCAATGAGGGAGATCTGGTATGGCTTTATAACTCACATCGCAGAAAGGGAAAATCGCCCAAGCTTCAGCAGGACTGGGAAGGTCCCTACCAAATAGTTACGCGCATTAATGACGTCGTTTTCCGAATCCAACGAGGACCAAGAGCAAAAATGAAAATTGTCCATGTGGATCGACTGCATCGTTACCACGGAAACAATGATGATGTGCTTGTTCGGGACGAACAAAACTAAGAGGGGGACAATGTGATGTGACAACAAGTTTAGGTATTCGGAGGTTACATTTTGTAAATTAACGCCATCTGTTGGATTCATTGTGTACAACAAACAACATTCATTGTGTACAACGACCATGCGCCTAAAAGTGTGCTACATATTTGCAACATGTTTTAACTGAGTACTAAATCGAACTTGAAGTACTAATTCGAGACTCGAATTAGTACCGAAAGCTTAGATTGTGCCAGAACCAGACGGAAGCTTCCAGAAGCTTGTAAACTTGTATAAATACAAGAGTAGATTGCATTGAAAGTTGAGTTTATTTTCGAAAGTGGAATTGTTAACAACTGGAAGCGTTAGTAAAAAGTGATTGACTTGAGATTAAATAAAAAGTGTTGAATTATAAAAACGTATTTGAATTGTGAATAAGGGGAATAAGTTAAATTTGGTGTTATTTAAACTGAAAGACGTTGTGTTTCATAAAATAAAGAGATTTGTTGTATTATTTTGGAATTTTGATTGAGTTTTATTTGTCGAACCCCAGGCCAAAATATAACAATACCATAGATGCGAATAGGTGCAATCTTGAACAAAATTGACTTATCGTTGGCTCCGACATGCGATGAGTGAATATGCTGTGCTGGCACAAAAGGGTTTGCAGAACCACTCAATTGGGATTTGTTGGATGGAACGGAATGATGCAAGAAAGGGTGATGGTGTCCAGAACAACCTTTTAAAATACATGTGGTCTTCTCTCGACATGACCTCCAGTTATGCTTCTCCGATTTCTTTGACAAAATTCAATTTCCGTTCTGCCGATAGGTTATTAAATTCTGCACACTGAATGAGCAGATGCTTGCGATTACAAAGAACACAGCTAATGGAAGTGTCACTAGAAGATGTAGGATTGTGTGTCAAAACACGGCCAGAACACTTCGGGTTCTTCGGTTTTCTTGATGAAGACGGTTCAGGATCCTTGAGTAGATCAGAAGGAAGGTCAACAACTTTCTCCGTCAAAAACTTGGCAAAATCAACTAAATTGGACCGATTGTTTGTTGATTTATGTTTGATCCAATCTTGGTACAGACCAGCACCTAGTTTACCAGAAAGACAAGTTAGAACATATCCAAATCTTCTTCTCTCTTCATTGATCTAAGGTCAGCGACAAATCCGTTGAGTTTAATTGAGGATCGCATTTGGATGAAAGCCGTGGCAGATTTAGCAAATCACCAGTAAGGTCATTAACTAAGACCTCGTGACGTCCGAAAATTTATCGCAAAGAATCCATTATGGCATCCGCATCTGAAGAGTACTTTAATCGGTCGCTCACTAGCTGATATGCTTCGCCATGTAAAGCCTTGCGAAGCCGAGATACATTTTCTTTGCCGTTATATCGACCTTCAAGTGTCGTAGATCTAAAAACTTCCTCGTAGTAGGGCCACTTTCGTTTGTCAGCACCAGAAAGAGCTGGCAACTCTTGCACGTTGTTGCGGTTCAAAATTGTAAATAAACTTGCCATATCTGAATCGCGAAATGTGGAATCAGCTGAGGAAGGTTCAGCGGAGCAATCTTTTCTGGTGGTTTGCTTGACTGACTGGAAAGAACTAAATTTTCCAATAACGATTTGTGGTTCTCTTGGATTCTCTTAATCCTCAAAATCCTTTCGCTGGCGACCTCAATATCTGCACTCCTTACACCTTAAGGTATCGTCTGTTTTTGTACTGATGACTCTCTTGCAAACTTCAGCTTCATTGACTCCATTTCTTTGCGAAGAACCGAAAGCTCGTCATCCTTTGTGCTAATGCTGCTTGAGTTGTAGCAGCTGCTTCGATTAAAATGTCTAATGATTCATCTGCCGCTCCAGAGTTTGCAGCGGTGGACTGAATTATTGTAGATTCATGACTCGACGAATCTGCATCGCTATCTTGCACTGGTTTGCAACTAGAATCTTCACAAAACCAAGGAGTCTCTGTGGAGTATTTGCTGGGATCAAAATTGGCACAAGCATAGTGCCACCATTCTTTGCATCGGTCACAAGATACCATAAAATCATCGTCAACAGCTTTGCATATCTCAGAACTACAGCTATGATCCATCGTTGAATTCTAAAGCCCAAACCAAATGGTTTCTCAATAGATATATCTGTTCTAGAACGAATCCTCAAAATACAGCACACCACAAAACAAAATAGTGTATCTTTCTGCTTGAACAAGAGGAATGTCCGAACAGAATAAAATAAAATGATGTTGTAGCTTCAGATTAGAAAAAAACTTCTGAGGATAACAAATATTGCTCAATCCAAATAAACAATTTTATTTTCTGAAAGGAAAATAATACATAGAAAATAGTCTTTAAGAGTAGGTAATCTGATTTACATTCCTTACGCTTCTTTTTTAAGTTTTAACTTTTTATCAACTTGCATCTACAAGCTACAACTTATGGTTTATAAATATGATAAAGTGAAATGCAATATTTTTCGAGAAGCGTTAATCATACTACTAGATTTAATTTGAAAAGCGAATGGAAAACACAAAGAAAAGCAAATTAGAATGAGACAAGGAATTTCAAACAGAGTTGTAGAAGTAAAAACTAACATTTAAAAAAAGTAAGATTTAAAGATTTAGTAGTTAATTTTAATACTTTATGATATTAAACTTGTGATTTAAAGAATACTGTTAACTTATTTTGAAAACAAAATCGAAACATTTTATTGTCTAGTAGCAGTTTTTCACACTTGTAGTATCAACATATTAAAAAAAAAAAATCAAAAACAACCATTAATTTTTTCTTATTCTCGAACACGAGTTTCATTACTAGTCCGGGGCATTTAGACTTTTGCTGGGAAATAATTTACAGATGACATTTAACTTCGGTATTCGAAAGAGTACTAGTACACGAGCCAAAAAACATTTTGCACACATGCACCTGTTGTCAGTAAGCCGCCATTTTGTTTTCAGTGTTAATTTCTATTTTTACTTGTAACTCTCGTAATTTGTATCCTAGATAAAAAAGTTATATCACAAACTTGTAGGAAATTAAATTTTCTACAAAATATGTTAAAAAACCGTTCTTTAGCAGTACGGTGCATTTTGGTTTCTTATTATCAATATTGTGATGTGACAACAAGTTTAGATATTCGGAGGATACATTTTGTAAATTAACGCCATCTGTTGGATTCATTGTGTACAACAACCAACATTCATTGTGTACAACGACCATGCGCCTAAAAGTATGCTACATATTTGCAACATGTTTTAACTGAGTACTAAATCGAACTTGAAGTACTAATTCGAGACTCGAATTAGTACCGAAAGCTTTGATTGTGCCAGAACCAGACGGAAGCTTCCAGAAGCTTGTAAACTTGTATAAATACAAGAGTAGATTGCATTGAAAGTTCAGTTTGTTTTCGAAAGTGGAATTGTTAACAACTGGAAGCGTTAATAAAAAGTGATTGAATTGAGATTAAATAAAAAGTGTTGAATGATAAAAACGTATATGAATTGTGAATAAGTGGAATAAGTTAAATTGGTGTTATTTAAACTGAAAGACGTTGTGTTTAATAAAATAAAGGGATTTGTTGTATTAATTTGGAATTTTGATTGAGTTTTATTGGTCGAAACCCAGGCGAAAACATCACATTGGTGTCAGAAATTGGGGATAAAACTCAGTAAAGTGCTAGAAAATTCCATAGTGACATTTTCTAAAACAGTTTCGGTGACTCATTTAATTGCGAAAGTGGAATTTTCCAGAAACTATAGAACTGATTGTGCTATAAAACTGTGAATAGCGAGTATTTTTGTTAAAAATAGTGTTGGAAAAAGATCTTTCTAGAAGAGACATTAAAATAAAACTGACTGTGTTGTGAAAATAGTGTTTCAGTTACATAAAATGGGTCGCAAATTAGAACAATTGACAACAGCTGAGTTGAAAGAAGAATTAGGAAAACGAAATCTTCAGACTTCGGGGCTAAAAAAGGAACTATTGCTCCGACTTCAGAATGCTATCACTCAGGATGGTGGAGACCCCGATACCATGTTGTTCGATGTTGAAGAACAAGGGAGAGAAAGCACAGTAAGTACAGCCTATGAAATGCCTGCATTCATGAAGTTGCTTCTGTCGAAATTCGACGAACAAAAGAATGAGCAGAAGAATTCGTTGGAAATTCTCCAGCAACAACTAAGCGACCAAAGGAACGTTCTCGAAAGTAAATTCGACGAACAAAAGAATTCATTAAAAACTCTCCAGAATCAACTAAGCGAAAGACTTCAAATAGTAGATCAGAAATTTGAAGCAAAAATAGAAAGCTTAGAAGAAAAGTTCGGAAAGCAAGTAGAAAGTGTACAACAACAGTACGAACACCTGGCTAAGGAGGTTGATTCTTTGAAAAAGCAGAAGGTTCGGGAATATTCGAGCGACGGTCCACGAAGAAAGGAATTGCAGCCCCCTGTCTTCGATGGTCAAACATCATGGCCAATTTATAAGAGGTAGTTTGAAGCTGCCGCCTGGACGAACAACTGGGACAACGAAAGACAAATCAATTGCTCTTACGCTTGCGCTCAGAGGAACAGCTGCCGAATTGCTGCAGACCATTCCTGAAGACAAACATTATGATTATGATGCCATGGTCAAGGCAATCGAGATGAGGTTTGGTGACGACCACATGCAGCTAGTTTACCGAGTCCAGTTGCGCCGAAGGGTCCAGACAAGAGGTGAAACGCTACATAGCATTTGCCCTGACAATGGAAGCAGCAGACCAAGTATCGCAAGGTAGCCATCGCGTCAGGGAAATGGCTACGCTAGAGTGCTCATGTCAACGTGTCGACATTGAAAGACAAAACCCGAGCACTGCTCGAGGTCAAATGAGATGCTGGAATTGCAACAAGCTAGGACACCTACAGCGACAATGCAGATCTCCACCTAGACAGGTAAGCTGCCCACATTGCGCAAGGAGGAGGCAGAATGATGAAGCATCTGGCAGGAATAACACTCACACTGCTGGACAAGCTTCTGATAAACAGCAGGTGGGAAACGCCTAAGAACCAACTTCGCGGGGCTGAAGTTGGTTGATGGAATCGACGCCCCCAGGACCATCATCCAAGTTTCGCAAACTACACGCTGCAGCAAGAGCTTGACTGTGGAGAGAGTCATCAGAAACAGAAAATGTGTAGCCACTATCGACACGGGTACCACAGCCTCCATAATCTGAAGAGACCTTGTTCAGACATCCTGGCTACATAACACCAGCTGCTACACTCTGAAGACAGCTACGGGAGAAGCAGCAAAAGTATACGGGGAGGTATTTCTAAAGATACAACTGGCAGGGTTGACCTTTTCACATGCATTCTTGGTAGCCGACATATGCGACGAATGCATCATTGGAGTGGATTTCATGAAGGCACATGAGGTAATCATAGACCTTCGAATGCAAGTATTAAGGTATCGAACCGTTGAGATGGTATACGGAAACGAGAACGCTGTGAATCTTCGGGCGGTTATAAGCAGAGATGAAGTCCTACCACCTTCTTCAGAGACAGTTCTTTGGACGCGTTTGGAGGGTGATCCTGGGAACCACCGATTCTATTTCATTGAAACAGATAATAAAGAGGACTTTCCAAGCTATATCGTTGGAAAGCTTTTAGTGGAACCAAAGAAAAATATGGTTCCGGTAAGGCTGATGAATCCGAACAAACACTCCGTCAAGCTCAGACAAGGAGAGGTGATTGGAAGATGCGTACCCATTGCAGCCATATCAACAACATCTGGAAGTGAATCTGCGAGTCCTGTTTCTGGAACAAAATTGGCTGAGGTATGTAATGCTATCCTTGGAAACTGTGAGCTAAATCAGGAGCAGAAAACCATGGCCAAAAATCTCATTGGCGAGTTTGCTGATATATTTGCATCGCAGGATGGAGACTATGGTCGAACACACCTAGTACAGCACCGAATAGATACCGGCGATAGCAGACCGATCCGACAACCTGCTAGAAGACTTCCATTGGCAAAACAGTCGGAAGTCGATGAGATGATATCAACCATGGAAAAAGACGGTCTAATCGAAAACTCAAAAGTCCGTGGGCCTCACCCGTTGTACTAGTGAAAAAGAAGGACGGCAGCACTCGATTCTGCGTTGATTACCGGAGGCTCAACGATGTCACCAAGAAGGACAGCTACCCCTTGCCTCGAATAGATGACACCTTGGATACCCTTTCTGGAGCAAAATGGTTTTCCACCCTCGATCTGAAAAGTGGTTACTGGCAGGTACAGATCCATCCAGAAGACAAAGAAAAGCTGCAGCCAAGCAACATTTTCTCCGATGTTACAATCAAGTTCAATTATAGAGAATATAAGACTTGATGCTGAGGAATGGGGATGGAAAAAAGACATTTTGCTTGGTTTTGTTCCAATTCGTACAACCATATGGATCCTGCACCACAGTCATTTATGAAACTAGTCTCTTGTACATGTAAGACGGAAACTTGTGGCTGTCGAAAGGCTGGGCTGCATTGCTCAGCTGTTTGTAAGTATTGTGAAGGAGAGCTCTGTGAAAACGTTCCTGCAATTGTTGATGATTTCGATGATGAAGATGTAGAAGCTGACAACAATCAACAAGAAGATTTAGAAAACTTTCTTCATATCTTTTCTGAAGATAGTAATAGGGTTTACCTAAAATAAAATAAAATATCCGCTTCAGGGCCTTCCAAAAAGATGAGGAATGTGTAATTGAAGAATAAGGTCTTGTGGATTAGGCATAGAGGGGAAACAACGCAAAAAAAGCGCGCCTAATACTCTGCAAAAGTCAGTAACTGATTCTTGCAGCGAAAAAACTCTACTTCATGGGTGGTGTGGAAAAGAGTTATACTGGCAATCAGTTAGCTAGTTTTTTTTTAACAAAACATGTTTTAACTTTTAAACAAAAACATTTAATGGAAAAAGGCATTTAACATATTTTGCAGAAAAATTAATTTGCTACAAGTTTGTGATATAACTTTTTTATCTAGGATACAAATTACGAGAGTTACGAGTAAAAATAGAAGTGAACACTAAAAACAAAATGGCGGCTTACCGACAACAGGTGTATGTGTGCAAAATGTGTTTTTTGACTCGTGTACTAGTATTCTTTCAAATACTGAAGTCAAATTTCGTCTGCGACTTTTTCCCAGAACACCATATATATTAATAATAAGAAACCAAAATGCACCGTACTGCTAAAGAACGGTTTTATCGATCTTATATGCGCTGCAGAACGAGAACATTTATTTTAATAAGAAAACTGCTTAGACAAAAAATATAGGTAATAAGAAGATCTACAACTTTTATTAAAACCGTTTTTCAATTTAACTGATACAAAAAAAATATGACATAAAAAAATCGACACCTACTTTTTTTTAACAAAATGTGCTATAACTTTTAAACAAAAGCATGTAGCCAAAAAAGTCGTTTAACATATTGTTTGTAGAAAATTTAATTTCCTACAAGTTTGTGATATAACTTTTTTATTTAGGATACAAATTACGAGAGTTACGAGTAAAAATAGAAATTAACACTGAAAACAAAATGGCGGCTTACTGACAACAGGTGCATGTGTGCAAAATTTGTTTTTTGGCTCGTGTAGTGTACTACTACTCTTTCGAATACCGAAGTCACATATCGTCTGTAAATTATTTCCCAGAGCTGCATATAAAAAAATCTAAATGCACTGTACTATACCGAGTTATATATAGCGAGTTTCATCATTGTATATACACTGCCTATAGTACTATCACAAGCATCATTTTTTTAGTTCTGAATCCAGTCGTAATGAGGCGTGCTGAAATTTCCAATTGGTGTGAATATAGAATAAGTACAGACAACAAAAGTGTATTAAATACTGGTAAAATATCTGTTAAGGTTCTCGTCTTCTCTATTTAGAGTTAGTTTCGAATCAACCAGGAAGATGGTCAGACGAAAAATTACCACCATTAGAGTATTATAGAAAATGTATATACAATGATTTTTCTTGTAAAAACGAATATGAAACGAGATTTAATTTTTTTTGTAGCGCTTTTTGACAACCGGTAAAACATAACTGACACTTTTGAATTCCATCTTTGTATATAGAACCTATAGTACTACCATCAGTGTTCGAAAACTAGCGCCATCTAGTTCGTCTACATCTCCCTAAAGTTTTTCTCTGAGTGGAGACCGCAACGTAGACTTTTAGTCGGGGAAATGTACTCAACACATATGCAATGTTAGAAAAAGACAGAACGACAAAGATATATATAAAGTAATAGCAGTCAGAAGGAAACAAACCATGAACACTTTTTCTTGTTATTTCATTACCATTTTCTTAAAATAAGCGATAATGAGAGAATGAAAGATAGGTATTTAGACAGGTATTTGAGGAGTTTTCATTCCTGCCTTGAAAATACACTGTTTTTGGTAGGTTTTTTTTTATAGATACGGCAACAGGATGAAATTTACCTATTTAACGATTTTTGTTGAAATTTGATATTTGGTTTGGTTTTTTTGTGTACAATTTTGAATGGTTACCATGTTTGATTATTATATCAATTTTTTTAAGTCTGCAAAAAATTAATTTAAGTTTAAGTACCTACCTAGTTAATTATTTTACAAATAACACATTGTTTGCATATGTTTTTAACAATGTTATTGCTTTAGAGTATATTCACTTATTACGTCAAATAATCTAGTACGAAATATACTACTAACTACTAAATATAATACTAAATCTACTACTTACTACTAAATATAATACTAAATCTACTACTTACTACACAACATAGTACTAAATATACTCCTTAGTACTAAATCTAGTACTAAATATAATACGATAGTACTAAATTCTAGTACTAGGTTCTAAAAATCTAGTACCAAAATACTATTGTACCAACAACATAGTACCAACTGGCACCAGTTTTATATTTAACTAGCGTTCAAAAATTGAACAATATATATTAAAACTTTAAAAAGTCGAATCCGAATATGGCAACATTGGTATTTGATTTTGGTATAAGAAATACAAAAAATACAGAAATAACAAAATTTCTTTAAAAATGCAAAATCGAAAAAAATAATTGAAGACGCACAATCTCGGTTTGTTTACGAAAAATCAAAGGGAAATCCATTAATTTTTGTTTCTCTTACTCTGCCATACCATATGGTCTAGTGTCACTTTTTGAACCTTTCACTCGTACTTATTATTCATTACTTCTGCCTATTATTGTACTCGTTCTAACTAAAGACTTTTTTGAAACAAATCATACAACCTACTCTTTCATCACTATATTTCTTTCTACTCTCCAAAACCCATACAAATGTATATCGTGTTAAGCAAAAAGCTATTTCGTGGTGGCTCTACCTCGCTTAACTAGAAGCTGCCTCATGATACTACTATAGGTTTCATATACAAGGCTTCCCGGCTATTCAAATAAAAATGAAATAGAGAAGGCGTAGTTAAAATCGAAAATTAATAAAATTTGGCGACATTGTTTTTGATAATTATTGTATGAAGCTGACATTAGACTAGCAGTTCATATATAATACGTCCATGCTGTATATATAACGGATCCGATTCTATCCAGCGTCGACACTCAAACCATACCAAAAGAAGAAGAAACCACAAACGAAAAAGTCGATGTAAGCATAACATAAATTGCAATGCAAACAGAACTGTTTTTGCCAAATAAGTGCAACCAAAACCTCATTTCTTGGATTCATGTGTCACAAATGTCAAATACGCCTAGCCGCCGGTCAAAATCAAAATTAATTAAACAGTTTTCAATAACGGATTAAATTGGATTCAAAGAAAAAGATTTTTCTTGCAATCTACTGTAATTTGTATTAAATAAAACTCAATTACCCCAGAAATATAGCATAAAGAAAAATATAGCACATTGAAAAATCAGCTTATAAAAATAATAATTGTATACATATACACAGCCCAGCTTTTATTTCCAAATGGATTCTATAGAAGAAGTTTATACTTCCGATGAAGAGGAAAATAATAGTGCCAACGTCTCAAAAGGTAATTTAACTTATTATATTAACACAATATAAACAAACAAAAAAAAAAATATTTTCACAGACTTAACAATTGAAGAATCCTCTGTTTCTGAGGATGACGAACATTTTGAAGTGAAGCCGAAAATAAAATTCAGGCGAAAAGCAGTAATCTCGGAAAGTGAAGATGAAGAAGAAGAAGAGCGATTTGAAAGACAAGCCTTATCTCCAAGGACTCGGATGAGTATAACTGGGATCAGACCTGTTGATTTCTCGAGCGATGAAAGTGAAATTGAATCTTCAGATGAAGAAATAGATACAAGCAACATTGATTTTGCTGGTACTGAGAGCTACAAAGAAAATTCCTTCTTGCGAGATGTAGAAGTCAAAAACTCGTTCCATGAGAGTAGCCATAGCCTCAGTGAAGATTCCGATAGTCAATCGGATACAGAAACACCTTTAAAACAAAAAAAATCCTTCCATAAGAGTAGCAATAGCCTAAGTGAAGATTCCGATAGTCAATCGGATAAAGAAACACCTTTGAAACAAAAAAAATCGTTCCATGAGAGTAGCCATAGCCTAAGTGAAGATTCGCAAAGTCAATCAGATACAGAAACACCTTTGAAAAATAAAAATTCGTTCCATGAGAGTAGCCATAGCTCGAGTGAAGATTCGCATAGTCAATCAGATACAGAAACACCTATGAAAAATAACAATAAATCTTTAGCAATCGATCCACCATTGCGTCCTTCTGTTCAATACAACAATGTATTTAGGCATTCACTTAAAGACCAAATGTCCTCCACAATGATGGTTCCAGAAAACACAGATGACAAACTAACTACTGTACAAGAGCAAGAATTTAAGCGTCATGATTCAATACGTCCAACTGTGGAATTAACTGAAGATAAAACTGCTTCAACTCTTAATGCAACAAAAGGGGCAGAAGTCGATGATTCAAAAGTATCGCAAAACTCGTCTAATTCAAGCGATATTTTTGAAATTAAACAGAATCAAAGTGTAGTTAATGTGAGTTCCGATGACTCGGATTTAGCCATTGTTGATTCACGCCAATCACTGAAACCAGAAACCTTAAGAATTGTTCAGCCGAAAATATCTGCCGCATTTTCTCGAACCGTGTCATCGAAAACTGTGCCAAAAAAGTAAGTACCTTACCTTAAGAATAATAAATTATAGGGTAGTGGCATCTTTTCCCGAACATCCTCAATTCTCTAACACTTTAAACAAAAATCGTTATATTGTCGTTGTTTCTTAGGTTTCCTCCTTTAAATTATTGTAAATGTATGCCGGCATAGTCGCAAACCAAATTTCGCCGAGTCTCCTATCCCGAACTGCAATACAATAAATTGTACTGTACTGATATGTATCAGAAAATATATTCTTGCCTTGCCATCTTGTCATATTATAAAACACAATTGTTCCATTTTTTCGAACATCTGGTTATTCTCGGTCATCTCATAATTACCTACGTTTTTCGTTAAATAGGTGGAAATATTACCTACAGTTTTTATTGAATAGGTTAAAATATGCAACGTCCGAAAAATAATTATACTGACGCAGGCGTTTTAAAGAGTATTCGGCATAACACTATGACTATACCAGCAGCCAGTAGAATGTGTGGAGTTCCTGTCACAACTCTTCTTGAAAGAATTATGGGTAGACGCTAGAGATCCTGATGAACCTCAAAGACTAGGGCCTAAAACTATGCTTACAAATACAGAAGAACGTAGAGTCTTCGACTGGCTAGTCAACATAGTTAAATGTGGGTTTAAATAGAAACCAAGAGAACTCTTAGATGTTTTGCAGAAGATTATTAAGGACGAAAAAAACACCATTTAAGGATGAAGGTCGCGGTAAAAATGGTATTACAGTTTCTCAAAACGCCTCCTAAAAGGTTGGGCCAATCGTCTTAAAATTCGGAATATAAGTTTATTTTGACATTCTACAGAGGATTTTTTTAAATTCTTTTTTAGCAGAAATATTAACGGTACCTGCCATATAACCATTAAGTAAAAGCTTATTTTTCTCAAAAATGGCTTCAAGAATTTTTTATGTAAAAACTCAATGTGCATTAAATTTTGATGAAAAAATAGGAGCTTTATTTTTGTCATCGGCTTTCCTGAGAACTAATTAGGTAGACGATTACAACCAAAATTGATATTAGGAAAATTTAAATAGCCTAAGTAATCTTACACTAAAATATTTTCGAAAACTTTTTTTTTGTGTTTTTAATATTTTTTTACAAAAAATATTTAAAAAAAATCAATATTTTGAAAACGGGTAGGTGATTTTTTACATGTGATTATAGGTACTATAAAGCAAGATTAGGATTCATGAACATACAAAATTGAGATAACAATCAAACATGACATTACGAGGCGAGAGTACGATAACTTTGCGCCACAAATTAATAACGGATTCATGTAGAGGGACAAAATACAAACCTTTTTTTTACCATTAGAGGTGGGGTCTATTTCCTGTTTAGGCAGGAGTGACAATTTTCTAAGAAAACACTTGCATTGGAAAAAAAATTACTTAATGGTTTTATGACATGTACCGTTAATATTGAAAAAAAAATACCTGACATTTTTTAATCTGCACGAATGCATAACTTGCATTATAGTACCTATTTCAAGTTTTTCGAAAACTGAAATTCATAATATCTAGTTTTCAGCGGTCCGTTACATATGAAAGGACACAAATGCACTTGCCTTATACAAGTACCTACCTATACATCATTATAGTACCCATAATTAAGAAAGAAAATTTTGGGAAAAACCTCCGAAAAAGTTGGATTTTTGTATAAAATTTTGTATGTAATCCATCCAATAATTATCAAAAAACGTTTTAATAAGTTTACGTGAACAAATAAAAAGAATTCAAAGAAATGCAGGACGACATATATCGGGACCGCTAGTACCTAATATATATTTGTTTTACAAAAACATTACTACACAACTAGACATACAAATTAACGCAAATAATAGTCTCCACCTTTTCTTAAATTTCCACAAAAGATATTTGTTACTATAAAAATCTATAACCAATTTACAAACAATTTTTTTTGAATAAATTTCTACGCATAGTTAATTAATTTGTACCTATTCGAATGAAAAGCAAAATTTAAAACAAAAATCAAATTCATCAAGGACGTTTGTATATATCGGGTTTTTCAATAAGAGCGCTATAAAAGTTTTTTTTTAAATAAAACAAAAACGGTTTTGGATATCAATGAAATTCTTTATTTCTGTGAAAGTACGTTCGATGCCATTATGTATGGAACTCGACTTCTTTTGCATGGCCACCACGGGCACGATTGCAGAAGTCCAGACGCTGAACCCAATTTTCGACGGTTTTCAAGCATAAATCGGCCGGCCGATACTGCTGCAATTTCACGTTCGATATTCGTACGAAGTTCATCAATCTTCACTGGCTTGTTGGCATAGACCATAGACTTGACGTAGCCTCACAGGAAATAGTCTAACGGCGTCAAATCGCACGACCGAGGCGGCCAAGCGACTGGACCATTTCGTGAGATAACACGTTCTCCAAACTTGGTTTCCAATAAATTGATTGTGACATTCGTATCTGGTGGTCAAGCGGCTTCAGTTCTTGCGTCAATTTAATCTTGTAAGGATGTAGGCCAAGATCTTTTCGCCAAATTCGCCACAACGACGTCACAGAGATGCCCAACGCTTGAGAACGACGTGTGAGAGACACATTTGGGCTTTCTGCAACTGAAGCCTCAGCGGCAGCAATATTCTCGACACTACGGGCACTTCTTTGTCTCACTGGCACGGAAACATTTTGTACTGTGCCTGTGGATTCAAGAAATATGGCGTCGTTTGCTGTCCCTGTCGCTCTACTTTTGTAGCGTCCCTGTTGAAAAACCCCTTTATATCCAGCATGAAGTAAGTTTTGTATGTATGTGTAAATTTTTTCAAAAACCTTCATAATAGTAAACAAAAATTGAAAATCCTAAAGAATTCGAATCAAGTCTGGTCAATGACGTACGTACATATGTATAAATACATATGTAAGAACTAGTTCTCGTATTCCATATAATAAAAATGTAAACAATGAAAATGTTGGATTGTGTACAAATCCTTACAAAAATTTATTCAATTCAGCGAAGCGAAACCATTGTATATAAACTACCTACCTATGTCCATACATATTTACTTCCTTATGAACAAAGCACAGCACCGCAACCGCAACCAAAAAAAAAACATCTTTCATTTGCCCATAAGATGTAGGCCAACAAAACATGTCTCCAACATCAGGTTAATTAACCTCACCACATTTTTACTTGCGAATAGAGAGACTACAAGGAAAGTTTAAGATTCGTGAAAATAACAAAATTGAGATAACAATGAAACATGACATTACGATCATAGAGAAGTCTAAAAAAGTGATTGACAAAAAATGTCTTTCTGTCGTCTGTCAGCCTAAACGGTTTGAGCGATTATCTTCGAATTTGGTGGGTGTGATTCTTTTGGCATTCCCAAGAGGAGAAATTGAAATTTTATATTTAGGCCTACAAATAACGGTACTTGCCATATGACCGTTTAGCTTATTTTTCTCGAAAACGGCTCCAACGATTTTGATGAAATTTTTTTAGAAATTTTTTTTGTTGGTATTGGCTATCATTTGATTAGAGCTAAATTTATGGGAAGTCTATTAACGGTACCTTTCATATAACGTTTTTTTTTTAATTTTTGGCTTTCTCGGTAACGACTCTTTGGATATCTGTCAAACCTTATGTATATTTGAGAAGATCTAAGTAACCGAATTATTTTTGCATATCAAAATTTTGAATAACTTTTTTTTCTAATTAAAATTAATTTCTGAAAAAAGTATTTCGAAAATTTTAGCAACAATTTTGATAAAATTCTGTTTTTATTTTTTAGTTTTTTGAAAAAAATACATTGATATTTTGGTAAGCAGTTTTTTACAGTAATTTAATATACAACTGATCATAAAATAATTTTTCAAAATAGTAGTAAGTTCACAAACATCAAATATTTGTGCAGCGATACAGCATCAGTGCTTTTTTACGATGCTGATGGAGATGACGCCGATGCGATGCTGATCGATTATTTTGTTGACATTAAAAAACACTGGTTTTAATTATGTGAGTTATAGTATAGTGGTTTCATGTTTAAGTTTTCCATATTTGAGAATTTCATCATTTATTTCTGAAAGAACTTTCCCATAGAATGGATTTTGAATTTGTTGAGGCTATGAAATCCTTTCAATTCAATCAATCGTGCCATTTGTATTTCGGCTTTACTAAAGTACCCCCTAATAATTGAAATAGATAAGCGAATTTTAAATAAATATTAATATAAATTTAATAAAACAAAAATAAATAAATATTAATTTTATACTTAACAATCTGTTTTTAAATTTGTTGTGTTCCTTTAATTTTTCAAGTAAATTCAAGCTGCCTAAAGTTATTAAAACCTGCTTAATCTTGTTCCCTAACACAAAAGTCATTGGGCAAATAGTATGGGAAAAACACAGCGGACAGAACTGAAATTGTGAGCATATAAAGATAAATGTGTCTAGTTTATCATGGTAAAGGTCGCTTTCTTGTGGGTTGTGGGAATTTTGAAAAAAATAATATTTCACATTATTTATTCGCGTGATCAATTTCTACTGTGACTTCGTCTAAAAATACTGCAGGCGCTCTGATTTGTTGTTTGTGCCTAGCATAAAATAAAAAAATAAACTAAACTGGCAATAAATGTACGAGCAGATATAGGCCGTACGTCCGGCGCGACCTTGTCTTTATGGGTACATACATGTGAATAATATTTCTTCATAGGTTAATGGTGGGAAATCTTTAAAATCAAGATTGTTTCCAGCTAATGGATAATTTTATCATATTGTTAATTAAATGCTTGACGTATACAATATATTCATACGGACGCTTGGTAGCGTTAATAGTTGTCGCTAAAACTCTTGTCTTTCGTAGTTATTTAACACAATGTTTATGAAAGCTTATATTACTGTAATAAGGCATTTTTGAATGCATATATTTTTGGTTCTAACTTTGTTCCCTTATGGATTAAAAAATAAAATAATCACATATAATGTGAAGTGATTTAATACTCTTTCATTTTATATCATTTTCATCAATGTCCGCGACCGGGTCGGATAACGCCCAATGACCTTTCGTAAAAAAAAGAGGATGAGAGAGTAAAATGCTTCCCCTCAAGTGAGAGAGTTAAGAATTTCTGCCCAAGAAATTTCTTTCGGCACTTTGTAGCAGCTAAAAATTAGGCGTCATAAACAGCTGTTATTCATTTAAGTTTGAATTCAAATTTCAAGTGTTTTTTTTTTACTGCGCACGCGCAGAAGGGATTTGTGTTTCTCTTATAATGTTGAACACACTGCGCGAGGAAAGAAAGGTTAGGGAAGGAGGGACAGAAGATTTCTATTAACATTGGTTTTGAATGCATTCAAATTGTAAGGGCAATAAAAAACCCTACCGGGTAAACTATTCCAAATTCTTGTTGTTCGGCTAAAAAAATCTATATTTCACCGTACTGCACGGTAACTCCCAGAGGTGGGAGTTATACTCGAGTTTTGGGCGTATAAACGCTTTGTAAATTGTAGCCAGATCAGAAGGGTTGAAAAAAACTTCTTGCATCGATACAGAAAGCCTAAGCACTTAGAATTTTTGGGTATCTCAAATATATGATAATTCCAACGGAGGTCGTCGTTGACACACATACCTAGTACTGCAAGCTTTTCGGTTTCTTCGATGCAAGTGCCATTCATGGACAATGGCATGGAGGTATGTCAAGCTTTAACGACAAAAGGCAGCATTGAGTTTTCGGAACATTAAACTCCACACGATTTCTACGTATTACCTCATTTGACAACGCTGTGTAAATCGGATTTTAATGAGCTTGTCTTATGGTACCGTTGCGTCGGGGACAGAACGGAGCCGTGGGGCGGACTAGCATTTATTTTGTGGGAATCAGACTTGAATCCCTGCAATACAACTTGTATTGAACGGTCCAGAACTTTCCAACGAACAAAAGTATCATCGGTCTTAAAACACGCATTTTCGATAAGAGAGCTTCACGCCAAACTATCCAATGGCAAGTTTGCCTTCTCTGAAGAGTAGACAATAGGTTTGTCATTATCGACGAGCGTTGGAACCGAAGATGTTGAAGTTTTTTAATATTTTTTTACAAATGACCCGAAATTTGTACTGCCTTTGGACATTGCAGAATTTTTTGCCGTAATTGTTGGTCTTGCAAAAATTTGGTTCTATTAATAACGGAGTTGCATGAGTTCCTAACTTGTTTGTGCCTTTTCCGATTTTCCTCTGTAGGGTTGGCTTTGTAAGATCGGAAACTTACTTCTTTGTGTCTGATAGCTTCTTTACACTCAGAGTTAAACCAGGACTTTTCTTTGGGTTTGATACTTTTTACTCTGTTAGGAATAAAAGCACGCATCCCTAGAAGAATTGAGGAAGCATAGTGGCCAGTTAAAGTTACGAAAAACATGAATTCAAATTATCCCAGTTGGCTTTCTCGTATTGCCAACCGGTCCTGTTGGAAAGTTTTTCTTTAAGTGGATGAGTGGAGGACGAGAAATTTGTTGGAAATGACACAATCGTCCGAAGTTACACTAATGGTATTCTTATCAGGGTGAGAAGTAAGACAAAATTCAAGAGTTGTCAAAGTGAAGTTGCTTGCCCAGCATTAGTTGGGTAAGGTGTTGTAACTCGGCAAAGAGCTTGACATGCATTCTTTCGGGTGTTGTCTGACCAGATGGAATTGTGTACATTGAATTTTTTTTCATTCTTTTCTATTGAATTTCACTAAAAATCAATACATTTAGTCAAATGGACCAACTGAAAGGTAGTACATTAAGCAATGAATGTTCACCAAACACTTTTGAACGAATGTAAACAATAAATATGCATTTAAAATGATCATTTACAATCATTTTAATAGATCTTGATCTCGATGTATGTTAGTTTTACATTTGACGTTTGTCATTTGCAGTTGGGTTACTACAGCTTACTACAAAAGCGTTCCTTTTCTTTTTCGTAGTTTTTGCTTTTTGTGAGAGAATTCATCACCACTCCTTCAAATTTGGGTGTTTACTTGAAGTTACTTGAAAAAGTAAAGGAACACATATTGTTTACTTTCCGTTTTCCTTCTCCACATTTGCATCAATTGATCACCGGCATCAACAACTTATCACGATATTTCTTGATGCTTCTTTGTTTAATTTTTGCGCATCAGTTTACTAAACATTGCAAATAAGTGATGTGAATTGTTTATTAACGTTTGACTTAATGGATTTACCTATTGAATTTTCAAAAAAAATGTATAAATTGAAATAAAGTTATTCAAAATGTTGTAGAATTGATTTGGCTTTTTAGACCTTTACTTAATTAATTGTATTCGTCTTCGAAAAATTAAGGTTTTTCTTACCGGTTATATGGCAGGTACCGTTATTTTTAGTTCTAACAAGTAAAATTTCAAAAAAACCTGACCATTCACTTTTCTAAGTGTCTATACTGTTCGAGAACTTGTGCCACTACCTACTTTGAATTGGTTCACAATAGAATTATGAGATAGTTAAATAGAGTTTAAGTTCGAAAATATCGGTATTTAAAATACGTTAACGAGTTTCCTAAAATATGAACTTTATTGCGGAGACTAGTGGGAATTGCTAATTCAGTAACAGTTTCAAAGCTTTTGTTCTTTGAAAAATTGTCAATTGATTAAATTAGAGATTAGAAAAATTTTAATTTGTGTTGTTTGCCTTTTAAGCATTACATTTGCATATATTTATTATTTTTGTTTACAGTTCCACGCCAGTATCAAAAGAATTTTACGAAAAGGAGGTAAAAAAGCTTGAAGAACTGCGATCGGATCTTATCAGTGCTGAGAGCTTATTGGAAAAACTAGGACCGAGTTTATTCGATGGTGGCAAACAACTTTCGCTTCGTGTAGAAAGTCTTCAGCGTAGTGTAAAAAATAAAGCCGCAGAAATAGTCAATCTTGTAGTTCAGGAGGTTGTTGTTATAGAGGAAAAGAAACCATTCTTCGATAAAGACATACCCAGCTGGGATGATCTTTCATCAGCCGTTAGTTCAGTAAAACCAGTTTTTACAGGACAAAAAGGAATGCACACTTTTAATAATCAAAAAGTTCTTACAATGGAGCGCTTAAAGGATCTGCATGGTTCTCTGGAGACCCGTCCAAGTGATGATGTTTTAGCAGATGATCCAAAGGGATTGAAAATTACACTTATGGCTCATCAGAAACACGCCTTAGCGTGGATGAATTGGCGGGAACACCAGAAACCACGAGGAGGGATTCTTGCAGATGACATGGGACTGGGTAAGACACTGACAATGATATCTCTTGTGCTCGATGTAAAAAATCGAGAGGCAAATGATGAAGACTCGGATCAAGAAAATACCGGTTGGTCAACAAAAAACCGAAGAGATTACTATAATGGAGGTACACTGATTGTTTGCCCAGCAAGTTTAATGAGGCAATGGGAATCTGAAGTAGAAAATAGAGTTCATCGGCACAAGCTTAGTGTAAATATTCATCATGGACAAAGCAGAGATACGAAACCACGACATTTAGCCACCTATGATATAGTCATCACGACCTACCAGATTGTTGCTCGAGAAGCCAAATCTAATGGGGCTCTGTTTTCTATAGGTTGGAAAAGAATTATTTTAGACGAAGCCCATGTAGTTCGGAATCATAAAAGTCAGCAATCATTAGCTGTTTGTGAACTAAGGGGCAAATGTCGCTGGGCGCTTACTGGAACACCAATTCAAAACAAAGAATTAGACATCTTTGCGCTACTTAAATTTCTTAAGTGCAGTCCTTTCGATGATTTAGGTCATTGGAAGAAGTGGATTGACAATAAGAGTGCTGGAGGCCAGCAACGTTTGAATACTCTTATGACATCCTTAATGCTTCGCAGGACCAAGCTACAATTACAACAGCAAGGAAACCTTATGTGCTTACCCGAACGAGCCCCATGCAAAATAATTGATGTGATATTAGACAAAGACGAAATGAATGTCTATCAAAAAATTATGACCTACTCGAAAACTCTCTTTGCACAGTTCCTTTATCAGCGGGCAGAAAAAAATAATGATTTGTATTTCATTGATCAAGGTAATCGTCCAACTTATAAGCAAACAAAGGATCCTAATGGAGCATTTACTAAAATGCATCAAAAGTTCTCTAAACTTCATCATGGGGATAGGGATATTAAGTCTCATGAAATCTTAGTGCTTTTACTACGTCTGAGGCAAATATGTTGTCATCCTGGCCTAATCGATGCAATGTTGGAAGATGAAGATGAAAGTGTACCTTCCGATTCCCACTGTAGTGAACCGGAAATCGACTTGTTAGATCAATTAAATAAACTAGCAATCACAGATGATTCGACTTCAGCTTTGACCGATAGTATAGACGAAACCGATGAAAATAAAGGAATCTCAAGAGCTTCAGCGAAGGTCTTGCAAAGATCGAATCCAGTATTTAATTTATCTCGACCTAGTTCTAAAATGAAGAAAGTTCTTCAGATTGTTGAAGACGAAATCTTAAAATCATCAGATAAGTGTATAATAGTTTCGCAGTGGACTAGTACACTTAATATACTTAAAAATCATTTTGCAAATAAGAACGTCCCCACCCTATCACTTAACGGTAGCATTCAAGTAAAAAATCGACAAAGCATTGTTTCAGAATTTAATGACTCCAACTCTCGAACGAAGATTCTTCTACTTTCTTTGACAGCTGGTGGAGTGGGTTTGAATCTTGTTGGCGCAAATCATTTGCTCTTGATTGATCTTCATTGGAATCCACAGCTGGAATCGCAAGCACAAGATCGTATATATCGCGTTGGACAGAAGAAAACTGTTCATATTTATAAATTCATGTGCAAGGATACAGTTGAAGAACGAATAAAAGCTTTACAAGATCAAAAGCTTGAAATAGCAAATGGTGTGCTTACAGGTTCTAAGGTTTCAGTGGGAAGTAAATTGTCTATTGATGACTTGAAAGGTCTTTTTGGATTGTAGTATTTGTATGATGTTTTTAAAGGTTGTATGTAAGTTTGTGTGTATATTGTTTTACCCATTTTATGTTTAATAATTTAATACATAATACATTTTATATCAACTAAACTGCAGTTTTTTATATGGATATTATTTTCTATTTGGTAAGTAAGTAGTAAATCACAGTTTAAGGAGTTATATATATATGTACTTTTACAAAAATTTGGTAGCAAGAGACAAATACTGGGATGCAGTGCGGCAAACAAAATATGAAAGCATATCAACATTTAATTGGTGATGGTCAAGAGTCAGAAGATTAATGCTTTAAAACTATTCCCGCTAAAAAGATAACACTTGCTGCATGCTAAGACTTAGGGTAGAGTCAAATTAACTTCTTTCCAAGAGTAACGTAGACGAAAGCTTAGAATGTATTTTTTTTTTTACAATTGACTAAAAGCCAGTAGTGTCCTAGAAAGGATTTGGGTTTTTTTGCAGTAAAAAAAGCGCAACACAACACCCCTATTACCGATATCCATAAGTCGTTTTCGACTTTTGTCACTCGTTTTGCTGTCATGTGTTAACGTCAAACGCTTTCAACCTGCATTCTGAAAAACGAAGGGAAACGACTAGCACGCACTATCACAAAATAACGACGGTATCTCTCGTTCAAAAAAAATTATCACGACAGAGAAATGGAATGTTGCAAAACTGTCTTGTTAAATAATTTGCTTTATAGAATTTATCGGCTTCAGGTTTGTTTTTCGATCGGCCAGTGTTTCGAAAAGAAACTCATACGGACAGATATTTCATGCTACATCCCACCATCTCCCAGCCAACTTGATATCGGTTGTATCGGCTCTTGTGAACCGTGCTCACAAAATTTATGACTCCGAACACCTTAAGCAGGAGTTGAAGCATATAGATATTGCACTTGAAAAGAATGGCTACATATCGAAAGTCGTACATTTCATTATTTCGCTAACTAGTTTGAGAGCACCATTTCTTGAAAAAGTTGAAGTTTATAAAAATCCCTAAAACTCATACATGTACCGCAGCAGATCTTCCAACAAAATAATTAGTAATTCAACAAAACGAAGCGTTCAATATTTTTTTCATTTTATTTAATAGAAATTTGGGGCATCATCTAACTTGTTAATTGGAGTAGAATGAAGATGCATGAATATGTGTAAGCAAATGCGACCTCATTTAATTTTTTTTTTCAATTATTGATTTTAATGATAAAACAAAAGAAAAGTAAAACAATCAACAATATATAATGTTACATACTAATTTTAACAATAACAAGATCAGTTTTTTTATATTTATTTAAAATTACTTATTATTGTTCTTGTTTTGTAGTTATTTCGTTTCTAACGTGGTTATTGGTATAGGTTTTTACATAAAAATAAAAATGACTAAACTAAAACTTCATTCGGTTTAGAAAAATGTTTTTTTTTTGTTTGTGTATTGAATAACTCAATATTTATTATTATACTCAACGAAAACCGTACATATTTTCAATTTATTTTTTATTTATAAATAAAAAAACAATTGCACTTTAGCCGATTCAATGAAAAAGAAACCGTTACAATTCCTTTAATATTTTTATTTTTCGTTATACGACCTACTTTGTTCTTTATATTTCGTTAAAGCACGCGAAAGTAATGGCTTATTGTATAAACCTACATTTTTTGTATGTAAAAAAAATTCCGATGTGATATTTTTTTTCCTTTTTGTTTATGTTATATCTAGAATTCTATAACTTATTTACTTTATTTAATTCGTTATAGATGTTTTGCTTACTTAGTGTTAAATAAGTGGCTTTATTGTTATTTGTTTTCATTTCTTTTTGTTTATGATACGTTTTACAATAACCTAATTGCTATTATTTTCATTTTAATTTACTGTTTGTGGTGTAGTGATTTTGTTTTTATTTGGAGTATATTATGTATTTTTTAGAATAGTTTGCAAGAAATAATGTAAAATTTTACATTCATACGTTTTGTTTTATTATTCTTTAAAAATAATAACTAGGATAAACTAATTCAACTGTTTACAGTCACATCAGTGTTTTGTGGTGGCTTTGGTTGATCTGTTTTGGACTCGACTATGTCGTCGGTGGTGAAACTTTTTGTTGTTGCTGCTGCTAAATCACCATTAGTTAGTTTCTTTGGTGCCTCAGTCTCATCTTCAGTGATTGCTAGTTTTTTCAAAGTTTCTGTTGTCTCATTTGGTTCGCTGTCTCTTAAATGCTTTTCGATTTCCGTGCGCACTTTAGCGATGTCCTTTTGACTAAGATGATAAAAAATCAAGAATTATTTTATGAATTTAATAAGGTTTAGAAAATGTGTACAAATACAAGTTATAGCCATTAAAAACCCTTATGTATTTATGTTTAAAAAATATTTCTTGTATTTGAGACAAGAATTATGAATTGAAACAAAAGTATATTCTTATGTAAAGATAGATTTTTTTTTATTTTTAATTTATATTTTTTTTATATTTTTTCATGAATATATCAGAACTACTTGTATCGAATCCCATTTCATTGGATTTGTGAAAACCAAACTCTATCTTGGGAAAAACTGTAAAATTGTACTTCTTCCAACAGGACTTTGGTGTGTCTTGACTACACCATTGTTCATTATATATTGGAAATGATGTTTATTTAACCGTAGAAACAACTTTTATTGAATTGGAATTGTGTTCGAAGCGACATAAAAAACAAAACCTAATTTAGAATCCGATTCTTTTCTTACGCAAATTTAAGATGTTATGACTACCATCTATATGTTAGCTTTAACATTGTGCGAGCGTTTATGAAGCAGAGGAAGGAAATGTATATGAGGTCACGATGTAATGAAAGAAAATAGCGTTGGGTCTTAGAAGCATTGAATTTCACACCATTTTTGATGCCCCAAATAGATTATGTCGAAATATATTGGGATTGTCATTCTCTCCCCATTGTTGTACAACACGCAAAAGCGTAGCAGTTGGATTTGGAAATAAGTATGAGAAGCTGAAACAAAACAATTAAATGGATTAGCAGTTTCAGACAAGAAAGCATATTAATGAAAATGAGAAACATGACGGAGACAGTACGAAGTCTTGGGGCATGCCAGCATTTAGTTTTTGAACTTCAGTCTTATTGAAACCTTCCAAAAGAAGTTGCTAATCCTGTTAAATAATGAAGATTCCACTTGGACAAACTTCTGAAGAATAATATAGATAAAAAAAATTACGAACCCTTTATGCCAACATGAAATATGGGATATTCCGTCTGAGCGTGATTCCTGATATAAATGGCGATACCTTGGTTGGCCACTCAATCATATCCAACAAGGTTAAGCTCCGACAGACTCACCTACGTGAGTTTTGCTTACTTCAAAGATGCATTTTCCGACTAGGAACTATCCAAAACTATGATACGAATTTAATGTTTTAAGTTTTAGCCCTATTATGGCAATCAAATATCGTTTATTTAATATCTGTATATATAAATATGTATGTATGTTTGCACATATTTATGTGTGGTTCCTGTAAAGGTTTGTTGCTGGTTGGGTAGAAGGAAAAAAAATTAAGGTTTTTGGCATTTTTTTTTCAATTTTCTTATAATTTTTTTTATTGTGACAAAACTGATCTATAGAAAAAACTTCATCATCTCAAGCAAGGAATAAAAGACAAAAAAGAGCCGCTGAAACTGAAGACCAGAGCGGATCTCGCCTACAGCAAATGCGTGACAGAGATTCTATTTCCAGAGACGCTGAAAATGAAGAAAAACGGGGATCTCGCCGTTAGCAAATGCCCGACAGATATTCTTCTAGAACCGCTGAAATTGAAGAGCAACGTGGATCTCGCCTTCAAAAAATTCACGCCAGAAGTTCATTTCATTTCACACTAAATACAATCTACCACTAGTACACTATTACTTCTATCGTAAAATTTATAATTTGTTACTACATATCAGTATCTATTGATAATTCTTAAGTCGATTAAAAATACCGATAAAACGTATTATGTTGTGGTTTACAAATAAGTTGGTTGAATGAATAATGTACATAAGTTGTTTTTATTAAACGTGATCATCGAATGAATATAGAGGATAGAGTCGTCAACAAAACATTTAAGTGGATTAAAAGTAACAGACAGAAGATCATTTATAAAAATAAGGAAAAGCGTCGGAGACATAACTGAGCTCTTGGCACACCAGCATTTATTTTGTGAGAAACAGACTTAAATTCGTTCAATACAAGGCTTAGAAGATAGCTTCTAATCCAACGAACAATCCCAAAAGCACGCATTTTCGATTAGGGAGCTTCATGTCAAACTCTTTCAAATGCCTTGGAAATATCAGCGCAATAATTTTACTTTCACTGAAGCGATGTAAGGATTTGTTCCACTTTTCGGTTAGATATGCCATCAGATCACCAGTGGAGCGATTACTGCGAGAGCCATACTGACGCTCATGAAGAAGCTTTCGGCCTTCGAGATATTCCTTGAGTTGGCGGTTAATCAGCGTTTCCATGACCTCAGAAAGAAAAGATGTAAGTGCTATGGGACGGTAGGTGGGGGAGGATGGGTCACCTTTCTTAGGGACATGCTGGACAAATGCTGTTTGTCTATCTTCTCGAGAAGGTTCAGAAGAGTAAGAGCCATGGAAAAGCTTACACAGTGGCTTTGTCAGTGAGGAAGAACACCTCTTCAGAAGAATGGGGGGTATACCATCCGGTCTGGATTTCTGTCCCATAGAAAAATTTACATTCTCATGTACAGGAGGGGCAACGCTGCTGTGAGGCAACGTAGAGCTAACATTAGTATTAACAGACGTTTGTGGAGCCTATACAATACTTTAAGAAGTAGGTTCCCAAATTAATACCCCATCGCTGTTTTTGCATATACATATAATTCAAATTCGATACTGTTTTATTGGAAAGTATTGAAAAATAGTACAAGCATAGCTCAAAGAAAATAAACTCACCTTATTTGAACAAATAATATACCATTGATTGCATTTAGCATATCTAATACGGAACCCATCGTAGGTGGTTGAATGTGAATTGGTGGCAAACCAGTTGTCAGCTTTCCATTGGAGTAGATGTCGTTCATTTTCTTTTGTAGGAAGACAGCTTGTTGTGTCAACAGGCGTAAGCACTGTGATGATTCTTGAGTCTTTTCGTGATTTTCACCCAACTGAAATAGATTTTAATAATAATCTTTTGTCCAGCAAACCAAATCAACGAATGTTTACTTGTGATTTGTAGATGCAATATGTTTCTTTTTCATTCGTCAATGCTGATCGAAAATCACCCATGCAACTTTGCGTTCTCGCAACCAGATGATAGCTCACAGCAACATGCATTGATCTAGCTCCGTAATATTTAAGATTCAAAGACAAAGCGTGTTCAATGAATCGAAGGGAAAGTTCATATTCGCCAACTGCGTGCAGAATCAAACTTATATTGCTCTGAAATAGAAAATTGTATTATTGATTACAATTCCCTGATTGCGTCCATAAATTTGAAGAAAAATTTCAACTTACATCGATAAGTGCGATTTCTGGATGATCTTCTCCACAAATCAAAAGAAGCAAGTATCTTGCTCTGTAAAGCAGCTTAAGTGATGTACTTATTTGACCATTTGCAAAGCAGTATAGAGCCAAGTGAGTCTGAATGAAAATTAATTAATATACTTTAACGCAGATATATCAAATAAATATACTCACGTATTCTAAAATTGTGTACGGATGATCAATGCCATTAACTCGCTCACTCATGATCACTGATCGTTGTTGAATAGCCAGTGCCTCCTGCGGATCTCCTAGGATGTAGCTTAATCGGGCTAACATTCTCAGGCATTGTCCATTCTCCGAGTGCATTGCTCCAAACACATTATTCAACAAATTTAATGCCTCGCTTATTAATTCATATCCTTCCTTAAAGTAACCCTGTTGTATTTTCGATTGCCCGGTTGTATAGAAATTATATGCATCAGTTGCACGTGGATTAATATGTTTAACAATTGGGAACACATTGACAATATCCTCATCGGTGAAAGTGGGTTTGTTGCGTGACTCGAAATTATACTCCCTGAGCAAAATTTGAATGCCAACTTTCAAACAGAAGGCACGAAGAATGCTGATCTTTTGCAACTTGTACGTTTCGATAACAGATCGTTGGTCTTCACATTCTAAATCAAAGTCCCAATAGGCTTTGATTTCACGTTTAATATGATGCCACATAGATTTGGGAGTAATGAGCGCCCATTCGTTGTTATCATTCCCAAAGAGTGCATTTTTACCGTTCTTTCTTTTATTACGACGTTTGTTGGTCTTCTGTAGCTCATCTGATCCCAATGTTGGAGCAGATACTGGGCCACTAGTTAAAAGGCAGTTCAAAAAATGACTTATAGCTGATGAAAGACTCATAACTTCAGTATTTTGCATGTAGCTATAGTAAATGTGTTTGGCTGCTCGAACAATCAACTCCTGGACGGCAATGTGATATAAGTATTCAAGTCTAGGAACCTGCCCCAGTAGCTGAGCTACTTTGCCTAAATACCTGCAATGTAAAATTTCATAAATTAAATTTAGTAACACACTAAAAAAAATGTATATGGCAACCCACCTAATATTAATGCCTCGAGCATGTAAAGTTTCAGTCAAATTACATCCGTCAATAGATGCCGACAAATGATCCATATGTTCTTTGATGAATGCTGGAATCTGCTTCAACACCAAGAACTCTGCTGCATCTCTAACTAGTTGTTTTTGTTTCTTAAGTGAGCTTGGTGAATTTGGCGAATCTACATGATTGATTCCGGGTGAATAAACATCAGGATTAAAACGGAAGTCAAACTCGTATTCCTTGAGTGACCCCACTGCAGTACATGCCCGTTTCACAACCTCGGCTGCTTGCTTCTCATCGTGGGCATTGTTTTCATTCACACTTTCTGTCAATTTTTTAGCCAGCTCTGTTGAGGCATTAGCATTGATCTCTTCGGTGGTGACTTTTTCTATTGCTAAATCTTGCGTTTTCTCTTCATCTTTGTTTTTATTCTCAATTGATAGTTGGTTTTTGTTGGCATCTGTCTGAGTAGCAGCTCCTTCAGTTTTTTTCTTATTTGCATTTAACTGTTGCAAATGCTGTGCTGCGTTTCGAATAAAGCTCACATAACGATCTTCAATAAATGATTCCAATAACTCCTGTCGCAGACAAGAGAGCTTATGTTTGTGTTCGATAGGGAATCCCATTGCTTTTAATTCGGCGCTTGGTTCCTCACCTTCGATCTTCAAAAAATTCACATCAGGAGGGAAGGTACGCAGCAGATCCAAAATATAATGACGTCCATCATTGCCAATGATTCCCTTGCACTCGACTGAGGAGCACAGCTCCACTTCTTCGTTTTTCTCATTGAGAACAGAATGCGGCAAAATCTTAAGATGTTTCGCAGCTTTTCGCAACAATTCTAAATACTTTGGATGACTCAGCACAGTTTTACCAAAATCAATAGAACCATAAACAACAGACTGTTCCTGGTCACGTTCTAGAATACCAGGAATAATAGACTGCGCTGTTATTCTGTAGCCGCGGTAGTCAATTACAACTGTGCCAAGAGTATATAGTCCCTCAACATCAACTGCACTATATACACGAACACCATGCAAGTCGTTCCGAGGGGCGACAAACGCCGCAACGTCTCCTCCAAGCTCCTTGTAATGGTCACGCACATCGAAACCAAGCGAGAAGAAAATATTATTCCAAATAAACATTTGCATTTTGGGATCTTCGCCGGGATTTATTGCCAGAACATTGCCATCAATTACCGCCATAGCACCCCTTGTTGCGGCAATAACAAAATCTCCATGAACTTTAAAGATAGCACGCTCGCGCAGTAGTCGATCGGGCAGTGTTTTTCGAGGAAGTTCACGAGTTGTTTGTAGTTCCTCGTTCCAGTCCCTTGTCTGGCCTGGAATGTGTTCTTCATAACTGTTAAAAAAAAAAAATAGATTAAGACATAAGTGCAAAATATACAAAATATTACCCCAATTTCGATGAAAAGGCATCCTCTGCTCTTATAGCATCAATAGTGTGCTCTAACGGCGGTGAAGACCAAGTATATACTTGATAAGGAGTTGCGACTCTTTCGAATGCATGTCGAAGGGTACGTTTTTTTTGCATTTGAGAGAATGCCCTTTTAAACGAGGGCGAGATCTGTGATAATAAATCAATTAATGAATGTGACAAATGACTAGGATTGTCGGGCTTTGGGTTAAAAATTTCATCGGTAGACTGGTTAATGTAAAAACCTTTGGGACAAGCTGATATATGAAAACGTTTGTCTTCCATTGTGATGACATACAAGTACATCAGATCGCCATGCAGCTTTCGTGGTCCAGGGGGCGGATTCCATGCTGATGTTGTAAGCACTTTCAACGATTGTGGACCTTTTGAGGTTTTTGCACCTGGTTGCAGCGGCAACATAGGACGTTCCTTTGCGCCTGGCATTATATAGTCTGGTGGTGTGCAGTCGACACTATCCGGTCGTGATTTTTTCTTCTCAAGCAAATCGCCCTGGGTGATTGTGTGCAAAAAGGACAACGAATTACAATCAACTCCATTATAAGCATCAGCTGGATCCATGGATTTTAACAGATCCCTTACATGACGGACATGAATTCGAGCCTCTCGCATTGTGTATGGTTCTTCAACTACCTTAACAGTTGAACCATGTTTTAATCCTTCTATATTTTTCAATTCAGCAAAATTATCTAATGTTACGCCATCTAGCTGAAGAGAGAAACACGTTCGATGGCAGGTATCTTCACGGTCCATCAAGAGCTGGTGGATTTCCTGAACTAGTTCCATACTCGAAAGCTGAATTGAAAGCAAATCAGCGCCAGGACTTTGAATATTAACTGTAATGCCACTATCGTGCAACATATCCAGGTCAATACTCTCCTCTGAGCGATCATCACCACCACTGTCATCTTCTTTGTCAGTTTTTTTTTCTATGCTGCTGGATTCATTGGCATTTATTTCAGTCGATGTTTTATCATTTTTTGAATCAACTACGGCTCCTGCTGATACAGCATGGCCATTTGTAAGGGAAGTTTCATTGTTTTTGTTTCCATTTTTAGAACCTTTACCTAGAAATGACAAATACCGCATGTTAATTTTTTTCTCCACAAAAATTTGTATTTTCTATGAATGAAATACATAATGAGTTTCATATGGTTATCAGTTAAAATTGTTTTTTGTATGAAGCCATACATATAGATACATGTGTTTATGATTAGATGCTATAGGGTTAATGAAAATCTATTTGGCTTCTTATGTTTTTCTTAAAAGATGGGGAATCCTAAGCTGCGACAAATGTATATGTAAGTCTGTATATATTAATGTTTTGACATACTAAACACAAACAACATCAAATAATTGTTTGAAAAGTGTTTGATACACATATTAAGCTATATTTTATTAAGGCATCATGACTGCGTTTGTATAATGAATAAAATTAATATCGATTTTTTTATAAATGGGTATAAAAAGAGGAATTTTTAATTTCAAAACGACACTCGTTAAACCTGAACAGTTAAAAAGTTACTTATAGCAACTACCTTGACAAAAAATTAATTGTTTTAGATGACAAAAACATTAATCTTTACGAAATAAATGGTATTTCAGAGAAACTATAGTTAATTTGTATCGATGATATTCTGTTACTAATAAATATAATCACAATTTGTCGCCTAAGAAATGGGATCATGCAAGGACTTTATATTTAGTGATATGACACATAGAATAAAAGAAGACCACAAGCATTAACTCCAGAATCCAGATCTAGTTGGGGCAGCAGAGAAATTACAGCTTACCACAATAAGTACTTGCTTTAAATACTGTTCTAAGAACGCCAATCTTCTCAATGATCGGCGTTGCTAATCTAAACATAATACATTACTTAATTTAGGCCTACACTTCCCAGTTCGACTTAATCAGGAGTTGTGTTTTGAGTGTTAATATTTTTTTTTTAAATTGTAAGTAATCTTCTCGTTGTCTATTCCAATGTTCGTGGCTTTACATGGGTATACCTTAGTGCCATTACTTTTTTTCTATCATGTTATCGTCGTAGTGCCCCGTTGCTTAGTGGTTAGTGTATCGGACTGCTAAGCGAAGGGACGCAATTCGACTCCCCGTCACTGCCACAGTTTTTTTTTCGAAACACTGCCTCTTGTGAGGTACTGACAAAAGCTCCAAGAGTAAAATTGGTCTCGAAAAAGCGGTAAATTGTAGGTCCTTTCCTACATTTTCACAACACACACTCAGAAATAGTTGAAAATATGGCTAAGTTCGTAATTGTAAAATTCGCAGTACTGCCAATTGCGTTCATATGGCACGGCAACACTTGTGTTCATAGAAGTAAAACGTAAGTCAACTAGCGGTTATGTTTCTGAATTTGCACAAAAATGGCAGAGGATTAGTAGTGTATTTTTTAATTAAATTTATTTATAATCGTAATATTATTTTGTTTTCTTAGCTTTTAATATGAAATTAATTATTTTTCTTTCACAGGACTGAATCTGAGTCCAAACTGTGGTCTGATGCATATTAATATAAATAAATTTAAAATTAATTAAAATAAAATAAATATAAAGGATTACGATTAAAGTAACTGGTAGGGTCCGATTTGGGGGTCATCCGGAAATTCTTTGATCGTTTTAAGAACATTTTGTTTTTTTTTTTTTTTTGAAATATGCCTTATTGACATCGTTCTAAAGGTTTTCGTATTCGAAAACATTTTCCTTCTTCTTCGGTTTTTTAATTTTCTTATTTCTGCCAATTTTTGTACATTGTTTTCAAAAACGGTTTCTTCCGCAAAGCTTAGAACAATAAGTTTTAGAATATTTTTGTTGATAGCCATTTTTAAATGTATGTACTACAAATCAAATCAAAAGCTTCTAACAAATAATTTATAATTTCTCATTTGGTCAACTTTTGCAATTATGAACTGATTATAAGCTAAGTATGATGACCGCATACATACAGTTGTAATTGTAAACGTATGTGAGCATATTTTAGGCAGGGCATAGGCAACAAAGCCTGCAATTACGAACTCAGCCCATAAGTCACTAGGCCTTGGCTCCTTAAGGATCTGTCGCGTCAATAAATAAATGTGTTAATATTTATTGTCGTTTGTTAGGAATGATATTTCTTGCCAAAGCTTTCCCCAATACGGACAATGTTCCAACACGGACTTTAAATTATTACGGCTCAAATTCACTGTCCGCGTATGTCATTTATTATTGTTCTATTTACAGGGACCCAAACATAAGCATTAAATCGACTTTTAACGAGTTTGATGCGCTATCCGATTCCATTTCGAACTTTGTTTTCCATTGTCCTAGCACTGAAATCGTCATTGCGGGTGATTTCAAGGTAAACAATTCCAACTGGCACCGCTTTACCTTCCCGAAGGAAGGTAAATCCAGATATATGCTGAGTTACACCACCTTACCGAGCTGATCGATGAGCCAACTCGAATACCGGATGTACCTGTACAAACCACCCATACTCTTCATTTGTTTCTTACTTCGCACCCTGATCAGTATACTACAAGGTGGGCAAAAAGAAATCACCCTATTGGAAGATGCTCTCATTTTTCAAATGGCCGCCAATGTCAAATCTGTTTCGACATTTGTGGACTAAACAGATGCAGAATACAAGTGAACAAGCCATTGAGCGATACATGAACCGATATTCTGAAGGCGGCGTTCCTGGGTCACCTCATCTCTCGTTTTGGCGATTTGTACTGGCCCGCAACATCGCCCGATTTAACCGTTTCAAATTTTTTTTGTGGGGTTTTTTGAAGTCCCGTGTTTACGTGAACAAGCCCGAGACTCTGGAAGCCCTCAAGAACAAAATTCGACACGAGAATCTGTCACCCGATGTTATGAAGTTATGAAAAATGCCAAAGAACGAGCCCGTATGACAATCATTTGTGACGGCGTCCATTTGGGCGATATCATCTTCTCGACTTGACCAACACAATTCTAAAGGTTTAAATTAACATAATCAAAAAACAGAATCGAAGTTTTTCATTCAAAAAAAGATTTTGAGGGGAAAAGTAAAATTATTGCAATTGATGTTTTTTGTTGTCTTTCGTTAGTTAAACATACATTGTATACTCATGATTGAAAAGAGATCAGTCTCCTCTCCTCAGAAAAGTGTAGTGTTAATGCCACGCCTCAACAACATGAGCAAACTTTTAGCCCATGAGCAAATTTGCGTTCACAAGAGATTTTGGCTACCGTTATAATGTTGATTAAGCACAATAACAGCCAAACTCGTCCGCCTGTGCAGAATGGCGATGGAAAACGCACACTGCTATGAAGTCAAAAAAAATATTTAGACAAAGCGACTGTCATGCAACTTTTTGAACAACATAGTTGAAAGAATATTGCAGAACTCCTATCACGCCAACACGAGTACGATCTTTAAAAATTTCATCGCATACGCCGACGATTGACATAATCGAAGGAACACAGCGTGGTGTTAGCAGCTTTTTTTGAAGGCAAGACCAAGTATATGCTGTCATCAAGAAGAGACAACCAATATCGACGTGTTTGAGGTAGTTAAGGACTTTGCCTACCTAGGCTCCGCTATCAACTCAATACCAGCGGCGCTGAGAACAACAATCCCATTTTTTGGACTAAGGAGTTTGAGGAGAAAAGCCTTCTCTCAGGCAACCAAAGTGTCCTTTTATAGGATCCTCATCATCCCGTTCCTGTTCCATGGTGCGTAGGCATGGATATTGTTAAAAATAGATAAGGACGCTTTAGGTTGTGTCGAGAAAAACAAACGCAGAATTCTTCGGGGATTTTTGGTACCGTGTGCAATAACGTAGAGAAGGAGGTACATCTAGGAGCTGTACGTGCTGTGCAGCGACACAACTATAGCCAACGTGTAAATTCCAACGTCTCTGATACTTACTTATTTAAGTGGGGCTACAGTTCGGGACGAACCTGGGCCTCAACCAATATGCCGCTCCAGCTAGCACGGTCTTTGGCTAGCCTAAGACCACCTAAGGCAAGGTTTTCCTTGACATTGACAAGAGTTATTCATTGCTTTATTTCTAACGCAATGTTATAGCGGATTCGAGTTAAACAAAGTCCATAACTACCTCAAAGTTGTACATGTGTATTGTGATGATTTTGTTCACATTTGAGATTTTATTGATATTATCTGATTGAATTGTTGTTAAAAATCAATAAAAGTTATTAAAATGGAAAGTGAATATTTTTGTAATTTTTGTTGGTTAAATTCCACAAAATTTCTTTAGCGCGCACGGCTTCTATAATGTTTTCGTTTTCGTCCATCACGTTTTTTTTCTGTTTTGACAACCAAAAAAAATATACTCGTACGACAAAGTTAAGAGTTAACCAACCTTTGCGGTTCCGTATGCAGTTGCGTTCTATTGTGTTCACAATATTGAATTCGTGTTTATTCAATATTTGACAGCCAATTGCGGCTCCGTATGCGGCTGCGGCTTCATTGTGTTCAGCCAGTAAGTTTTCACGTGAGATCGACAAATTGGTATTCACGAACACGACTCACTAATTATCGGTATTCGCCAACTTTAATGTCGAACATCAAATGACACTCGAATGAAACATGCCTATTCCAGAACTCGAAAATGACGCTCTTTCTGTGAGAAATCATTCATGTTTAAAAAGTGTCAGCAGTGATGGATGCAAAAATATAGGTTAAAATAAAAAAAGGACTTATAGTTGAATTTTTTTAATTTTTCATTGCAATTGTTTGCATTTAAAAAATAGCAGCTTTATGTGTTCTTAAATTTAATTAAACAAATTATTATAATGAAATGTTTGAAACTAAATTTAAATATTTTTTGGTGGTATTTGGCATAGACGACGTACAGGCGTTTGTTTTAAATTTGGGCTCCATTACTCGCAACAAATATTGGATTGTTCACCGGAACAAGCAAATCATTAAAAATATTTTTTTTATTTTTTATTTTGTATCTTACACACCTAATATTTCTTAGACGTTATTGAGAAGTTTGCATCTCCTAAACTTTTAAAAATATACCTTTTGTCTTCGTCAGAACCATTATATCTGTCAGAAGTGTTACAAAACAACTCTGTACTTATCATATTATTTTTTTTGCACTTTTACGATTTAAACTGATTAATTTAATATCAAATTTAACGATGGGTTCTCAAATCAAAAGATTTTTTTGTGAAACGTCAACAAGTGAAGTTAGCCACATTTCAAAAGGGTGTGTTCAACATTTTCAGGGTCATTTCATGTTTTTGGCTCACTAGATGCTGAGTACATGGAGGGGCCATTTCTGCGATGAAGACCAAAATCCCGATGACAGGCAGAATGAACCATTCAACATGGACGATGACAGACAAAACTTCCGACCTGACCAAAATGAAGTGAGGATAGCAATATCTAAACTAAAAAATGGGCACGACTGGGTCGCACGTACTTCCTATTATGTGCCTGATTACATTGGAAAGCAAGATCTTTGACAGAAACAAGTAACATTTACGTTGAAAATAACACAGTTTGAACTTATAAAAAAGTATCAAAACTAAAATACTTAACAGTTTTTTAGTAAAAATGAAGTACGCCATCACACGTCTTACAAAACAAAGAATTTATGAAAAAAATATTTCGAAAATTGTAGGACGGTTTTGATAAGATCCGTTTTTTTATTTTTAGTTTAAAAAAAAAAATATTTTTTTTAATTTTGGTATGCAGTTTTTTTAGAGTTTATTAATAATATATATGTGATTATAAAATTTAAAATATTTTTTTTGATTAGTCTTAAAAATATTGATTTTTCAAAAAAAAAATTAATTTGTATTAGAAAAAAAAGTTATTAAAAAAATTGATATGCAGAATTAATAAAACTACATAGGTCTTCTCAAATATAAAATTTGACAAAAATCCAAAAAGCCGAGAAAGCCCAAAAATAAAAAAACCGTATATGAAAGGTACCGTTAGTAGAACTTTCCCGTAAATTTGGTTTTAATCAAATAATAGCCAATACTAACAAAAAATTCTCAAAAATTTTCATCAAAATCGTTTGAGCCGTTTTCGAGAAAAATAAGCTTTTCCTAAACGGTCATATGGTAGGTACCGTTAAGCCGTTTAGGCTGCAGCTCGTTATACATACTGACAGACAGACAGACATTTTTTCTCGATCACTTTTTTAGACTTCTCTATCATCGTAATGTCATGCTCCATTGTTATCTCAATTACTTTTATATTCACGAATCCGGCCGGATATGACCTGGTGGAGTGCATACACCAACTCATCTCTAAAGTTTGGTCAGGAGAAAGTATGAATGATGAATGGAACCTCAGCATCGTTGCCCGATCCACAAGATCGATCCACAGTGTCGATCTTAAGCTCATAGCGGCCGGACGTCGGGTCGAGGTGCGCGCATAACAATTAAACAAAAGCCAAAAAAAAAAAATTATTGCGCATTGTTATCGCGAGTGTTAAAAAAAAAAATTATATTACACACTCGTTTGAGAAATTGGCAAAACCCCCTCGCGTGTGCTGTAAAGATAATAACAATATCCACTTGCGTCGTTGGAAGACGATAAGATGCCCATTCGCGCTGTGAAAGAAAAAAAAAAAAATAATTCACACTTGCATAACAAATTAAATTATCCTCCTATCTGTCCCAACCCTTTGTGCTTAGCTTAACTGCCTCTTTCTTATCTACTGTAGGCATCGTATGCTTGCGGTAAATAGATAAGGGCATCTGAGTTTGTCCTATTGTGCTGAATATTTAAATTGATTTTTTGTATGCAAGCTGTCTTATGGGCATAACACCTAAGACAGTTTGATTATTACAGAGATTAATTTGGATTTTCACTGCATGGTTCGACTTATTCAGAATTGTGTTTTGTGTGTAAGTATTTTTAAATGGTAAGTGATTTTTGTGTCGTGTATTCCAATGTTCGTGGTATTAGAAAGAATTTCTTTCACCTGTACGTCTACACTGTTCAATACAGGCCAGCTGTTTTGGCATTAAGTGAAACCCAGGTTGGAGTAAATACTGATTTATCAGAGTTTACTCTACATGGGTATAGCTTGGTGCCATTACTCTTTTCCCATCATGGTCTCGTGGTCTATGTTAGAAATGATATTGCTTGCCAGAGCCTTCCCCAATATGGGCAATGTTCCAACACGGACTTTAACTTCTTGTGGCTCAAATTCACTGTCCGCAAGCATGTCATTCATTATTGTTTTATTTACAGGAGTCCAAATCTCGACAGCAATTCGACTTGTAACGAGTTTGATGCGCTGTCAGATTCTATCTCGAAAATTGTTTCCCTTTGTCCTCGCACTGAAATCGTTATTGCGGGCGATTTCAATGTACACAATTCCAATTGGCTCCGCTATTCTGGTCAGACAACACCCGAAGGAAGGTATGTCGAGCTCTTTGCCGGGTTACATCACCTTACCCAGCTGATCGATGTGCCAACGCGTATACCGGATGTTGCTGGGCAAGCCGCCCATACTCTTGACTTGTTTCTTACTTCTCACCCTGATAAATATACCATTAGTGTAACTTCTCCATTTGGCACTTCAGACCATTGTGTCATTTCAGCTAATTTCTCATCCTCCACCCATCCAGTTAAAGAAAAACTTCCCACCAGGACCGTTTGGCAATACGAGAAAGCCAACTGGGACGGCCTGAATATTTTTTTCCGAAACTTTAACTGGTCACTATGCTTCCTCGATAGTGACATTGATGCCAGTGCTGAAATGATCACAAATGTGATTCTTCTAGGGATGCGTGCTTTTATTCCCAACAGAGTAAAAAGCATCAAACCTAAAGAAAAGTCTTGGTTTAATTCTGAGTGTAAAGAAGCTATCAGGCTCAAAGAAGTAAGTTTCCGTTCTTACAAAGCCAACCCTACAGAGGAAAATCGGAAAAAACACAAACAAGCAAGAAACTCATGCAACTCCGTTATTGAAAGAACCAAATTTTTGCATGACCAAAAATTACGGCAAAAAATTCTGCAGTGTCCCAAAGGCAGTAAAAATTTTTGGTCATTTGTAAAAAATATTAAAAACTCCTCAACATCTTCGGTTCCAACGCTCATCGACAATAACACACCAATTGTTTACTCTTCAGAGAAGGCAAACTTGCTCGCCGCCCATTTCGCTGCCAGCTCCACGCTGCCGCATAGCAACGTTGCCCCTCCTGTACTTGAGAATGTAAATTTTTCCATGGGACAGATTTTTTTCCGCACTCGTACAGTAGCAAGAGTTCTCAAAGATCTCGATATACACAAATCCGCTGGCCCGGATGGTATACCCCCGATTATTCTGAAGAGGTGTTCTTCCACACTGGCAAAGCCACTGCGTAAGCTTTTCCATCGCTCCTACTCTTCTGGAATCTTTCCTAGAAGATGGAAAACAGCATTTGTCCAGCCTGTCCCTAAGAAAGGTGACCCATCCTCCCCCTCCTCCTACCGACCCATAGCACTGACATCCCTTCTTTCTAAGGTCATGGAAACACTGATTAACCGTCAGCTTAAGGAATATCTCGAAGATCGTAAGCTTCTCCATGACCGTCAGTATGGCTTCCGCAGCAACCGTTCCACTGGTGATCTGATGGCATATCTCACCGAACAGTGGAACAAATCTTTACATCGCTTTGGTGAAAGTAAGATTATTGCTCTTGATATCTCCAAGGCATTTGATAGAGTTTGGCATGAAGCTCTCTTATCGAAAATGCGTGCTTTTGGGATCGATAATACTCTTGTTCGTTGGATTAGAAGCTATCTCCTGGACCGTTCAATACAAGTTGTATTGGACGGATTCAAGTCTGATTCCCATAAAATAAATGCTGGTGTGCCCCAGGGCTCTGTTCTGTCTCCGACTCTTTTCCTCATTTTTATAAATGATCTTCTGTCTGTTACTTCTAATCCACTTAACTGTTTTGCTGACGACTCTACCCTCAGCTTTTCATATTCGTTCGATAATTCACGTCCTTCGCCTTCGGACGTACAATTGCAACGGTGCCGTATGTCAAGCTCATTAAACTCCGATTTATACAGCATTGTCAAATGGGGTAATAGAAATCGTGTGGAGTTTAATGCTTCGAAAACTCAATGCTGTCTTCTGTCGTTAAAGCTAAACATTCCCCCAATGCCATTGTCCATGAATGGCACTTACATCGAAGAAACCGAAAAGCTCTCAGTACTCGGTATGTGTGTCAACGACGACCTCCGTTGGAACGACCATATATTTGAGATCGCTAAGAATGCTGCAAAGTGCTTAGGTTTTCTGTATCGGTGTAAGAAGTATTTTTCCCCATCTGATCTGGCTACAATTTATAAAGCGTTTATACGCCCTAAACTCGAGTACAACTCCCACCTGTGGGCAGGTGCTTCACAATCATCGCTTCACCTGCTTGATAGAATACAAAATCGAGCGTTAAGATTGATAGGAAATAGAACTGCCGCTGAAACAATTGCCCCTCTCGAACACCGACGCAATGTTTCATGTCTTTCCTTATTTTATCGGTTCTTTTATAAAAAATGTTCACTCGAGGTAGCCAGCTGCATTCCTCCCCTTAAAAGTTTCGCCCGTAATACTCGTCTTGCTAGGAATGCCCATCAGTTCACCCTTGAGCCCAATTTCGGACGTACCGTGAAATATAGAGATTCTTTTTTTAGCCGTACAACACGACTTTGGAATGGTTTACCCGGCGAGATTTTCCCTTGCCATTTCAACATGCAAACATTCAAAACCAATGTTAATCGACACCTCCTATCTCTCCCCTCCCTATCTTCCTAATGCCCGCGCAGTGTGTTACATTAAAAGGGAAACAAATAGTCCCTTGTGCGCGCGTTAATTATAAAAAAAAAAAAAAAAAAAAAAAAAAAGGAGACCCTCTAAACTGCACCAACTATAGAGGAATAAGTCTCCTGAATATCGCCTACAAAATCCTCTCTGCCGTACTATGTGAACGCCTGAAACCTTTCGTCAGCAACCTGATTGACCCCTGTCAGTCCACAATTGATCAAATGTTCACGCTATGGCCGCTCCAGGAAACTACCCAAAAATTCCAAATCGATACCTACCCAAAACGAAGTACCTGCGTCCACAAAAAGGGACACACAACATTGGCGGATTGACCAAAACATCATAATAGACAGGTAAAACTTTGAGGTAGTTATGGACTTTGTTTACCTCGGATCCGCTATAACATCTGACAACAACATCTCCTCAAAAATAAAGCGAAGAATTACTCTTGCCAATCGCTGTTTCTATGGGTTAGGAAGGCAATTCAGCAGCAAAGCCCTCTCTCGAAAGACAAAGGAGACTCTGTATAAGACCTTAATCATCCTAAACCTGCTCTATGGTGCCGAGGGGTGGACTCTCTCTAAAGCGGATGAAGATATCCTTAGTCGTTTCGAGCCTAAGATTCTTCGAAAGACTTTTGGCCCTACCTGCCTTAACGGGCTTTGGAGGAGAAGCCTCAACCAAGAACTATACGAGCTGTACAGCGACATTGACCTGGTAAAAAAAAAAAAATACGCTAGATGGCTAGGTCATGTAGAGCGAATGGACAACAATGCTCGGGCTCGCAGGATCTTCGATTCCATCCCAAAGGGTAGACACAGTCAAGAAAGACCTCGCCTTAGGTGGCGCGCTCAAGTGGAGGACAACCTAAACCAACTTGAAGTGCGAAACTGGAGGCAGCTAGCCCTAGACCGAGCTGGCTGGAGAGGCATGTTGGTTGAGGCCCAGGTTCGTCCCGAACTGAAGCGCCCCCTAAGTAATTATTGTGCTCCTATTTTACTCGCGCTTATAAATTTAGCAGGAATGTCCGGATAGACAGACCAGAATAAAGTGGTAAGTAAAATAAGCCTAATTAATGCTTACGAGATAGTTACAACACTTGGCATCGCCTGGTTGACACCGATCCGTGCCTACCCTATTCATACAACACCCAACCACGCAACACCTCAGGTAGCTGGGTTATAACGAGCGGATGGATACCAAAGGTTTTTTGAGCACCATCGTATTATTTCATATTGTGCCGATGAAATAGCCAATTGCAATAATTGATGGCCCAAAATTTTCAACCCGAGCCTTGTTTTCGCCGGTACGATTGAGTACAGAAACATCTTTACCGATTTTTAGTCGCACAACATGAATTTAAAATACCTGGTCTGGCTTTCATACACCTCCCCTTTACATAAAACAATATCATTTTTAACGTTAGTTTTTTTAATTTTTATTTATAGATGATATTAATAAATAGTCGTTCTAAATACTACATCGAACTAAACTTTTGAAACAACTAGCCCATTTTAACTGCTCAATTCAACAATTAAATAAACGATACCTACTGTTTAAAGGGTGTTCTATTGTAAATAAGATATTTTCTTATCAGAAAATGGAGATAGACATGTTTGTTTTTTCCTATCAACTCAAGAAAAAGAAAGAAAAATATTTCTATCTATAGATTCTTTTGAGAAGTTCGATCGGGTTTGTTAGTAGCTAGCTAGTTCGACACTCCGAACGTTGAAACTCAGCAAACTGATAACAAGAATAAAAATATACAATGTTACTCTTTACCCACACGCACGTTGATATATCTTTGACTTCATAGTTCTAGTGCAATTAACTCGATTAGAAAAGATCTTTTCTCTATTCGCTCCTGCTTTTTTCGTCACTAGTGATGGTGCAGCCAAATTATTCAAGTCACGTGTGTATAGTATATGCGTTCGTTTGCATGGGACATTTTTTCCAAAAATTCTCTGAGCCAAATCTGCATGGCAGGTTATCCAATGCACTATGCACTACGATTTAACCAAAGAAATTGCTATGGCACGTGTTTATGTACCTTCTTCTAGGTTACAAAAAGCATTCCAACAATATCATTACCTATTTCAAGACTTAACTACAGCAATTTATATCTCGACAATGAAAAAACAACATTTAAAAGGCCGGCAGCTCGATAGAATGAACTTTTCTTTCATAAAAACACACGAGAAAATCAAATTACGTAACGAGTGTTATATGACTGCTCTGGCTCATTGGGGCTAGATGTGAAAAAATTCCTTTTTACATGTTTCAAGCTATTAAAGCAAGTTCCAAAAGGATTATTTGTTTTCTTAAATGTTATAGTTTTACATGAAGTTAAATAGTTAATTATTTTCTTATTGCTGGGAGAAATATTTTGACCCCCAGGCTTCAGAATCTACCTTTTTTCTTGCTTTCGATGTTTTCTGTTGCTGAAGCTCCAATCGAGTTATTGGAAGACTTTGTACCGGCATCTTCTTTCTTATCTCCTGTCGTTGCTTTTGGAGGAATATTTTCATCAGTTTCTAATGCCATTATTTTTCTTTAACAAATTTATTTGTTGCAATTTTATTTTAATAAATGGCTCAACCTCACTGAACAGCACTTCCAATAGTTTCAAAATAAAATCGGTCAAAAAGTTAAACACCGGATTTAAATGTTTTTTTGAAAATTGATTTGGAAAGATATTAAATGTTTCTTCCAAGTATTGAAGTTTTAAAATATTTCTATTTAATTCTTTTTTTAATAAGGGAAACTTGCGTGAACTATGCGAACATCTTCGCCCGTCAAGAGCGAACAGCGAAAGCGAATCACAAAAAAGAAGTAACTGAGAAAGTGAGAAGGAATTGGGAATCGTACAAAAATGGAATAGATTGAAATTAATCAACTACTGTCAGTGAGTTGTTCTGTGCAATTCTTCAATGTGGAGTAGATAAATGATAAAAACAGAATAATGGCTCGTTCTCATAAAATCAATACAGTAGGACAAGAAAAATATATTGGCTCAAATTTATAGACAACCTATTTTTAATACATTAACATCAAGCTACTTAAATTTTTTAGTTCTCCACTAAGTTTTTCTCAATTATAAATGAAAATCCCTGCACTAGTTACAATCAAATTTGAAAGTTTGGGAATCCTTGGGAATTTTGTTGTTAATTAATTTAGGCAGTGTTTGTGTATATTTTTATTTTTAAAATGGTGTTTTGGGAGAGTGAGCCGTCATTCTCTCACAACCCTATTAATCAAAAACGCTTATTCCACCTTTATTCCATGAAGAAGACTTAATCTACGGACTAAAATTTCTTATTAATAAAAATAAAATGTAATAGTAAAATGAAATCCATTAATAAAATCTACTACAATAAGCAAGATGCCTGTTCAGGACCTTGAAATTTTTTTTAAGTTTCTCAAACTTAGATTATTTTCGTATGAAAAACACAATAATGAAGCTCAAATTATTGTACGTACCTAATAATTCATTTGAGAATAAATTTGACACATCTGGTTCTTATTCTTTCGCTAATCCACCTACTTCGGTGGACTAACTTAGGAAACGTCGATTAGTGGAATTTTGTTTTATTAATAACATTTTGCATTTAATCCACGGAATAAGGCCTAAAATTTCACGTTTTAATTATATGCCTGTCAGAGTGTTTCCTGTTATTAAAAATCTAGTTTCACGCTAAGAAAAAATCAATTTTTGAGTCGTCTATAATTGGAGAACTACACTTTTAATGTAAGTGCCAAATTTTATTTGTTTTAGTTTGGTATTAAAGCGTCTATAATTTTGCACCATTGCCATTATTGAAATGTTGGTTCTCTAGATAAAAATTATCGAAATGTTTGTACTCGCGTGATTGGGACACCATCATGTAGTGACGTTATAAAGCTTGGTTTAAACTCGAGGATCCACTTATTCTAAAAGCAATTCGAACAGTTGCTTTCATTTTCATGATTATCATCGGCGCAACTATCAGCTACCGCTCCGCTCCTCCAACAAGTTCTTCAATACATCCCATTGCTGCTCGACGTGGTCCAATTGCGCACCCCAAGGCTTCGAGCGTCTTGTTCTATACCATCCTTCTAACGTTGCGATGATTCTTTAATTCTCGTTTGTTATTTTCATTACTTGCTTTATTAGCTTCGTCAGTTTGTTGTTTGTTTTGCTATAGGTACCTAAAGGGAATTGATGGAAAATCGGTGTCATATGACGAGGTGTATAAAAGGTTGGCCACGTTGTCTTTTGTAATAAAACGAACTTAAAAAGACTTTCCGAGCTGTTTCCTCTACGCTCATGCGAGCTAGGCGCCCAACTGGAGTCTACCGAACTTTATTTTATCCACATCTGCTTCGAGGTAAATTTCAAACAATTCGTAATTGCATCTTCTCCGGAATTGTCCTCCCTCGCACACAGGACAAACAATTCTCCGTAAGAATTTTCCTTATAAGAGATCAGCGAGTGCTTTTTAGTAAGCTCCTAAGTCTAGGATCCGTATGTGCGAGTATTGATTATATAGTGTTATACTGCAGCAGCTTAGTTTTTATGGAAAGGTTTCTGGATTTAAAGAAGCTCGACAGACTTAGTTTCTTTCAGGGAAAGGTTTCCCTTCATACCTGAATGCCAGTATGCTTTCTTAGCACGACAATCCACCTTACATCCTTCTTGGACTGCATTCCGACGTGACAAACGGACTCAACAAGAGACGACAGTCGCCTGTTTACTGGACATCGAAAAAGCCTTAGACACAGTTTGGATAAAAGGACTAATATTCAAATTGTCAAGTATAGGACTACCTGAACACTTGGTAAGATTAATCGAAAATTGTCTATCCCATAGATCCTTTTATGTACAGGTAAACAAAGAATATTCACGAAGAAAGACGATCAACGCTGGAGTTCCACAAGGTTCTTGTGGGACTACTACCTTATATGGGGACTAAAGATAAATAGCGATAAGAGCGAGCTTATCTGCTTCAGAACCCCAACAACAGCAACAAGAGGTCGAAGAGGTTTCGCATCACGCTGTGATAATAACAGTATCAAGCTACCAGAAAACACAGTGATAAGGACAAAAACAACAGCAAAATACCTTTGAGTGAATTTCACTAACCGCTTCAATTCAAATACTAAGCTCCTCATCTATAAACAGCTGATCCGTCCCGTTCTGACGTACACATGTCCTATTTGATTCACCATATCACCAACGTATATGAAGAAGATCGAAGTTTTTGAAAGGAAGATACTCCGTAGATGTACGGGTCTACACCGAAACCCTATTACAAGGAAATACGTCCCAAACAAGAAGCTATATGAAGACACCAAACTGATCCTAATAAATCAGTTCATGACAGAGCTCTCCAAAAATATTTTAAAGAACTTGGAGGACCACCCCAACTTGGAAATCCAGCAACTACTCCAGCAACAACTAGAGCCCAACCATCGCTACGTCAACATTCGAGCCATCACAGACGACCGATTCCAGGATATAATGAACAATGATGGAGCCCCGTTCTACGAGAAAACCAGCAACGGACACAGCAGAGGATAAGCAATAGCGCATCCTAACCCCAATTTTTTAAAACCAAAGCAGACAATAAGAATTTCAATTAAAAGATTATGCAAACAAAAATATGATATAAGATAAAATATAGCAATGTATAGAGTCATCTGAAGTACGTCGGGCCCCTGTTGTTGAGCCGACATGATTTATTTTAGTTATAAATTAGTTTAAGGCTAATTGTTCATACATTTTAGTGAATATAATAAAATAATCTAAAATATAGTAGGTTCTGTTGAATTTTAGCTTCCGCTCGCCCTAATTAATACCAACCAAAAAATAAAGATCGATCTTTTTTTATAGGCTTACGTTTATAACAATCCAGGCAGAGTGATGTTCCGGTTCCAATGTAATGCAATGTATAGAGTCATCTGAAGTACGTCGGGCCCCTGTTGTTGAGCCGACATGATTTATTTTAGTTATAAATTAGTTTAAGGCCAATTGTTCATACATTTTAGTAAATATAATAAAATAATCTAAAATATAGTAGGTTCTGTTGAATTTTAGCTTCCGCTCGCCCTAATTAATACCAACCAAAAAATAAAGATCGATCTTTTTTTATAGGCTTACGTTTATAACAATCCAGGCAGAGTGGTGTTCCGGTTCCAATGAGGGAACCGCCGATAAATGTATCGTAGAACACGGAGAATCACTCTGATATTTACTTCCGATAAGTGTAAAAGCAGATGCGGACTCGGAACATATTCCTATACATTTGTTACAGTTTGTTTGTGATTAAATATAATTTAATATTATTAATAAAACTTTTAATATTGTTAATACGTTTAAGTTTTTAAATTAGTACTTCTAAAGTGGAGAACAACATTTTCTTTGCATATAGTACTATCATGGAGCATCATTTTTTAGTTCCGAATCAAGTCGCAATGAGGCGCGCTGAAATCGCCAATTGGTGTGGATATTGAATAATAACAAATAAAATAAGTGTATTAAATACTGGTAAAATATCGGTAAATGTTCTTGTCTCCACTATTTAGAGTTAGTTACGAATCAACCAAGAAGATGGCCAGACGAAAAATGACACCATGAGAGTACTATAGAGAATGTTTATACAATGGTGTGAAGTGAAGAATGCTTTGAAATGCGAACAAGAAAAATAATCAAAATAAAACAGATGGGTAAAATAACATGGTCGAGTGTCGAATTTAAATTTCTCTTTTCCCATGTTTATTATTTTAAATAATTTTTTTTCGTTTTAATGTTTATAAATTACATGAAAATATAAATGGTGTTCTTAAGGCAAGGACACGAAACTAAAAAAAAAACAGAACTTTGGAATTAGAGTCATGACCATAGAAAAAAGAGAAAGAGGAATGCGACCCGTACCGACCATTCCCTGCAATCAGCCATACGTTTCCTGCGCACAAAAATTCAAACGTATTAATAGTCCCATAAGACATGTTAAGATACCGGTACACATATGTCGCTGAACGGGGCAGTTTCCTCTCAGTTTTCGTTCTTCTTTCATTTTTCTATGGTCATGACTCAAGAGACAATTGTGTAATTATATTAAGGCACACTGAACACGGAGCAACTCGAAAAAAAACTGATTACCGATACGCTACTAGTTTGCTTTGAAACATAACCTGTGTAATCAAATGGGACGACGCACACGACGCTACTGGTTGAAAACTCGTTGGAGATTCACAAAAAAGTCTGTAACCAGGCGTCTGTTCATTTTCATGTCGGGTTGCCTAATGATTTAAGTTTCTAGTTTGTCGAACAACTAAACAACTTGTTGCTGGTGCGGGAGGTGGAAAAACATCTATTTTATATAATTATTGCCTTGAAGTAGAGAACGCGTAGATAAAATCGAGAATGTCGTAAAATTGACGGGTATGTTCTTATATTTTGACTTGAATGTGGATGTTAATAGTTGCAGTCTACTGTGTCATATATTTCCACTGCTAGTGCAGATGAGTTATTATGAGGTTGGTAGACTTTCAAATTTGATTTTAACTAGTGCAAGGTTTTTTTTTGTTTATAATTCAGAAAAACTTAGTGCAGACATAAACATTTTAAGTAGTGTGAAGTTAAGGTATTAAAAAAGGTTGTATATAATTTTGCGCCATTGTAAATAAAAGTAAATTTAAAGCGTTCAGAATATTATAGGGATAAGTACATTAAAGTTTAATTCGAGTTATTTGAAATTTAATGAAAAGACGTTAAAAATATTCAAGGAAAGCAAAAAATATAATGTTTATTTAATTTTATTTTTATAAAAATAATAAAAAACGATTTCAAGCTATACAATTAACTAAAAAATATACCTAAATGAAGAGGAAAATATAGACTTAATCAATTTTATTTTCCATTTTTGAACTGAACATTCTATATTAAGAGTCACCTATCAAAAAACAGAACATTTTTGATGCTGATTTTTTTTATAGGTACACATTATACATATATTTTGTTTATAGCTAAATCCCGGATTTAAAAAAAGTGAATATTGTAGTAGAATATAGAATTTAGAGAATAAAAATTTCAACAAATCCGGCAAAAAATTGATTTTTATTATCGTGAATTTATCTTTTTGTAAATGTACTATGAAATTTGTATGGGCATTTATTTATGCGAACTTTAAAAGGCATCTGAATTTGTCTATTGTTTTGATTGATTGATTTTTTGTATGTATGAGCATAACACCTAAGACAGTTTGTTTATTACGTGCTGTTGTGATTTGTATGCGACATCTTCCCTTGTCGAGAACGTACGCCGGGAGCAAGCGTACACTTTAACATTGGCCTTACACTTTACAAGTATCAATCACTTTTGTAATAATTATATGAAAATTATTTACTACAATTATTTTGCCAGGTATATTCTTAAGCCGGCTACTTAATAAGCTATAAGATATAATATATTATATACATAAGAAAATCGTGTTTCAAAAAGACTCAATAAAGAATTGAATTGAATTGAAAATCTTCCCTTGCCATTTTGATCTGCAAGAATTCATAACCAATGTTAATCGACACCTCCTATCTTTGCCCTAGCTTCCTAATGCCCGCGCAGTGTGTTCTACATTAAAAGGGAAACAATTTCTTTCACCTGTACGTCTACACTGTTCAATACAGGCCAGCTGTTTTGGCATTAAGTGAAACCCAGGTTGGAGTAAATACTGATTTATCAGAGTTTGCTCTACATGGGTATAGCTTGGTGCCATTACTCTTTTCCCATCATGGTTTCGTGGTCTATGTTAGAAATGATATTGCTTGCCAGAGCCTTCCCCAATATGGGCAATGTTCCAACACGGACTTTAACTTCTTGTGGCTCAAATTCACTGTCCGCAAGTATGTCATTCATTATTGTTTTATTTACAGGAGTCCAAATCTCGACAGCAATTCCACTTGTAACGAGTTTGATGCGCTGTCTGATTCCATCTAGAAAATTGTTTCCCTTTGTCCTCGCACTGAAATCGTTATTACGGGCGATTTCAATGTACACAATTCCAATTGGCTCCGCTATTCTGGTCAGACAACACCCGAAGGAAGGTATGTCGAGCTCTTTGCCGGGTTACATCACCTTACCCAACTGATCGATTTGCCAACGCGTGTACCGGATGTTGCTGGGCAAGCCGCCCATACTCTTGACTTGTTTCTTACTTCTCACCCTGATAAATATACCATTAGTGTAACTTCTCCATTTGGCACTTCAGACCATTGTGTTATTTCAGCTAATTTCTCATCCTCCACCCATCCAGTTAAAGAAAAACTTCCCACCAGGACCGTTTGGCAATACGAGAAAGCCAACTGGGACGGCCTGAATATTTTTTTCCGAAACTTTAACTGGTCACTATGCTTCCTCGATAGTGACATTGATGCCAGTGCTGAAATGATCACAAATGTGATTATTCTAGGGATGCGTGCTTTTATTCCTAACAGAGTAAAAAGCATCAAACCTAAAGAAAAGTCTTGGTTCAATTCTGAGTGTAAAGAAGCTATCAGGCTCAAAGAAGTAAGTTTCCGTTCTTACAAAGCCAACCCTACAGAGGAAAATCGGAAAAAGCACAAACAAGCAAGAAACTCATGCAACTCCGTTATTGAAAGAACCAAATTTTTGCATGACCAAAAATTACGGCAAAAAATTCTGCAGTGTCCCAAAGGCAGTAAAAATTTTTGGTCATTTGTAAAAAATATTAAAAACTCCTCAACATCTTCGGTTCCAACGCTCATCGACAGTAACAAACCAATTGTTTACTCTTCAGAGAAGGCAAACTTGCTCGCCGCCCATTTCGCTGCTAGCTCCACGCTGCCGCATAGCAACGTTGCCCCTCCTGTACTTGAGAATGTAAATTTTTCCATGGGACAGATTTTTTTCCGCACTCGTACAGTAGCAAGAGTTCTCAAAGATCTCGATATACACAAATCCGCTGGCCCGGATGGTATACCCCCGATTCTTCTGAAGAGGTGTTCTTCCACACTGGCAAAGCCACTGCGTAAGCTTTTCCATCGCTCCTACTCTTCTGGAATCTTTCCTAGAAGATGGAAAACAGCATTTGTCCAGCCTGTCCCTAAGAAAGGTGACCTATCCTCCCCCTCCTCCTACCGACCCATAGCACTGACATCCCTTCTTTCTAAGGTCATGGAAACACTGATTAACCGTCAGCTTAAGGAATATCTCGAAGATCGTAAGCTTCTCCATGACCGTCAGTATGGCTTCCGCAGCAACCGTTCCACTGGTGATCTGATGGCATATCTCACCGAACAGTGGAACAAATCTTTACATCGCTTTGGTGAAAGTAAGATTATTGCTCTTGATATCTCCAAGGCATTTGATAGAGTTTGGCATGAAGCTCTCTTATCGAAAATGCGTGCTTTTGGGATCGATAATACTCTTGTTCGTTGGATTAGAAGCTATCTTCTGGACCGTTCAATACAAGTTGTATTGGACGGATTCAAGTCTGACGACTCTACCCTCAGCTTTTCATATTCGTTCGATAATTCACGTCCTTCGCCTTCGGACGTACAATTGCAACGGTGCCGTATGTCGTCAAGCTCATTAAACTCCGATTTATACAGCATTGTCAAATGGGGTAATAGAAATCGTGTGGAGTTTAATGCTTCGAAAACTCAATGCTGTCTTCTGTCGTTAAAGCTTAACATTCCCCCAATGCCATTGTCCATGAATGGCACTTACATCGAAGAAACCGAAAAGCTCTCAGTACTCGGTATGTGTGTCAACGACGACCTCCGTTGGAACGACCATATATTTGAAATCGCTAAGAATGCTGCTAAGTGCTTAGGTTTTCTGTATCGGTGTAAGAAGTATTTTTCCCCATCTGATCTGGCTACAATTTATAAAGCGTTTATACGCCCTAAACTCGAGTATAACTCCCACCTGTGGGCAGGTGCTTCACAAATATCACTTCACCTGCTTGATAGAATACAAAATCGAGCGTTAAGATTGATAGGAAATAGAACTGCCGCTGAAACAATTGCCCCTCTCGAACACCGACGCAATGTTTCATGTCTTTCCTTATTTTATCGTTTCTTTTATAAAAAATGTTCACTCGAGGTAGCCAGCTGCATTCCTCCCCTTAAAAGTTTCGCCCGTAATACTCGTCTTGCTAGGAATGCCCATCAGTTCACCCTTGAGCCCAATTTCGGACGTACCGTGAAATATAGGGATTCTTTTTTTAGCCGTACAACACGACTTTGGAATGGTTTACCCGGCGAGATTTTCCCTTGCCATTTCAATTTGCAAACATTCAAAACCAATGTTAATCGACACCTCCTATCTCTCCCCTCCCTATCTTCCTAATGCCCGCCCAGTGTGTTACATTAAAAGGGAAACAAATAGTCCCTTGTGCGCGCGTTAATTATAAAAAAAAAAATTGTCCCTTGTGCGAGTTACAGTTGGAGCCACGGTGGTTAATAAAAAAAAAAAACAATTTTTATTTTGTTCAATTGTAGTTTCCATTTTATTTTAAGAGACTTCCAAACTAAATTAATTTACATCGTTCACAAATATAGGAGAATGCAAAATATGATGACAATGCAAGTTGACAATTTGTTGTGGGGATTATTTGTGGGAATGAAAATTAAATATGATATCTTTTAAAATGCAAGCTTACAATTTGTTGTGAAAATTATTATTGAAGTTATACAGTTTGTTGCAATAAAAATGCAGAGTTAACAAAATGTTGAGAATTATGATGGACTATATCTTTAGGTTGAATATCCGATGTAGGGGTATGTAACTTGTTGAGAATTATGATGGACTATGTCTTTAGGTTGAATGTCCGGTGTTGGGTATGTAACTCTTCCCCCCCTGGAGTGGAGCGACGGCCAAAGGAATTGAACTGCTGGGGTTCCTGAGGCAGGAGAAACAATAGGTATAGGTTCTAATGTTGCAGTTGGATAGATAATAGGGATGGGTTCTATTGTTGTTGCTTGATGCTGTTTCACCAAATAGATTAGTAAAATGATAAGGATGAGGCTGAAGGCTGCTATGGTGTTGAGTATAACCACATTGGTCTGCGAGGTTCTTGTAGTCAGTGTTTTGATTAGCTCCGTGTTTTTGAATTGGTAAGATTGAAGTTTTTCGAGATTTGGTATGCGTACAATTGATGATGCGTTGATTTGGCTTAATGATGATGGACAAATGTGAATGTCTTCCCAGTATATTTTTTCTTCGCTTTCATGTATGATCTGGTTTATTTCGATTTGACAATTTTCGAAGTGGATTAGGTATGTCCCTTTTAGTTTATGGTTAAGAGGCCCACATGTTGTTTGTATAACAGTTTCTGGGGTGTTGATTAGGAAGATGAAATTGTGTTCTGGTTGTGATATTTCATTTTTGTCCGGTTCTTCACTTAAATTGCACTCTGCTGGTAGATTTTGTAATAATTTTGGAATGCAAGTATCATTGGGTTTTATCCGGCATCTTTCCGCTTTTTCGTCAAAGTAAAATATTTTATTATGATTGGACATGATATAGGATTTTGTTACATTCATTTTAGTGTTATAATTGGGGAGGGGTATAATGTGGAAGAATGAATATGTTTCTGGTGAAATTTGTGGGATTCTTATGTTGAATATGATGTTAGTGTTATTGTAATAGGCTTTTAGACCAAGGAGTTCATAGATTTGTTCGTCTGAGCTAATTTTTATAGACTTATTTTCGAAGATTTTATATATGAAATCAAGTTCTTCGGAGTTGAGGATTTGTTTAGAAATAACATTGAGTCTAGCGAGTACTATAGCTTCTGCTATATTTGATAAGTGACTATTTAGCAAATCTATGTTGTAGTTAGTTTTAATTAATATACTGTGTATATCTGATGGCAACTTCATCTGATTTGATTTTCGTATCTATTTGGTTTCGTGAAATTTTTAAATAACCTTCAATAATCTCTTGCTGTTTATTTATGTGGTAAGTAAAATGCTAAACCTCTCAATCATTTGGTTATTAATTTGTGTGAATCTGTTTATTTTGTCTGTTACAGTAGATTGGTCTGGTGTTAGTTGTTCAATTTGTTTATTTAAAAGCAAAGCATCGTCTGCGTCCATGTTCCCTGTTATTCCTTTAATTACTGAATCTAGTCCATTTATTAGTCATCCTTTGGTTTCTGATTCTTGGCATTAGTGTTTTTAATTTAGTTTTGAGTTATTGGACTTTGATGTTTAGGATGGTTAAGGAATCTTTGAATTGTTCTAGATTTTTGAATGCTGCTAGTGAATTTGTTATTTTTTCTATGTTGGTTTGGTATGATTCTAATTTAACTACATGCACAAAATTGTCAAAAACCCTTATAGTTCTACCTTTACCAAGTTTCATGGGAAGTATGCCTATGTTGTTCTGAAGATCCTGTATTTCTATCTTCTGTCCGTTGGTTAGTGTCGTCAATGTTGTTAGCAGGAGGAATCTGAAATTTTCGTTTGTGTTTAATTTTTTATTTATGAAGTTTTTTGTCATCGTAAGTGATAACTGGGACTTTATTATTTGATTTAATTCTATGTTTGCTAAATCTAGGTGTTAGTTTGTTTCTCCGAAATTCTTGTCTATATATAATTGAATTTTCTTTAAGATCTATGGCGTTTTTTCTACTTTTATAAATTTTTTCATTGTTCTTAGATGCTATTTTTTCTAGCTTTTCTTTTATAGTAGGAATAAGTTTCTCTTGAAACTCATTAAGTTTTTGCAGATACTCATGATTATTATTAAATTGTACTTCTTTGTTAAACCTATAAGTTCGACCGTATGCTCTGTAACTGAGTGAATGGTATTATTATAAGTTATTATGGTTTCGTTTAGAATAGAGTTATGGTCCCTTTCCTTTCTTTCGCAATTGTTTATTATGTGTGTATTCCGCAACATTTGTTTGGGGGTAAAAATTGCTTAAAGATGTCCGTAATGTTACTTTCAGTGAAGTCCTGTTTGTGAACAGTTCCATTGTATATACATTTTCTATAGTACTCTCATGGTGGTAATTTTTCATCTGGCCATCTTCCTGGTTGATTCAGAACTAACTCTAAATAGCGAAGACGAGAACCTTTACCGATATTTTACCAGTATTTAATAAACTTTTGTTGTCTGTACTTATTCCATATTCACACCAATTGGGAATTTCAGCACGCCTCATTGCGACTTGATTCAGAATTAAAAAATGGTGCTCCATGATAGTACTATACGCAGTGTATATACAAAGACAGTTCTTCTTTGTTTGTTTTTATCTATCGCTTCTCTTTAGAATTAGTTGGATATTAAAATCATTAAGGGGTTCCTCTGAAATTAATATATGGTTAGTAAATTTTCAATTGCTGAGTGAATAGTAGCAACAGTTGTTTCGTTAATATTGAGTTCAATATTACCATTTGGGGGTTGTGTTCGGATTCGGCTTAATGCATCTGCATTTAAGTTTAGTTTACCCTTCTTATAGATAATTTCGTAGTCAAATTCTTCTAAGGTTAAGGTCCGACTGGCAAAACAGTTTATCGCTGCCAATGTTACCTTGAGATAAAATCGCACCTAATTCAAAGTTACTTGCATCGGTGGTTAGGATGAATGGTTTTGAAAAATCAGGATATTGCAGAATAGGATCATTAATTAGAAGTTCTTTGCTCATTTCAAATGCTTTGACGTATTTTTCATTTAAGTCAATGGTTCTACCTTTTTTGAGGCATTCCGTAAGTGGTTTTGTAAGTTTCGCAAAATCTTTTATAAACTTACGGTAATAGCCAAGAAGGCCTAAAAGAGATTTAATTTCCTTTTGAGTGCGTGGTATCGGAAAATTTCGAATTGCCGAAATCTTGTCAGGGTTTGGTTTTACACCTTCATTTGTAACTATATGGCCTAGAAAAGCTACTTCCTTACGCAGGAAGTTTTGGATTTTAAAGTTTGCATCTCGTAACCTATCAAAAACTTTCTTTAAATTTTCATTATGTTCTTGGAGTGACGTAGAGAAGATGATGATGTCATCCAAGTAAACAAGGCAGTTTTTTCCTTGCACGTCTCTGAGAAGTTTTTTCAATGTCTTTCGGATTCATCTCGATCTGATGAAAACCGCTGGCAAGGTCAAGTGTTGTGAAATATAAACTTTTACCAAGTTTATCTAGTACATCATTGATGTTAGGTAAGGGGTATTTATCGCTAACTGTTTTTTCATTCAGCTTTGCGATAATCAATAACGAGTAACCATTTGATTTTTCCGCTGGCGTCTTTTTTTTTTTGGACTATCCATATGGGTGAACTCCAGGGCGAATAACTTGGTCTTATTACGCCTTGTTTTAGCATTTGTTCTATTTGGGACTGTACTTCTTGTTTGTGAATATAATGGTATCTATAAGTTTTTGAATATATTGGAATATCGTCTTTGGTAGTGATGCTATGTTTTATTTTATTGGTGAAGGTTAATTTTTGCCTTTAAAAAAAATATCTTCGTATGATCGACATAATTTGTAAACCATTTTTTTTCTTCCATATTTAAGTGAGATGTTCGAATAAGGTTTGTTATATCGTCAGAATTTATAGATTTTACGTAAGGGTTGTTGTGATCAATCTCGAAGTTATTGAGTTCATAGAAATCTTGTTTACTAAATTTTATGACTTTGAGAGGTTGTTCTAAAAAGAGAGTTTTGTTTGAATTAATGTGTTTATAACAATAAGGTTGGCATACCACCTAGCTGTTGTGTAGATGCCATCTGGGATGTAAAGCTGAGGTATATGTTTTGTTTATAAAAAATTCTCCTTCTTCAATATCGACTGGTAAGTTTACAATGGTTTTTGAGTTTCCCGAAAGAATATATTTTTGCGATGTAAAGTTAGGCTTTATCTCAAGGGGTAATTTTGAATTTTGAGTAATTAAAAGTTTGTTGACTAAATCAATTTTTGCTTCTAATGCAGTAAGTGAGTCAAGTCCTAGTAGACCATCAAAGTACCCATGAAATCGGAATGTTAGGAATCTGGTTTCTCCAGGTTGATTAAATTCTACGAAATTGGGGAGACGGACCTCTTTATGTATTGTGTGTGTATTTAATATGGTTTAAATGGTAGTGGGTTCGATGGAGATAAGATCACAAGTGTTTACGAACTCAGGGTTAATAAATGAAGTGGTGGCTCCTGTATCTATTAGAAATTTAAGTGGGCGACCAAATGGTGAGGAAATGTTTATGTAAGGAAGATTAGTGCCATGTTTGTTTATGTCTATGTATCCGATTGGTCTGTCGGGGCAAATACGCGAAAATTTTCATCGTCTAACTCAGGTGCTGTGTTGAGCATATCTGGATCTTCTTGTATGGGAAAGTCGCTGTAATCATAGTAGGAATCTAATTGCTTATAATTGTTTGTTTCTGAAAAAAGGTCTTCGTTGTTTAGGGAATGATCTGAGTTTTCTGAGATAGTTACGTTATGAATTTCCTGTCTTTTTTTGAAATTTTGAAAATTACTTGGAGATGGAGACGGCTGGGTTAAACGAGTTATCCTGGTAGAACCAAGTTCTATTGGATCTAGGTTCCTTTGTTGATTAAATTGTTGAGGTTTCTGACCATAACGTTGAATGGGTTGGTGTTGTTGAAATTGTGTGTGAGTGGCCTGTTGTTGAAACTGTGGTTGAATGGCCTGTTGTTGAAACTGTGGTTGGATAGCCTGTTGTTGAAACTGTGGTTGAAAGGTTTGATGCTGCTGTGGTTGGCGCTGTTGGTATTTTGGTTACTGTTGCGGAAAGTAATGCTTAGGAATTTGGTTTTGCTGAAAAGGGTATCGTGGTGCATGGGATGAAAATGTATTCTTTCTGTGTTGGATAGAGACGGTAGTATTTTGGTTAATTTCTGGCTGGCTTCATTGCACGAATGGTGGAACCTAGGGGTTCCCTTAAACCAACTAGAAAAGTGTTGAGGCACATTTCCTCATAAAGGACATTTTTCGCTTGATTGCTAATGGCCGCGGAGATTTCAATAATTTTACTGTAAAATTGTTCGACTGTGCTTTGATATTGTTTAAGGTTATGAAGATCCCGAATAAAGGAAGTTTCCTTCCTTTTGTCACTATAATGAAGCACTAAATTGCTTCTGATTGTTGTCCAAGAAACTGGGGTGCCATACATGTTCAGAATTTCGTTGGCAGGGCCAAGAATTTTATCCCGGAAGGCTTGCAGAAGTATTTGTCCTTGAATTGTGCCATCTGCTTGTGGAATTAATGATAATATTTCTTCACGTTCTGTTCAAACAGGAGTCGAGGGTTCCCGTCAAACTTCGGTAAGTCTTTTATAGCATCAGGTACCCTGATTGCTTGAAATACGTCTATCTGAACGGTTGGCTCTTCGTTATTAGGCATATTTTATGTTCCTAACGAATTACTACTAGAAAAAATTAATTTACTTCCTTCAAGTTCTGTTTTATCTAATGTACTTATATTATTAGGATTGCTTATCTTAAGGTTTTTTAAGGAATTATCAAGGTTATTCAAAATATTATTTTCTTGTTTTATTTTTTCTTCTTTTAGTTTATTTAATTGTTTTGCTAAAATTTCACTTAACTGTATGCTTTTATCAATGCTATTATCTGAATCTTCTTCTGAACTTTCACTTAATAAATATTTCTATAGGAAGCTCTAAGATAAGATGGAATTCTCCGTAGTCTAGCCTTTTTGTTAAACATAGATCAGGAATTTAGGATTATTTTGGAATTTCCCAAAGGGGAAATCGTTGACCGTTTAGGAAAAACTTATTTTTCTCGAAAACGGCTCCAATGATTTTGATGAAAATTTTTGAGAATTTTTTTGATGGCATTGGCTATCATTTGGTTAGAACCACATATACGAGAAAAGTCTATTAACGGGAGCTTTTATATAACGGTTTTTTTTAATTTTAGGTTTTCTCGGTAACGGCTATTTGGATTTCTGTAAAATTTTATATTTGAGAAGACCTTAGTAGTCTTATTAATTCTGCATATCAATTTTTTTAATAACTTTTTTTTCTAATAAAAATTAATTTTTGATTTTTTTTTGAAAAATCAATATTTTTAAAACTAATGAAAATTTTTTTTTTAATTTTATATCCACATGTATATTAATAAACTCTAAAAAACTGCATACCGAAATTAAAACAAAAAAAAATTCAAACAACTAAAAATAAAAAACAGGATTTTATCAAAACAGGTCCTACAATTCTCAAAATAATTTTTTCATAAATTCTTTGTTATTTAAGACGTGTGATGGCATACTTCATTTTTACTAAAAACCGTTAAGTATTGTGGTTTTGATACTTTTTATAAGTTCAAAATGTGCTATTTTCAACGTAAATGTTACTTGTTTCTGTCAAAGATCTTGGTTTCCAATGTAATCAGGTATATAAGAGCAAGCACGTGCGACCCATTCGTGCCCATTTTTTATTAAAGGATTTAAATCCTATTAAATTTAGAGTCACTTTATACCGATGATCATTCGATATTGACAAGGTAGCGATAATCCTTCGATACTTAAGTCACGACATCAAATTTATTCGTCTTTAATTTATTTTATGTTCCGGTATGCCGCCGAAAAAATATTTATTTTAAAGAAATTATCACAAAACTACTCGACTGCGCCAGTTACAGTTGGAGCCACGGTGGTTAATAAAAAAAAACAATTTTTATTTTGTTCAACTGTAGTTTCCACTTTATTTTAAGAGACTTCCAAACTAAATTAATTTGCAGTGTGTTTTATATCGTCCACAAACTATGCAAACTGTGCTATTTTCAACGTAAATGTTACTTGTTTCAGTCAAAGATCTTGGTTTCCAATGTAATCAGGTATATAAGAGCAAGTACGTGCGTCCAAGTCGTGCCCATATTTTATTAAAGAATACCGATGATCCTTCGATACTTAGGTCACAACATCAAATTTATTTATTTGACTAGTAAGGGTTAATGCTTTACTTCTCTGTAGTTGTTCTTTTTTTTGTGATTTTAAAAGGATTGAAATCCTACTAAATTTGAGTCACTTTATACCGATGATCCTTCGATATTGACAACGTAGCGATAATCCTTCGATACTTTAGTCACGACATCAAATTTATTCTTCTTTAATTTTTTTAATTTTTTTATTTTATGTCCCGGTATGTCGCCGAAAAAAAAATATTTATTTTAAAGAAATTATCACAAAACTACTCGACTGCGCCAGTTACAGTTGGAGCTACGGTGGTTAATAAAACAATTTTTTTTTTAGTTTTGTTCAACTGTAGTTTCCACTTTATTTTAAGAGACTTCCAAACTAAATTAATTTACAGTGTGTTTTATATCGTTCACAAATAAAGAAGAATGCAAAATATGATGACAATGCAAGTTGACAATTTGTTGTGGGGATTATTATTTGTGGGAATGAAAATTAAATATGATATCTTATAAAATGCAAGCTTACAATTTGTTTTGAAAATTATTATTGAAGTTAAACAATTTGTTGCAATAAAAATGCAGAGTTAACAAAATGTTGAGAATTGTGATGGACTATGGCTTTAGGTTGAATATCCGGTGTAGGTGTATGTAACTTGTTAAGAATTATGATGGACTATGGACCAGTTTTTTTTACTTGCGATTATAGGTACTATAATACAAGATATCGACGGTTAAACTTCATAACCTCGTAAGTCGAAAAATTCGAAAAAAATATTTTTAATGCAAAAAAATCAGAAAATTCAGAGCCATATTTTGATATTTTCAGCTCAACAATATTATTCTGAACATTTTTCAGAAATGACAAAATTCAAAAACTCGTCTTATAAATTCTAATTAGAAATTAAGCAGTACCTCGTAAGTCTCCTTCTACGCAAGTAAAAAAAATATACTTACGAGGTTCTCCATAAATACACAAAGCGGTTTTTCTTAATTTCTGACAAACTTGCAAAAACGACTTACGAGGTTACGAAGTTTAGCCGTCGATATGCATTCGTGCAAAAAAAATTGAGATAACAATGAAACGTGACATTACGATGATAAGGAAACATATTGAAGTTACTGGCAAAATTCTGTCTGTCTGTCTATCTGTACGGATGTATTTTGGACTGTAGCCTAAACGGTTGGGCCAATCCTATTCAAATTTAGAATTTAAGGTTATTTTGACATTCTACAGAGGAGTTTAAAATTTTTTTTAGCTCGAAAATTAACGATACCTGTTATATAACGATTTTGTAAAAACTTATTTTTCTCGAAAATAAGCCTCAGTAATTTTGCATTAATTTTTTTTCGAAAACTTTTTTTTTTGTATTTTTAATAATTTTTTATAATTTTTTTTTGAAAAATTAATATTTTGATAACGTAGAGAAGACGAATAGTAAGTGATTGTTTTTAATTTTGTTTTTAAATGTATGTTATTTTTGAGCTTAAGTTTGTATTCTTGAATTATTATTTTTACTTAATTTTTTTTTAATAATTAATTTTTTTAAAAAGTCAAAAAAATCGAATAAATGTTTTGATGTTAAATTTAATTTTCTTAAATTTTATTTTACAATATTACCGCGCATATGAGCAAGTACGTACGATCCAGTCGTGCAATTTATTTCTTAAGAAGTTTGTTTTTATGTTCATATTTTCAGCTATAATAAAGCGAAAAATAATTCTTTTCTTTGAATTTTATATTCTTTTAATAAAAACCAATAACAAAATAATAAGATCTACTAGTGTACGTACACTTTTGTAATTGAGTGACGTTAAATGACAGTTCCCAGATTTACGCAATTTGTTTGTAAGGGTCATTCATGCAAATGCTTGCGGAAGGATAGGATTTTCTATGGTGTATGAATTTATCTCGTTGCATGAATACCCCTAATATAACCATTAAAACTGTGATGAAGTATTTTCTTAAAAGTGGTGCGAAAAGTGTCACAGCGGTAACGCTAATTAACAATTGTGGTACATATCAGTAATACCAAATAACCTTTTAAATACTTTTATGTTCGTTTGTTGCTGTGGCAGCAATGAAACTAGGCATTACATTTAGAAATTGAGATGTCGTGCAGGTTGACATGTCCCATAAGAGCCTGTGTACTTTTTTTCCTGCATGAAATTATCTGCACATCTGTTTTGACCATAACATGTTTACGACGGATTTACGACGTTGCACGAATACCCCTGCTAGCAGATGTAATGAAAATTAAAAAAAAAAATTAAGACACGCCTAACGAGGCCCTGTGAAATACCGGTTTAGTTTGGCAGTGCCGAATTTTCTGTGCACTGCACAGACAGTTTTGTAGCGGAAAATCGTAGGGGAGGAAATTTTTTACTCTCTTCTCTACAAAAAAAAATTAAAAGCTGGAGCAAGTTTTTCCGTGAATTTTAGTTTTGAAAATCAATTGGAACATCCTATCATCTTTCACGAAATGCAAGAATTCACAAGTAACTAAACAGAGCTAGAGCTATTCTATTACATCCATCAAGTGTCATTTGTCACTATTGTTGAACAAATGTTTAGTGTTTTCAATAAGATTGACTATTTCTTTAAATATGCAAAATTTTGTTGAAAATAAAGCAAACGATAATAAAATTGATCAAGATGATAATGAAGAAAAGAAAAAACGGCGTGTTATCAAAAGCGCAACTGATTTACAACGTTTAAAGCTGGAAAAACTAATGAAAAATCCTGTAGGATCATTCCGCTTGTAAACCAATACTTCGCTAAACAATTTATTTTATTGCAGGACAAACCCATCGTTATTCCTGAGACTCCAAAAGAAAAAGATTACATGCAGACAGTACCCTCGTTTGTACGTAATGTAATGGGCTCTAGCGCTGGTGCAGGATCTGGAGAATTTCACGTTTACAGGCATCTGAGACGTAAGGAGTATGCCCGTCAAAAGTGTATCCATGCTAAGAGCATGAGGGAGCAACTCGATGAGGAGTACCAAATGAAATTGGAAAATAATCGAATGGAAGCTGAAGCAAAAACTGCCAAGAAACGTGCTAAACGGTTAAAGAAGAAACAACGTCCCAAAAAACAAAAAGTTTTATCTAAAGACGAAAAAGAGCAAGAGAAACAAAATTCAATGGATGAGGACGAAGATGATAACATTTCACAAAAAGGAGCTGACGAAAACAAACCTGATACTGATAGCGATGCAGATCCCTGTGACAAAACACAATTACAAAATGATGGTGAACTAGCATGCGAAGACGTAAGCACGATTTCGAAGGAAGAAAATGATTCGAATAAAATTAATCCTCAGGAAAATGTGGATTTAAATATAAGTGAAAGTACTAATGAAATCATCGAAACAAAACAATTGGACAGTCTTTTAAGTATGTCCAGTAATGAGACACAAGAAGCCATTACTGAGCGAGCAACCAAAAATGTCCAGGATAAAAGCCAAATAATTGCGGATCATATAGACGAGTCTTAGTGCTTAGAAGTTGAAATAAATAACTGTTTAGTAACTTTGTTTTATAAAACTCCTTCAGATTAAACATGCAACGTATGCGGTTCAAGTTAGTTTTTATAAAACCCATTTCACATAAGATTTTGTTCAAATTCTGCTGAGTCTTGCACATATTGGAAACCCCTTTAGGTTTTTGTTTTGTTGCTGTTTCCTCAGAATAAATAAATATAAAACCCAACTTAGAAGTTGAAATAAATAACTGTTTAGTAACTTTGTTTTATAAAACTCCTTCAGATTAAACATGCAACGTATGCGGTTCAAGTTAGTTTTTATAAAACCCATTTCACATAAGATTTTGTTCAAATTCTGCTGAGTCTTGCACATATTGGAAACCCATTTAGGTTTTTGTTTTGTTGCTGTTTCCTCAGAATAAATAAATATAAAACCCATTCATAAGATTTTGTTCAAATTCTGCTGAGTCTTGCACATATTGGAAACCCCTTTAGGTTTTTGTTTTGTTGCTGTTTCCTCAGAATAAATAAATATAAAACCCATTCCCATTATGTGGAATACATAAGATTTTGTTCAAATTATGCTGAGTCTTGCACATATTGGAAACCCCTTTAGGTTTTTGTTTTGTCGCTGTTTCCTCAGAATAAATCTCAGTGGGTCATGCTCCTGAATTATGAGATCTTTCACTAGTGCATCTGCCATGGCTTACAAAAACTGACACAACCCCTCCGGTCCCGATCGGATGCAGCCCTTCTTAACCGGAGGTACTCTGCTCTGCTCCCTGCGACAATGTTTCGATCGGAAAGAAACCACCTATCCACAGTTTTGCGCCCGACGCGGTAGATCAACGGGAAGCTTCGGGCAGGATGAAACCGCTTAAACGTGTACTTTCTAAGTATTTATCTTTATAGTAGTGAGCCCCGAAGATTTGGCCATTACTTGAGGTCAACGCCCCTGCAGTGCATAGCCGAATCGGCTTATTTAAAAAGCGTTGAAATAAAAGCAAAAAGAAGTAAACTAACTTCTACTACCTGTTCGAAAGATAATCTAGTTACCTTATGTTTAATAAACATCATTTTTATTTGTTACGTCCGCTGCTGTTTTTATTCGGAATCAAGGGGGTTATTCCCAAATGCGCGGCGGATTGCTTTGGAAGGCGCATTGTTATTTTCGTATTCCCAAATACGATTCGTTTTTAATTCGACCAAAAGTCAAGCGAAAGCACTTCCCAATGTAATTTTTCTATTGACATTGAAAGCGATAGGTATTTAGGTGACGGATTGCTTGCGGATTACTTGTGGATCTTTAAAAATTCTAAATGTTTAATAAAACTAAGAATAGAATTTATAATTTTTGTATGACTTTTTTCTTTCTTCTTCTAAAAATAAGGATTAAAACCTTCATAATTGGGGTATGAACCCAATAGCTTAATTAGCTTATTTTTTTATAAATTTTAAATATTTTTTTATTTATATGATATATGATGTGTAGATAATGTTTTACTTAGAACCATAGCAATTTAGTAATCCTGCCCAACACTCTTGATATGAACCCTCTACTAGGGAAGCAGCCAGTTTAAATATTTAAGGAGCTACTGTAAATTCCTTTGACAGTGAGTCGAATCAATTTAAAAAACCTAAGTAAACAAACGTTTAAATTTTTTTTTAATTTAAATATTCACTCAGCACAGCACCTCACTCTTTGTTAGGGATATCGAGCGGAGAAGAACCCCTTCTCTACGTATTTAAACTTTTATATTTTTCTTGCCTTCCTACTTCATTTTCTGAATTAAAAACACACTTTTTGAATCCATTTAATTACTTTTTATTATAAAATGAACAAATTTCAAAATCCACCAAAGGAGGATACAAAAAATTGTAAATGACGATAAACAGCTGTCAAAGGCTTGGAAAATATTAATGGAATTTTGGAAAAATAATTGGGAAATTGGAAATGACAATGGAAAAATTGAGAGCAATAGTGGAAAATTGAGTCAAACTGGAAAAATTGAGAGACAGAGTGGAAAAATGGGAAATGGATATGGGAAAATTAGAGAATACCCAAAAGCGAAGACGGTCGAAAATGAGGTATTACTTTCAATACGATCCGCTTCGCTTTCTGGAATAACCCTACAGAGAACTTTTAAACAGGTTATGAGCCCAGGAACGTTATTCCAAAATAAATAAAACTAAATCAAAAGTTTTCCTTCCAGCCACCGCATCACACTTCTACCGAATGGTTCATGGGACGTTGCAAATGGTAAAACTAAATTTCCTTCAGAAAATAAAACTAGCGAGGACCAAAAAGCACAAGCAGCATGGACAGCGAAGGATAATGTAGCGAAGCGAGTCATAGCGACATCAGTGGAATACAAACCGCTACTTCATATCATCCAATGCCATGTGGGACAAACTATTTTCAGTCTATGAACAAAAATCAGATACGAGTATTCATATGCTCCTACAACAATGGTACAGTTACGAGAAGAATCGCGAAGATGATATTGCGACTCATGTAGCGCGACTTGAGGATCGCTTGATCGCTTGCAAACTCTTGGTGAAAAATTTGAAATCAAATGGTCATAACTCATAACTAAGCTTCTAATGACATTACCATCGTCGTTCAAACATTTTATTAGTGCATGGGAATCAACAACTGCAACTGAAAGAACGCTCCCGAATTTAGTCTTTAGATTACCAGCTGAAAAGCAGAATTAGTATGAATGAAAATACTGACAACACAGCTTTCACAGCTGGAAAGCACTCTGGAAGACATCACATCAAGAAATTGGACAAGCAGTTCCTGGCAGTTCACTACTGCCACAACTGGATAAGGTACTGCAGGCGTAAAACTGCAAACTCAAAACGTTCATCGGATGGAGGCGATGCATTTGTAGGAGTGGCATTGTCCGTAGCGCAGGATACATATTCCATCGGTGACGAATGGTACTTGGACTCAGGTGGAACTGATCACGTCACATAGAAGAGAATGGTTCAACACATTTAAAACATTCGAAGAACCCAAACTAGTTCGTATAGGAGATGGCAACAATATCCCAGCAGTTGGTGAAGGTGAAATTCAAATATTGAGGTTTAACGGAGAGGATTGGAAACCTAAACACTTGACTGAGGTTCTGTTTGTTCCGGATATAAACTATAATCTATTCTCTCTCGGTGCAGCACTGGAAAAAGGAATAACACATGAATCAAACAGCAAAGTGTGCAAGTTATTCAAGAACGGTAATGTTGTTGCAGTGGGACAAAGGGAAAACAAACTATTCAAAATGCAGTTCAAATTTAAATGTTTTTTTTTTTTTTTTTTTTATAATTAACGCGCGCACAAGGGACTATTTGTTTCCCTTTTAATGTAACACACTGCGCGGGCATTAGGAAGATAGGGAGGGGAGAGATAGGAGGTGTCGATTAACATTGGTTTTGAATGTTTGCAAATTGAAATGGCAAGGGAAAATCTCGCCGGGTAAACCATTCCAAAGTCATGTTGTACGGCTAAAAAAAGAATCCCTATATTTCACGGTACGTCCGAAATTGGGCTCAAGGGTGAACTGATGGGCATTCCTAGCAAGACGAGTATTACGGGCGAAACTTTTAAGGGGAGGAATGCAGCTGGCTACCTCGAGTGAACATTTTTTATAAAAGAAACGATAAAATAAGGAACGACATGAAACATTGCGTCGATATTCGAGAGGGGCAATTGTTTCAGCGGCAGTTCTATTTCCTATCAATCTTAACGCTCGATTTTGTATTCTATCAAGCAGGTGAAGCGATGTTTGTGAAGCACCTGCCCACAGGTGGGAGTTATACTCGAGTTTAGGGCGTATAAACGCTTTATAAATTGTAGCCAGATCAGATGGGGAAAAATACTTCTTACACCGATACAGAAAACCTAAGCACTTAGCAGCATTCTTAGCGATTTCAAATATATGGTCGTTCCAACGGAGGTCGTCGTTGACACACATACCGAGTACTGAGAGCTTTTCGGTTTCTTCGATGTAAGTGCCATTCATGGACAATGGCATTGGGGGAATGTTAAGCTTTAACGACAGAAGACAGCATTGAGTTTTCGAAGCATTAAACTCCACACGATTTCTATTACCCCATTTGACAATGCTGTATAAATCGGAGTTTAATGAGCTTGACATACGGCACCGTTGCAATTGTACGTCCGAAGGCGAAGGACGTGAATTATCGAACGAATATGAAAAGCTGAGGGTAGAGTCGTCAGCAAAACAGTTAAGTGGATTAAAAGTAACAGACAGAAGATCATTTATAAAAATGAGGAAAAGAGTCGGAGATAGAACAGAGCCCTGGGGCACACCAGCATTTATTTTATGGGAATCAGACTTGAATCCGTCCAATACAACTTGTATTGAACGGTCCAGAAGATAGCTTCTAATCCAACGAACAAGAGTATTATCGATCCCAAAAGCACGCATTTTCGATAAGAGAGCTCCATGCCAAACTCTATCAAATGCCTTGGAGATATCAAGAGCAATAATCTTACTTTCACCAAAGCGATGTAAAGATTTGTTCCACTGTTCGGTGAGATATGCCATCAGATCACCAGTGGAACGGTTGCTGCGGAAGCCATACTGACGGTCATGGAGAAGCTTACGATCTTCGAGATATTCCTTAAGCTGACGGTTAATCAGTGTTTCCATGACCTTAGAAAGAAGGGATGTCAGTGCTATGGGTCGGTAGGAGGAGGGGGAGGATGGGTCACCTTTCTTAGGGACAGGCTGGACAAATGCTGTTTTCCATCTTCTAGGAAAGATTCCAGAAGAGTAGGAGCGATGGAAAAGCTTACGCAGTGGCTTTGCCAGTGTGGAAGAACACCTCTTCAGAAGAATCGGGGGTATACCATCCGGGCCAGCGGATTTGTGTATATCGAGATCTTTGAGAACTCTTGCTACTGTACGAGTGCGGAAAAAAATCTGTCCAATGGAAAAATTTACATTCTCAAGTACAGGAGGGGCAACGTTGCTATGCGGCAGCGTGGAGCTAGCAGCGAAATTTGCGGCGAGCAAGTTTGCCTTCTCTGAAGAGTAAACAATTGGTTTGTTACTGTCGATGAGCGTTGGAACCGAAGATGTTGAGGAGTTTTTAATATTTTTTACAAATGACCAAAAAATTTTACTGCCTTTGGGACACTGCAGAATTTTTTGCCGTAATTTTTGGTCATGCAAAAATTTGGTTCTTTCAATAACGGAGTTGCATGAGTTTCTTGCTTGTTTGTGCTTTTTCCGATTTTCCTCTGTAGGGTTGGCTTTGTAAGAACGGAAACTTACTTCTTTGAGCCTGATAGCTTCTTTACACTCAGAATTAAACCAAGACTTTTCTTTAGGTTTGATGCTTTTTACTCTGTTAGGAATAAAAGCACGCATCCCTAGAAGAATCACATTTGTGATCATTTCAGCACTGGCATCAATGTCACTATCGAGGAAGCATAGTGACCAGTTAAAGTTTCGGAAAAAAATATTCAGGCCGTCCCAGTTGGCTTTCTCGTATTGCCAAACGGTCCTGGTGGGAAGTTTTTCTTTAACTGGATGGGTGGAGGATGAGAAATTAGCTGAAATAACACAATGGTCTGAAGTGCCAAATGGAGAAGTTACACTAATGGTATATTTATCAGGGTGAGAAGTAAGAAACAAGTCAAGAGTATGGGCGGCTTGCCCAGCAACATCCGGTATACGCGTTGGCACATCGATCAGATGGGTAAGGTGATGTAACCCGGCAAAGAGCTCGACATACCTTCCTTCGGGTGTTGTCTGACCAGAATAGCGGAGCCAATTGGAATTGTGTACATTGAAATCGCCCGTAATAACGATTTCAGTGCGAGGACAAAGGGAAACAATTTTCGAGATGGAATCAGACAGCGCATCAAACTCGTTACAAGTGGAATTGCTGTCGAGATTTGGACTCCTGTAAATAAAACAATAATGAATGACATGCTTGCGGACAGTGAATTTGAGCCACAAGAAGTTAAAGTCCGTGTTGGAACATTGCCCATATTGGGGAAGGCTCTGGCAAGCAATATCATTTCTAACATAGACCACGAGACCATGATGGGAAAAGAGTAATGGCACCAAGCTATACCCATGTAGAGCAAACTCTGATAAATCAGTATTTACTCCAACCTGGGTTTCACTTAATGCCAAAACAGCTGGCCTGTATTGAACAGTGTAGACGTACAGGTGAAAGAAATTCTTTCTAATACCACGAACATTGGAATACACGACACAAAAATCACTTACCATTTAAAAATACTTACACACAAAACACAATTCTGACTAAGTCGAACCATGCGGTGAAAATCCAAATTAAACTCTGTAATAAACAAACTGTCTTAGGTGTTATGCCCATAAGACAGCTTATAACATATTCAGCACAATAGGACAAACTCAGATGCCCTTATCCATTTACCGCAAGCATACGATGCCTACAGTAGATAAGAAAGAGGCAGTTAAGCTAAGCACAAAGGGTTGGGACAGATAAGAGGATAATTTGATTTGTTATGCAAGTGTGTATTATTTTTTTTTTTCTTCCACAGCGCGAATGGGCATCTTATCGTCTTCCAACGACACGAGTGGATATTGTTTTTTTCTTTACAGCACACGCGGGGGGTTTTTGCCAATTTCTCAAACGAGTGTGTAATATTATTTTTTTATCACTCGCGATAACAATGTGCAATAATTTTTGTTTTTATGGCTTTTGTGTAATTATTTATGCGCGCACCTCGACCTGACGTCCGGCCTCTATGAGCTTAAGATCGACACTCGATAATGTAAAATCGGCAAATGTTGCCACCCCTTGTTCACTTATCGACTGGCATAAACGAATGGCTCATCAGAACATCACTCACGTCAACAGAATATTAAAAGGATCAGAATTGGGTTTGAGGACGTGGAAAATTGTTGCTGTGGAGATTGCCTCAAAGGAAAAATGCACAGGCTTCCATTTCCAAAGAGCATTTCAAAATCAGAACGATCTGTCGAACTAATACACGCTGATTTATGTGGGCCTATGCAAGAAAACTCCCTCGGAGGAGCACGTTATTTTCTGCTTTTAAAAGCCATTGAAGAAGCATATACTTCATTCAACAAAAATCGAAAGCAACTCGTTCTTTTTAACATTTTTTTAAGAAAACCAACAAACACTTCAGGGTGTTAAAATTCTTAGGACAGAAAACGGACTGGAGTTTATTAATCGCGAAGTTAGCGAACTCTTTCATCGGTATGGAATCATACATCATATACTCCCGAACAGAACGGTGCCATTGAGCGTGAAAATCGCACGGTAGCTTCAAGCAAGTGGATTTCCTTTTAAAATCGATCGAACTTTGGCTTAGTAGTAAATTTTGTTTTGAAGGTTTAAAAATCTTTGGTGAAGTTTATGTGCACATCCCAAAAGAAGAGACGAAAATGGGATTCAAAAGCAGAACAATGCTATTTTGTTGGCCATGACGAAAACACTAAAGGCTACGGTGTTTGGATTCCAGAAAGAAATAAGGTTAAAATATACAGGGATGTTGTTTTCACTGGTAAAATTTACAAGACTAATTCAAAGGAAATTAATCTAGTAATCCTTTGATTCACCGACAACTAAAGACGTGATTCAGCAAATTCAAGGCCAGATAACACATTCCTCAAATAAGGTTACAGCAACAATCGATGCTTCAAATGACTCACAGCTTTTCCCACAGAGGATTGATTTGCAGGGAAATTTTAACCAAGTACAAAGTTTCGAAAATTCGGAAAACAGTAAGGACTACAAACTTAGAAACAGGAACACAATAAAGCCACCTCGCAGGTATTTGGATGCAAATGTCGCCTTCATGGATCAAGTTGAGAAGGAAACATTCGAAGACGCAATAACTAGCACAGAAGCTATCAAATGGAAAGAAGCCCTGGACGATGAAATCGATTCCTTGAAAAGGAATGAGACTTGGACATTGGTCAGTCCCCCTGATGGTCAACCAATAATTGATAAGCGCCATAACGACGGCAGCGTGCAGCGATTCAAAGCCAGGTTGATAGCTAGGGCTTCAAACAAACGGCTGGAATCGACTATCACGAAACGTTTAGCCATGTAACAAGATTCGATTATATTCGCATCATTTTGTCTATTGAGGCATCAAGAAATATGTTTCTTCGTCAGTTCGATGTAAAAACGGCTTACCTTTACAGAGAAATAGAAGAAATAATGATTATGCAACAACCCAAAGGCTATGAAGATGGATCTGACCAAGTATGCAAGTTAAATAAAAGCCTGTATGGGCTTAAACAGGCGTCCAGATGTTGGAATCAAAAATGTACAACAGTGCTCAAGAAACTAGGGCTCCATCCAACTAGTGCGTGCGTATTTTCAAATGGACAAAAAGACGATTCAATTTTATTAACAATCCGCATCATGATGGATTAATTGCAACATCAAATCTAATAACAGCATTTTTTTCAAAATTAAATGCAGAACAAAGAACATGTTTCTTCAAAAGATCAACAAGCGGATATCTTGACGAAGCCACTTCAAAAGTTTGCATTTGAAAAACTGAAAAGCATGATAAACACGTGAGATAACACGTTCTCCAAATTTGGTTTCCAATAAATTGATTGTGACATTCGCTGTGTGGCTTGTGGCGCCGTCCTGTTGGAACCACATGTCCTCCAAGTCCATATCATCCAATTGCGATCCCCATTCACAGTAACGTGCCGGTCTTGATCATCACGGAAGAAGTACGGCCCAATGACGCCGCCGGCCCATAAACCACACCAAACCGTATTTTTTTCGGGATGCAATGATGACTCATGGAGTACGTGTGGATCGCTGCCTGACCAATACCGCATATTTTGTTTATTGACGAAGCCAGTCATCGCTGAAAATGATTTTTCGATGAAAATCCGAATCATTTTCAAGTTGTTGTTCAGCCCAATTCACGAACATACGACGCTTCTGGTGGTCAAGCGGCTTCAGTTCTTGCGTCAATTTAATCTTGTAAGGATGTAGGCCAAGATCTTTTCGCAAAATTCGCCACAACGACGTCACAGAAATGCCCAACGCTTGAGAACGACGTGTGAGAGACACATTTGGGATTTCTGCAACTGAAGCCTCAGCGGCAGCAATATTCTCGACATTGCTTTATTTAATCAGTGTTTCCATGACCTTGAAAAGAAGGGACGTAAGTGCAGTTCGTAGATAGTCTCTGAAAAGTGATCTGTGCTAGTGGCCGTGTCGTTGAAAAATTTTGCTTTAGTTCACCAGTTTTCACATTGAGTTTTGCACCACCAAATTATTTTTCAACTCTATTTGATTTTGATTTTGATAAACATTACCGATGGAACGAACTCCCTTGTTTGTTCTTTACGATCGCTTAAATGAAAAATACTGATTCTCTGATTGCTTCTTCTTGAATGATATTGTTAATTGTTATCTTTGTTTTGGCATTATAAAACATCTAGTCAGATAGTCTATTGGAAAAGATCTGTCTTGGTTGGAAATCAAACTTCACTGAAACTGAAAGTTATCATTTAGTTGGGGGAATCATTTGTCTTCACACGAACGCAAAACATCCCGGCTCACGATTACATGCTTAGTAGATGGATCATAACAACGATAAGTTTTGGAATGTTCATCAACTTCAAATATTTTAGTCGCAGTCCGATCCAGCTTTCCGTTTTTATTCAATAGAAATATGAACAAAGCTTTTTGAACCAAAGAAATGTTTAATGTTTGGTTTTGACTCATAACATCCTTCATACAGTCATCGCTGAAGCTATTTTCGAAAATATTTTCTACATATTGGGCCGTATGCATAAAAAGTAAGTAAAACGCCTAAGTAAGAACTAGTACTACTAGTAGAAGCTTATATTTTAAGTATTTATTAGATTTGGTATGCATTAACATGAGTATTGACTTGCCAGCACTTAATTCTAATAAATACTGAATTAATTCAATTGAATACCTCCAGTATATCGAACAATTGATAGTATATACATACGTATGCTTTGCAAAAAAATTGTTTTGAAAATTATACCGTTAGCTAAAATATGTGAATTTACGAATCATTCGAGTAAAGTTATACAATAAATACTTACCTCGGGGATAGAATCGATATACAGCTTTTCTCTAATTGGCCTTTTAAACCAACAATTTAGCCGAAATTATTGAATCGGGTTGAATGTACAATTGTAGATTTTTGTTTTCCTCCTCTTCCAACTTCATACGCCCAGTCTAATAAATTAATTTAAATCGCAAATCAATTCAAATCAATATTACACCAGCCAATAGTTTCACCATCTTTAACTTATGTATATTTCAATGAAAATAAAAAATAATTTTTGGAGAAACCTAACATTTTTTGCTTAACAAATATCATAAACTCTTTGTAAATAATTTGAATTATGGCAGATCTATTGCCATGAGAAAAAACCTTGGTCGCCCGAGATTGCCCTCAGTAAGTGCTCTGAGTGAACTTCGAATAAGTGCAAGTGGGTTTGACAAAAATACCATATGCCAGTGCACCCACCATCCATCCATCAAAAGGATCAATTTTTTTTCGAAGACTATGAGTTGCAGAACTAGAACTAATTTACCAGCAGAAAATCAATAACGTTTATCGCAGTACTTCCGGTCTACATATATTCTAAGTTAAAAAAGTAACAAAAACTCGCCATTCCATTTAATAATATTATGCTGTTGTTTTTATTTAATACTCGATAATGATAAAAGACAAACTTCTTTCGTTTTTTCTTAGGTATGAAAATAATTAACGTTATGTAGTGTAATTTGGTTGTTTATATATTTTTTTATAAAATGAAATTGTTAAATATTGAAAAAGAACTTGATTTAATAAATTGTTTGGGTTTATTATTTATGACCTCATTAAAAGGCATATTTTTATTATAATTTAAACCTTAATTCTTCTTAAGAATTTAAACTCATTGTATTATACAAAGCAAGTAAATATATTTTTTTTGTAGTGAAATTTTATTTTGAAGTGCAACTAATTAAATAAGTATATTTATTTTTAGTTTTAAATACATTAGTTACTATATATTTGTTTTTTTTTTTATCAATGTGTAACGAGTAATCAATTTAATTTTTATTTTTCGTGTAGCATTTTTCTTGATAAATAAGCTGTTGAGTAGTAGGATTTTCATTTTATAAATATATTGGCGTAAGCAATTCCTACTGTTGTCTTGTATAAACATTTTTTTAAGGAAAACACAACATATTACCTGCAAATATGAACATCGCCAACATACTATATAAATATGTTTCTATCTAGATATTTCTTATTTTTGTTTAATTTTTGCTAGTTTTCTTTAAAGTAAAGTAAAGTAATGCCCGCTGCATTTATGGTTGACAATTTTTTTTTAAACAGTCAAGTATTTTAAACAGCTAAGTATATATTTATATGTAATACAAGCATATAAATATAATCTATATAGCGATCAGAAATTAAAATTGCACACTTTAAAAAAATAAAACCAAGCATTAAAGCTAAAAAATAAAAATTGAATAAATTAAAAAACAAAAAGTCGTGTTTGTCTAATTATAAATTTGTTTTTATTGTTGGTATTTTGAGAAATGTATTATATTCTTTTTACCTCTTCTTTTTTCGTCACAAACCGAAATCAAGTTTGAACTTATTGAACTGAACAAATATTAATGTAAAAATATACTTAAGGACGTATTTCATTTTAATAAATGTATTTATGTAAAATAAATATAACTTAAGAACTTTCTTCTTACGTTCTCATTTACTTGTTCTTTCTTTTAAAACTATGTATACGTAACATATAAATAACCAATCTTATTTAATTCATAACGTCGATTATTATAACATGTTAAACAAATGTAGGTTTCTTAAGCACAAATATATTTATATACGCGTTTGTAATTTAGCTTGCAGCATAAAATACGTCTTGTATTACAAAAATACGAGGAAAGTGACAGTTTTATTTAATTATCAATCAGTACATATGTCTTTGTTCTATAATATAGTTTTATGGAAAATATTTAACATTATTGTAGATTTTTTGTTTTAATTTTATCTTCAAATCCAACCATTCAAACATTCTTGTGTGGTGTTATGAATCTGCAAGATTGGAAGGAAACAACAATTTACCCTCCGAGTCCGAGGCTACATGAGATGTACACATTATACTCTTGGTCGTTTTTTCAGTGACCATTCAACACACTAACCACTAAGCCACGGGGCACACAATTACGTCTAAACTAAGGTATTATTTCAAATCGGTGCCGACATGCAGACCAATTTACGTAACTGCGTACAGTTAAATTTGCAGTTCTTAACGTTATATATTTGTCTAAAAAAAATTTCTTCGTGCGTGGGAGGCTACCACGCACCATCCCACCAACGGAACCGCAGCTGACGTTCACGAGGTTTTATAATACTATTCCCTGATGCTAATCACCTATTATCGTTTGAGAGGAACTTGGTCATGGAAATCTGTCGCTGGCTCTCGGTATATAATGCCAAATAAGTAGCCCAGGTTCGTCCCGAACTGTAGCGCCACCTAAGTAAGTAGGCACAAGTCAGAACACCTAATTTTACTGATTAAAAAAAATCTTAGAAAATGTTACAGAAATGTAAACATAACTACATACCTGAAACTAAATTATTCATTTTGAAATGGTTTATAAATAGAGCGTGGTAACACTTTTGATTTGATTATGAATTATACATTTTCAGAAACGCTCAGAATTATTCAAAACAATTTATTTCCTTCTTTTCACATTAAGAATTATGTGATAATCGAGCATTTTCAAAAACGTGTAGAATCATTCCAAATTTTTGTGGAAGATCTGGACTCGTTTCCAGATTTGTGTCATGCTATATGTATCTGCAACAAGGTATATGTCGAGTTCATATGTAGGTTTGGTAAAAAACTCCACACAAATTATTTGATTTTAGCAACTAGTTTTTTTTTTGCATTTAGCCAGTTCAAGTCTCTGAGATCTCCCTTTTCTCAAAAACTTGAACTCCATTTCTTAAAAACAAAAATCTCAATTTGCTTTCAAAAATGCGTCCTAATTTTTACTTGCGATTATAGGGACTATAAGGCAAGTTTAGGAATCGTGAATATTAAAAAAAATTGAGATAACAATCAAACATGACATTACGATCATAGAGAAGTCTAAAAAAGTGATCGAGAAAAATGTCTGTCTGTCTGTCAGTATGTATAACGAGCTGCAACCAAAACGACTTATTAAACTTGGTGTGTGTGATTATTTTGGCATTCCCCAGAGGGGAAATTGAAATTTTATTTTTAGTCCTAAAAATAACGGTACCTGCCATATGACCGTTTAGGAATATCTTATTTTTCTCGAAATCGGCTCCAACGATTTTAATGAAAATTGTTTTGTTGGTATTGGCTATTATTTGATTAGAACCACGTATACGGGAAAAGTCTATTAACGGGACCTTTCATATAATGTTTTTTTTAATTTTTGGCTTTCTCGGTTACGGCTCTTTGGATTTCTGTTAAATTTTATATGTAAGAAGATCTAGGTAGCCAAATTAATTCTGTATATCAAAATTTTGAATAACTTTTTTTTCTAATTAAAATTAATTTTTTTTTTTTGAAAATTCAATATTTTGAAAACTAATCATAATAAATTATTTTAAATTTTATAATCACATGTATTTTAATAAATTCTAAAAAACTGCATACCAAAATTTAAAAAAATAATTTTTTTTTTAAAAAACTAAAAATAAAAAACAGGATTTTATCAAAACCGGTTCTACAATTTTCGAAATACATTTTTCATAAATTCCTTGTTATTTAAGACGTGTGATGGCATATTTACTAAAAACCGTTAAATATTGTGGTTTTTAATACTTTTTATAAGTTCAAAGTGTGTTATTTTCAACGCAATGTTAATTGTTTCTGTCAAAGATCTTGCTTTCCAATGTAATTATGCACATAAGAGCTAGTACGTGCGACCCAGTCGTGCCCATTTTTTTTTTGGATTCGCTTAGTTAATTTTAGGCAGTTCATGTTTCTACTAAGCCCTCCGAGATCTCCGTTTTCTCAGAAACGTGAGCGCAATTTCTCAGAAAAAAAATTCAACTTTGCTGTTGAAAAATTAATCCTAATATTTTTTTTGGATTCACTTGCTCAATTTTTGTTTGTCAAATAGAACTCTGTTAAAAGGGAAGAGATACAAAGTTTTTGTGGCGTTTGCTGAGAAATTGTGAAAAGATGAAAAGTGACTGAGCAGAAAACTCAAGAAACGTGAACTGGCTAAATTTGTCACCGACAACTCTGTTAGAAGGAAAGAGAAACAATTGTATGTACTCTATTGAAATGGAACATGTTTTGAAACACTTCAGATTCACTTTCATCTTTCACATGCAATTTTGAAATATTTTATGCTGCTCACTAGACAGAGAGATAAAAGTCCAATTGAGAATGATCAAAACTTAGGTACTTTCAATACAATAGGCTACTGCTTTGAAGCCATGAGCCAAGATTCGCAAACAAAAACAGTCAACCTTCTCTTTTATGAGATTTGTTTTCAATATTTGTTTCGTTTCATTCAAGAAACCTTTATTGTAACAAAAATTATTAAATGTATTTATTTAATGCTTAACGCTTATTTATTAAGAATCTTTTTTTCTGTTTATACAGTTATTATAATCAAGATTATAGATAATTTTGCATTTCGTTTTTTTTTTCAAATCGAATTAACTTTGATTAATTACTGTCCTATCCTGCGACATATTTGTGTTGTATTTTTTATAAGCTTAAAGGTATATTAAAAGCTACATATTATGATTAATTTTGTTTTATTATTGAAATCCAAAAGTATATTTATGTATTTGATTTGAGTTTATAACTCAAGTTTTTTTTAATTTTTTTTATATTTAACTGCCACAGCAAAATTCTTGAAATCAACGGTTTAAATTTTAATAAAGAAAAAAGATTGTGGCCACTTTTTGTAGCGAAATATATCACCAGTTAAGTAACTATTGAAACAAATACAGATTAGCCGACCAAAGAAATAAGATCCTTACTGAGGCCAACTGTATCTGTATAACAAACGAAATCTATCTCTGACTTTAGGGATTGTTTTAATTTTTGTTTGTACATACATTTTTTGTATAAATCTTCTATATGTAAAAAATAATTGTATTCAATAGATAATAATGTAAGAGTCAGAAGTTATTAAAAAGTGTAAATTATCTCCTGAAAAAATTAAAAAAAAATATACCATTGAGTTTGCAAATATACAAATACATAGTTCCATGATTTGTTGTTTGTACAAAGCATTATCTTATTTTATTTAGAACTACTGTGGACATTCCCCCCTCATAATGTAATATAAACTTTATATTCGTTCTTTTTTGTTCTAGAGAAAAAAATTGTTTTTAAAACAGAAAACAGGTGGCAAGGTTTGTTATTTTTTTGTTTTGTATATTCTTTTTTTGTTTTTTAAATTATTAAATATCTTCTCTTATGGATTCATAATCTTAATTGTTTATTGTTTTTTGTTTTAATAATAGCATTTTAAGTTAAAATTAAATATTAAATAAAATAAATATATTTAACGACATTCCCATACTTTGACTGTTTGATCAACACTTCCTGAAATAACGTATGGATGTGTTTTGTGGAAATCTGAAAGTAAAGAAAGAAAAGACAGGAAAAAACTGATTATTTGAAAGTAAAAAAAAAACATAAGTTTAAACATTTGCAAATGGTTAGGCTATCAGGAAAACGGCTGACACACTTAGGCTTAAAATATATGTAGGAGCAATATGATACCACATACCATCTCACTAATTAAACAAGTGAAAACTTTTGTCAAAGCAATAAAGATTGAATATATCTTATTCGTTAGATCACTGGGAGTAGGTGAATCAGTAGAAAAGCTTAATGTTTTCATCTTCATCCATACAACTTGTACAGAAATCATTAAAAAAAACAGTTCCTCAGATTGAACAAGCAATTAGAACGTTTCAGATTCAGTTTTGGCCACATCTTGGTCGCAAGGCAAGTAGTGGTGTTTGCCATCTAGTGTTTGTTCTCTACATCGCAATACGTTTTAGCATATCTCAGCTATTTGAGAAGATATGGATATCCGACGTGCTAAGCTAGAAACTCTGACTGCCAGAATTTCGGCTTGAAACACCCTGTAAAATCAGAGGGTGAGACAAAGATTTAGTCTATCTGAGAAAACAATGCCAAGTATCCCATCCTTTGTTAAGCTAGTATTAGACGGTACTTGTAATGTGTTACTGTCGTGACACTGTGACGTCGCAATAAAAAAGGTCCTACCACCGTCATTGCCGTGATGAAGGTAATCGTGTCAAGGCTAGTTACAGTGACTATCACACGAATGACACATGTCTGTCATTGTGGGCCTAAAATACAATGAACGCCAAAATGTGTCACGGTGATCCTTGTGTCTCGGTGTTACGGCAATGACATGCAAAACAATGACGATCAAACGGTGTAAGAAGCGTTCTCCGTTTGACCAAACCTTTAATTCTAAAAACAATTAAAAAAATAATCTGCTCTAACGTCAAAAAAATAATTTGTAATTTATTTCAACGCCGCCCGCATTGAAAACGCGCTTTTTATGAAATGGGATACATATGTATGGCCGTATACTACAACGTGGCGTTGAAACGCGCTCTGTTTGACGAGGCCTTTAAACTTTGACGTTACACGTTTGACGTCGTTTGAGAATAAAAATTCTAGGAACGAGTTTAAAATATTTATTAAAATTGAAAACAAGTCACAAACATGTTTTTTTATATATTTTTTTTTATTTCTTGATTTTGTTAAAATTTTGCAAATTTCTTTCAAATAAAATGTTTTCATCATCTCGCCGTCAACTCGTATTTTGGGTATACAAAATTGCAAATCCGATAGCACCACAAGAGCTATTGAATAAAAGGGTGTTCAACTCCGAAGGCCCAACCGTGACAAATAATGACATGGCAGTGTCAAGGTGTCCCATCAACAGTGACAGGGCTATTACACGATCACGGCAATTTGCCACTGCAATGACCTAACAGTGACGTGTCACGGTGTCTGTCATTGTTTTTGTCACGGCAATGACATACAAAACAATGACGATCACACGACGAGACTCTTTCAGGACAGACAACTACGTCATAATGACGTCTGAGTGTCACGGCAATGACACATTACAAGAATCGTCTAATACTAGCTTTAGCCATCAATATAGAAATACATTAAATTATCTCTCAAAAATTCAAGTGGATCGTGTAGGAATGGTAACCTGAGTCTTTGCCAAGAAACAGCTGGGGTGATGTAGATGGATTGATTTGGGGTTGATCCCAATGATTTCGGAATTATGGTATATTAAATAGTTATTGGTCAGTTGAGACCTTCCGAGACGAATGGCTGTACCCGTAATCACTTGTTTGTTGAAAGTATCGAGGGGTGTTTGAATTGCAACTGCGGCAAATTTAATTTTTTAAAAGAAAGAATATAATAGTAAAAGAAGAAGAAGAAAGAAGGCGCAACGGATGATAAAAATATGCACAACTACGAAATATATAAAAAGATTGCCACAAAATTTGATGTGTGTATTGTGGAACCTTAATCCGAAGTGAAAACCGCTTCGAAATCAAAATGACTTTATAACAGGGTTTTTTTTTTTTTTTTTTTTTTGGGAAAGTGGGATTTCCCAAAAGCATGGTTTTTATATTTCAAAGTTGAAACTTTTCACAACCTAGTTGCCAAATAATTGATCTCCAAACAAAAAAACAAAAACAGCGAGAGCGGGAAGGTATAGAAATTAATTGTGTGACAAATAAAATGGAAAATTTACAAGAAAACATGTATCTATCACTATCAACAGTTGGATTTCAACTACTACTTCTATCCTGGAACTCGGATGTTGTATTTGAAGCTTGTGTATATGGGAATAATTGTGCCAAAAAAAAAAAAAAAAACATCTAATATACACCCCTATTATGTGTTTTGAATGATGAAAGCTCTCTAAAGCGGACAAGAAAAACAGAATATCCGGTATCACTATAATCCAAATACAAACTATTTGTAACCACCTTTTGAATGTATCCATTCTTTAAATACCTTTACATTTTGCTACCAGATTCTTAAGTTATTTCAAGCTTAATAAGGAAGCATTTGTGTATGCCCAAATGAAATTAAAGATTTTCTGAAACAACCACAAATTTCCTCTGCGATTCCACCAATAATCAAATTGACCACTGCTCTTTGCTTCAGCCAGTTCAGGTTGGTCGTTGAGACGTTGAGGAGAGCTACTATTAGGCTTTCAAATAGCGCTTTGTTACTTGCTAATAAAAAAAGGCATATTCAAAAGTCAGCCATTTTGTTAGTTAAAAGACAACTGGTTATCTTTTGACAGACAACTGCAGTAAGAAGTTATGATACATAATAATAATTTGAGAATGACAACTCAACTATGGTTGTAGTTGTCTCCCATAATAGTAGGTTGATTGTGGAATATCAAGAACCGTACAGGTGGAACACTAGTGTGAAGCACTAAAGCAGGAGAATTGTGATCTCAGTGGAGATCAGAAAGTCGTCGGAAATCAAAAGGAAGGAAGAAGAACGTTAAGTCACACAATACACCAAATTCAAACATTGTTATATTATGTACTTACCAACAGAAGTGCAAAAATGTTGATGAGCATACAGAGTTTTCATGCATCGCTTATTGCGCAAGTCCCATACACGAATGGTTTTGTCGTCACTAGCAGATACCAAATACTTTCCACCCGGATGGAATGATAGTCCCCTAACCCAGTTGTCGTGTCCAGTTAGAGTAAATAAGCAAAGGCCGACACTCACGTCCCAGATCTGTGAATAAAATGTTTGTCTTATTGTGTATGCTCAGATTTGGGAAAAGAAAGAAATAAAGAAATAACTTACGCGAATTGTCTTATCCCTCGATCCAGAAGCAAGGAATGGCCCTTGATGATGGCCTTTTTTGTTATCAGCACCAGCAGCCTCATTTATTGCTGATGTGGAATTTTCGGGTGCCCAAGCAATGCACTCAACTGTGTGATCATGATCTCTCAGTTCAACCTTTGGTAGATTTGTATAATTTAGATATTTCATTTTGTACGCACATATGAATCATTTATGTAAAAGTTAACTTACTTTACAGTCTTTTGAATTTGTCAACCACACTCGAATTGAGTGATCATTTGAGCACGATGCGAAGATTCCACCATCGATGTGTACTCTCACCATTCTTACCCATTCTCTGTGACCTGTGTATGTCTTCACGCAGTATCTATTTAAAATGTTAATACATATAAATAAAGAGTTCTAATTTACACATAACCATATTGATTTTACCCAGTGGCTACTTCCCACATTTTAATTGTTTTATCTCGTGAGGCTGATAAAACAAAATCACCAGCTGGAACAAAAGCCACTGAAGATACATTGTGATCATGTCCATGCATTGTTTTAACACATTCATAACTCTGTTGAAAGTCCCATAATTTGATTGACAAATCAGCACTACAGGATGCTAATAATTAAATCACATAATTGTTAATTAAAAACCACAGCGGACATCTTTCTTTTGAAGAAATTACCAAGTAGTTTGCCTTGAGCGTCAAAAGCAATGTCTTGTACTGAATCTGTGTGACCTTTCAGACTTCGTTCATATTCGCCTGTCTCAAAGTCCCAAATTTTTATAGTAGCATCTTCTGATGCCGATACCATTAAACCAAATATCGGATGAAAAACAACCTGAAAATATAATATGTATATTTATTTAACATTTGAATCGATTTAATGTTATTGCAGTTTGCACCTTAAAAAAAATTTCTCTTGAAACTTAAAACTATTTGTGAGTGCTTTTTATAATTCTTAAGGAACTTGTTCCTTTCTAATGAAGATAGAACTTAAATTGTTTTGTGACCGTACGCCCAAGCCCATACCTAAATATTTTTGAATTTATAAATAAAAAGAAAATGAAATTAAAACTATAACTTTATTTATTTTTAAAATACGTTTTATATCACAATATCGTTAAATTATTAAAATTTAATTACATGACGCCAATATTGTGATATAAAACGTATTTTAAAAAATAAATAAAATTATAGTTTTAATTTCATTTTCTTCTTTATTTATAAATTAAAAAAATTTACACAATATGAACCTATTGTCCACTCTGCAGAGAAGGCAAACTTGCTTGCAGCTCATTTAGCTGTCAGCTCTACGCTGCCTTACAGCAACGTTGTCCCTCCTGTACTTGAGAATGTAAATTTTTCCATGGGACATATTTTTTCCGCACTCGTACAGTAGCAAGAGTTCTCAAAGATCTCGATATACACAAATCCGCTGGCTCAGATACTATACCCCCATTCTTCTGAAGAGGTGTTCTTCCACACTGGCAAAGCTACTGCGTAAGCTTTTCCATCGCTCCTACTCTTTTGGAATCTTTCCTAGAAGATGGAAAACAGCATTTGTCTAGCCTGTCCCTAAGAAAGGTGACCTATCCTCCCCCTCATGTCAAGCTCATTAAACTCCGATTTATATATATATTTATGATTCTAAAGCATCGCTTCACCTGCTCGATAGAATACAAAACAGAGCGGTAAGATTGATAGGAAATAGAACTGCCGCTGAAACAATTGCTCCTCTCGAACACAATGTTTCATGTATTTCCTTATTTTACCGTTTCTTGCTGCATTCCTCCCCTTAAATACTCGTCCGTAATACTCGTCTTGAGTCCAATTTCGGACGTACCGTGAAATTAAGAGATTATTTTTTTACCCGTACAACACGACTTTGGAATGGTTTACCCGGCGAGATTTTCCCTAGCCATTTCGATTTGCAAGGATTCAAAACCAATGTTAATCGACACCTTCTTTCCCTCCCTCCCTAATCTTCCTATGCTCGCGCAGTGCGTTTTAACACTATAAGAGCAACACAGAAATCCCTTTTGCGCGCGCTTGTTATATATATAAAAAACAAAACCTTCCCCAAATAGTAATATACCTATATACTTTTAAAATGTTCATCACAATCGTTAGAGCCCTTTTTAAGAATTAAGAACTTTTCCTTAATACAGTACTGTCTGGGTAGCGTGAACTAATTATTGCACAGGCTGTCCATGCTAACCAGGTTGTTCACACTATCCAATATATTACCCATCAAGAAAAACACACTTCAGCAACAGTTTCCGTAATTTAATTTAAGTTTTTTTTTATTTTTTTTTTATTTAAAATAATTTTTAAATTGTCTGTTTTTTTTATTTGCCAGCACCTTCTGCACAGCTTTTTCACCCTTTTCTTTAAACAAGGATATCTGAATAGTCAGGCGTGTTTTCTTTCTTCAGCCCACTCTATAGCCTTATCAAAAATCTGAGTAGGTTCTGATGCAGTTATTTTGGTTTGATTCTAAGTTTCGTCAATTTCATCTTCATCAGATATTATTAAGTTATTAGCTCGCATTCATCTTCATTTGGCTCTAACATATCATCAATTGTGTTCCATGTGTTGATATCCGTTACAGTCGGTGTTGCCTAAATTACATAAATCAATTGATATCTATGATTTAATTTCTTAATCATATGAGACAAATATCTAAGATAATAATTTGTAGCAAGATTTGCAATTCATTGATTTCTTCCAATTGTTGCTGCCTTAACTTGTCTCTTATTAAATTAAGAGGGGTATCTTCCTCTTCATCTGAACTTTGTGTTTCGATGTCATACGTACATATCTGTCGTAAAATATTGCGCCAACATTTTTTATAACATCTGATTTTAACTGACTCCATGCTATTGCGAATAAAGAAACTGTGTCTTTTATAGTTAACGACTTTAAGAAATTCAAAACATCTTTTTTTCTAACAGCTAATAGTAAGAGCATTTTTCTGTAATACATACAGCTTTGTAATACGAATTGCATTTTGATTGCAATAGGGTCACGTTTGGTGGCATGTACATTGTGAAAATAGAGCCATCATATGTTTTTAATAAGGCATCCGAAGGATGACATGAAGGGCGTTATTTTATTAACTATCTCTCTTCTCTTAGGTGGCGCTACAGCCCAAGTGGACCTGGGCCTCAACAAACAAGCTTCTCCAGCCAGCTCGGTCCCTAGCTAGCTGTCTCCAGTTTCGCACGTGGAGTCGGTTGAGGTCCTCTTCCACTTGTGTACGCCACCTGAGTCTCGGTCTTCCTCTACTGCGCCGTCCCTCTGGGGTGGATTTTCCGGGCCGAAGCATTGATGTCTATCCGCTCTATATGACCCAGCCATCTGAGACGTTGAATTTTTACTCTTTTGGCTAGGTCTTTGTCGCTGTACAGCCGGTTTAGTTCTTCATTGTATCTTCTTCTCCACTCTCCGTTTATGCACGGGCAATATTCTGCAACAACAACAACCGAAAAAGTAGAAGCCCTCGCTAAGCATTTTGAAGAGACCTTCAAGGATCGCCCGCCCAATCACCTTCCTGGATTCATCGAAGAAGTTGAAAACAAGTTTGAAGATACTACTTCAGTTACCAACTTTAATGAGGACAATCCTGCACTTGGCCCAACTGGAGATGCTTTTACTTCCATCGAGGAAGTAACTGACATAATTCACGGAGGAAATTCTAAGAAGTCAGCAGGAAATGATGGGATTTCTAACTTTGTGCTTAAAAAGCTACCAAATCTCCCCATTCTACTGCGACGATCATCTTCAATAACTGCCTTAATAACAGCTACTTCCCCGAAACATGGAAAACGGCAAAAGGACTAGTGTCGATGGATATCGGCCGATTTCGCTTTTATGTTGTGTCAGCAAAATCCTGGAGGGACTTATCCTGAGAAAGCTTTATCATTTCTCCAGGGAAAGGGAATTCATACCTGAATGTCAATATCGTTTCCGATCACGACCCTCAACCATCCATCCGCTTCTTGGACTGCACTCCGACGTGACAAACGGACTCAACAAGAAAGAAACGACAGTCGCCTGTTTACTGGACAGCGAAAATGCCTTTGGATAAAAGGACTAATATTCAAACTGTCAAGTCTAGGACTACCTGAACACTTGGTAAAATTAATCAAAAATTTTCTAACCCATAGATTCTTTTATGTACAGGGAAACAATAAATATTCACAAAGAAAGACGATCAGCGCTGGAGTTCAACAAGGTTCCAAGTTGGGCCCCAGACTTTTCAACCTTTATACAGCTGACCAGCTTACTAACATCCCAGGGACGAAAACGAAGCTATATGGCGATGACTTCTTAACATATGCAACATCCATTTCACCAGAAATCGCAGCCAGGAGAGTTAAAGGTCACATAAGAAACTTGTGGGACTACTACCTACTAAATGAAGCTTATCTGCTTCAGAACCCCAACAACAGCAACAAGAGGTCGAAGACGTTTCGCATCACGCTGTGATAATATCAGTATCAAGCTACCAGACAACACAGTGATAAGCACAGACAACAGCAAAATACCTAGGAGTGAATTTCACTAACCGCTTCAAATTCAACAAGCACGCTTCATTTATGCTTAAGAGAGCCAACTTCTTCCTTCATCTGGTCCACCCGCTTCTCAGGAGAAGAAACGGACTAAGCACTAATACTAAGCTCCTCATCTATAAGCAGCTGACCCGTCCAGTTCTGACGTACGCTTGTCCTATTTGGTTCACCATATCACCAACATATATGAAGAAGATCGAAGTTTTTGAAAGGAAGATACTCCGTAGCTGCAAAGGCCTACACCGGAACCCCATTACAAAGAAATATGTACCAAACAAGAATCTATATGAAGACACAAAAGTGATGCCAATAAATCAGTTCATGACACAGCTCTCCAAAAATATTTTGAGGAACTTGGAGGATCACAACAACTTGGAAATCCAGCAACTACTCCAGCAACAGTTAGAGCCCAGCCATCGCTACCTCAACATTCGAGCCATCACAGACGACCGATTCGAGGATATAATGAACAATGACGGAGCCCCGTTCTACGAGAGAACCAGCAACGGACACAACAGAGGATAAACAACACCGCATCCTAACCCCAATTTTCTTAAAACCAAAGACAGTTATTATTATTAAGAATTTCAATTAAAAGATTATACAAACAAAAATATGATATAAGTAAAAATATAGCATTGTATAGAGTCAGCTGAAGTACGTCGGCCCGACATGATTTATTTTAGTTATAAGTTAGTTTAAGACCAATTGTACATAAATTCTAACGAATGCAATAAAAAAATTAATCTAATCTCCGTGTATGCATACGAGACCAAAAATCACCCGGAGAATCTTTCTCTCGAAACAGCCTAGTGTCCTCATCCGCTTTTGACAGCGTCCATGCCTCTGCACCATAGAGCAGGACTGGGATGATGAGGGTCTTATAAAGGGACAGTTTAGTAGCCCGAGAGAGGGCTTTGCTACTCAATTGCCTTCTAAGCCCGAAGAAGCAGCGATTGGCAGAGTTATTCTTCGTTTGATTTCAGCGCTGGTGTTGTTGTCTGAGTTAATAGCGGAGCCCAGGTAGACAAAGTCCCTAACTACCCCAAGTTATAGATGGCTATGGTGATGTTTTGTCCAAGACGTCGATGTTGGGTGTCTCTTCTTGATCACAGCATATACTTGGTTTTGCCGTCATTGACTGCTAAACCCATCTTCACCGCTTCCGTCTCAATACTCACAAAAGCGCTATTGACCATCACGCTGCGTTCTTCCAATTAAGTCAATATCGTCGGCGTATGCGAGTAATTGGACGGACTTTTGAAAGATCGTGGCCCTGGTGTTGGTGTGAGAGTTCTGCACTATTCTTTCAAGTATGATGTTGAAAAAGTCGCATGACAGCGCATCGCCTTGTCTAAATCCTTTTTTAACTTCAAAGGTGTCGGTGAGGTCTTTACCGACCTTGACGGAACAGCGTGCGTTTTCCATCGTCATTTTACACAGGCGGACGAGTTTGGCAGGGATGTTAAAACTGCACATTGCTCTATATAACTCGTCTCTATAAATGCTGTCGTACGCGGCTTTGAAATCGATGAAGTTTTTGAGTTTTTTCCAAGATCTGCCGTAATGTGAATGTTTGATTGATAGTGGACTTTCCTGGCCTAAAACCGCACTGATATGGACCTATCAGGTTGTTGACGAATGGCTTTAGGCGTTCACACAATACAGCAGAAAAGATCTTGTAGGCGATGTTGAGGAGACTGATACCCATATAGTTGATGCAGCTCAGAGGGTCTCCTTTCTTCTAACCATATCTTGCTTATGAGTTGGTGCATACTTATAGCCAAGTCATCGCCTGCAGCTTTGAAGAGCTCGGCAGCTAGGCGGTAAAGGACTCCTTTGGAGGTTATTTGAGACTCGATCGGAAAAGGATCTGGAGATTTCTTGCGATTGCAGCCGTCCGACGTTAAACTTCCTCACAGTATTACCTCTTCTTGGCGTGGGTCGTGATATCCTAAGTCGTACCTTGGGTACAACGAGGTAGTGGTCCGAGTCAATGTTTGCCCCTCGGAAAGTTCGGACATCCATCATATTGGAGTAGTGCCTTGCATCGATCGCAATGTGGTCAACTTCCTATAACCACCCGTACGTACAAAATCAATCACGCGTAACGTCACCATTGCAAGCACACGGTTTCCTCATGTCGATATACAAAAAGGGACTTGGCGGCACCCAGATAAAAAAACCGTCAACCACATTGATCACGTTGCAATCGATGCAAAAACGCTTCCGGTATTTTGGATGTTCGTACCTTCCGATCAGCTAACATCGAACCGGATCACTACCTTGTTGCAGCCAAGGTAAGAATGCGAATAATCTGAACACCACAACAACGGATCAATACTGTGAGGAAGTATGACATCGGAAAGCTGCAATCGCAAGAAACCGCCAGAACCTATGCCGATCGAATATCCCGTAACCTCTCAAGAAATCCAGTCCCGCCAGCACCAAGTGCCGAAGACCAGTGGCAACACTGCCAAAAAGTCATCAGGGAGGCCGCAGCTGATGTGCTAGGTTTCATCAGACCACTACCACGGTTCGATGACGATGTGCAGGCAGGCCCATGCAGCTAAAAACAGGCATATATAGCGGCGTTGCAAAAAAGGACGAGAACTGCTCGCGAGCTCTACGAGCAGAAAAGACGAGAACACCGGCTTCTCCAAAAGAAATAGAAAAAGCATGAAGTGCGCTATCGAAGATATTGAGAGATGCTACTCCAGGAACAACGTGCGGAAGTTTTACCAACAGGTAAAAAGAAACGTGCCAAGAAAAAAACATAAGCCTGTAGAGATAGGAATGGAAACCTCGTAGTAGAGTCGCAGTCGGTGTTGAGTACATGGAAGGACCATTTCTGCAGACTGTTAAACGGCGATGAAGGCCAAAATCCCGCTGTCAGGCAGAATGAACCATTCAACATGGACTATGACAGACAAAACTTCCGTCCGACTGACCAAAATGAAGTGAGGATAGCAATATCTAAACTAAAAAAAAACAAAGCTGCTGGACCCGACGGACTACCCGCCGAACTTTTTAAAGCGGCCAGAGATGACCTGGTGGAGTGCATACAACAACTCATCTCTAAAGTTTGGTCAGCAGAAAGTATGCCTGATGAATGGAACCTCAGCATCGTTTGCCCGATTCGCAAGAAAGGAGAACCTCTAACTTGTCATTTAACTGTATTATGTACTTATCACTTATTATAACAAAATAAAAAGGTTTTAAGATCTTTGAATCTACTTATTGTCTAACAGAACCACCAACCAGAAACCAGGAATACGAGGACGTATGCGATAAAATACTAGCTCTCATACTAGTGCTTGCCTATTAAATCCAATAATCAGCATTCGTGACAGGCTTTTACATTCTTACCGAAGGTACATTCTTAAAACATTTTACAAAACGTACTCATGTAAGAACGGTAGATGTGTATAGGGTTATCGACACTCTGCGAAGGTAATTGAAAGATAAGCCGATATGGTGGCCACTCACTAGTTCTAATCACTTTCACGGTGTGCAAATTATATTTAATGCCGACGACGATTTTTGTTTGCAAAAATTGCTTTCAATATCGTTGCCATGAAAGTTTGTTTACATTCTAGAAGTATGTATATACATAACTAATTTCTGACGGTCATTTGATGATTCATATGAAAGACCTTATTCAGGTTTCGCTCAATATATATACTCATTTTAACTTACGATTAGTATAAGTATAGTTGAGTTACATATTAGGGAACGATATGGATTTTTAAATAAAAATATAAATCGAGATGACAATCAAACATGACAATAAAATAATATTCTTTTCATATAAATAATAATTTTTGTTATTGTGGCAAAGTTGGTCATAACGAAGATTCGTTAATATGTTACCTCTTATATCATAATAATATATATATATATAAAACCAGTTTAGTTTAATATACCTAATTCTACTCGTGTCTGAATTAAATAAAAATATCTACTTACTCTCGTTATACTGGCTCTATGGCCGGATAGTGAAAATTTCTCTGGTGGCCTTGGTATCCATTCACCAGGGCTTCGTTTGGCTTTTGTTGGTGCTCCTTCAATTACTTCCTTTTCAGCCTCTGAAAGCTTAGCTTCTAATTCCATAACTTTTTTCTGTAAACGTATTACCGATGTCCATTTCTTTTCTAGTAAGCCACCAAATTTCTTTTCGGATTCTACATTGATTAGATCGGCTTCTTTGCGAAAAGCTTCTAATGCATCGGAATATCCATTGCTGCCCAAATAATCGGCAATCGCTTGGTTACTAAAAAAAAAGAAATAAATAAACATTATTTGAGAAAATGTTTCAAAAATATGCAAATCTTACAGCTCCTCGCGCTGCCGTTGCGACAACACCATTTTCATGCTGTTTCGAAATATCCGAGCTTAGGTGTGAAGGTCTAATTTAGTTGTTGGTCTATTTTCGCTTCAACTGAAATATAAATAGAGAAAATAATAATAAAAATAATAATGTATTTATTATGCTAAAAGATGTTAAAAGCCAAAATCAAGTACCAATAATAATAAATAATTCTACAGCAGTCGCAAACCACCAAATCTACTCATTAACATTAAGCAATCTTAATCTACGCCGCAATTGGGGACAGCCAGAAATAGCTTTAAATATTGCTCTCCCTCCAAGAAACACCATCTCAGAGGGAAAAATCTTGCAATGTTCGTTTTATGCAAACTAAGCGTGCGAAACATTGCTTCGTGTTTATGCAACAAACTTAGATTAAAATTCGAGTCCGACATGGAATTCAGAGTTATAAAACCTTTGAATTCGGGGGAATTTTTTTTTGTTGTTTTCTTGCATTGACATCGACACCCACCACTTCGAAGCAATATCGTCTTAAGGCTGTGTAAATTGGAGAAAAAACTGAAAACCAAATCACAAAATAACAGTTTTATGAGTCATATTCGTGCTGTCAAAACCAAAAAATACTAAGTATAAAAGAAGACACTGCGAAGCTTAAGTGATGTTTCGTGGTGGTAAGGGAATGTGGCGGGCGATAAACATTATAGTAAACAAAAAACTCAAACTATCGAGGCCGATTGCGCCTGAGTTGTTCATTCAATATAAATTCCAAGTGTTGGAAAAGGTCATGCTTACACACAAACATTTGTAAATGGATTAATATCTATGTGCCCCCTCCTTTCATTGATTTTTCAGTATTTTGTGTTCGGTTCTTTCTTTCTTAACAAAAATAATAAACTGTCTTCGTCGTCATCGTTTCGTCGTTCGAAATTAACAGACATTTGTCTGTTAGGGTGGGCGTAGAACAAAGCATTCATATCAATGTTAAGGTTATTAAAATTATTTGTTTGTTAATTTTTCAAGGCATTTTTGTTTGAAGGCATAAAAACAAACAAAAAAAATCTATTTATTGAGTTGACTAAAAGGAAATGGTTAAATGATTTCTTTCTGGTAAAAAAACATGCTTAAATATATTTTTTCAAACCCAAGTAACGGTTAGATTGAGTCCACTTAGAGCTGGGACTAAAGAATCCTTATGAGAAACGATTATTGTCGTTTAAATTGTGGATTAATTCAAACATGAATTGGTTAGCTCATTTGAAAACTATCATTCATAAAAATGAATAATTAAATAATGCTTGTCAATATTTATCGATCATAATTTACTGGAAATGATGTTCTGTCTATCAACTCCTACTCTCACCTCCACGAAGTAAACATCGAATACCTAGTACCTAACTTTGCTGCGGGGCGAAATATTGTAATAATTAGTACCCAGTTCCCACACTGTTGTCACTGATCAACTGTTAACCAGATTGACAACATTGCGATCGATGCAAGAGTCTACTTCAGTGTGTCCGAATTTTCCGAGGGGCAACCACTCCGAATCTCGTTGCAGCGAGAAGATGTAATACTGTGTATAATGTCGGACGGCTGTAATTCCAGGAAATCTCCAGGTCATTTTCGATGAAATCGCAATAATAATAATAACAATAAAGCACACTAGGAGGCGCTGCATAGAAGGACTAGAATTACTAGTGCGCTCTACGAGCAGAAAAGTAAAGAGGAAAACCGGCTTCTAGGAAAGATAAAACGGAACCATGTGAAGCGTGCGATTGAGGAAATGGAGAGCTATTATTGCAGAAATGAAGTTCGAAAGTTTTACCAAACGGTAAAAAGAAACTGTCAAAGTTACAGAGCTCGAACTGAGGCTTCCAAAGACGATCAATTGAACATCGTAGTAGAATCGCATTCGATGCTGAGAATATGAAAAACCATTTCTGCAGACTCTATAACGGCGATGACGAAACGAATTTGTCGGGCACCCACCACATCTGGAATAAGTAAAGTCATCTATATATAAGCTTAAGAGGGACAAAGCCGCGGTTGCCAATGGCCTACCCGCCGAACTCTTCAAAGCTGACAAAAGATCACGATATACAGCTATAACTTTGAGGTAGTTAGGGACCTTGTATATTTATTTAGCAACAAACACCAGCAGAAAGAGAGGTTGGAACCCCTCCCTTCACTAAGAATTTGTTAAACTTTATTAGTTTAATACAAGCAAACACTTAAAAACTAACTTAAACACTTAAACTAACTTAAAACTATTTACTTATGTTTCTAAGGCAGGTATTGAAGAGGAAGGACTATGATAGATTTGTGGGTCTATTTAGTAAAGTTGTTAGGCTTTCTTTGGTTAAATGGAAGTCGAAAGAGCTTCGCAAGCAATTTACTGAGCGAAGCATGCGGGACATAGGTTCGTTGGCACCATAGCTAGTACGATGGAAGTTTATTTTAAAGAGTAGGATCGATCGAACGTTATTGTTGTTAGTTTGGAGACAATTTTTTTGGAGAAGGAAAGGACAGTCTATATTTCCGTTCAAGAGCTGATGGATAAAGACAATATCAGCTACTTAACGTCTCTGTTCGAGAGTTTGTAAATCAATCAATTGATGACGGTCTTCATAGGGTGGGATATTATGTCGATCATTCCAAGGAAGTGTGCGAAGGGCGAAACGAAGGAATCTACGTTGTACAGCTTCGATACGATGGGAGTGCGAGAGGAAATGAGGTGACCAGACTTGGCTAGCATATTCACGGAGGGGCCTGACGAAGGTTATAAACAGGGATTTTGTGACATAAGGATCAGATAATTCCTTAGACCAGCGTTTAAAGTATCCGAGAGCAGAGTTAGCTCTATTGATAGAGGTATCTATGTGGAAACGAACGTTTAGTTCTTTATCGCAGATAACTCCAAGATCGCGTGGTTATCTGTTTGTTGTTAATAAGATACTTACTGATATTTAGTTCAAGGAAATTTTTAAGGCACCAGGTGGAAAATCTGTTTATATCATCTTGAAGGAGTTTAGAGTCCTCAGAGGAGGATATCCGCCGATAAATTTGTTTGTCGTCAGCATAAATGGATATCAAAGAGTCCTTAATGATACAATCGACATCGTTGATAGTTAAAATAAAAATCAGAATGCCGAGATGACTACCCTGTGGGACACCAGACGTTGCATGAATGTGGTCAGACTCAGAGGATCTAAATACAACCTTATAAAAACGATATTTCAAATAAGATTCAACCCATGCAATAATTGTTGGTTGAAAGCCCAGGGCTTTAAGTATGAAAAGGATCAAAGAATGGGAGATTTTGTCAGAGGCTTTACTGAGATCAGTAGCAATTACATCAACTTCGTTACCATCCTTCGTTACCGATACTCTCGAAAAGCTTAGGGATACAGGAGAGCTTAGCAATAGGGCGGTAGTTAGAGATATCTTTTTTTGGGCCTTTTGTATGCATAGGGATGATGAACGAGTTTTTCCAGAAAGAAGGAAAACACCTTGTGAGATTGAACGTTGAAAAAGAACTCACAAGGGCAAGGTGAGCGAAGCATTTTCTAAGTAAGTACTAAGCTGGTACTCCATCAGGACCTGCTGAGTAATCATCCTTTAATATATTATTTTTTTCTACCACAATTTCGAATGGGATTACAATGGAAGATAATGAAGTTTGGGCGCAGTTTTTCAAATAGGAAAAGTATTCAAAATCAGGATGATTTTGCTGACTAAAGAATTCAGCAAATAAATTAGCAATAACTTGTGGATTATCTGAACTGGAATTCAGATAGGTCAGAGTTGAAGGATAGCTGTCAGATTTTCTTTTGGCATTCATGAAGTGAAAGAAGCTTTTTGGGTCAGATATAATGTAAGTTTGCATTAGATTAAGGTATTGGAGGTAAAGAGAATCACAAAGTTCTGAAAACAGGGAGCTAGAGTTCTGGTAGTTTATTTCTTTTATTTCTTAATGTATATATAATATATTGTAATACGGAGGAGAGGAGGATATACTTTTCTGTTGGACAATAGGGACAGATTGAATAATGCAGTTAAAAACTTTGGAGTAAAAGTTAGAAAGGGCAGTGTTAATATCAGGGGTATTTCCGATATCATTAAAATCGGTAGATCTCAACTTATTTAGTTTAGGAAAGTTAGATTTGCGAAAATTGAAGGTCGATTGTCTTTCCGATAAACTAGATGTTTGAGAGTGGTCGTAAGATAATTTCAGGGAAAGGGAGGGTGGTACGAGTCTAGCTTAGATAAAAGATGATTACTTGCTGAAACAACACAGTTATCTGCGTCAGAAGAGAAAATTAAGTCAAGTTGGCGTTCTAGACAATTTTTGACACCACTCAATTGGTACAAATCTAAGTCGGAAAGACAGTCTGTAAAAAGGATCTCTTTATCGGATGTTTAATTGACAGTGGTATAGAAGGATTTTTCGTCAGAAAGAACCGATTGGAGATTAGGAAAATTGAAATCGCCAACAATTAAAACAATATCAGAAGGGTCAACTGCTTCGAAAATGGAGTCAAATGCATCGACAGCTAGCTGGTAGGATTGGATTGGTTGAGTTGGTTTAATGTAGCAACAGACTGTGAAAAGAGTTGTTTTAGAGATTGAAGATTTGACACAAACAAACTCAAAAAAGTTGGTTTGGGAGGCTTTGAACAGCGAGGAGACGAATCGATTGTGTATTGCTAATAAGACTCCGCGGCCTGTAGAATTAGCATCATTTATAGATCCATCTACCCGAAAAATGTGTAAGTTAGAAGGGAAAAGCTTGCGATCATTTATATCGGGAGATAAGTTTGTTTCTGTCAACGCGAACATGTTATAATAAGCTTTTGAGAGTTTAAAAATACTGTAGAGCGAAGTCCCCGTACATTTTGATACTACAAGGACACACATTTGGAGGGTTTATTGAGACAAGGACGAGGTGAGCATTTGAAATTAGGATCAAAAAAGGTATTGAAATTGGATCTGCTTCTTTGCAAGTGAGAGATTCTATTTGAATTAACATACGAAGCAAAAGAAGAAAGGTCATTTTCGACGTCTGAAGGGGTGAGGTTTAGGGTTTCATGAAATCGAACAAAAATTTGTCTAAGCTCAGCAGGGTTCGTAGGAAGACCTTCTTGATGAATTGAAACAATTAAGTTTGTTCTTGTAACACCGTTCACACATACGTGGTCTTGTTTATCGTGAAGATAGGCAAGATAAAGTCGAACATTAGAATATATTCGTTGGTCTCTGAGGCGAGAGAGAACATAACGGCCGTCATTATTCTGTATTGTTTGGTAAGCCTGACTTTTGGTGGAGATAGAGGGTCTAAAAAGGGAGGAGAAGCAATGGGGAGAAACTCAGGATGATTTTCATTAGTTGTGAATGAAAGGGGTGAAGGGTCTACAAAGGGACGGGGTCCAGAATGAAGATTCTCTGAAAGATAGTTGTCGATGGAGACGATGAAGGCTCATGATTGAGAACGTGGGAACGGATGAAGTTTGGGTAGTAGGAACTATGAGACGAGTGTTTAGAGGAAGGGAAATGGGAATTTCTAGGAGAACATGAAGGCGGGAGATTCTGTGATTCTGGGATAGCAAAAGATACTCGTTTATTTGTAGGATTAGGAGAGACACCAATAAGATTTTGAAGAAGATGAGGTATAGAGATGGAGAGGCAGTCGAAAAAACAGACTGTGTGGCTGGGGGAAGATTTGCGGACATTCCTTTGCGTTGAGGTTTCAGTGAAACTGGGTTAAATTTAGCAGGTGAAGGATGCGTAAAATTTGGAAAGAGGTGTGTTTTAAAAATCCAATTATTATGGGGTGGATTAAAAGTTTGATCACTTAAATTGAGACTATTACGTCTTGATGACTGCTCTTGTGGACGTGGTTGTCGATTCTGCGGCATTCTAGTCACTGTAGGCTTAGATGAAGTTCTAACATCACGTTTTTCAATCCATTTAGTCAAAGTCATTGAACCCATCTTAAGGGAGCAGGATCAGGTGCGTTGAGTTCAGCGAGATTGAAGACTTCGGCAGGTCGATCAGGATTAATGGTGAGGAGTTCATCAAGTAGAGAAACATTGGCTTAAAGGCTCTTAACATTGTCCAACTTTGTGTTGAGGTATCTTATTTCTTGAATAATGTCATCAAAACACACCTTCAAATCAGCTCAGTTACTTTTGCTTGTACCAGCGTCAGATTCAATTGATAGTATCTTTCGGTCAAAGCTGCATAATGTATTTTGAATTGATACAATTGCTGACGAGCCTTTAGACAGTAACTCCTTAAAACTGTCGAGGTCAGATCTGAAAGAAGTCCTCATGCTCTTCAATTTAGCATCAAATGACAACAAGTTGTTGGAGATGTCCATGGAGATGGAATCGTTTCTCTTGGAAGGGGCTTCAATTTTGATGTTTATTTTTTCCAGTCAAGCATTGATCGCGTCCAAATTCTCATCGATCGCTCGTACACAGTTTCTATGGCCATGACGCATTTCAGATTTCAGATCTGAAATCGAGTCATTAATCGAGCTGGCAAGATCGTCATTGCATTTGATAGCGCGCATAATGTGGGCGGGAGAGATAGATGCACAGTCATTACAATAGTATGTGAAGATGTTTGCAAATTCATTTAAGAATTGTTTGGCGTTTCGACTTAGGCCGATACATAGGGGTGGAACTGCAGATTGCAAATACCCTTACAGGTGACAAGAGTAGATGTAACAGCGGAGAGGGAGCAATTGGGGGAATCACACTTCGAAGAAATATTAAAAGAAGATGGTTCAAGTAAAACTGTCACGGGAGAGAAGTACTAGGGTAGGCACAATTTAAAGAAAAGCACGCAGATATGGGTCAGCGAGTAACAGTTTAATTATTATTGTTATATGAAATTAATTGCTGGCGTAGGCACTATCGATTTACCGTCAATAATAGCTAAATATGAGTCAACGGGAAACGGAACGTAAACGATTTGCGAAATAGAAATTGATATATTTTTAAGTTAAGCGGGTCAAAAAAAAAGAAATAAAAGTGATGAGAATGAAAATTAATTGATTTAATTTATTTAAAAGTCCACGGGTGGGAGCTGGGTGAAAACACGTCCGATCGGTTTGGAGACAATTGTATACCTGGGCTTTGCTATTAACTCAGACAACACCAGCGCTAAAATCAAACGAAGAATAACCCTTACCAATCACTGCTTCTTCAGGCCCGGCAAGCAATTGAGTAGCAAAGCCCTCAGACCATAATCATCCCAGTCCTGCTCAATTGTGCAGACGCATGGACATTGTCAAAAGTGGATGAGGAAGCTTTAGGTTACTTCGAGATAAATTATCCGGGAGATTTTTGGTCCCTTATGCATTGACGACGAGTGGTGAAGAAGATACAATGAAGAACTGTACGGGCTGTACAGCGACACAGGCCCAGCCAAAAAAAAAGTTAAATTCATCTTCTCAGATGGCTGGGTCATATAGAGCGAATGGACATCAATGCTCCGGTCTGGAAAATCTTCGATTCCACCCCAGATGGAAATGCTGGTGTGCCCCAGGGCTCTGTTCTGTCTCCGACTCTTTTCCTCATTTTTATAAATGATCTTCTGTCTGTTACTTCTAATCCACTTAACTGTTTTGCTGACGACTCTACCCTCAGCTTTTCATATTCGTTCGATAATTCACGTCCTTCGCCTTCGGACGTACAATTGCAAGGGTGCCGTTGGTCAAGCTCATTAAACTCCGATTTATACAGCATTGTCAAATGTGGTAATAGGAATCGTGTGGAGTTTAATGCTTCGAAAACTCAATGCTGTCTTCTGTCGTTAAAGCTAAACATACCCCCAATGCCATTGTCCATGATGAAACCGAAAAGCTCTCAGTACTCGGTATGTGTGTCAACGACGACCTCCGTTGGAACGACCATATATTTGAGATCGCTAAGAATGCTGCTAGGTGCTGAGGTTTTCTGTATCGGTGTAAGGAGTATTTTTCCCCATCTGATCTGGCTACAATCTATAAAGCGTTTATACGCCCTAAACTCGAGTATAACTCCCACCTCTGGGCAGGTGCTTCGCAAACATCGCTACACCTGCTTGATAGAATACAAAATCAAGCGTTAAGATTGATAGGAAATAGAACTGCCGCTGAAACAATTGCCCCTCTCGAACACCGACGCAATGTTTCATGTCTTTCCATATTTTATCGTTTCTTTTACAAAAAATGTTCAATCGAAGTAACCAGTTGCATTCCTCCCCTTAAAAGTTTCTCCCGTAATACTCGTCTTGCAAGGAATTCTCATCAGTTCACCCTTGAGCCCAATTTCAGACGTACCGTGAAATATAGGGATTCTTTTTTTAGCCGAATTTGGAATAGTTTACCCGGCGAGATTTTCCCTTGCCATTTTGATCTGCAAACATTCAAAACCAATGTTAATCGACACCTCCTATCTCTCCCCTCCCTATCTTCCTAATGCTCGCGCAGTGTGTTACATTAAAAGGGAAACAAGTAGTCCCTTGTGCGCGCGTTAATTATAAAAAAAAAAGATGGACGGCGCAGTAGAGGAAAACCGAGACTTAGGTGGCGCACACAAGTAGTGGAAAAGGACCTCAACAGACTTCACGTGCAAAGCTGGAGGCAGCTAGCTAGGAGGCAGGAGAAGGACGAGTATTTTTACTTGCGATTATAGGGACTATAAGGCAAGTTTAGGATTCGTGAATATTAAAAAAATGAGATAACAATCAAACATGACATTACGATCATAGAGAAGTCTAAAAAAGTGATCAAGAAAAAATGTCTGTCTGTCAGAGTGTATAACGGCTTAAGCGATTATCTTCAAACTTGGCGTGGGTGATTATTTTGGCATTCCCCAGAGGGGAAATTGAAATATTATTTTTAGCCCTAAAAATAACGGTACCTGCCATATGACCGTTTAGGAAAATCTTATTTTTCTCGAAAACGGCTCCAACGATTTTAATCAAAATTTTTGAGATTTTTTTTGTTGGTATTGGCTATCATTTGATTAGTACCACATATACGGGAAAAGTCTATTAATGGGACCTTTCATATAACGGTTTTATTAAATTTTTGGCTTTCTCGGTTACGGCTCCTTGGATTTCTGTCAAATATTATATTTAAAAAGATCTAAGTAGCCGAATTAATTCTGCATATCAAAATTTTGAATAACTTATTTTTCTAATTAAAATAAATTTTTGAATTTTTTTTTATTAAACCTATTTCTAGTGCCGTACAGCATTTAGTTGCATTCTAAAAGGCAATGTTCCTTACAGACACAGAGTTAAGCTATTTTTATTATTATTAAAAAAAATGGCGCGGCCTTGCCTTAGTCCACATAATGAATAACCTCTTCTATTGTTTGTTTTCCTACAAAATACATTTTTTTGTTTATATCTTTATTATGTTGGGTCAACGCTTACATTTTATAGGACCGCAAATATAAAAAAAATCTTCTTAACGTGACGTGACATACATACATTTCATTTACATAAACATCTTCATTAAAACTCACACTCTTAAGCATAACCAGTATATAAATGACAATCGTATCAAATTCTAATACACAAAGATTCATAGCGATCTTTAGTAAGCCATTGTGAAAATATTTCTAACCACATACAACAAAAGCGATAAAATTTATAATTCAACATTGATCAAAACAAAAGCAGATACATAGCGTTTATACATTTTTTTCAATCCACACAAACTAGAGGAGTCGACTCGGCCGATAGCCAACAAATTTGGAGTTGCATTATGTTGTTTTGTGTGGTACTATACCCCTTCCGGTACAAACTAATCGAATTAATCGATTGCATACATGAAATAACTTCACCTTAAACAAAATTGGTTTGTGACGCAATTGGAATTTTTAATTTCATACCAGTGAATACAAATAGAAAAAAAAGCGAGTCGAGATATAACGTTTCTGGATCAAACTATAAGGTATTCGTTTTTATATGTGATGACATTCTGAAAACTTCATCAAATACCGGATTTAAGAACAACTTCAATATAACCCATACCATTACTGAACTTCAATCTGATGTATGCGTCATTAATCCAAAATAGGACCTTTCCGGATGCGTACCCTACTGACATTACTTCAAGTGGCGCTACAGCGGGTGGACCTGAGCATTTGCCAAAAAGCTCCTATTCGGCCCCTATCTAGCTGGCTCCACTTCTCGGTCTTCCTTAACTGCGCCGTCCGGGGTGGAATGGAAAAAATGTCTCGGGCCGGTCCATCCGCTCTGTCTTGATGACAGCATATACTTGGTTATACCCTCATTATCTGCTAAACCCACCTTCGCTGCCTCCTTCTAAATACTCAGAAAAGCGCTATGGACATCACGATATGTCATTATCGTCGGCGTATGGATGGACTTTTGAAAGATTGTGCCTCTGGTTTCGGCGTAAGTTTTGCACTATTCTGTATATTGTTAAAGAACTGTCATGACAGCCTTTTTGACATCACAGGTTTCGTTGAGGTCTTCACCGACCTTGACGGAACAGAGTGCGTTTTCCTTCGTCAATCTGCACAGAGAGACGGGTTTGGCAAAGATGCCAAAACTACACATTCCTTTTGTATTCTTACGCGGCTTTGAACTTAAAGAAAAGGAGGTGGGTATCAATTTAAAGTTTTTCCTAGATCTGCCATAATGTGACATTTGGTTGATTGTTTTCCTGGCCTTAAACCCCACTGGTATGAATCTTTCAGGCTTCAATACGCAAACATCTTGTAGGCTATGTTAAGGAGGCTGATGCCTCTGTAGTTGGCGCAGTTCAGTCTTCTTCTTATGGCAAGTTATGTGTCAATTGTTTCATGGGTCAAACATACTCGAATTGCTTTTACACTTTCCGAATATATCTTATCATAAGTTTATATGTGTCAATTGTTTCATGGGTCAAACATACTCGTCCTTATGGCAAGTTATGCTGCGATTCCATTCATGGGGCATGCAGTCTTCTATCTTGCTTACGAGTGGGTTCACACTTCTAACCAAGCCATCACGAACAGAAATTTTCGTAGCAAAATCTTTAGGCATCTTATCATCATGCTTGACTGTTATCTTAAATTTTAAGCTAAACGGAGGAATAAAACTAGCATTATTTGCTTTTAGCGGCCATTCGCAAAATTTCAAATTGGCGAATTTTGCAACGGGATTTGGTCCTAAGCCCGTGCAAGTTCCCACCGATCCAGGAGCTCAAAATTCATGACCACAGACAACGCCGATTGTTTGCTGACTGGGCTTCGGAGCGTTTGGAAAAGGCCCCTTATTTTGGACGAAAAATAATTTTAAGCGACGAGGTGAATTTTTGGGTGAATCCCTGTTATAAAAATCTAAATTACCGGATTCAGAACGACATCAAACCACAAAACGACGTTGGCGAGGGCTATCGAACGATACCCAATTTCTTATGGTTCATAAGGACCTAGACGAAATGTGAATCCAGCTGGAGAGACTACGTGCCACAAAAAAGAACACCATCATTGACATTCTAAAGATCTACCCCCTCCCCTTATTGAAAACCCAAGATGGCAAGTAAGAAAAAACAATAACAGCATCTCTATTACAAAGAGAAATGTCAAAATAGACCGGAAAAAAAAGTAAAGAAGTTTGCAGCATTGTTTTTATTTAGTCTATTTAGTATGTAAAGTGGAAAACTTTAATAATGAAGCTTTAATAAGAATTTATGAAAACTTGAGCTGTCCAATTTGTTTCCTTAAATATTTTCACAAAAAAAAAGAGTTGGTTGTCTGTAAAGTCGGTTTACGGACGATAACTTTACGTGATAACGTCATAAGAAAACATTGATGGTAACAACACCAACATACATCCCGTTAACCCTCTCGTTAAATCCACACACACACCCCAATATTTACATCTACTTTCTACTTTAACAAAAGTCCGCCTATTTTGTATATCTTTTTCTCTTGTTCTTTTTGAATTTGAGTGGAATTATTTTGGGAATTCGCGCCTGTTTTTCATGTTCGCCTGGTGTTCAGAATACGTTTGCGATCAATTTTGGTCGACATAAATTACCCACAAACCCTCTCGTTAAATCCACACTCACACACACACACACACACCATTATTACATCTACTTTAACAAAATTCCGCCTATTTTGTATTTCTTTTTCTCTTCTTATACTTTTTGAATTTTAATGGTATTATTTTGGAATATTGCGCCTGTTCGTTTTTATGTTCGCCTGATGCTTGCGATCGATTTTGGTTGAAAGAACCACACTATCGCGGTTAGCACGAGTCATTAGTCTTATCAGCATGAGTCATGTTATTTCGTACGTGTAGCCTGTCATCGATTTATAAGATGTTATCACGTCAAAAATTCTTTCCACGGTTTTCTTTCTTAACTAAGTTAGTGTCAAGGAGTTCATATGGTTATCATCGACAATACATCTCCTACATAAACCAATATGACTAAGCCATTCAATTCTTTTTCAATGTAAGGACGTAGTTCTTTGAATATTTTTGCAGACTTAAAACATAATTATGGAACTAAATTGTGTTAACACTTTTCACAAACAACATATGTACATATTTTTTCTTCGCTATAACTCATTTTACTAGTCATATATGCTCCCTTCTTCTCCATTAGGATGTACATGAGTTTTTATATGGATAAAAGTTCACAGATGTTATGTTTTCATAATTAATAAAAAAACACCAGAACGTAACGTGTGCACAGTCTATTATAGTTTGTATCTTTTGACGATTACTAATGACAATACATTCAATCATTTAACACACGTCGTCACCATAAAAAAATATGTATATATCTAATGATAGACGACGAGGGAGGAGAGAAAAAAATATAAAAAAAAAAAATAAAAATGACTCAATCAATAGTGTGTGCTCCTCTTAGCCAGAAAGCTAGAACCGGTTTTTTCTTTTAAAATTCAACGACACCGATTAGAAGTTTATTTTTGAATATGACTTCGTTCTCGGGCTGCATTTTTACTTTTTACGATTTAAAGATTTTGTTTTGTAGTAATCTAAAGAAGTTAATTAATTTGATTCATTCGTAGAATTAGAAACACTTAATCAGTGTCAGATTAATGAAAGAAACGCATCACAAGACATAACTTCACCATTTTTCATTTATGCTGACTCTTGTGGCCTTTATTCGGTGTGTGGCAACAATCTTCAAAAACATACAAAATAAATAAAAGTATGCACACCCAACGATAAACGCAGCACTATAAATCAGCTAAAAATGCTTTCTACGTCCTCCAAATATGTTGTGTATACAAACTTAAGCAGAAAATAGTTTTTCGTTGTAAAAATAAATAGAAACATTTTCACAGTCATCATTATAATAACGAAAACTTCCCAAATATCAGCATTCACACGGCATAAAATATGCGCACATTTGGAAAAAAGTCGAGAAAATAAGGAAACTAAAGCTTTTTTGGAACAGAAGAAACAATTAAATTCCTTTCGACTAGGGTTATCACTAGAAGTGAACAAAGTATTTAGTAAGAACTTATTGGTGAAGTATTTTTTTAAGAATAATGAAGAGCGACCAGAACACTCCGTTATGTTTTTGAGCTCTGTTAGGAACAACACCGAAGAGTAACAAATATATCCTCTGCCAGTATCACACAAAACCATAAAGTTACATTAATTGAGAGTATTTTTAGTTTCAAATATAAGACTTTAGAGTTATATTGATACTGTGGATATATGACTCTACTTTTAAATAGCTGCCTTAATACATATATTATGATTAAGTTCTCTGTTTTTAATTTCTATTTTTTCACAATAATATTCTGTTCCGATCTTTCTTCATAATTAAACTTATTTTTTTTTATAAAACTACAAACCAACAGATACGTTTAAGAGTTAAGCTACATATTTGAATGGACATGGACATATGTACATACATACATATATCCTTGCTTGAAAGAATCCTGTTTTTAATAAAATTTCATATTAATTAACGTTTATAGCCACTGGCTATTTTATTATTGTGTTTTTCGATTCAATTCATCGTTACAATTTCCCAAACACTTTTCTGCACCGGAAACTTATGCAGCTAAGCTTAAACTTCTATTTTTATTTTTTAAATCAAAATTATTAAATTTTCTTTTTGTCGAATTTTCATATTGACAGTTCGACTGTGCGGCTGAAACTATTTAAAATCCACGTTGCGTTTTGGAGACATGCGCACTACCAGCTCATTTCGATTGCGAAAATACAACAATGATTTCAGGAGGATGTATTTTCCAGATTTTTTCAAAAAAAAATCGATTTATTCACCCATCTCCGTCATCTGATTCCAATAAAAAAAAAACAACAGCAATATTTTCTATAAGTTTCTTGGGCGAAGTAGAACTATTTCTTTTTTTAGATAAGTGGGTGGTGGCGGGTGGGTGAAGCTATTAATAATGTATTCAATATACCCGAGTTCAATATTACAGAATATAGGTCTCACTATTACAAGAAACTATTTTTGATTCTTCTTGAATTAAAAATGATTAACGAGACAACCAATCGCTGAAGACAAACATGCATGAAAAGACAATAGGTAAAACATAAATAAAAGAAAAATAATATCAAGAAACAAGCCACAAGGTTTTTACACAGTAGAATAAATTTAATGTTTACAGACCTTGCACTTGAATTGAATTCTTAGTTTTGCTTTTTGTAATGCTACAACGGTTTTTTGTCGTCACTTTGCTTTTTATTTTAGAGTATAGAGGCTATGCGCATCGACGTCATTCTATTTTTTTGTGTGTCTCATTTAAATATAGTAACACCGCTGACACGAAGACATGTTCCGTTTGTTCTGACTATGCGGTTTTAAGGTTTTATTTTTTTTCTCTCGCTCTTTATATTTTGTAAACAAAAAACTCTGTGAAAATTCATACAAGAATATGTCGCGCTGTTGCAAAGTATATTTTCACTACTCAACGTTGAATACAATACTGAGAGCTTAACAAACTCCTTCAATGGCCAATGTTGGTAGAAGTAATAGTTTTCCTACTCAACACACAACATTCAACTGCAGCAGCAACAATACAATATACGCAGGCGTTTAAAGAATATTCATATAAGTAGTTAGTTTATTGTAGAGATTTTTTCCCAACAACTGGTCAAGAGGAAGAGTAGCCAAGTTCATCTTACGTTACGTGGGTAAGATATACGGAAGCCTTTAAAAGAATTTCGATTACTTCGTTTTCAAATTTATGAAGTGTTGATTTTTATTTTGTTAATTATTACATTAGGTACATACATTATTGGAATTTTAATTGCTGTTACACTACACCGATTCGAGTTGTGGACTGAAATACCGAGGGATCCAACCGTAGTCACCTTGTTTTCTTCTTGTGAGGATATGGAAAATCTTCCACGAGTAAAGTTTGTCTCGAAATAGTGCATCTCATTTATCGTTCAGATCTGCTTCATTAGATTTAAAAATCGCAATGCACCCTCAGTAAAGCTTACGACTGTATTTTAAGTCTTAAGAAGCTGTCATCTCAACAAATTTATGTATTTTACATGAAATTTAAAAATTTTATTATCGGGAACTAACACAGTTTTGTTTTGCTTGCAGCTAAGCACAAAATTAATTCCAGTTCCCGTACACCAAAAATTCTTAGAAATTCGCAGAAGAGAGAGTTCGTGGGAGAGAAAATAATTTCCCCACCCTGCGAATTTCTGCTGAACATTTTTTTTGGGCAGAAAATAGGTCCGTTCGTCTACTTTTTGGGTTGTTTTAGGAAAACTGGCAAACCTTGAAGATTGGGGATGTAAATTCTCAGAAAATAATAAATTCGCTCAAAAGTAAAAGAACGCTTTGTGGATCAAAATAGGAAAAAAAATAAAAATTAACTAAACGAAATGGATCAATTAATTGCAAATGCAATAAAAATTGTGATAAAAATTATCTTAAAATTCTTCAAATACGAAGAGGCTTCGCAAAACGTAAAATTTCAAATGTTTGACATAACTCAGATTTCTCCCCCAAGAATTTTTTTAGTTTAAAATAGGGAATTAAGGGGAAATGTTTTGCTCTGTCACAACATGTCACTTTTCAAGAAAACTCTCGAAAATGTAAGTAAACGAACAACATTTGTGTAAAATTGTTCAAAATAGTCTGTTTTAGGGAGTAGACGACGAACAAAGCATATAGTAGCAGCCGAACGTCAGTTTGACAATTGAAAAAAGATAATAAAAAAATCAAATTTACTACACGTTTGGTAAAGATTGTGGGGTTATTTTTAAAAAGTTTATAAAAATAACTGGTTTATGAACTGGTTTTATGAACTTTTCTATGACCATTGTTGACGAAGTCCAGATACCTGATTTAGTTCAATCAACTGTTACAGAGCATTGTGAGTTTAAAGAGATAAGAGTCCTCTGAAGCCATCTAATTGTAAGAATTAGTAGACAATTGTGGCTGGATGCGTAAAAGCACCCACAAAACTAATAATTACTTTGTTGGTGGAGCTGATGCCACAAAAAACGAAACATTTCCCTTGAAAAAATAAACAAAACATTTTAAAAATCGTTTCGAAATAATTGTAATTTTCCACAAATATTTGTTGAAGTTTAAGTAGTGTTTAAGTTTAAGTAGTGCTTGAACATCAGTTTATCGATAGTTTAAATAACAATCGAATGACTATCGATAGTTTAAATAATTCAAACTCACCTTCACATTTCGAGCTTAAGCTTATTCAAGAGATGGAGACCCGCTGGAATAGCTCATACTATATGCATAAACGATTAGATTGTTAAAGCTGAGTGAATTTTTTTTAGGCGCTTTGAAATTGCGTACACAACAATATCCAGCTAAAAATAAGCTACAATTTCCTTAATCATTCCACAGGCATGAGGAATTTCCGCAAAGTTGATAGCGTTGTATATGAAAGTTGTAAGTGTTGAAGGCAGGGATGTACTTAAAAAGTTAACTAAGTGTTAATAAGCGATGAATGCTACTCATGCTGTTTACAATCTTTGCGAGTAAAACTTTTTACAATTTCATTGAGACGTTAAGGGTATTCATAAAATGTATTCACTTTTTATGACGAGCATACGCCGCACATTGGTTTATTATGTATGGGTTGGTGGTCATAAATCTATAAAATCTGAACAAGAATATCAAATTTGATGACATTGTCATTATCAAAGAGTTAATAAAAGCTATGAATAATTTAAATTGTATTTACAATTCTTTTAATCATAGAAATGGACCTTTAATAGTCAGTTTTAAATGCTTTATAATTTTTCTATTCATTCAGATTATATAGTATCTTTACTATCCATTTTTTTTCAAAACTATCGATACTATCGGAAATAAATAATATCGATGCTTATGCAACACTAGGAAAGAATAGTGCAAATTTTTTGGTTTAAAGCGTTCCCGTACTTTTTTCGCAGAAATCTCTCAGAGAGAAAATCATTCCATCCACTCAAAAATGCTACGAATTTTCTGCGAAAAAATAACTGGAACAGAACAGAACAAATTCAATTTCAATATTTTTTCGATCAGCCGATTTCGTGTTTCACAAGCAAGAAAGTGCAGTAGCTAAATTGTTTGGGTAGATTCTTGCTGGAGGGGAAATGAAAAAATGTCAAAAGCTCTGGTACTTACGTGTCAAAAAAAGTAAAGAAACGCTTTTTGGGTAGATTTGGGTAGTTTTGTGTAGATTTGGGAAGTTTCGTGTTAGTACGGAAACAGACTTAATGGTGAAGCTAAAGCTAAAGTATGAAGTGCTGTCAAAGTTACACAATGAGAAGCTGAAGCTTGAAATTTAGTTGAAGCGCAAGTTCACTAAACTTTAACTGCGCTTCACGCCTCAGCTTCATCTTGACATTTCACAGGAACTAGTTCAATGTTTCTGAACTCTGTGAGATCTCTTTTTTCTCAGATCCGTTGGAAATAACTGAAAAAAATTCCTTGATCGCTCAGAAAAGCAAGAAACTTGAATTGGTTTAATCCATATTTCATTGTGTTCTGTTCAGCTTCAATTTTGACGTGCTTCATACTACAGCTTCAGCTTCACCATTGTCTTTAGCCAGTAAAGCGGTATATATACAGCTCAAAATCTCATCACGCATTAAAGTGTGCAAGTAAATTATATTTTACATTGCATATACATACATAAATTTTGAATTGAAAGGATGTGGAGTGGAATTTCTTATCGCTCGCTTTGTATTTTGTAGTGTTCCAGTATGTTGCCTCGTCGCTGTCCTAGCGAAAATGGGAATTTGCTTGATCATACAGTTAATCACGAATATACACACATCAGTGCTTGCTACTTGATTGAACAAAAATCCAATTGTTTTGATTTTACTTCAAGCAGACACACTACGTTCACATGTCATTTTCACAAACAGAATCTCCCATGCTTGATGAGATTTTGACCTGTGTATATGCCGCTTAATATTTTTTGGATTCGCTTGCTCAATTTAGTATGTCAAAGAGAACCATAGAAAAAAGAACTGCGACCCGTAACAACCATGTGCCTGTCCATACGGTGATTGTTGAGTGCACTCACGGCACAACAGCTGTATCCATATTGTGTTACGATAACTCATGTACTATTGCTTAAGTGTGACAAGGAAAAATAATAATAAAATATTCTTGGCTCTTTCACACCTACAAACTCAATAATAGAAAAACAGAACAGTATAGCAATGGAACTGTACTATCCGCAGAAAATTCAGTTCGGTTCATGAGTATCTGCACCCTTCGCCACTTCACCCTTCCTGTCCACAAACTCACCCGTGAGTGCACTCAACAAAGTTCAGACGTATTAGTAGTCCCATAAGAAATATACACGGACCGCTCGTTTCTCAAGAAATGTCGTATACTCAATACAACCTTTAAAATGGGCACATTCAAAGCGTACACTGACTTTTAGTCAAAGTGAATCCATTGGTCCAATTGACCATTCAGAGGCGCGTTGACCGACTTTTAGAGGACATTTAGAGCCATCATCGTCTAAATTTTTGTTTTAGACGAATTTCAAACCAAATTTTTTTTTTGTCCGTTATAGATTTCGATCCTCTTTTCATAATAGGCTTTCTCCCTTCTTCTTTCGACGATGATTGCTATGATTTCAATTCGCAAAATTATACTCCCAGTTCTCTGCTTTGCCCTAAGGCTCCACCTGTGGGGTTGACCGGGTTCACTTCAGAAAAACTTCGGCAGACCTCCTCAGTTTTGTTGCATTTATTTGATCCAATTTTTTTTCGTCAGCCTTTTTTCCGCGTTTATTGTTCGCAGAATAATATTTCGACACATGAATGCTCCATTTTTTATTTGTGCTTTTGTTGTAGTTTTTTAAAACTTCCTTAAGATCATCATAATTTTATTTACAAAGGTGCCTGATGCAAAACGAAGCATACTGATTTTACGCCATAATGTCGTTGTTGCAAGCAAGATTTTCGGATCAAAGAAATAACTAAGTTCACAGTGTTTTTTAATTACTGGTTGATCCTTCTTTTTTACACTCGGTCGATAAAGACTTGGGCAAATATCAGACGAAGTACCTTTCTCCACCAGCCGTGACCAGGTCCAAGCTTCGGTCACATAAGTATGTAGTTTGAATATAATGCTGAGTTGAATGGAGAATTGAATTCAGTATTTGAACACAGTGATGTGTAGACAACTTGCTGCTTGTTACACAGCAACCTACTTGTGAAAAATTCATTTCTGTTACATTGCATATTTTTCTTTAAATGCTATAAAGCTGACGATTTCATCAACGAACATTTTGGTATATTGTATATTGTTTATTGCAACTCCATATTGCGAATGTTTTTCCCAATAAAAGATGAACAAACTTCGGTTACGCGGTAACCCTGCTTTATACAACCTAAAGTACCTATACCTACCTGCTCTTGCATTTTACGAATTTCCCATCGTACAATGTAACCTGTGCATTTCTTTTTTCAGAGAAGAAAGAGCCTCAGGCCGCACTCCTGCTGCTATGCACATACGAAAAATTCCTTAGTTAAGAAAAAAAAATGTTGGAAAAACAACAATTCAACTTTTTGTTGTGGTAAGTTGTATTATTGGAGAAAAAACAAAACAGGTTCCACCACTCAATGCAGCGGCAGCAAAGTATCACAAGAGACCACTATCTCAGTATCAACTCTCAACTAGTAGTGATATATAAATATCATTTTTCACTGTGAGAACAGTGAATTATGTAAATTTTGAGAAACAAAACACGATGACAATAAAAAAGAAAAACAGCTGGGTCGCAAAAATCTTCTATGGGCCTAAGACACCTAACAAAAAGCCCCAGCCATATGGGATATGAACGACACGCAAAATATAGAAAAAAAGAAGTTCAAGCGAAATGAAAAATCGATGCTAGTGGATGTGTCATCTAAAAAAATTGAGTTTGCCTGCCCTGAGTTTACAATATTTTTTCCCCAAGATGAGGAACCAGCAGCAAAACAGCCACTAATTGATAAGCAAAACAAAAACCTATTTTGATGACAACACTAAACAAATAACAACTCTCAGAAATTCTAAAGTCTTGGACAAAGATCAGTTTCTTTTCTTTCCAAACTGCAAAATCGCGTAATTTTTTTCATCTCTTTTTTTCTTTAGGAAAACTGTTACGGACTAATATCGGCCATCTTGGAAGAATTTGCAAGTGCAATTTTTACTTTTTCTTTGGGGGCGATTTAGATGGAAATTTTTAAAACATTTTGTTGAGATCTTATCAAAATTGTAATATATATTACTTACATTGCTGTTTAATTAATAAGTTTAGCAGCAAATATCACTAATTCACACACAAAATAGTACACAAAATTTGTTCACTTGACGAGAAAATGATGTGAAATCGCGACGTTCACGGCATTCAAAGAGAAACAACGGAATACACAGAGGTGCTGCCGTGGTGTGTCGGTGTGCGCTGCTGTCAGTTTGCTTTGGACTTTCGAACGATTTGAGAGCCATCTAGGTGGTTGGCGCGATGACTAATAAACATTAGGACTGTTTGCTTTTTGTATGGAAATATTCCAGTTTGATTAAAATATTGAACATTCAAATTTTGTTCTTTTGTATTTTTTTTAAATGTATGTCGAATTGGTTCTTAGTTGTTAGATTTTATCTCAGATTTCAGATTTTTCTTGTACAAACGAATTTTTTTGTAGTTGTGTGAGCGGTTCTTAACAACTTTCTGTCGTATCTTTTTGACAGTCTAAACGGATTTGTAAACAAGTTATACATAGGTACAAACAAAATTGTTTTCGATACTAAATTTTATTAAAATATTACTATATTGTGATGTGGCAACAAGTTTAGATATTTGGAGGATACATTTTGTAAGCTAACGACATCTGTTGGATTCATTGTGCACAACAACCACCATTTATTGTGTACAACAACCATGCCCCTAGAAGTATGCTACATATTTGCAACATGTTTTAACTGAGTACTAAATCGAACTTGAAGTACTAATTCGAGACTCGAATTAGTACCGAAAGCTTAGATTGTGCCAGAACCAGACAGAAGCTTCCAGAAGCTTGTAAACTTGTATAAATACAAGAGTAGATTGCATTGAAAGTTCAGTTTAATTTCGAAAGTGGAATTGTTAACAACTGGAAACGTTAGTAAAAAGTGATTGAATTGAGATTAAATAACTATTTGAATTGTGAATAAGTGAAATAAGTTAAATTTGGTGTTATTTAAACTGAAAGACGTTGTGTTTCATAAAATAAAGAGATTTGTTTTATTATTTTGGAATTTCTATTGCGTTTTATTTGTCGAAACTCAGGCCAAAATATCACATTGGTGTCAGAAGTAGGATAAAACTCAGTAAAGTGCTAGAAAATTCCATAGTGACATTTTCTAAAACAGTTTCGGTGACTTATATAATTGTGAAAGTGAACTGATTTTGCTTTAAAACTGTGAATAGCGAATATTTTTGTTAAAAATAGTGTTTGAAAAAGATTTTTCTAGAAGAGACATTAAAATAAAATTGACTGTGTTGCGAAAATTGTGTTTCGGTTACATAAAATGGGTCGCAAATTAGAACAATTGACAACAGCTGAGTTGAAAGAAGAATTAGGAAAAAAAAATCTTCAGACTTTGGGGCTGAAAAAGGAACTATTGCTCCGACTTCAGAATGCTATCACTCAGGATGGTGGAGACCCGATACCATGTTGTTTGATGTTGAAGAACAAGGGAGAGAATGCACAGTAAGTACAGCCGATGAAATGCCTGCTTTCATGAAGTTGCTTCTGTCGAAATTCGACGAACAAAAGAATGAGCAGAAGAATTCGTTGGAAATTCTCCAGCAACAACTAAGCGAACAAAGGAATGTTCTCGAAGACCAAAGGAACGTTCTCGAAAGTAAATTCGATGGTCTCGAAAACAAACTCGATGCACAGAATGTACTCTTCGACAAAAGACTTCAAACAATCGATCAGAAATTCGAAGCCAAAATACAAAACATGGAAGAAAAGTTCGTAAGTATAGAGCAACAGTACGAACATCTGGCTAAGGAATTTGATTCTTTGAAAAAGCAGAAGGTTCGGGAATATTCGAGCGACGGTCCACGAAGAAAGGAAATGCAGCCCCCTGTCTTCGATGGTCAAACACCATGGCCAATTTATAAGAGGCAATTTGAAGCTGCCGCCTTGACGAACAACTGGGACAACGAAGACAAATCAATTGCTCTTACGCTTGCACTCAGAGGAACAGCTGCCGAATTGCTGCAGACCATTCCTGAAGACAAACATCATGATTATGATGCCATGGTCAAGGCAATCGAGATGAGGTTTGGCGACGACCACATGCAGCAAGTTTACCGAGTCCAGTTGCGCCGAAGGGTCCAGGCAAGAGGTGAAACGCTACAACAATTGCAAGCTGACATCGAGCGCTTGGCCAATTTGTCTTATCCCAATACCAGCAGGGAAATCATAAACGAACTGGCAACCGATGCGTTCACTAATGCCATTGCAGATGGAAAACTACAAATGGCTGTGAGAATGGCAGGTAAGAAAACGCTCGCTGAGGCTTTAGCATTTGCCCTGACAATGGAAGCAGCAGACCAAGCTTCGCAAGGTAGCCATCGCGTCAGGGAAATGGCTACGCAAGAGTGCTCATGTCAACGTGTCGACATTGAAAGACAAAACCCGAACACTGCTCGCGGTCAAATGAGATGCTGGAATTGCAACAAGCTAGGACACCTACAGCGACAATGCAGATCTCCACAGGTAAGCTGCCCACATAGCGCGAGATTAAGGCCTACTGACAGGGATATCGCTTACAATACCGGGCATGATTTGGGGATACATCAGTGTGGAAAGCGCGTAAGAACCAACTTTGCAGAGCAGAAGTCGGTTGATGAAATGAACGCCCCCAGGACCATTATCCAAGTTGCGCAAACGAAACGATGCAACCAGAGTTTGACGGTGGAGACCGTCATCGCCAACAGAAAATGTGTGGCCACTATCGATACGGGTGCCACGGCCTCCATAATTAGAAGAGGCCTTGTCCAGACGTCCTGGCTACACAACACCAGCTGGAACAGTCTGAAGGCAGCTACGGGAGAAGTAGCAAAAGTATACGGAGAGGTACTTCTGAAGATAGAACTGGCAGGGCTGACCTTCGCACATGCATTCTTGGTAGCTGACATATGCGACGACTGCATACTAGGTGTGGATTTTATGAAGGCACATGAAGTAGTACTAGACTTTTGAAGGCAGGTGTTAAGGTATTCAATCGTCGAGATTCCAATGGTGTACGGAAACGAGAATGCTGTAAATCTTCGGACGATCATAAGCAGTGATGAAATTCTCCGGCCAACTTCAGAAAGAGCGCATCCTAGGTGTTTGAACGGTAAGAAGGACGAAAGTATTTCTGTTCAGAGACTAAGGGCTGAACCTGTAAAGGGTTGGACTGCGGAAGAACTTCGTAATGCACAAAAGGAAGATCCTGACATCGAGCCCATTCTTCTATGGATAAGCCGAATGCAAGAGACATCTCCGACAGAAGTCCTACCTTAAAGGCATACTGGGCGCAGTGGGACTCTCTCCATGTAAAAGATGGTGTTTTGTGGAGAAAATGGGAAATGCCGAATGCGACGAATGAAGATCCTTTAAGATGCAGCTTGTGGTGCCACGGTCGAAAGTGCAGGAGATTTTAAGGGAAATGCACGATGAAGAATCCGGCGGGCACTTAGGAATCAACAAGACACGGAAAAAGGTACGGGTACGTTTTTATTGGTTAACTGTAAGAAAAGATGTCGAGAGATGGTGTCGAAAGTGCACCACGTGCAAAGCTGGTAGAGGACCCAAAGTCAAGGCAAGCGCTAAGATGCACCAGAACAAAGTGAGCGCCCCGATTAAAAGGATCAACGACACACACCAAAGAACCCAAAGCAATATAAACATTGCGAGAGACCGCCTGAAGACCAGATACGATGCGCGAGCAACAGCACCTGAATTCAATGAGGGAGATCTGGTATGGCTTTACAACCCACATCGCAGAAAAGGAGAATCGCCCAAGCTTTAGCAGGACTGGGAAGGTCCCTATCAAGTAGATACGCGCATTAATGATGTCGTTTTCCGAATCCACCGAGGACCAAGAGCAAAAATGAAAATTGTCCATCTGGATCGACTGCATCATTACCACGGAAACAATGATGATGTGCTTGTTCGGGACGAACAAAACTAAGAGGGGGACAATGTGATGTGGCAACAAGTTTAGATATTTGGAGGATACATTTTGTAAACTAACGACATCTGTTGGATTCATTGTGCACAACAACCACCATTTATTGTGTACAACAACCATGTCCCTAGAAGTATGCTACATATTTGCAACATGTTTTAACTGAGTACTAAATCGAACTTGAAGTACTAATTCGAGACTCGAATAAGTACCGAAAGCTTAGATTGTGCCAGAACCAGACAGAAGCTTCCAGAAGCTTGTAAACTTGTATAAATACAAGAGTAGATTGCATTGAAAGTTCAGTTTATTTTCGAAAGTGGAATTGTTAACAACTGGAAACGTTAGTAAAAAGTGATTGAATTGAGATTAAATAACTATTTGAATTGTGAATAAGTGAAATAAGTTAAATTTGGTGTTATTTAAACTGAAAGACGTTGTGTTTCATAAAATAAAGAGATTTGTTTTATTATTTTGGAATTTCTATTGCATTTTATTTGTCGAAACCCAGGCCAAAATATCACAATATGAACATTGCAGCAAATTGTTTGATGAATATTCTGTATTGGCAATGAGAACGATGTGATCTTTATCAATAATAAAACGGATGAGCAATTTGCTTTAAAAACTAAAAAAAATCATTGTATTGTGATGTGGCAACAAGTTTAGATATTCGAAGGATACATTTTGTAAATTAACGACATCTGTTGGAGTCATTGTGTACAACAAACAACATTCATTGTGTACAACGACCATGCGCCTAAAAGTATGCTACATATTTGCAATATGTGTTAACTGAGTACTAAATCGAACTTTAAGTACTAATTCGAGACTCGAACCAAATGAGATGCTGGAATTGCAACAAGCTAGGATACCTACAGCGACAATGCAGATTTCCACCTAGACAGGTAAGCTGCCCACATTGCGCAAGGAGGAGGCAGAATGACGAAGCATCTGGCAGGAATAACACTCTTACTGCTGCACAAGCTTCTGATCAATAGCAGGCGGGAAACGCCTAAGAACCAACTTCGCAGGGCCCCCAGGACCATGATCCAAGTTTCGCAAACTACACGCTGCAGCAAGAGCTTGACAGTGGAGACAGTCATCAGAAACAGAAAATGTGTGGCCACTATCGACACGGGTGCCACAGCCTCCATAATCAGAAGAGACCTTGTTCAGACATCCTGGCTACATAACACCAGCTGCTACACTCTGAAAACAGCTACCGGAGAAGCAGCAAAAGTATACGGGGAGGTATTTCTAAAGATACAACTGGCAGGGTTGACCTTCTCACATGCATTCTTGGTAGCCGACATATGCGACGAATGCATCATTGGAGTGGATTTCATGAAAGCACATGAGGTAATCATAGACCTTCAAATGCAAGTGTTAAGGTATCGAACCGTTGAGATCCCTATGGTATACGGAAACGAGAACCCTGTGAATGTTCGGGCGGTTATAAGCAGAGATGAAGTCATACCACCTTCTTCAGAGACAGTTCTTTGGACGCGTTTGGAGGGTGATCCTGGGAACCACCGATTCTATTTCTTTGAAGCAGATGATAAAGAAGACTTTCCAAGCTATATCGTTGGAAAAATTTTAGTAGAACCAAAAAAAAAACATGGCTCCGGTAAGGCTGATGAATCCGAACAAACACTCCGTCAAGCTCAGACAAGAAGAGGTGATTGGAAGATGCGTACCCATTGCAGCCATATCAACAACATCTGGTAGTGAATCTGCGAGTCCTGTTTCTCCAACGAAATTGGCCGAGGTATGTAATGCTATCCTCGGAAACTGTGAGCTAAATCAGGAGCAGAAAACCATAGCCGAAAATCTTATTGGCGAGTTTGCGGACATGTGATATCATCAAATGGAGTAAACACTGACCCGAAGAAAATCGAAGCCGTGAAAAATTGGCCAGATCCCGCAGACAAACACCAACTGAGGAGCTTTCTCGGTCTCGCCACATATTACAGGAGGTTCGTAAAGGATTTTGCCGGAATTGCAAAGTGTCTGCACCAGCTAACTGAGAAGGGTAGACAATTTAAATGGTCAGGTGAGTGCGAAAGAAGCTTTCAACATCTAAAACAGCGACTTTGTGAGGCACCAATACTAGCTTACCCCACCCCTGGCAAGACATTTATTGTGGACGCGGATGCTAGTAACGTGGGTGTTGGAGCAGTTCTGTCGCAGATACACGATGGGGAGGAGAAAGTGGTAGCCTATTTTAGCAAAGTTCTGTCGCGACCAGAGAGAAACTACTGTGTAACCAGACGGGAACTCCTTGCTCTGATACTGGCGACAAAACATTTCCATAAATATCTGTATGGACAGAGATTCATCCTGCGTACCGATCACGCCGCTTTAAAATGGTTGCTACAGTTCAAAAATCCTGAGGGGCAAGTAGCAAGATGGATCGAACGATTGCAGACTTACGACTTCGAAGTACAGCATCGCAAAGGAAGACTGCACTGCAATGCGGACGCGCTTTCCCGCAGACCATGTGAGCCCAGTTGCAAACATTGTGCGCGAAAAGAGGAAAAGGACGAAGGTATATCTGTCCAGAGAATAAGAGCCGAACCTGCAGAGGGTTGGAGTGCCGAAGAAATTCGTAATGCACAAAAAGAAGACCCTGACATCGAGCCACTCCTTGCATGGAAGGAATCTATGGAAAAACCAAATGCCAAAGACATCTCCGACAGAAGTCCTACTTTAAAGGCATACTGGGCGCAGTGGGACTCTCTCCATATGGAAGATGGTGTTTTGCGAAGAAAATGGGAAATGCCGGATGGAAGATCCTTTAAGATGCAGCTTGTGGTTCCACGATCGAAAGTAGAGGAGATCCTACGAGAAATGCATGATGGAGTATCCAGTGAGCACTTGGGAATCAACAAAACACTGGAAAAGGTACGGGAACGCTTTTATTGGCTAAGCGCAAGAAACGATGTAGAAAGCTGGTGTCGAAAGTGCACAACATGCGCGGCTAGCAAGGGACCCAAAGTCAAAACACGAGGTAAAATGCACCAGTACAACGTGAGCGCCCCATTTGAAAGAATCGCCGTTGACATCACAGGCCCGTTCCCGGAAACTGAAAACGGTAGCCGTTACATCCTTGTTGTCATGGACTACTTCAGTAAGTGGCCGGAGGCTTTCGCGATACCCAATCAAGAAGCTAAGACCGTTGTCGAGCAGATAGTGGACCACTGGGTCTGCAGGATCGGGGTGCCTATGGAATTGCATTCCGACCAAGGGCGAAACTTCGAATCGAAGGTATTCCAGGAAGTATGCGCATCACTCGGGTTAAAGAAAACAAGGACAACACCTCTTCATCCACAGTCTGATGGAATGGTAGAACGATTTAACAAGACCTTGAAGGAACATCTGTCCAAAGTCGTGAACGAGAACCAACGGGATTGGGATCGGCGGATTCCTTTATTTCTTATGGCTTACCGGAATGCGGTTCATAGTACAACTGGATACACTTCATCCGAAATTCTATTTGGACGAACTGCCTGGCTTCCAAGTGAGCTAAAATTCGGATTTCCTATTGAAGACCCAAAATGCGAAGAGGACTACGTATTAGATCTTAGAGAAAGGATCAACGACATTCACCACAGAACAAGAAACAACATATAAATTGCGAGTGACCGCATGAATACCAGATACGATGCGAGAGCAACAGCACCTGAATTCAATGAGGGAGATCTGGTATGGCTTTATAACCCTATTCGCAGAAAGGGAAAATCGCCCAAGCTTCAGCAGGACTGGGAAGGTCCCTACCAAGTAGTTACGCGCATTAATGACGTCGTTTTCCGAATCCAACGAGGACCAAGAGCAAAAATGAAAATTGTCCATTTGGATCGACTGCATCGTTACCACGGAAACAATGATGATGTGCTTGTTCGGGACGAACAAAACTAAGAGGGGGACAATGTAATGAGGCAACAAGTTTAGATATTCGGAGGATACATTTTGTAAAGTAACGACATCTGTTGGATTCATTGTGTACAACAACCATGCGCCTAAAATTATGCTACATATTTGCCATATGTTTTAACTGAGTACTAAATCGAACTTGAAGTGCTAATTCGAGACTCGAGTTAGTACCGAAAGCTTAGATTGTGCCAGAACCAGACAGAAGCTTCCAGAAGCTTGTAAACTTGTATAAATACAAGAGTAGATTGCATTGAAAGTTCAGTTTATTTTCGAAAGTGATTTTTTTAACAACTGGAAGCGTTAGTAAAAAGTGAGTGAATTGAGATTAAATAAAAAGTGTTGAACTATAAAAACGAGTTTGAATTGTGAATAAGTGGAATAAGTTTAACTTGGTGTTATTTAAACTGAAAGACGTTGTGTGTCATTAAATAAAGAGATTTGTTGTATTATTTTGGAATTTTGATTGAGTTTTATTTGTCGAACCCCAGGCTAAAATATCACAATACATAAAAAATGAAGTAGATAGATTTGCGTTTTTGAAAAGTGTCTTGATAACCTTTTTTCGAAAAGGTGTTGTCTTCCGCAAATGTCTTCGTAATTTGAGCATGTAATCAATCTACGATTTGGAAAATTAATTTTCTACATTTTTATGAGATCATTTTAAATTTCGGATAAGCTTTACATTTTACAAACATTTTTTCAAAGATGCTATAGCTGTTATAAAATTAAAATCTTAATATAATTACCGTTATTTGTTAGTTATATTTATTTGGAGTATCAAAAAGATAAAGAAATCCTTTGATGTGGTTCCAATTATTTAGCTCACATAATATTGGTGGTACGTGGAATCTTCAAATCAGTGTAGTAGTTGTGTTCTTCCCAAAACCACATTTCTGATTCCAGCTGAAATCTGAGTTTTCCAAAGAAATCTTTGCATTTCCCCGTAGGTTTTTAATATTTCACGAAAATTTCATCATATTGAAAAAAAAACATTTTTATATTGAACAATCAATCAAATCAAAAAGTTACTATTGTTTTAAGATAAATTCTATTTTGTATTATTTGAAGTTACCAAATCAAAGAAAAAAATTGTGTACTGTGCATCTACATATCTACTAAAAAAAGTATATGTACGTACATAGTTTTTTCTCATTTTTTGTGTTTAAATAAAAAAAAAAAACTAATTTCAAACTCAAAAATTGAGGCTGAAAATGGTTTTTATACTTACTTACTTATTTACTTAGAGACGAACCTGAGCCTCAACCAACCTGAGCCTCAACCAACATGCCTCTTCAGCCAGCTCGGTCTTTGGCTAACTGCCTCAAGTTTCGCACTTCAAATTCGTTGAGGTCGTCCTCCACTTGAGCGCGCCACCTAGGACGAGGTCTTACTTGACTACGTCTACCCTCTGGGATGGAATTGAAGATCCTGCGATCCGGAGCATTGTTGTCCATTCGCTCTACATGAGCCAGCCATCTTAAACGTGATATGCGTATTTTTTTGACCAGGTCAATGTCGCTGTACAGCTCGCATAGTTCTTGGTTGAACCTTCTCCTCCAAAGCCCGTTAACGCAGAGAGAGCCAAAAATCCTCCGAAGAATCTTACGCTCGAAACGACTAAGGATATCTTCATCCGCTTTAGATAGAGTCCATACCTCGGTGCCATAGAGCAGGACTGGGATGATTAGGGTTTTATACAGAGTCTCCTTTGTCTTTCGAGGGAGGGCTTTGCTACTCAATTGCCTTCCTAGCCCAAAGAAACAGCGATTGTTTGGAGTAATTCTTCGCTTTATTTCTGACGAGATGTTGTTTTTAGATGTTATAGCGGATCCGAGGTAAACAAAGAAGAGTTTTGCCAATGATGTCTATGTCGTCAGCGTAGGCTAGCAATTGCACATACTTGAAAACATGCTACTTTAAAATGGTTGCTACAGTTTAAAAATCCTGAGGGGCAAGTAGCAAGATGGATCGAACGATTGCAGACTTACGACTTCGAAGTACAGCATCGGAAAGGAAGACTGCACTGCAATGCGGACGCGCTTTCCCGCAGAACATATGAACCCAGTTGCATACATTTTGCACGAAAAGAGGAAATGGACGAAGGTATTTCTGTTCAGAGAATAAGAGCCAAACCTTTAGAGGGTTGGTGTGCCGAAGATCTTCGTAATGCACAAAAAGAAGAACCTGACATCGAGCCAATCCTTGTATGGAAGGAATCTAGAGAGAAACCAAACGCAAGAGACATCTCCGACAGAAGTCCTACTTTAAAGGCATACTGGGCGCAGTGAGACTCTCTCTATGTGGAAGATGGTGTTTTGCGGAAAAAATGGGAAATGCCGGATGGAAGATACTTTAAGATGCAGCTTGTGGTTCCACGATCGAAAGTAGAGGAGATTCTACGAAAAATGCATGATGGAGTATCCGGTGGGCACTTGGGAATCAACAAGACACTGGAAAAGGTATGCTTAGCTTTTATTGGCTAAGCGCAAGAAACGATGTAGAGAGATGGTGTCGAAAGTGCACAACATGCGCGGCTAGCAAGGGACCCAAAGTCAAAACACGATGTAAAATGCACCAGTACAAGTGAGCGCCCCGTTCAAAAGAATCGCCGTTGATATCACAGGCCCGTTCTCGGAAACTGAAAACGGTAGCCGTTACATCCTTGTTGTCATGGACTACTTCAGCAAGTAGCCGGAGGCGTTTGCGATATCCAATCAAGAAGCTAAGACCGTTGTCAAGCAGATAGTGGACCACTGGGTCTGCAGGTTCGGGGTGCCTATAGAATTGAATTCCGGTCAAGGGCGAAACTTCGAGTCGAAGGTATTCCAGGAAGTATGCGCATCACTCGGGCTAAAGAAAACAAGGACAACACCTCTTCATCCACAGTCTGATGGAATGGTAGAACGATTTAATAAGACCTTGAAGGAACATCTGTCCAAAGTCGTGAACGAGAACCAACGGGATTGGGATCCGCGAATTCCTTTATTTCTTATGGCCTACCGGAATGCGGTTCATAGTACAACTGGATACACTCCATCCGAAATTCTATTTGGACGAACTGCCCGGCTTCCAAGTGAGCTAAAATTTGGATTTCCTATTGAAGACCCAAAATGCGAAGAGGACTACGTGTTGAATCTTAAAGAAAGGATCAACGACATTCACCAGAGAACAAGAAACAACATAAAAATTGCGAGTGACCGCATGAAGACCAGATACGATGCGAGAACAACAGCACCTGAATTCAACGAGGGAGATCTGGTAAGGCTTTACAACCCACATCGTAGAAAGGGAAAATTGCCCAAGCTTCAGCAGGACTGGGAAGGTCCCTACCAAGTAGTTACGCGCATTGATGATGTCGTTTTTCGAATCCAACGAGGACCAAGAGCAAAATGAAAATTGTCCATTTGGATCACCTACATCGTTACCACGGAAACAACGATGATGTCCTTGTTCGGGACGAACAAAACTAAGAGGGGGATAATGTGGCAACAAAATGATTAGATATTCGGGGGATACATTTTGATTTAACGACATCTGTGGGATTCATTGTGTACAACTACCAACATTTATTGTGTGCAACAACCATGCTCCTAAAAGTATGCTACATATTTGCAATATATTTTCACTGAGTACTAATTCGAGACTCGAATAAGTACTGAAAGCTTAGGTTGTGCCAGAACCAGGCGGAACCTTATAAAAGCTTGTAAATTTTTATAAAGACAAGTGTAGATGGCATTGAAAGGCCAAAACTTCACAATATAATTTCCTTAGATTCACGGCTTTTTGCTTATAATTAGGTTCACTTTTTCATAAAATAACTAGGGCGATTCTGGCGTAAACTAATTATAGTTAAAAGTAACTTGGGGCGTCCGGGTCTCCCACGGACGAGGTTCCTTGGCGTGCTTGTTCTTTTTGTTTCTCTTACTTCTGGGAGCACTTTCCGGCCGTTAAATTTGTCTTCTTCCGATTTCTTACTGTCGGTGTTTGGCTGCCGCAGTCCAAGCAATGGGTTGCCAGAATTCGCCTATCCCCAGGAAAAGAATACTTCCATCACTTATCTGTATTTTTTACTTGCGATTATAGGTACTATAATACAAGTTACGCATTCGTGCAGAAAAAATAAAGTGCACGACTGGATTGCACGTACTTGCTCTTTGTGCGGTCACATTGTAAAATAAAATTTAAGAAAATTAAAGTGAACATCAAAGCATTTATTCGATTTTTGAAAATTTTGATTGTTCGAATAAAGTAAGTTAAATTGAATTGACTGACATAATTTAAACGCCATTTTATTTCTTTAAGAAACGCAAAAAAGTGAGAACTTTTTTTCAAAATCTTAAGAACAGTTTTTAAATAAAACGGTTTTCTTAACAACTTAAAAAAAATAATTCAAGAATACAATCTTAAGCACAAGAATAACATACATTAAAAAAAAATAAAAAAAAAAATTCATTTATCCATTTTCAAAATATTGATTTTTCAAAAAAAAAAATAATTTAATTATTAAAAAAAAGAAAAATAGTTAAAAATATGCAATATTACTTAAGCTACCTACATCTTTTTGAAAATCAATTCTTATAGTAAAAACAACCGGTCCTATGGCTATGGGAGTTAACGTTTTTAGCCCGCCATATTAATTTTTTTTTCACTAAAATGTAATTCTTACCTACAGTAGTGCACTGATTTGATTTCATAAAAAAAAATCTCAAAATAACCTTAGGTAAGTTCTAAATTTGAAGACGATTGGCCCAACCGTTTAGGCTACAGTCCAAAATACATCCGTACAGACAGATAGAAAAAATGTTTTGCACAGTTTGGGGGCTTTTAGAATGAGAGGTTTTGTCTTTAAAAAAATCAAAAAAAAAATTATTTTTCGCGTTCATAACCGCATAAATTGTGAAGTGACGGTCACTATAGTTAATGACACCAAAAAAAGATGTTCTTACTTGGGCGTTCTACACACTGACTCTCGTTCTAGGCCCTGTGGAAGTGCTGGCTGAAAGGTAAGTGGTTCCAAACGAATTCGGGGTGGATTCGAAGAATAACGAGTTCCATACCAGATATCCCCAAGCAAACCCATTAAACCTTCCTCTTTTTCCACTCCAGGCAGCCGAAACAGTAGCTAGACCAGGTTATAGCTTTGGTACCAAGTCCTTACGAAAAATCAATATCTGAGCATTTCCTCACATCACTGTCTAAAGTGGTGTAAAACTGGCATTTCAAATTAATATTGTTAAATTTTTTGTGGTTTACTTGAAGCGATTTTTTTTTTTTTTTTTTTTTTGAGAACATAGTGAAAACTTTATAAAATAATTGTTTTTTTTTAAATAAAAAGTGCAAACAATTATAATGTTTTTGTATTATTAGGGCCATAGTATTGTTTTCTCTAGAGTGGCTTTTGATAATAGTATATTATTATTACATACTCGCATTTGCATTCCACATAATGGATATATAGCTTCCTTCCTCCATTGAAGTTTGCCCTAGGAAAGCTTAGTTCATTAAGCAAAGTCTGTGTGTTTCCATAAAAATCACATTCGAAAAAAATTGGTTTGATCCATATTGGCCATCTTTCCCCTACGATTCCATCAATAAATTGAATTGGGTGGTCTAAAGCCACTGTTATGCAATATCAGAATTCAACTTAAGCTCTCGACTGTTAAATATGGCTTAATTTACGACTCTTTACTGAAAACTCATTACAAAAGTATACCTCAGAGCTAATCAAATTAAAAGCTTTTTACTGTCTTTTAAAATGAACTTATTCTACCAACAACGAATGCACTGTAATTTTCACGTCATCAGTCGTACAGAGTTTTGACTTTATCATATCTTCAACGAATGAAAATAAAGTAATGCTCTTATCAATGGTACTTTCAATAAAATATCGAATACTCATTTAGTATTCGGTTGAGTGCCAAAAGTATATGAAGTAAGACTTAAGGAGTTGGCGTTTAACGTTTTATAATACATATTTGACGTTTTAAATATTCAATTCTGTCTACTTCGATCATCGAGCTTAAGATCCGTGATCCATGCCAAACGTTATCTTGATTCAGTGTATTAAATTGTTAAATTGACGTAATTAGTTTGATAAATCATAATCACATATATTTACACATTGCAACTCAAGTACTTTATGTAAACGCGACGGTTTAGAAGAAATTAAAAACGTTTTTTCTGTGATAGTGAAATAGTTATTTCGCATTGCCAAGTGTACGACTAATTCTTAAAAAAATGTGATAACAGTTTTAAACATTTTGTCTTGTCTTTTTCGATTATCAGCAGACTAAAACAACACAATTTCCGATCAACAAGAAGAAAAATGCCACAAAAGCGTGTTTTATCGATTTGTTGCTTGTTTTTTTATTTATCACTGGTGATTGCTTACTAGAATGCAATTGCCATTATTAAACTACCATTGTTAATTATTTTATAACTAAACAATCGCAGCCTTGTGCGGGATGATAACACCTCGGAACTTCTTATATGATAAGCACAACCACCTGATTTCTTCACCCCTTATCAATATATGTACATAGATGCATTCTTTCATTTAATATTTTGGGATTTACATCTGTTGGTGTGATATTTATCAATCGAAATGATTGGGAAATCCAATCACTGGTCTACGATAAGAATTCTTGTGATAAAATAATAATCCCCGCGTAATATGTAAAGTAATCACAATACTCGATGAGTGTTCGTTCTGCTAATCGATTATGATACTAAAAAGCGTAAAATATGGTATTCGTTACGCAAATTTATGTTTTGATTCACTTGTTATTAATTTTGTTCATTTTAATTGAGAAGATAACACAAGTTCGGTGTTTTAGATGTTGAACATATGTACCTATACAACTTATTTGCAAGATTTTTTATTTTTGCCAAAAATTTTTGTTGTGTTTTTTTTCCGAGTATTGTGTTGCTGTGTAAGGTAGAAAAATATTTTTTTCAAAATGGATATTTTGTAGAAAGAACACTTATTTTAATTTGAAAAATGTCTCCAAGTGTCATATACTTTCAGTGTTTCTTATAGAGAAAAGTATTTGCATGAAACGAGCTTGCATTGCGAATGTTAAACATGGTAGGAACGTTGGACTTTTTAGGACAGACAATGTTTTCTTGCAGATATTTTACTAAGACCAAGTCTCCTTACTTTACCTTATTGTTTTATGGTTTATCTAAAGCTGATTATTTAAATAGAATTCACTGATAAAGTTAATGGCTTATTTTTACTTATTTGTTCATATCACTCTCAAGCTTTTGTATTGATATGAGGCAGCAATAACTGATTAAAGTTCAATACCCAAATAACAAAAAAGGGTCTGGATAACCATTCTGTTTAATGATTTTTAAAATTGTTGTAAAAGCAGTAAATTCTTCGAAGTCACATCATGTCACAGGAAGTTAGTAGTTAATCTTAATTTTCTTTGAACCGAACGACGATTTTTTCACTTTATGGTTCACCTGTGGGTGTTTTTTCTTTACCAATACCGCTAATCTCTAGTATTGAAGCTAACGATATATATGCGAACTTCTGGGAAAGTTAGTAAGTGTTAAAATATTGCTGGCCATATCTTGGGATTCTTTGCCTATATGTGATTTATCCTTTACCCGTCTTTAACGACAAGTCGGGATATGGTGATTACATGGTGATAAAAGGTGCCTCATATATGTTAAATATCATATTTTTGTATTACTTTTTTTTAGACAAAAACGCTTTATACATGCTAAGATGTGCTCATCTGTAAAGATTAAGTTTCTATAATAAAGATTGCCTTGATATTCTAACGTTCAAAACTCTTCAGAAAGTTCTAAAGTCATAACTCTATCCCGCAAATCCGGATCTAGCATTGAAACTTAGTTTCAAAAATCTTAAGAACTTAGAAATTTCTTCACATATAATTTATTCCTTGTAACTCGGTCTATAATCATTAGTTATTGAGTTTTAAGTGCTTGGAACTTGGTTTAGTAAAACTTATAAAACACTCATTTTTAGTTGTAAATGAATCAACCTTAATTGCCAGAAAGAGAAGACACGTGCTCAATTTGACTCTTCTGACTAATTCTGACTGAATTGACATCACGCTGTGTCCTTCCGATTATGTTAATATCATCGGCGTATGTGAGTAAATGGAGGGACTTTTGAAAGTTGTTTTTTTTTGAAGTTATTCTGGTGTTGGTGTGAGATTTCTGCACTATTTTTTCAAGTATGAAGTTGAAAAAGTCGCATGACAGCGCATCACCTCGTCTAAATCCTTTTTTGACTTCAAAGGTGTCGGTGAATTCTTTACCGACCTTGAGGGAACAGCGTGCGTTTTCCATCGTCATTTTACACAGACGGACGAGTTTGGCATTGATGCCAAAATTGCATATTGCTCTATAACTCGTCTCTATAAAAAACGCAGTTGTATGCGGCTTTTAAATAGATGAAAAGGTGGTGGGTATCAATTTGAAGTTCTTGGGTTTTATCCAAGATCTGCCAAAATGTGAATATTTAGTCGAAAGTGGACTTTCCTGGCCTTAAACCGCACGGATATGAACATATCAGGTTGTTAATGAATGGTTTTAGGCGTTCCACACAGTTGGTGGCAGTGGTAGTTGGTGCAGTTCAGGGTATCTATTTTTAGGCTCGGGCAAATTATGCAGAGATTCTATTAATCGGGCATGCTTTCTTCTTACTATATTATGCTTATATATAATTATTATTAGTATAGTGCAGCTTTGAAGAGTTGGACAGCTAGGCCATCTATTTCGCCCAGATGAAATGGACCACTCCGCCTTTTCGTCATTGCCGTTAATCAGTCTGCAGAAATGGTTTTTCCATATTCTCAGCAACGACTGCGATTCCACTACGATGTTTCCATGATCGTCTTTACAAGCCTCAGTTCGAGATTTGTAGCTTTGACCGTTTCTTTTTACCTTTTGGTAGAACTTTCGAACTTCATTCCTGCAATAACAGCTCTTCATTTCCTCAATCGCACACTTCTCATGATTCCTTTTTTACTTGCGATTATAGGGACTATAAGGCAAGTTTAGGATTCGTGAATATTAAAAAAATTGAGATAGCAATCAAACATGACATTACGATCATAGAGAAGTCTAAAAAAGTGATCGAGAAAAAATGTCTGTCTGTCTGTCTGTCAGTATTTATAACGAGCTGCAACCTAAACGGCTTAAGCGAACATCTTCGAACTTGGTGTGTGTGATTATTTTGGCATTCCCCAGAGGGGAAATTGAAATTTTATTTTTAGCCCTAAAAATAACGGGACCTGCCATATGACCGTTTAGGAATATCTTATTTTTCTCGAAAACGGCTCCAACAATTTTAATGAAAATTTTTGAGAATATTTTTGTTGGTATTATATAGGAAAAGTCTATTAACGGGACCTTTCATATAACGGTTTTTTTATTTTTGAATTGTTCGGTTACGGCTATTTGGATTTCTGTCGAATTTTATATTTAAAAAGATCTAGATAGCCAAATTAATTCTGCATATCAAAATTTTGAATAACTTTTTTCTAATTAAAATTACTTTTTGAATTTTTTTTTTGAAAAATCAATATTTTGAAAACTAATCATAATAAATTATTTTAAATTTTATAATCACATGTATTTTAATAAATTCTAAAAAACTGCATACCATAATTAAAAAAAAGGATTCCTTTGGAGGTTATTTGAGCCTCGATCGGCAAAGGATCTGGAGATTTCTTGCGATTGCAGCCGTCCGACGTTAAACTTCGTACCTTGGCTACAAAACGAGGTAGTGATAGTGGTCTGAATCAAGGTTGGCCCCTCGGAAAGTTCGAACATCTGACTTACTGGAGTAGTGCCTTGCATCAATCGCAATGTAGCCAATCTGGTTTATAATTGATTGATCAGGGGATCTCCATGTCCCTTCTGAATATTAAGGTGTGGGAACTTGGTACTAGCTATTACAACATTTCGCACCGCAGCAAAGTCAATTAGCCTGAATCCGTTATAGGAGTTGGTGTCTTGCAAGCTGTGTTTTCCGATTGTACCACCAAAGATATCTTCTCTTGCTAGCTTGGCGTTAAAGTCGCCTAGGAAAATTTTAATGCCATACATAGGTTATTTCCAGGATTTCATAAAACACATCTTTGGTGTCATCATCTTTTTGCTCTGTGGGGTATGCGCTCCTATAAGGCTTATATTGGCAAATTTAGCCTTGATGCGGATTGTCATGAGGCGCTCTTTGACACATTTGTAGCTCAAAAACTTCTTGCCGGAGCCTGCATCCAACGACGACTCTACATTGGATGTAATAAGCGCGGTTTTTGTTGTGTATATAGGTATAGCAGTTGCCAGAGTAAGTTTTGCAGTTTTTTTTTTAGTTTTGAATGAATGGCATTTTCTTGGGTGACATTTATATCTGATTACAGCAGTGAAGGGCCTCCGCTAGTTGTTTTCAATTAACTTATGAGCACTCCCTGGAAGTGTTTTCATGTATCTCATATACATAAAAAGAGTCCCAAACTTAATTGAGACTGAGACCTCAAATATAGGCAACAAAATCATAGAAAGAAAAAAGGCTATAGACTTCTTTTCAGCATACAAATCTGCAGGGCCTAATAGAATAATCCCTATTATGCTTCCAATAAAGTGGTGAGAATTCAATGTTATTTTCATTCCACTCACACAAAACCAAAAAAATCCTTTCTCCTTAAAAATAATAATTGAATAAGTTTTTTTTAGTGTTGAAACATCCCAAATATTGCGGACCACACAATTAATGGGCATCACTCCGCACACATCTAAATATCTTGAGATCTATAACTATATATCGTGGAAAGAAAACGTAAAAGAAAGCATTTTCGACCACCAGTAGCCCAACAAACATCAATTATGCCAAACCTCAGGTATGCTTGCTTTGGTGGCCACCCCTAGATAAGGCAATCGACCTTAAAACCATGACTAAGATTCGAACACAAGCGTGTATTGGTACGAAAAACCGACTTTTTCAAAAAGAAGCTTAAGCACTTAAGGAAGGTTATGGATGAGGGGAAAAAAGGAGTCGATTAACATTGGTTTTGAATGCTTTCAAATTGAAATGGCAAGGGAAACCCCCGCCGGGTAAACTATTCCAAATTCGTGTTTTTCGGCTAAAAAAAGAATCTCTATATTTAACGGTACGTCCGAAATTGGGTTTAAGGGTGAACGGAGGAGCATTCCTTGTGAGACGAGTATTTCGAGTGAAACTTTTAGGGGGAATAATGCAACTGGCTACCTCGAGTGAGCAATTTTTTATAAAAGAAACGATACAATTTGGCAAGGCATAAAACATTGCGTCGGTGATCCAGAAAAGCAATTGTTTCAGAGACGATTCTATTTCCTATCAGTCTTAACGCTCTGTTTTGTATTCTGTGTAGCGATGCTTGATAAGCACCTGTCCAGAGGTGTGGGTTATACTCAAGTTTTGGGCATATAAACGCTTTATAATTGTGGAGGGTCCAACTATTTCTGAGTTCTATCTATATCGAGTTCTTAAATTTCGTTAAAACGAAATTTAGAAGATAGAAATGGGGCTCAGGCATTAATATTTTCATTAAAAAATAAACCAAGTTAGTGATCGTAATTGGGACATATTTTTGAAGGTTAAAAAACCCGCAAGAGAATACCAAACTAGAGAATTCAGAAGTCCAAGGTTGATTTTTAGAATGTTAATGTGTTTGAAGTATAATCATTTAAATGACCACTTCATGTCTGGACATTATGCGCTCCAAAATGATAGTTGTTATAAACTTAAGAGAATTAGTATTGTTCAGGAAATAGTATATTGTTCACAGAGACTTATCACTGCAATAATAAAAGGCGTTCAATAGGTGGTAGCCACCGGTGGCTCTTAAGACTTGATTACTTTGATTTGTTATTAACCACTTAATTATATTACAAGGTGTAATAAATACATTTTTTAAGTGCTTTAAAAAAAAACTTAGTTACATATCTAACCAAAACATTCAAAAGGACTTAAACAAACATTTCCTTAGGTTGCATTTTTTTAATATATCACTGTAGATTTTATCAAACATTTTTGTATTTAAAAGTATCATTTTTTGGTGATTGCATTTTTGTGTACACAGTTCTTTTTCTTTTTTATTGTATCTGTATATTTTCTTTTGTAATCTGATTGTTAGCCAATAATATTTTGTGATTCCTACTTTAAAAATATAAAATGAAGAAACCCGTCAAAATGTATTGCTTTGCTTTAATATAAATTAAAGGATTATTGTCAAGTGTTTATATATTTAACTGAAGACAAAGATTATTGGAAACTACGTCGAATGTAAACAATTGTTTGATTAATTTCTTAGCGTTAAGACAATCAACAGTTTTTCAAAAGTACAATATAAAATGCTGAGCGGACCTGAGCCTCAACCAACAAGCTTCTCCAGCCAGCTCGGTCCCTAGCTAGCCGCCTCCAGTTTCGCACGTGGAGTCGGTTGAGGTCCTCTGCCACTTGTGTGCGCCACCTGAGTCTCGGTCTTCCTCTACTGCGCCCTTTGGTTTGGAGCATTGATGTTCATCCGCTCTATATGACCCAGCCATCTGAGACGTTGAATTTTTACTCCTTTGGCTAGGTCTGTGTCGCTGTACAGTCGATACATTTCTTCATTGTATCTTCTTCTCCACTCTCTGTTAATGCTTACGGGACCAAAATCACCCGTAGAATCTTTCTCTCGAAGCAGCCTAAAGCGTACTCATTCACTTCTGACAACGTCCATCCGTCTGCACCATACAGCAGGACTGGGATGATGAGAGTCTTATAAAGGGACAATTTAGTTGCCCGAGGAGGGCTTTGCTACTCAATTGCCTTCTAAGCCCGAAGAAGGAGCGATTGCCAAGAGTTATTCTTCGTTTGATTTCAGCTCTGGTGTTGTTGTCTGAATTAATAGCGGAGCCCAGGTAAACAAAGTCCTTAACTACCTCTAAGTTATAGCTGCCTATGGTGATGTTTTATCCAAGACGCCGATGTTGGGTGTCTCTTCTTGGTAACGGCATACAATTAGTTTTGCCCTCATTGACTGCTAAGCCCATCTTCGCCGCTTCCGTCTCAATATTCACAAAAGCGCTACTGACATCTAATAATCTAATGTTGGTGTGAATGTTCTGCACTATTCTTTCAAGTATGATGTGTGAAAAAGTCGCATGACGGTATGACGTATCGCTTTGTCTATATCTTTTGTTGACTTCGAAGACGACGGTAAGGTCTTTACAGACCTTGACGAAACAGCGTGCGTTTTCCATCGTCATTTTACACATGCGGACGAGTTTGGCGGGGATGCCAAAAGTGCACATTGCTCTATATAACTAGTCTCTATAAATGCTCTTAGTTTATTTTTGATAGAACTTTCTAACTTCATTCCCACAATAACAGCTCTTCATTTCCTCAATCAAGTGTTCTCATGATTATTTTTTTCTTTCTGAGAAGCCGATGTCTCTCTTTCCTCTTCTGCTCGTAGAGCACATTGCACATGGGCAGTTCTGGTCCCACTTTGCAGCGCCGCCTTGTATGCTTCTTGTTTAGCTGCGTGTGCTTGCCGGCACTGATCCTCAAACCAGGGGTTTCGTTGTGATGGCCGTGTAAAACCCAGCACTTCAGAGGCGGCTTCCCTGATGGCATTTTGGCAATGGTGGCACTGGTTCTCAATAGTTGATGCTGGCTGTAAGGAATTCATTTGGAGGTTATTTGAAACTCGATCGGAAAAGGACTTACGATTGCAGCCGTCTGACGTTAAACTTCATCACAGTATTACCTCTATATTGGCGTTGGTCAGGATATGCTCAGTCGTACCTTGGCTGCAACGAGGTTGTGGTCTGATTCAAATGTTTGCCCCTCGGAAAGTTCGGACATCCATCATCGATCGCAAAGTGGTCAATCTGGTTGACAGCTGATTGATCAGTGGATCTCCAAGTCCCTTTGTGAATGTTGAGGTGTGGGAACTTGTTACTAGATATAACAATATTTTGCTTCGCAGCAAAGTGGACGAATCCACATCCAAATAAGCACTGTTTTTGTTGTGTATAGCAGTTGTCATAGTAAATATCGCAGTTTTTCATTTTTCTTTTTCCTATCGCATTTCTTGGATGGCGGATATATCTGCCTTGCTTTTGAAATGGCCGGGAAGTTACCTTGACGGCACAACCCCCAACCTGGAGGACCAGGACCTTATTGTGACTCTCAAGACGAAGAGCCGGATAAACCGCTCCTCATAGGCCTGAGCTTCGAAAACGTCGTAGTAGCCCATATAAGGTGCTCCCTAAGTAGTTTAGCCTGACTGGAACTGTAGACGACACCGTTGATTCCATCTAGAGAATTCTTCCGCTGCCGCCTGAATGCAAGGAGTCGTCTCTTAGTGGAAACACTCCTCACCCCCTCTCTCGTTGGCTGCCACCAACAACCTTCCAAAGGGCTTGGAACCCAATCTCCAGTTAGGTACCCGATGTTCACCACGTGAAGGTGAGAGTAGGAGTTGATAGACAGAGGTGGATGCTTGTACCCCCCTTGGGGACACATGTTTACCCTTTGAACAGCACAAATCTGAGTTTGCCTCGGGTAAAAGAGAGGGTAGACTAAGCTTTCCATAATCTCTGTAAGTGGAAATCAGGATAAAATTTCTGTTAACGATAGTTAGGAAGATAAAACTATAAGACAATAAGATCATGTTTAGATTCATCTGACAATCACATTGGAGTGTTAAAAAAAATATTTTCATTGTCATTATTAGTGAAAAAGAAATTGATAAATATAAAGAATTCGAAGTAGTATGCGGAAACTGTTAAAGCAAATTTTTAAATCATAAGAATTTAACATATCGATAAAATTTGTTTGGAATAGCTTATCCTTTATAAGATTCAAGATTAAAACCTCATCAAAGACAATATTATGATAAGGTGGCAGTATTCGGGATTATAAAAACAACCTAAATATACCCTAAAACTCAAAAGCCAAACAATTTTAAATATTAATTAAAAAAATATATACTTCCCTAGATACTACCAGCTTTTCTTAAGCTACCTCTTTTTCCGATCTGGACACCATCTCTTCTGTAAAGAGGGAAGGGGAGACTTTATAAATATATTAAGAGTTGTGTCTTAAAAAAGTGTTTGACCTTTAAATTGCTTTTATTTTTTTTTAACCAAAAAATTTATGTTTTAAACTAAGTTATCGATAACAATGTGACATCGATTTAAAATGTTAACACGTCATATACAATGGATCCCACTTTTCCTAACAGTGATTTCTTTAGTATTACTGATTCGCGAGACAAACGCAGAATTGGACTCCGAACCACAGTTTGACATCAAGTATACACCATCAACCAATAAAATAGAATTCACGCTAGAAAGTGAAGACTATTATATTAAAGGAGTCACTTGTAGAAACTTGCAGGCAAACATCAATGGAACCAATGCTTGGTAGTAAAATTACATTTCAGTTTTAAAAGAAATCAATATAATTCACTGTGATTTTTGTTTGAATGATATATGATTTCAGTGAGGACCTTGATCCATGCACTTTATATACAGCGACTCTTTTTATAGCTCCAATTGATGAAAACGGTCAAAATGGTATTTTTGATAGGACACTTGAAGTAAATACAACTTATGCATGTAAGTTATTTAGGTGTTTTTGTTTTTAATTCGTTGTAAGGAAAGCTACTTTTTTAGTGCCTCATGTGGAGCTTCATAAGGTTGTCCCTGGTCAATTTAGCATTTTTATAAAATGGAACACAACATATCGATCTTGCATCTCTAATTTTGAAATAACAGTTAAATCACCAAATAAAGAATATAAAAATGAACTTCAAAATGATAAGGACAGTATTGAAATCGAAACATTAAATCCATGCCAAGTTCATGATATTCAGCTAAAAACAACAGATGTTACTGGACACCTTATTGCTGATCCGATTAAAACGACAGCTGAAACGGATTACGCTGGTAAGTTATCTTCGTAATTGTGTACATAAACGTCTCTATGCATATCGCTGTTTCGTATGTAACATGGAGCTTTACCGACTGTTCTGAGGGCTTTTTACTTGCGATTATAGGGACTATAAGGCAAGTTTGGGATTTGTGAATATAAAAAAAATTGAGATAACAATGAAACATGACATTACGATCATAGGGAAGTCTAAAAAAGTGATCGAGAAAAAATGTCTGTCTGTCGGTCTGTCTGTCTGTCTGTCAGTATGTATAACGAGCTGTAACCTAAACGCCTTAAGCGAACATCTTCAAACTTGGTGTGTGTGATTATTTTGGCATTGTCCAGAGGGAAAATTGAAATTTTATTTTTAGGCCTAAAAATAACGGTACCTGCTATATGACCGTTTAGGAAAAGCTTATTTTTCTCGAAAACGGCTCCAACGATTTTAATGAACATTTTTGAGAATTTTTTTGTTGGTATTGACTATCATTTGATTAGAACCACATATACGGGAAAAGTCAATTAACGGGACCTTTCATTAAAGGCTCTTTGGATTTCTGTCAAATTTTATATTTGAGAAGTTCTAAGTAGTTTTAATAATTCTGCATATCAAAATTTTTAATAATTTTTTTTTTCTAATAAAAATTAATTTTTTAATTTTTTTTTTGAAAAATCAATAAAAAATAAAAAAATAATAATAAAAAATAAATATATAATAAAATTATTTTAAATTTTATAATGACGTATATTAATAAACTCTAAAAAACTGCGTAAAAAAAAAAAGAATTTCAAAAAACTAAAAATAAAAAACAGGATTTTATCAAGACCGGTCCTACAATTTTCGAAATACATTTTTCATAAATTCTTTGTTATTTAAGACGTATGGTGGCGTACTTCATTTTTACTAAAAACCGTTACATATTATGGTTTTGATAGGTTTTATAAGTTCAAACTGTGTTACTTTCAACGTAAATGTTATTTATTTTTGTCCAAGATCTTTCTTTTCAATGTAATTAGGCACATAAGAGCACGTATTATCAGAAATTTCTATCCAACAACAAATTCAAAGAATCCCAACCAGAAGTGAATTGGTAATGTAAAGATATTTGTACTGAAAAGAAGAAAAAAATCATATTTTGAAACAGACGATGTAAAAATTGCAACTTGCAATTTTTCTTCTCAATTTTGGAAACTGGCAAAGAAGCTCAATGGAACAATACCAATCATCAATCGCAATTTGAGCCCAGAAGTTTTTCGCACTTGCTTTGATAGCTACTCAACCCCTTAGATTCTTGTGTATCTTTTCAGTATGCAAATCTGGGCCTGCCGAATAGTACCTCGATACTTTTATTGCTGAAGTATGGGTTACCGGTCAAAATATTATAGGAAAATATCCTCGGTCAAAATATCGCAGCTTTTAAAATATAATCTTAAAATACCCTATATTATTATAAATGACATCACTAGGTTTTGAGAACTTTGGCAGTGAGATACGTATGGGCGCCAGCATGCAACGCCCCTGCTTAAATTAACTATACTCATAGCAGGTATATGTGGTTGGGTATGGGTATATGCAGTTCCTTTTGTATTTTGGGGGGGATATTTTGACCGAGGATTTTATAAATATGGAACCGAGTTGCTAGTCAAGAGGCTACCTGGCTACGTAGGGTGTGCAGTAGGCTGGAACGTAAATCAATGGTCTAAAGTTTCCGGACAATGCTGTCTCGTGGTCCAGTTCCACAGAATCCTTTCTATTATTGATATATCGCTTTGCAGGCGGCAGTGGTGCAATACATAAGATGTTTGCTTGTGAACCCACAAAACATGACTTCCAATCTCAGTTGGGTTGCAATTTTAAAACTCCTAGTGCAAGCTGGACGCTTTCCGTGGATTTTAATTTCACCTAATTCTCTATCTATTGCACCGAAAAAAATGATCCTATCTTTCTAATTCTTCTAAATAGTGTCGTTCAGCATCCAGCTGCATTTTAAAAGGCAATGGCGCAAAATTATAGTCAATAAACTTATTTAGTGTGAAGCTAGGTTGTATCAAAATATAAGGTAGTTTCACATTAAATTTTTGATAATTTCGACTTCAACTTTCTACGATTTTGCGCCAAATGTACCTTACAGACACATAGTTAAAAAATAAAAGGCACGACTGGGTCGCACGTACTTGCTCTTATGTGCTTATCCTTTTTAAGTGCAGGCGTCTTTTTGACAAAGATTTTATTTTAATATTTTTTGTATGACGTGCAACTTCCTTAGAATCGTTTTGGGGTGAAGCTCGAACGAACATGCGTCACGACAAAGGGATAAACACATAAATATATAGGATTGTTAGCTTTTGCAGTTTTTTAGTGTAGTATTATCTTTCCACTTGCTGCTTACTGTTTATAATATAATTTGCTAATAGAAAGATACAAAGGACTTTTTTCAGTTAAATTTTCATTTTGGTATGGAAAAATTTGAACAACTGGCATAAAGATTCGTCGGAATCAGCAGTATGGCAATAATGCTAGGTAAAGGGACCTTTATACGTCCCAATATGGGACCAATGGAATTTATAAAGGATTTAGGTACCTATAATAAGGTTGGAAGGAAGGTAGGTACTAAAATTAAGATACGTGTTCCAACTACTGTTAAGCCAGTAGGTATAGAGACAATATTAAAAGTTAACACAGTGGTTTTGTTTATTTATAGGAAGGTGTAAACTTTTGTTTTCTCGATTGAAATTTTTTGCATTCATTAGTAATCGAATAGTTTTTTTTATTTGTTAGTTGTTTTTGTGTGTTTATCAAAGGCTTCCTTATTTATTCTGTGCTTTTATGATGATGAAAAATACTTTAAAATACGTAAGTATGTATGTAATGTAGGTTGTCACTTTCTTTTATTTGACTAATGGCTTGGCTAGGGCTTAGCCGAGCAATATGAAATAAAATGTTGGGGAAAAAAATTTATGAATTCAAAAAAACACTACTCATAACGTTTTTTGGAAAAAATGTTGTAAGCCATCTTATTTCTTTTGCAGTTTTCTATTTTATGAATTTTTCATTTCAAAATCGTTCGACCAGTTTTTTCAAAAAAATGTTTTTTTTTGAAAAACTTTTCGAAAACATATTTTAAAATTTTTTTTAGTATGTCAATTTTAAGAAATCTATAGTTTATACTAGGAGAAAAATTTAAAAAAAATCTATAGATCCGTTTTCAAAATATTCAAAAAACAAAATATTTTTTTAAAAAAATTATTAAAATTAAAAAAAAAATGTTTTTGAAAATTTTGATAAGCAATATTATTTAAATCCAGCTGCATTTTAAAAGGCAATGGCGCAAAATTATAGTCAATAAACTTATTTAGTGTGAAGCTAGGTTGTATCAAAATATAAGGTAGTTTCACATTAAATTTTTGATAATTTCGACTTCAACTTTCTACGATTTTGCGCCAAATGTACCTTACAGACACATAGTTAAAAAATAAAAGGCACGACTGGGTCGCACGTACTTGCTCTTATGTGCTTATCCTTTTTAAGTGCAGGCGTCTTTTTGACAAAGATTTTATTTTAATATTTTTTGTATGACGTGCAACTTCCTTAGAATCGTTTTGGGGTGAAGCTCGAACGAACATGCGTCACGACAAAGGGATAAACACATAAATATATAGGATTGTTAGCTTTTGCAGTTTTTTAGTGTAGTATTATCTTTCCACTTGCTGCTTACTGTTTATAATATAATTTGCTAATAGAAAGATACAAAGGACTTTTTTCAGTTAAATTTTCATTTTGGTATGGAAAAATTTGAACAACTGGCATAAAGATTCGTCGGAATCAGCAGTATGGCAATAATGCTAGGTAAAGGGACCTTTATACGTCCCAATATGGGACCAATGGAATTTATAAAGGATTTAGGTACCTATAATAAGGTTGGAAGGAAGGTAGGTACTAAAATTAAGATACGTGTTCCAACTACTGTTAAGCCAGTAGGTATAGAGACAATATTAAAAGTTAACACAGTGGTTTTGTTTATTTATAGGAAGGTGTAAACTTTTGTTTTCTCGATTGAAATTTTTTGCATTCATTAGTAATCGAATAGTTTTTTTTATTTGTTTGTTGTTTTTGTGTGTTTATCAAAGGCTTCCTTATTTATTCTGTGCTTTTATGATGATGAAAAATACTTTAAAATACGTAAGTATGTATGTAATGTAGGTTGTCACTTTCTTTTATTTGACTAATGGCTTGGCTAGGGCTTAGCCGAGCAATATGAAATAAAATGTTGGGGAAAAAAATTTATGAATTCAAAAAAACACTACTCATAACGTTTTTTGGAAAAAATGTTGTAAGCCATCTTATTTCTTTTGCAGTTTTCTATTTTATGAATTTTTCATTTCAAAATCGTTCGACCAGTTTTTTCAAAAAAATGTTTTTTTTGAAAAACTTTTCGAAAACATATTTTAAAATTTTTTTTAGTATGTCAATTTTAAGAAATCTATAGTTTATACTAGGAGAAAAATTTAAAAAAAAATCTATAGATCCGTTTTCAAAATATTCAAAAAACAAAATATTTTTTTAAAAAAATTATTAAAATTAAAAAAAAAATGTTTTTGAAAATTTTGATAAGCAATATTATTTAAATCATAAAACACTACATATTTTGAAAATTTCATCAAAATCCGTCAATTAGTTAACGAGAAAGTCTGATTTAAAAAAACCGGTCATATGGGAGGTACCGTTATAAAACTTTTTCTGAAAAATCCATTAAAATTTAAAGATAGATTTTGCACAGAAAACATCATTCTGAAAGTTTAATCAAAATCGTAGGAGCCGTTTTCGAGAAAAATAAGTTTTTTAATAAAAGTTATATGGCAGGTACCGTTAGTTTTGGAGCTAGAATGCCAATTCCAAAAACTGTCGGGTAGAGCACTCTAAAAATACTATATACCAAGTTTGAATCAAATCGGCCCAACCGTTTAGGCTGTAGATATCGATACGGACAGACAGACAGACAGACAGACAGACAGACAGACAGACAGACAGACGGACGGAATTTCCGGACCCACTTTTTTTGACTTCTCTATCATCGTAATATCATGTTTGATTGTTAGAATTTTTTTTTTTTTTTTTTACGAATGCATAACTTGCCTTATAGTCCCTATAATCGCAAGTAAAAAGAAAAAAGACTACTGTAAGTTTTGGAATATAATTATATTCCTAGAATAATATAAATAATAGGTTAAGCGGGGTGATATTCGATAGTCAAATCATCTAAATCGAATCTTAAGGATCCATTGCTGTCCCCAAGAATAGGTGGAATATGTGAGGAATAAGTGAGGAATTTGAAGGGGGGGGGGGGGGCGGTATTTAGATATGGGTTGCCTCGTCGAAAATATATCTCCGAGGGCTGTTTTCCTGGACAGTTGAGGTCTACCTAGCTTTTCAATGTATTCTGGATTTTTATTTAAGATGTTTGGCCAAAGATTTCCTGAGACCCAACAGTTATCAAGTTTTAAACATCTCTCGTTTGCGGCTTTGAGGAAATATTCGAGAAATCTTGTTTTCTTATTTTCCAATGGCTCAAGTACCTAGGGAACGTTTTGGCTTGGTTCCATTTGATGAACGGTTTTTGGCCACTTCGTCAGCCTTTTCGTTTCCATAAATGTCGCAGTGTACGGAAACCCATCGGATGGTAACCAGGTTTGTTTCACTGATTTGCTGCAGGTTATTGCAACATCTGTAGATCAGTTTAGACTTGGAGATGATTGCCGATATGGCCTTGATTGCCGCTTTTGTGTCTATGAAAATAAAAATATCAATGTTTTTGTTCTCCAGGTTAAAACATATAAGTTGTTTTGCTGCTTCACCTACTGCGAGCACTTCTACCAGAAAAACACTACTGAAGTTTGGCAACCTTATAGATCTATTTATTAGTGGTCAGCATTCTCTCGTAGGAAAGTCTATTAGTGTCGGTTTGTTAGTATAGACGTTTTGGCTATCAGTGTCTATTTAATTTTCTATAATTTTATGACCATACTGGCCCTTGTTCCGGTTGTTTGAATACCTTTATCTTAAGGCACTTTTGGACACCAGCTCCTTTATGAAAAGGTTTATTGGGGCTAATGAGAGAAAGGTTTCTAGGGCTGCGGTTGGGATAGTTCTTAAAGCACTTGTAGTACAAATGCACGCTAGTCTTTAAATTTTTGTCATAGATTTGAGATTGGTTACCTTTTCAAGGGCAGGCCACCAAAAAAACATGCGTATGTCAGAATTTGTCTGACGGTAACAGTGTACATCCAATGAATGGGTTTTGAGCTAGGACCCCATCTCCTACGAAAAAATCTACTGCAAGTATAGAAAGCTATTGAGGCTTTCCTTTCTCTTTCTTTGATGTTTTCTTTCCAGTCTAATTTACGGTCTAATACTAACCCAAGATATTCTGTTGTAAAAGTTCTGATCGTGAGTTCCTTACCACTTAATTCTGATTTTTCAATTCTTTTTTGGAGTATACGGTCTATCCAATTAAATATTATAGTCTAGGACTTGCCGAATCGCACTGTATGTTATTAAAATCCCCTTCAATGTCAAGAAATGCCCCTAAAGTAAATTATTTGAATTAGATTGATTTGCTCTTCATGTAGGCATGTTGGGCTTGAGGGCATTGACTCCTAAAGTTTTGAGAAAAAATGATGATAAGCTTATTGACCTAAAATCTTTTGGTTCAGTATGACTAGGCTTGCCAGCTTTCGGAATGAAAATGACATTGACTTTTCTCCAACTGGTTGGAATTTTTTTTTTTTTTTTTTTTATATTAACTCTTTTCTTTTTTACAATAATAATTACAAAACAATAATAAACACAATTCTAAAATGCATTATAAAAAGAAGAAAGATAAACAGGAATTCATTCTGTATCCATGTGAGACTAGAGGCGAATGATCCTTTTAAACCATATACTTAATAAGTTGTGGGGTAAACGTAAATTAAGAAAAAAAATATTAAACTAAAAAAGGTATTGTAAAATAAAAGCAAAATTAAACAAACCAAAAAATAGAATTCGTATAAAGATATGAAAAAAAAACAAAGAATTTATTTGAATAACATATTATATAATATTGAAATTTTAAGTGTCTGAAAAGCAAATGGGTTAGGAAAATGACAAATTTTTCAAATGATTTTGTGTTTGTAGTAAGTTATTTAAACAATGTTTATGAGTAGATTTTTGAATCCTGAGCTATCCATTTTGAAAAGCCATTTTTTAACTTTATTTAAAAAGACGTTTAATTTATTTATAATTCTTATGTCGTGTGGCAGTTTGTTAAAAAGTTTAGGTGCAGTAACAGTAAAAAAGTTTGAGTAATGAGTCTTGTTTGAGGTTGGCACATTAACAAGAGCTTTAGTATTGACTCTTAAGCTGTATACATTTGAACTTCGGATTGTAGAAGTGAAACCACTGCGGATGAAGAATACTTTGAGTACTTTATAAACATAAAGATGCTTAAGAGGTAAGATGCGAAGTTCCTGAAACAGAGGCCAACTGCTTTCTAACCTATTTTTGTTGCAAATTAATCGTATTATATGCTTTTGTGCTATAATGAGAGGTTCAATGGTATTCAGATATGTCCCTCCCCATCTTGATATACCATACTGCAGTTTCGAATGTACAAGTCCGTAATAAATCTTTAACATTAAATTTTTTGAACAATACGATTTTAGCATGAACATATTACGAGTTACAGACATCATATATTTATGTAACTCAGCTGTATGTGCCTTCCAATTCAAATTCTTGTCGATTAAAACTCCTAAATATTTAAAATTATCAACTGATTCAATTTTAAAACTATTCGAAGAACAGAAAGCATTTGTATTGAAATTGTCTTTGCCACAGGTGTGTAAGAACATGCTTAATTTTTCACATTCAGCCGAGTGAAAATATATCCCGCATTCAATCGATTCCAAATTTTGAAGACTGCAAACCATAAGCTTTGTTTTTTCGCTTATCAAAAGTTCATGTTTTGCAAACCATTGCCTTAAAATTTGTAAATCCTTTTGTAATTTGATACAGGATTCAAATAAATTGGTGCTGTTGTAAGTGCCATGTCGTCAGCGAAAGCTGTTATATTACTACCAACATTTTGTACGAATATGGAATTCACATAAATCAAAAATAAAATCGGACCCAAAACCGAGCCCTGTGGTACACCGACGACTATTTCCATCTCTTCGCTGAAGACATTATCAATTTTAACTCTTTGAGATCGCCCACTTAAATATGAGGCAAACCAATTATAGACCGAACCCCTAAATCCAGCTTTATAAAGTTTATCCAACAGAATATTATGATTGACCATGTCAAATGCCTTGGTCATGTCAATAAATAAAGCTACCGTACTATTTTTATTGTTTAAACCCGAACATAATTCGCTGCACAATTTCAGAATGGCATCTTCTGTGGACATACCTTCACGGAATCCAAATTGTGTATCGCTCAAAAAACAGTTTTTTTTTAAGAACGACCCTATGCGTGGTTTCATTAACTTTTCAAATAATTTAGAGAAGGTAGGGAGTAAGGAAATGGGTCTATACTGACTTGTTTGTTTTCGGTTGCCTTTTTTAAACAAAGGAATAACTTCAGCAGCTTTTAGGGATTTTGGAATAATACCACAATTCACACTCTTGTTAAATATGTAGGATAATATGTCTGTAATGTAAAATGCAATACGCTTAAGAATATAATTTGTAATTCCATCGGAGGTGCATGAATGCTTGTTATCAAGACTCATAATAGATTTATAAATTTCATATGAAGTAAAAGATTCGAAGACGAAACTATTGCTTTGAGACCTATCGCAAGATATATCTGGAAATAAGTCACAACTACAAACAGTTTGCGGTGAGCAAGGTTTTGATTCAGTGGCCACAGATACAAAAAAATTATTAAAAGCGTTAGCAATATCCACTGGGTTAGACATTGCAATATTTTCAATTTCTATTTCCATTATTTTTTCCTTGGTAACTCCCTTATTAAGAAAATTATTAACCACCCTCCATTCCTCCTTAATATTTCCTCTGCAATTCTCAAATTTCCTAGAATAAAATCCATCCCGACAAACTTCTACTTCTTTTTTAACGTCCTTACTGAATTTGATAAATTTTTGCTTGAGTCTTAGGCTTCGAGGGTTACGTTTTAATTTTGTTCGCATCAAGTTTTTTTTGTTAATCATTTTTAGTAGGCTTTCCGTAATCCAGGCTTCAGTCGTTTTGACTTCGAACTATTTTTTGACGTAGACTGAATTTTAGTGGAACTTTTGATGTAAGTTTTTAAAATGTTTAAAAAGTTATCGTAGGCTAACGAAGGATTGGCTTCTTCATAGACCTCTTCCCAAAATTCAAATTTTAAATCATTGTTTAGTTTTTTTAAAATCAACTATTTCTTTCGCCGGAAATGGAATGTATCGATTGGTATCTATATTATTTGGTGTTAAATGATCCAATTTTAAGCTTATCAAGCAATGGTCAGTAATTTTACAGTCCATAACATCACTAGAAAGTTTGGGTTTAAATTTCTTATGAAACCTTACAAACATATGATCTATACACGTCTGAGTTTCGTCTGTTATTCGAGTTGGTTCATTGATGAGTGAATCAAGCCCATAAGACGACATAAGAAGCAAGTAGTTGTTGGAGTCATGATTAATTTCTAAGATATCGATATTTATGTCTCCCAAAATCAGTAAATTCTTTGATTTTATACCTCTAAGAATATCATCCATCTCATGAAAGAATATACTTTTACTCAGATTATTCTCATGTAAACGATAAACACATAGAATCGTAAATTGTTCATTGCCTATCATAAAATTAATTTGCATCGTATCGGCACTGCTCATATTAATGTGCTTTACCTCACACTTGGCTGCATAAAAACTCTTCACAAACACGGCAACACCACCTGCCCTATACGAATTATTGCAATTGCCAAAAAGTTCATAACCAGGGATACTAAAGATAGATAGCTCATCATCATACACCCATATTTCAGATAAAATAATAAAATCAGCGTCAAAATTTAGTGCATCTATGTGTGTTACAAAAGAATTAAAATTTGCTCTCATGCTACGAATATTTTGGTGGATAAAAAACAAATTATTTTGCTTAAGGCTTTGACAATGTTTTGCATAATTTGAAGGAGAAGAATGCATTTTAGTTTTGTTTACAAAATTAAGAAGAGAAAAAAAATTAATGAAATTAAAGACCATTTAGGTCTTCTATACATCTCACTCCAATCGCATTGTCTCCTTCTTGTTTCCGCAAAAATATTGCGTTGCTCCTCATCCACATGTATTTGAATTTTTTCTCCACCTTTGTTTTCTTCGCTGCATTGAAAAGCTCTCTTGTGTGTGCAGTCATGCTGTCGTTGAGGTAGATGTTGGTACCATCATGATGATCACCCAGTATTTTTGTGTTGAGATTTACTTTATTCTTTAGTTTAGTCTGCATTATATTGACTTTTGTATAGTGACGAGTAAATTTCACAACCAAAATATTAGTGTTTGTTTTTGATTTTTTAGTGTTAATTTTGTTTTTTATTTTTTTGATAAAGCAAGTGTCTATATCTGCCTCACTTACTGGAACACCCACACCATTGCAAACAATTTGCAAGGCTGTTTGCACTGCACTTGCCTTTTCAACATTTGGCACATTTACAATTTCCAAGGTGTTAGAGAGATTGTCTTGCTCCAACCATTGGACTCTTTCTTGCAGTACATTCACTTTGGATTTTAGTTTGCAATTTTCAGCTTGGAGTTCATTTAAGTGTAAGATAAAATCTTGGTTTATTTTTTTTAATTCTAAAAGTTCATTGTAGACCACTAGTATGCAAATATCCATTTCTTTAGATTGATTTTCTATTGTTTTATTTGAAGTTGCAGGGATGGATAATGACTTCTCACTTATGTTGTGCTGTTCTTCTGTAGCTATTATTTGAGGAACAGGGATGGTTAGACTGTCCGTGTATATAGATCGCCTTCGTTGAGAAGTGCAGTGTGAGCATCTCCAGATATTCTTTTTATTTTTTATGAATTCAATATCAGCGGGTTCCAATTTTACACAGCTTCCATGAAAAACAACACTGCAGTCAGAACACTGGATTTTAGTTGGGTCATTTCGATCAACCTTTTTTTCGCAAAGACACTTTCTTTATTTGAGGCTATGATTATAAGACAAAAATCAAAAACAAAAATCAGGAGAATTTTCTCGTTACGTGCGTACCCCACAACACTTACTCGTAAAAGTAAGTGAATATAGGTGATGTTTAAACAACCTCTGAATATTTCCACCAGAAAAGGCACAATGATTTCTTTAGGGCATTGGAGAATAATCGGAATTTTTTTATCAAACCCTGCAGATTTGTATGCTGAAAAAGAGTCTATGAACCAATCAACCAAGCCACTTTCTTCGTACCTATTGCGAGAGGGCATTGACTCCTAATTTTAAGCGGATGTCGGTTTCAATTATTCTTTCTAAAGTTTTGAGAAAAAATGATGATAAGCTTATTGGCCTAAAATCTTTTGGTTCAGTATGACTAGGCTTGCCAGCTTTCGGAATGAAAATGACATTGACTTTTCTCCAACTGGTTGGAATATAGGTGATGTTTAAACAACCTCTGAATATTTCCACCAGAAAAGGCACAATGATTTCTTTAGGGCATTGGAGCATAATCGGAATTTTTTTATCAAGCCCTGCAGATTTGTATGCTGAAAAAGAGTCTATGAACCAATCAACCAAGCCACTTTCTTCGTACCTATTATTTGGTTGCCTATGCTTGAGTTCATTCTTATTGTGAAGTTTTGGCCTGTGGTTCAACAAATTTTCAGTTTAAATAACAGCACATTTGACTTATTCCACTTATTCACAATTCAAATACGTTTTTATAATTCAACCTTTTTTATTTAATCTCAATTCAATCACTTTTTACTAACGCTTCCAGTTGTTAACAATTCCACTTTTAAAAATGAACTCAACTTTCAATGCAATCTACTCTTGTATTTATACAAATCTACTTTACAAGCTTCTGGAAGCTTCTGTCTGGTTCTGGCACAATCTAAGCATTCGGTACTAATTCGAATCTCGAATTAGTACTTCAAGTTCGATTTAGTACTCAGTCAAAACATATTGCAAATATGTAGCATACTTTTAGGGGCATGGTTGTTGTACACAATAAATGTTGGTTGTTGTACACAATGAAACCAACAGATGTCGTTAGTTTACAAAATGTATCCTCCGAATACCTAAACTTGTTGCCACATCACATTGTCCCCCTCTAAGTTTTGTTCGTCCCGAACAAGCACGTCATCATTGTTTCCGTGGTAACGATGCTGTCGATCCACATGGACAATTTTCATTTTTGCTCTTGGTCCTCGTTGGATTCGAAAAACGACGTCATTAATGCGCGTAACTACTTGGTAGGGACCTTCCCAGTCCTGCTGAAGCTTGGGCGATTTTCCCTTTCTGCGATGTGGGTTATAAAGCCATACCAGATCTCCCTCGTTGAATTCAGGTGCTGTTGCTCTCGCATCGTATCTGGTCTTCATGCGGTCACTCGCAATTTTATGTTGTTTCTTGTTCTCTGGTGAATTTCGTTGATCCTTTCCCTTAGATCCAGCACGTAGTCCTCTTCGCATTTTAGGTCTTCAATAGGAAATCCGAATTTTAGCTCACTTGGGAGCCAGCCAGTTCGTCCAAATAGAATTTCGGATGGAGTGTATCCAGTTGTACTATGAACTGCATTCCGGTAGGCCATAAGAAATAAAGGAATCCGCCGATCCCAATCCCGTTGGTTCTCGTTTACGACTTTGGACAGATGTTCCTTCAAGGTCTTGTTAAACCGATCTACCATTCCATCAGACTGTGGATGAAGAGGTGTTGTCCTTGTTTTCTTTAACCCGAGTGATGCGCATACTTCCTGGAATACCTTCGACTCGAAGTTTCGCCCTTGGTCGGGATGCAATTCCATAGGCACCCCGAACCTGCAGACCCAGTGGTCCACTATCTGCTCGACAACGGTCTTAGCTTCTTGATTGGGTATCGCAAACGCATCGGGCCACTTGCTGTAGTCCATGACAACAAGGATGTAATGGCTACCGTTTTCAGTTTCCAGGAACGGGCCTGTGATGGCAACGGCGATTCTTTCAAACGGGGCGCTCACGTTTTACCTCGTGTTTTGACTTTGGGTCCCTTGCAAGCCGCGCATGTTGTGCACTTTCGACACCAGCTCTCTACATCGTTTCTTCCGCTTAGCCAATAAAAGCGTTCCCGTACCTTTTCCAGTGTTTTGTTGATTCCCAAGTGCCCACCGGATACTCCATCATGCATTTCTCGTAGGATCTTCTCTACTTTCTATCGTGGAACCACAAGCTACATATTAAAGGATCTTCCATCCGGCATTTCCCATTTTCTCCGCAAAACACCATCTTTCACATGGAGAGGGTCCCACTGCGCCCAGTAGCCTTTAAAGTAGGACTTGTGTCGGAGATGTCTCTTGCGTTTGGTTTCTCCATAGATTCCTTCCATGCAAGGATTGGCTCGATGTCAGGGTCTTCTTTTTGTGCATAACGAAGTTCTTCGGCACTCCAGTTCTCTACAGGTTGGGCTCTTATTCTCTGAACAGAAATACCTTCGTCCTTTTCCTCTTTTCGCGCACAATGTTTGCAACTGGGCTCACATTGTCTGCGGGAAAGCGCTTCCGCATTGCAGTGCAGTCTTCCTTTGCGATGCTGTACTTCGAAGTCGTAAGTCTACAATCGTTCGATCCATCTTGCTACTTGCCCCTCAGGATTTTTGAACTGTAGCAACCATTTTAAAGCGGTGTGATCGGTACGCAGGATGAATCTCTGTCCATACAGGTATTAATGGAAATGTTTTGTCGCCAGTATTAGAGCAAGGAGTTCCCGTCTCTGGTCGCGACAGAACTTTACTGAAATAGTCTACCACTTTCTCCTGCCCGTCGTGTATCTGCGACAGCACTGCTCCAACACCCATGTTACTAGCATCCGCGTCCACAATAAATGTCTTGCCAGGGGTGGGGTAAGCTAGTATTGGTGCCTCACAAAGTCGCTGTTTTAAATGTTGAAAGCTTCTTTTGCACTCACCTGACCATCTAAATTGCAAGTTGTCGCGATGTTCAGCGAACGTCTTTCTCACAACGATGACGTCATCCAAGTACACCAGGCAGGTTTTCCATGTCAGAGCCTGTAACACACGTTCCATTAAACGCTCAAAGGTGGCTGGAGCGTTACACAAGCCAAATGGCATAACGGTAAACTGCCATAGTCCATTTCCTGTTGTGAAAGCGGCCTTTTCTTTGTCCTCTGGATGGATCTGTACCTGCCAGTAACCACTTCTTAGATCGAGGGTGGAAAACCATTTTGCTCCAGAAAGGGTATCCAAGGTGTCATCTATTCGAGGCAAGGGGTAGCTGTGCTTCTTGGTGACATCGTTGAGCCTCCGGTAATCCACGCAGAATCGAGTGCTGCCGTCCTTCTTTTTCACTAGTACAACGGGTGATGCCCACGGACTTTTCGAGTTTTCGATTAGACCGTCTTTTTCCATGGTCGATATCATCTCATCGTTTACCGCCTGTTTTGCCAATGAAAGTCTTCTAACAGGTTGTTCGACCATAGTCTCCATGCTGCGATGCAAATATATCAGCAAACTCGCCAATAAGATTTTTGGCTATGGTTTGCTGCTCCTGATTTAGCTCACAGTTTCCGAGGATAGCTTTACATACCTCAGCCAATTTCCTTGCAGAAACAGCACTCGCAGATTCGCTCCCAGATGTTGTCGATATGGCTGCAATGGGTACGCATCTTCCAATCAACTCTCCTTGTCTGAGCTTGACGGAGTGTTTGTTCGGATTCATCAGCCTTACCAGAACTATGTTTTTCTTTAGTTCTACTAAATTTTTTCCAACGATACAGCTTGGAAAGTCTTCTTTATCATCTGCTTCAACGAAATAGAATCGGTGGTTCCCAGGATCACCCTCAAAACGCATCCAAAGAACTGTCGCTGAAGATGTTGGTAGGACTTCATCTCTGTTTATAACCGCCCGAAGATTCACAGCTTTCTCGTTTCCGTATACCATAGGGATCTCAACGGTTCGATACCTTAAAACTTGCATTCGAAGGTCTATGATTACCCCATGTGCCTTCATGAAATCCACTCCTATGATGCATTAGTCGCATGTGTCGGCTACCAAGAATGCATGTGAGAAGGTCAACCCTGCCAGTTGTATCTTTAGAAATACCTCCCCGTATACTTTTGCTGCTTCTCCGGTAGCTGTTTTCAGAGTGTAGCAGCTGGTGTTATGTAGCCAGGACATCTGAACAATATCTCTTCTGATTATGGGGCACATTTTCCACACATTTTCGGTTTCTGTTGACTGTCTCCACAGTCAAGCTCTTGCTAAAGCGTGTAGTTTGCGAAACTTGGATGATGGTCCTGGGGGCGTCGATTCCATCAACCAACTTCAGCCCCGCGAAGTTGGTTCTTAGGCGTTTCCCGCCTACTGTTGATCAGAAGCTTATCCAGCAGTGTGAGTGTTATTCCTGCCAGATGATTCGTCATTCTGCGTCCTCCTTGCGCAATGTGGGCAGCTTACCTGTCTAGGTGGAGACCTGCATTGTCGCTGTAGGTGTCCTAGCTTGTTGCAATTCCAGCATCTCATTTGACCTCGAGCAGTGTTTGGGTTTTGTCTCACAGCCATTTGTAGTTTTCCATCTGCAATGGCATTAGTGAACGCATCGGTTGCCAGTTCGTTTATGATTTCCCTGCTGGTATTGGGATAAGACAAATTGGCCAAGCGCTCGATGTCAGCTTGCAATTGTTGTAGCGTTTCACCTCTTGTCTGGAACCTTCGGCGGAACTGGACTCGGTAAACTTTCTGTATGTGGTCGTCGCCAAACCTCATCTCGATTGCCTTGACCATGGCATCATAATCATGATGTTTGTCTTCAGGAATGGTCTGCAGCGATTCGGCAGCTGTTCCTCTGAGCGCAAGCGTAAGAGCAATTGATTTGTCTTCGTTGTCCCAGTTGTTCGTCAAGGCGGCAGCTTCGAACTGCCTCTTATAAATTGGCCATGATGTTTGACCATCGAAGACAGGGGGCTGCATTTCTTTTCGTCGTGGACCTTCGCTCGAATATTCCCGAAGTTTTTGCTTTTTCAGAGAATCAACCTCCTTAGCCAGATGTTCGTACTGTTGTTCTACACTTTCTACCTGCTTTCCGAATTTTTCTTCTAAGTTTTCTATTTTCTGGTCTACTATTTGGAGTCTTTTGTCGAAGAGAACATTCTGTGCATCGAGCTTATTTTCGAGAGCATCCCTTTGTTCGCTTAGTTGCTTCTGGAGAACTTCTTAAGAATTCTTTGCTCATTCTTTTGTTCGTCGAATTTAAGTTCGAGAACGTTCTTTTGTTCTTCGAGAACGTTCTTTTGTTGAACTTTCTTCGAGGAACTTTCAACAACTTTCGAGGAACTTTCCAGAGCATCGAATCTCGACAGAAGCAACTTCATGAAACCAGGCATTTCATCGGCGGTACTTACTGTGCTTTCTCTCCTTTGTTCTTCAACATCGAACAACATGGTATCAGGGTTTCCACCATCCTGAGTGATAGCATTCTGAAGTCGGAGCAATAGTTCCTTTTTCAGCCCCGAAGTCTGAAGATTTCTTTTTCCTAATTCGTCTTCCAACTCAACTGTTGTCAATTGTTCTATTTTGCGACCCATTTTATATAACCGAAACACAATTTTCGCGACAAAGTCAAATTTATTTAAGTATCTTTTCTAGAATAATCTTTTTCAAAAACTATTTTTATCAAAAATATCCGCTATTCACAATTTTATGCACAATAGTTTTTGGAAAATTCCACTTTCACAGTTATATGAGTCACCGGCACTGTTTTACAAAATGTCACTATGGAATTTTCTAGCACTTTACTAAGTTTTATCCCCAATTTCTGACACCAATGTGAAGTTTTGGCCTGGGGTTCAACAAATAAAACTCAATAAAAATTCCAAAATAATACAACAAATCTCTTTATTTTATGAAACGCAACGTCTTTCAGTTTAAATAACAGCAAATTTGACTTATTCCACTTATTCACAATTCAAATACGTTTTTATAATACAACACTTTTTATTTAATCTCAATTCAATCACTTTTTACTAACGCTTCCAGTTGTTAACAATTCCACTTTTAAAAATGGACTCAACTTTCAATGCAATCAACTCTTGTATTTATCTTTGTATATACACTGCATATAGTACTATCATGGAGCATAATTTTTTAGTTCTGAATCAAGTCGCAATGAGGCGTGCTAAAATTGCCATTTGGTGTGAATATAGAATAAGTACAGACAACAAAAGTTTATTAAATACTGGTAAAATATCGGTAAAGGTTCTCGTCTCCACTATTTAGAGTTAGTTCTGAATCAACCAGGAAGATGGCCAGACGAAAAATGACCAGCATGAGAGTACTATAGAAAATGTATATACAATGGTATTTATACAAATCTACTTTACAAGCTTCTGGAAGCTTCTGTCTGGTTCTGGCACAATCTAAGCTTTCGGTACTAATTCGAGTCTCGAATTAGTACTTCAAGTTCGATTTAGTACTCCGTTAAAACATATTGCAAATATGTAGCATACTTTTAGGGGCATGGTTTTTGTACACAATAAATGTTGGTTGTTGTACACAATGAATCTAACAGATGTCGTTAATTTACAAAATGTATCCTCCGAATATCTAAACTTGTTGCCACAGCACATTATGTTAGGGCCTCCTTCCAAGTTGTGTGTGTCGAAGACACAGCCTGGGAAGCGAGTGCTCATAAGTAACTCTAGAGTTTCTTTGCAGGAGTCGGTTCAGGTACTGTCCGGTCTGTTAAGATAACCTGAAGCAGTGTGGACTTTAGATATGATTTTCCTGAGCCTGACAGCAACATTTTTAGATTTTATTACTGCTTTTTCCAGCATTAACGACCTAATAACTTTATCGACTACTTCTTCTTCCAATTCAACCGGAGTTTGCAATGAAACTTCTAATATTTTCTTCTCAATATGCACAGACCCTTTATAAGTTATTCCTGTTGTTTGTTAAATATGCTACACGATCCTTCTTAACTGGGCTACCACTACCATCAACATAACTTGTTAGAGGTCAGTGGAAAAATCAAAGCTTCCTCGAAATTTGTATAGGTAGTTTTTATAATCCCTTTTTGTTAAAAAGTCAACAAAACCTGGCTTTTTGGCTAGATGGGTACGTTGGTTTTCCGGTCCAAATAATTCAACATGCTCTGAAAAGTTGTCTTCCTCTCTGTTTTTATATGCATTTCGATTCCCACAAGCAAAGTTTGTTTTGGATGAAAGCCACTGCATTAATAAACTTCAGTTTCTGACTTATGAAAGCTGTTTTTATTATCTAGCACACTAGAGAACAATGTAACCAGCATATATGCAATGTTATCGAAGTTGACTGCACAAGCTTGTATTGTGTAAGGCTCTACCTTCGTCTAGGTATAAGGGGTCAATATTTTCAATAAATAAATATGGAATATTTACCTCAGGCTTGATCAGATAAATGGTACTCATGATAGGCAGAATATCTTTTAATATTAATAAAAGTGTCGAATGTTGTTTTATACGCATATGCATTCGATAAACGCAGTATCGATTAGAAAGCCTTAAGTAGATGACCCCCTATTAAAACATAAAACTGAAATATGTATTTGGTCGTTAACAAATACATTGGTCATTTACTCTATAACGTTTTTTAAATTACAATTCTCGATATAATTAATCACAAAAAAAAATCTAACGATTATTTCCACATATTATCCTTATCCCTATAAATACTTATGTATACACTATTGCAGAGCCTGAAGATGTTTCGAATATAAGATTCGAGTCTGCAGAAAAAGACAGTGTTAAGGTAACATGGGAACCTCCTAAGTACACGACTTGCATACAATATTTTTATTTGAAATGGGCAACTTTTGAGTGCATTGAAGAATTGATACCAAAATCCAGAGGCATTTTCAACCATAAAAATGACGATGGTAAGCATTTGATTACAAATGGTTATTTTACTTAAAAAAATCTTTTTTGTTTTGTTTTTACAAAGAGTGCAAATGGAGCGACAAAAAAATCACAGATGCAAACACAAAGGAATACACCATAAGAAATCTTGACGGTTGCGAGGATTATGGGCTGGTTTTCCTTATTAACGATGGATCAACCTTCAAGTCAGAGATCAGTTTATTTACATCACCAGAACAATGTAAGATTTTGTAATAAATACATATGAAAATTGATGGTACTTTATTAAATTTTCTATTAGTACCTGGGCTTATTGCTTATGGAGACCATATTATAAACTCTACAGAAGTCACTGTCGTTTGGAAGTTGCCAAAACAAAACAAGAAGTGTGTCGACATTTACAGTGTACAAATGACAGGACCAATGCAAAGAGACGCTGAATTACAAAAAACTTTCAATTTTGTTACAAAAGAGACACAAGCAAAGTTTTACGATCTCGATCCGTGTGGAGTGTATAACATATCAGTTCAACCGATTGGTCATAATGGATTCCCTGGCTTACATATCAACTCCAGTTTCAGTCTTAACGAAGATAGTATGTTTTTTTCTAATTTTACCTATTCAAATACTTATATATACATACATAAATTTGACATATTTTCAGTACCAACACAGATTCGAAATGTTCGGGTAAATGCAATGCCCAAGCAACTATTTCTTCAATGGGATCCACCTCAATTTTCTGAACTTTGTTTAGAAGGATATCGAGTTTCGGCATGGACGAATAGCAGCAAATCAGTTTTCTATGAAAAGACCAACGAAACGGAGATTATTATTGACAATCTTGTCTCTTGCCAGATCTATACGGTTCAAATAATACCATACACAAAGTCTAACGAAAAAGATGGTGTTCCCTCAGAACATATCGAACAGATGACATCGCCAATAGCTGCTTCTCCTCCAAATCCTTTTCAATCGACTCTTATTCATAGTCATAGCATCGAATTGAGTGCTCGAGTGAACGATAATGATTATTCGACGAATAATTGTCAAACACTTTTTGCTCGTTTTATGTGTGAGACGAAGAAATATGTTCCATACACGGTTAGTGGAGTAAAACCATGATCTGGTCTCTTCTTAAGTCTTAAGAATATTTTTTCAGAAAGTTGTGAAATATGTCGAGGGTCGCCTGGGAGATGTCAGTTTCAAGGCCACAATTTCGCCACTATCTCCTTTTACCGATTACGTTTGTAAAGTGGATTTATTTAACACTGCCGGATGGTCAAACTATACTCAGGGTGTTTTTACAACAGACAAGTATTGTATGTATTTAAAATTATCTTTACATCATGACAACATTTTGCTTATTATAAAGTAAAGCATCACGCATCACTATTATACAAAACAACTTTCCCATCAGTTGTCTTGTTCATATTCGTTACTCAAGTCAAATGAAATTTCTCTCACTAACACCCGACTTTTTTAAGAGTGTCTTTTTCAGTTGTGACTTTTTACTTGCGATTATATATATTTAGGTGGGTACTATAATGCAAGCCATGCATTCGTGCAGATTAATTTTGAGATAACAATCACACATGACATTGCGATGATAGAGAAACATATTTGAGTTATTGAAAAATTCTGCCTGCCTGTCTGTCTGTCTGTATGGATGTCTATTGAACTACAGGCTAAACGGTGGAACCAATAGTCTTTAAATTTAGAACTTAAGGTTATTTTGACATTCTTCAAAGGAGTTTTTTTTTATTTTTAACGGTACCTGCCATATTACCGTTAAGTAAATGCTTATTTTTCTCGAAAACGGCTCCAAGAACAAAAATCAGTGCAATTTTGTAGGTTAGATGTATTGGTGAAAAAATGTAAGTTGATGGGCTAAAAATTGTACCCCCCATAAGACCGTTTTTTTTCTTCGACTTTCTCGAGAACTGCTTAACCGATTACAATCAAATTTGATATTCAGGATGATGTAGATAGCCTAAGCCGTTCGACAGAAAATCATTTTGAAATAACTTTTTGTTTGTATTTTTTAATAATTTTTTTGCTGAAAAATCGATATTTTGAAAACGAGTAGGTGATTTTTTTTTAAATTTTGTTTTTAAATGTAAATAATTTTTGTATTTTAGTTTGCATTCTGGAGTTATTTTTTTCTAATTTAAAAAAAAGTTGTTAAATAAAAACTGATTTATTAAAAAAGCGTTCCTACGATTTTGAAAAAAATCGAACTTTTAACATTTTTTAACGAAATAAAATGGCATTTAAATTTTTCCGCTAAAAACTTTTACGTACTTTTTACAAATACTTACAAATCAAAATGGCAAGGAAAAATATCGCCGGGTAAACTATTCCAAATTCGTGTTGTTCGTCTAAAAAAGAATCCCTATATTTCACGGTACGTCTGAAATTGGGCTCAAGGTTGAACTGATGGGCATTCCTTGCGAATCGAGTATTACGGGAGAAACTTTTAAGGGGAAGAACGCAGCTGGCTACTTCGATTCAACATTTTTTTATAAAAGGAACGATAAAATAAGGAAAGACATGAAACATTGCATCGACTTTTGAGAAGGGCAATTGTTTCAGCGGTTGTTTTATTTCCTATCAATCTTAACGCTCGTATTCTATCAAGCAGGTGAAGCGATGTTTGCGAAACACCTGCCCAGAGGTGGGAGTTATACTCGAGTTTAAGGCGAATAAACACTTATAAATTGTAACCAGATCAGGGAAAAATACTTCTTACACCGATACAGAAAACTTAAGCTATTAGCAGCATTTTTTGCGATCTCAAATATATGGTCGTTCCAACGGAGGTTGCCGTTAACATACATTCCTAGTACTGAGAGATTTTCGGTTTCTTTGATGCAAATGCCATTAATGGACATTGGCATTGGGGGTATGTTTAGCTTTAACGACAGAAGACAGCATTGAGTTTCAAAGCATTAAACTCCACACCATTCCTATTACCCCATTTGACAATGCTGTATAAATCGGAGTTTAATGAGCTTGACATACGGTACCGTTGCAGTTGTTCGTCCGAAGGTTAAGGACGTGAATTGTTGAACGAATATGAAAAGCTGAGGGTAGAGTCTTCAGCAAAACAGTTACGTGGGTAAGAAGTAACAGACAGAAGATCATTTATAAAAATGAGGAAAAGAGTCGGAGACAGAACAGAGCGCTGGGGCACACCAGCATTTATTTTGTAGGAATCAGACTTGAATCTGTCTAATACAATTTGTATTGAAAGGTCCAGAAGATAGCTTCTAATCCAACGAACAAGAGTATCATCAATCCCAAGCACGCATTTTCGATAAGAGAGCTTCATGCCAAACTCTATCAAATGCCTTGGAGATATCAAGAGCAATAATCTTACTTTCACCAAAGCGATGTAATAATTTGTTCACTGTTAGTGCCATCAGACCACCAGTGGAACGGTTGCTACGAAAGCCATACTGACGGTCATGGAGAAACTTTCGGCCTTCGAGATATGCCTTAAGCTGACGGTCAATCAGCCTTTCCATGATCTTAGAAAGAAGGGACATAAGTGTTATGGGTCGGTAGGAGGAAGAGAATGATGGGTCACGTTTCTTAGGTACAGGCTGGACAAATGCTGTTTTCCATCATCCAGATTCCAGAAGAGTAGGAGCTTACGCAGTGGCTTTGCCAGTGTGAAAGAACACCTATTCAAAAGAATGGGATATACCATCCGGGCCAGCAGATTTGTGCATATCGAGATCTTTGAGAACTTTTGCTACTATACGAGTGCAGAAAAAAATATGTGCTATTTAAAAATTTACATTCTCAAGTACAGGAGGGGTAATTGGGCTCTGAGGCAGCGTGAAGCTGGCAGCGAAATGCGTGGCGAGCAAGTTTGCCTTCTGTGAAGAGTAGTCATTATCGATAAGCGTTGGAACCGAAGATGTTGAACAGTTTTTAATTTTTCTTACAAATGACCAGAAATTTTTACTGCCTTTGGACATTGCAGAATTTTTTTCCGTAATTTTTGGTCATTCAAAAATTTGGTTCTATTGATAACGGAGTTGCATTAGTTCCTTGCTTGTTTGTGCTTTTTCCGATTTTCCTCTGTAGGATAGGAAACTTAATTCTTTGAGTCTGATAGCTTCTTTACACTCAAAGTTAAACCAGAATTTTTCTTTAGGTTTGATACTTTTAACACTGTTAGGAATAAAAGAACGCAATCCTAGAAGAATCACATTTGTGATCATTTCAGCACTGGCATCAATGTCACTATCGAGGAAGCATTAGTGACCAGTAAAAGTTACGAAAAAATAAATTAAGGCTATCCCACCCATTTGGCTTTCTCGTATTGCCAAACGTTCCTGGTGGGAAGTTTTTCTTTAACTGGATGGAGGACGAGAAAGTAGCTGAAATGACACAATTGTCCGAAATGCCAAACGGAGAAGTTACACTAATGGTATACTTATCAGTGTGAGAAGTAAGAGTATGGGCGGCTTTCCCAGCAACACCCGGTATTCAAGTTGGCACATTAATCAGTTTGGGTAAGGTGGTGTAATCCATGAAAGATCTCGAAATACCTTCCTTCAAGTGCTATCTGACCAAAATAGTGGAGCCAACTGGAATTGTGTACATTGAGATTGCACGCAATAACGATTTCAGTGCGAGAACAATGGGAAACAATTTTTGAAAAAGAATCGGACAACGCATATTAAACTTGTTAAAACTCAATTTGCAGTCGAGATTTGGACTGCTGTAAATAAAACAATATACATGCGGACAGTGAATTTGAGCCACAAGAAGTTAAAGTCCAATGTTCTAACTGTCCGTATAGGGGACGTAGACGAAGAGACCATGATGGAAAAAGAGTAGTGGCACCAAGTTATACCCATGTAAAGCAAATTCTGATAAAAATTTCAGTAAAAGTTGAAACTGCTGAAAACTGGAATTTTGTACGTACGGATAGTTATGCAATTAATAAAGTTATTGCAGAAATCAAATCAAATGCCAACCACACCATCCATAACCTCACATTTGTTTTAATGATGCAAAATGCTTCAGTAAACTTTTTACTGATGATTGGAACAGTAAAAAATGGACAACAAACACTGGAACGAAATGTTCCATTATTTTGTCAAAACAAATTTTCTTCAGTAAAATAAATAAATGTTTTTTTTAACAAAAATACTATTTTCCGGGTTTATTTTTGCCGGAAAAAATATTTCAAGTAATTTGCCATCGATTCGTTTAAGTTTTAAATATATCCAAAAGAAAATTTTTACTGATCGCTAATACTGGCCCCTTACACAATTATAATAGCTGTAAGATGTGATAAATATTGAAAATTTAGGCTTTTTTATCGTACCTGGTAGATTATTCCATATTCATGTTGCGTGGCTAAAAAAAGAATTTCTATATGTCATGATTCGTCCGATATTGACCTTAAAGGTGGACTTCTAGTGAGAAGGTTATAACGGATGAATGATTTTAGGGGAGGAATTAGATTTGCCACTTCAAAAGATCATTTATATTAGAAAATAAATAACAAATTCCGTCGATGTTCAAGAGATAGGAAAGATTTCATTCAGAGTCAGACTTAAAACCTCCTAAAAAAATTGAAGAGTTAACAAAAAAAATTATCATTAAAATATTGTTTGTGATCTAGCTAGTTTTATTTTAAGCTGGGAAGTTGGAAAAAATGTTGTTCTTTTTAACTGCTAAGCCCACCGTTCATGTTTGGGCGAAACGCACACTTTTTGGAGTGAAGGACACAAAACCCTTTTATTAAATTTAATTCAACAAAAACTCCACAAAAAACAACAACAAACAACTAGCAATAGTTTTTGTTGTTGCAATATATTACGTATAAACAAAAATTGTGAATTCAGTTGGGTGAGGCAAAAAAGTTATGAAGGAATGTTCATAAAACTTGATTTTTTTCAACATTAAGAGCTAAAAAACAATATGAAATCTGATATGCAGTTAATTGAAATTTTTTTTTCATCCGAAATCCGCCGTAATGACGAACATTAAAAAAAAATCATGAAAATCGGTCCAGTTTTGAGTTTTGTACATTTAAAAACCAGGTGACCGCGAAAGGGTGTAATTATCGATAGAGATTCCACTACGATGTTCCCTTGACCTTGACTGCCTAGCTATTTTTATTACGTTCTCTTTATATTTTGGCAAAACTCTCCTCATTCACTTCATTCCTGCAGTAATAGCTTTCTATTTCCTTAATCTAGTCGAGGTAGTGGTCCAAATCAATGGTTTCCGATTAGAAATTTCGGACATGCAAGAAACTGTAGCAGTGCCTTGAGTCGATGTCAATGTTGTCAACCAAAGATATCCTCACTCCTTAGCAAGCCGCTAAAGTGGCCTAGGACAAATTTTAAAATAATACAACTTATCTTTCTAGATCCACCTTATTCTTAAGTAACTCACTCTAAATAAGCCTCAATATGCTTTCAGATCCAGAACAACCAACCAATGTTAGCGTAAAATATCTTACTACAAACATTATCCGATTCCAATGGGACATGCCAATTTATCCTAATGGCAACATCAACGTCTACATGTTGTACTTCCGTCAAATGCAACCTGCGTACTATATTCCACCGCACTGCAAAATCCAGCCCTTCGAACCAATTAATTCGGAGACTTCACGTTTGGAATCTGAATTTTCCAGTCTACGTCCATATTCATATTACAGTGTTCAGATAGCAGCACAAAATGAGTACGGAACTGGAGAGTTTACCTTGCCATTGCTAGAAAGAACATTACCATCAGGTGAGCAAAATCGAAAGGATATTCTTAACTACACACAATGAATTTTGTTTTGTTATTACCGCAGTCTCCGATCCTGTGACCAATTTAAAAGTGGTTTCTATCAATGGCCCAGATGTTAATTCGACCACTTTTAAGGCAAATGTTGTACTTAGTTGGCAAATGCCATGCAAGTCGAATGGAGAAGTCGATGAATTTATATTGGAATTTCTTGGAAAGCGTGATGATCATGTTCCAGTTGGATTTGTACGTAGGGTGGAGCCTGTTTATGATACAACAGGATTGATGGTCTTTAATGAGACAACTTTGAATCCAGAGTATGATTATGAGGTGTTTGTATCGGTCAAGAACAAAGATGTGCTTGTGAAGAGCGAATCGAAGCTATTAACTTTTCAAGCTCCTGCTGGAAGTTAGTTGAACAAAAAATCTATCCTGGCATATCGAGCTCCAGGCTAGATTTTAATGCATACAAACAATTAAATTCCTTAATTTTCTTTTCAGTTCCCGAAAAGATCGAAGATATAGGCTCGGCAAAGGTAGATGCTTTTGAAGCCAGTAATCCAACAATTTCAGCAGTGGTTCGCTTCCCTATTGACCTCCTCAATACTGATTCGGGTACAATTCTATATGCAGCTCTTCTTTTATCACAAAAGGTGTTTTTTCTCTCATTAGCAAAAAATTTAGATGAAATAAAACGTTTTCTTAGAATTGTAATAAAGAACCTAAGCTTCAAATCGGAGCATTAGATAGCAACAACGAATGGCCTGACTCCTCGTCTTGGATGGATTCTTACAGCAATGACCAATGCATTCCTCAATATCAAACCACACCAATTCGATGGCAACCTATCCAACCAAGATCTGGGAATGTCATTGAGTATACAATAGGAGCTGAATCGTGCAGTAATGTAACAAAACGATACTGTAATGGACCTCTTAGGGCAGACACAGAGTACCAAATGGTAATTCGACTATTTACAAAGTCAAGCTTTAGTGATGCAGCTATTTTGGAATTTAAAACGGGTATGTTCCTGATACATATATTTCTTTTCAAAAGATAATGACCAAATTTCAAAATTTCTTCTAAAAAGATTCTCTCATTAAGCTGACTTTGATATGGATTTCAATTATCAGTTGCCTAATGGTTGCTTTCATTGCTGGATTTTTATATCTCTACATTACCAAGAAGATAATGTGGCATAGAGAATCGGGTCATGGCATTGAGGATTCATTCGGCGATATAACATTAAAGAACTTTGCTATATTCTACAATGAACTGTCAAATAATGATAAGCTGCAGAGAGAGTTTAAGGAGCTGACGGTGATTGCCACTGATTTGAGTTTTTCAGCTTCAGAAACAAATGAGTACAAAAATCGTTACAGAGACATTTTCCCATGTAGGTAAACCAAAAGTCTTTAAATTTTGTAATACATTGATTCATCCAGCATAGCGATTGCGTAGCTTTTAATTCCTTTTTTATTAACTTAAGAAAAAAAAATTTACAAAATGATTTCGTTGACAGATGACAAGAACCGTGTAATACTTGATGTAGACGCTGATGGAAATGACTATATAAATGCCTCGTTTATAAACGTAATTTTGTAAATAAAAAAATATGTTTAAGTTAAATATTTTTTTGTTTTTAAGGGATATCGAAGGAAGAAAGAGTATATTGCTACCCAAGGCCCTAAACAGGAGAGTGTAGTCGATTTTTGGAGGATGGTTATACAGCACAATGTGAAGATAATTGTAATGGTAACTCAATTTAAGGAAGACGATACGGTAAGGTATTTTAACACAATGATAAGAGTTTTTTTTATATGATTTTTTATTTAACTTAAACTTATATCTACTTAAATGCTAGATAAAAATCTTAAAACTAGCTAAAACTATCATCTGAATTAACTTACTGGCCCTGTGCGGGTGCTCTAAATTAATCTCTATCTTAATTTTAATTTTTTTTCGGCCTAAAAATAACTTAATTTTATCTCATCTAAAACGGGTTTTATTTTTTACCGAGAAAATGAAAAAACTGGGTCATCTTTATCCGTTTCTTAATCTATTTTAAACTACTTAGAAAGTAACAAAAAATAACTAAAAATAAACTTAAAATAACTTAAAATAAACCTAAAATACTTAAATCTAGAACAGTCACAGCAAGCTTTTTTTAATTTTATATAATTTTTTTTTTATGATAATGATAACAGTTATTCATGTGAAGTTGATTGGGTCAAGGTTTATTCGAAGATTTTCCTGGGTCCTATAAACACAAAACAACAAGTCAATAATTACTTGTTCAATTATATTTGTTTAGCAAGTAAAAATTATTTCTGTAATACGACAAAAAAGAAAAGAAAAAAATTCCCATCGCTTTGTTGAATCAGTGGAACAAGTCTTTGACAATGAGCCGCAAAATTGCAGAGGGAAGAAAGATATGCAATTATGCATCTTGTCTACAATCAAGGAAAACAAACAGATTTTGTTTTGATTTACTTTTAAATTTGATTTTAATTTTTAAAAATTAAAATTAGCTTTAAAAACTTAAATTACGCATTTTATAAGTTGGTAAATTCCATTTGCAAAAATTTAAATTAATTTTTCTCTGAAAATTTGCTTGACATCTAATTTCATAAAGTAAATTTTAATAAACTGCACCACTGGATCGCACGTACCTGCTCATATGTGCGGTCACATCGTTAAATAAAATTAAAAAAAAAATGCACGACTGGGTCGCACGAACTTGTTCTTATATTAGATAATTGCTTAGTGCCTGCATATCTATGTATGTATATATTAAACTGTAAAAATAATTTTTTTTTCGAAAATTCTTTCATTTTTACTTGCGATTATAGATACAAGGCAAGTTTGACGGGCCCATTTTTTTTAATTAGTTTAAGAGTTTTCTCGAAAAAAAACCAAGTATTCAATAAAATTTGAAAACAAAATGTCTATCGAGGGAACACAAATATTGAAAATCGTTCGACCAGTGTTTTTAAAAAGTCGTTTTTTTGTGAAAAACTTTTCGAAAAAATATTTTAATTTTTTTAAGTCATTATGAGAAAATCAGTAGTTTTCACCTGGGAAAATTATTTAAAAAAAAATCAATCAACTCGTTTTCAAAATATTTCGAGAACCAATTTTTTTTTTAAATTTAAAAAAATCGAAAAAAAAAGTTTTGGAAAATTTTTAAATGCAATATTAATTCCATTATTAATGACTTCCTGTGTGTGTGGATGGTTTATGATAAAACCGATTCTATGGAAGGTACCGTTATAGAAAAAAATTCATTCTATCTAAAAGATGTATTGTTGTAAAAAAATAGCACCCTGACTGTTTTATTAAAATCGTTACAGCCGTTTTCGAGAAAATCAAACTTTTTGTTAAGGATTGTATGGCAGGTACCTATATTTTTCGAACTAGAGCGAGATAGTACCAAATAAACATTAAATACCAAGTTTGAAGCACATCGGGTCATCCGTTTAGGCTGTAGAAGTTCGAACAGTCAGAAAGACAGACGGACGGGATTTTCGGAACCACTTTTTTCAACTTCTCTATCATCGTAATGTCATGTTTGATTGTTCGAATTTTTTTTTTGCACGAATGCATAACTTGCCTTTTAGTAGCTATAATCTTAAGTAAAAAATCGCGTGATTTTTTTATATTGTTTATAAAAACAAATTTTATATTTGTTTAGATCAGTGAATGTTTTATAATTGTTTTTTTTTATTATTATGCTAGATACACAAGAGGCAACCGCTGCCGTAACCACAGTTCTGTGTTTAGCTGTGATAGAGTAAAGACGAAGTTAAAGTTGAAGTTGAATTGAAGAAAACGTCCCATTACTCTTTCAAATTATATTCATTAATAAAATTAATATAATTTTCATTGCTTGAAGTTGCCATTTTCTTTTTGTTATTTTTTTCACACCGCACGAACCTTCTTATACGCTTGTTTCCGACGAACGAACGAGTAAATCTACATATGTAGCCAAATTGATTCTGCATATCAAAATTTTGAATAACTTTTTTTAATAAAAATTAGTTTTTGAAATAAAAAACTGGATTTTATCAAAACCGGTCCTACAACTTTCGAAATACATTTTTCATAAATTCTTTGTTATTTAAGACGTTTGATGGCGTACTTCATTTTTACTAAAAAACGTTAAGTATTGTGGTTTTGGTACTTTTTATAAGTTCAAACTATGTTATTTTGAACGTAAATGTTACCTATTTCTTTCAAAGATCTTGCTTTCCAATGTAATTAGGCACGTAAGAGCAAGTACGTGCGGCCCAGTCGTGCCCATTTTTTCAGTTGACGGCGGTGATAAGATCCAGTGAAATTTGGCTGTAAGCAGTTTTTGACAATGGAAAATATTTCTAACTTGTTGACTAAGAACAAGTTTGAAATCGTGCGTTGAAATTTATTAAATTTTCTACAAGTTAATTCTGTTTTGTTTTAACACTTGTTGTTTCCAGTTACAGAACCCTTAGATTTCTAAAATTTCCCACTTGTTTAAATTTGAACAAAAAATTGTTGAAGTTCCAGAAAACTTGTTTTTCTAACTTCTTAGTTACACAAATTTGAAAAAAGTAATTCATGTTTTGTGTTATAGGTCAACGTTTGGTAGTTTTGGTAGTCATTTGCCTCTTTATCCCGAAGAAGCATCGTTTCTTAAGTTTTATTCTTTATTTCATCTCAGAGCTGGTGTTGTACTCTCAATAGATATTGAAGCTTAAGCAGACAAAGTCAAATAACTATCTCAAAGTTACAGATGTCTATTTTGATGTTTGGTTCGAGACTTCTTCATGACAGCATATCAATGTCTAGTTTTTACTTTCATTGATTGTTAAACACGACTTCGTCAGTATCAAGAATTACCAAGCAGCTACTGACATCTGCCCCTCTGTTGTGTTTCTTCGAGTCATTATAGTCGGCGTATGCGAGTTATTGAATAGATGCACTTTTGAAAGATCGTGTCTCTGATATTGGGGTAAAAGTTCTGTAGTGTGATGTTGCAGAAGTCGCATGACAGCGCATTACATTGTCTAAATCCATTTTTGATAACAAAGCTTTGGGCGAGATCTTGGCTGATCTTGGCAGAGATCTACATTTTTGTCTTTATAGCTAAAAATGCAGTTGATTAAGTATTTCTGGCCATACTATAAGATACTTGGAAACATTACTCCCGAACATCTAGCTTTTCGTTCCTCAAAACCTTCCAAAAGGAATTGGAATCTTTTCCTCTTGTTTGACCCTTCTTTGAACTCGCAATCAACTTGTGAGCTCCTACTAACTTTACTTTTCACTCTCAACCATCATAAAATAACTGACCCACCACTACTCATAATCTCATATCATCCTCGTCAGCCAGCCAAGTCAAATATCCTATAAACTATAATATTTAGCTATTTGGTTTCTGGCCTCAAATAAGTATACAACAATGTTGTTTTTTAGATAAAATGCTACGAGTACTATCCATATGAATGGAAGAATATAAAAGTTGAGATTCTAAAAGAAGACTCCTTCGATTTGTATGACAGAAGGGAAATGATCGTCACGCATGCGCAACAGCATATTCGACGCAAAATAGTCCACTTTTACTTTAAAAAGTGGCCCGATCATGGTGTTCCCATGGATCCGATGAGTCTGATTACATTTGTGCGTCAGGTTAAAGCGGAGAAATGCCCTAGCGACTCACCAATAGTGGTCCATTGCAGGTGAGTTATAAAGTAGGACTTGATGTCAGACAACTAATAATATTTAAATTTATTGTTTTCAAAAATAGCGCTGGTGTTGGTCGAACAGGTACATTTATCGGCCTTGACATCATTATGCAACGTGTCAAAAGTGAGAGTAAAATAAATATTTTTGAAACCGTCAAGGAACTTCGGTTTCAACGAATGAAAATGGTGCAATCGATGCAACAATATTCTTTCCTATACACGTGTGCTTTTGAATTAGTGAAACACAAACGTGGCAAGTACAATCACAATACGAAAAAGAAAGTCAGCTTTGAGAATGATAACGATACAAATTTGGATACAATCCCACAAGTTAAAATTGTGGATACCGATGGTGCACGAAGTCATGAAAAAGATTTCGAAAGCGTAATATGAGTTGATTTTTGAAACTTTTCAGGAATATGTGCAATATTTTACCAAAGCTTAAGAAGAACATACAGGATTATAGGTTTGAAACTAGTATTATTAAAATAAAAAATAATAAGTATTTACATGTGTTTAAATATTGTTTATTGTAAATAAATTTTATATGCATTTCTTAACAAATTTCTTAAGTGTTTTTGTTTCAGGGCTCACAAAAGCTTAATTTTCGTAGAATGAGACGTGATCAATAAAGTTTCATTTTTAACATTTTAAAAAGCGGCTGAAATTTTGGAACCCCATCATGTTATATATATGACGGCTGTCTTAATATTCGGTGTCTACTATACTATATTTTAAAAATGCATTATCTTGTCTAAAACATATGAATTTTAACTATCGATTTTAGCTCTTCCACTCTTTTTATGTATTGTTCTAAATTCATGGGCAATTTTCATAAAAGCCAAAAGGGACACTTCATTTATATTCGGTTTTCTTAACTTTCATTATGTTTAACTGTTTTAAACAAGGTAAGCGTTTCTGAATTTCAATGTCAGTTTCATTGTTTCCATAGTAAAGTATCTTTTGAATTTCGTATAAAAATATTCGCGAATAAAAATAAATTGCACGACTGGATCGCACGTACTTGCTCATATCCGCGGTCACATCGTCGAATAAAATTTAAATAAAAAGCAAGACTGGGTCGCATGAACTAGTTCTTATGCTAGATAATTGCTTAGTGGCTGCATATGTATGTATATTGTTATATAGTAGAATGTGTCCTAGCTTTAACTCCTAATCCCAAACCCACTAAGGTAGATGGTATAATATCTCAGCACACACTCGATGTTTGCCGAGCGAACATCAGTTGTGAGCTGCTTCAAGCTTTGGAGAATTGACTCTCTCTCTACGATTGTCTTCTAAAGAAGAAAGATGGAGATATGGCCAATCTGAGTTTATGAAAGTTAGTTCTAACAGTCCAGCGTAAGAGTCACTTCGTGTTCATAATTTAAAGAATTAATAAAACTAAAACTTAACTACGACAAACGTGCATTTTGTTTCTATTGAAGACTATTAAGCTATATAAAGGTTGTTTTTTTTAGAGGTTTTCAAGAAGAAAAATAACGCATATAGTTTAATTTTATGGCCAAGAATCTAGCTTTATTATGAAGATAAGGGTTTGCATTATGTTCTAAAAATGATTTCGGGGAAGTGGCCGCCGTGGCTGGCCCGACTAAATTCCAGCCGAGGCCCAACTTAATTTTGGGCGTTCGGCTTCAATTCTTGAACGAGCTGGATTTTGTAAGCCTGCAAACCAAGATCCTTTCGCGCGAGTTAAATAAAAGGAGAAGACGTGTTTTCTTAAGCTCTGAACTTTATTTAATGAATACTTAAATATATTTCAGTCGACAACGACCGAACGATTTTCTTACCTTACCATACTAGATACATACATAAATTAAAGGTTAATGCATTCAATTTCCTATGGCCTTCGAATATTATGAAGTTCCCATGGGAAAGTGATGCATTAGCGATTTATGTGTTACGAAGCAACACAAATGTTCCGTCGTCAAGTTTGCTGACTTGCATTTGTGTAAATTCAAGATTCTCCTGAATTTTGTTTGTACCAATTTTAGTTTCTATATTTTTTACAATAATTTTTTACTTTTTTATTTTTTCTTTGTATTATAAAAATTAAAACTCCAATTACAATTATTGCAATACATACAATAAAAATTGTGATCGAGCTTATGATGTAATTATTATTCTTATGGTACCTTAATTCATTTATGTGTTTTAGATTTTCAATTTGGTACAATTGATCTTCTTCATAAGAAAATTTATGTACAAATTCCATATTAAAGTTCGATATTGAAATGTTTCTTATATTTATTGTACAATTGTTAATATTCATTATAAAATTTCCACTTAATTCTAAATTTCGGTCGTCACAACCATTAGTTATAATTTCTTTTTTAAGATTTTTACATACGACTAGATTTTCCTCTATATTTTCAGTTAAAGTTTTATTATTTATTTTAAAACCACATATTCCTTCAATTAAACAATTCTCAACTTTTTTTAGATCTTTTATATAAATATTGTGTGAATTGTAAACAAATTTTGTTGTATTTAATTCAATGAAATCTAATGGTTTTACATCTATTTCCTTAAAATATTTGTTATTTTTAACTGAGTTTGAATATAACTTTTTGGAAGTTTTATAGCTAAAATCAATTTAGTTCCGTTTAATTTAAATGCCCCTATTTTGGAATATTTTAATTTAAAAAAATCTAAAACAGTTACTACTATTTCTTCTCCTGTTAATATATATATATATATATATATATATATGCTATATTGTCCAGAATGTTATCAATTTTATCTTCGAGAATTTAAGTTTTAAAAGCTGGTCTGTTCTTAAAAGTTTAATAGTTAAAGTTCTTTGACTGTCTACTAAATTTTTGAACACTTCGGATATATGTGTTCTGTCTTCTTCTATTATTTTCTTAAAACTGTTGATATTGTTCATAATTTGTTTATTAATGTCTATCTGTTTATTTAAATTTTCTATTGCATTCCTGTTATTAATATCTACAACTTTAAGATGATCTAAAATTTCTTCTCTGTCATTGTCATCCATAGTTCCGAATAACCACTTATGACCAGTTACAATAAAGTTAACAAGACCTCTCTTTTAACGGAAGGTGGGAACTAGGGCTCTTACTTTTGATTTGATATTATTAATCTCATTTACTATTGGGATGTTATTTTTAATTTTTAGTTTAAGCCTATAATATGGACAACGATTTGTGTCTGATTAATTAGTTCCACTGTACCTCGATTGATCACTGTAAATCCCTGGTCAGTTTGAATTTGAGAGATGAGAAGAGCTGGCTCCGCTACCGTTGCTGTCATCACGATTGTACACAGCATTACCCAAATAAGAACCTGCGAATTTATTAGGTCTTTTAACCGTTGCTGGATGAACATTATGTAATCGTTTTTTTTCTAAAGTAAGGTTCATTTTTATGACGTAAATGTTTATAATTTCTTATAAATCCTTCACTTCTTTGTTCATTATATTCTTCCCTATCTAAATTTCTTTTATGTATAATATTTTTCTTACGTTCGTTAGCTTTATTAGTTAAGGTTAATGGTTCTGCCTCTATTGCTTTATTTGGACTCATTCCTAAAGTTAAGTGGAATCTGTTATTATAAATTTAAACTGCCTTATGAATCTTTCTAATAGTAATAAAGTCCTTATTTTTGAGTGTTAATAAAATTTCAAGAAGGGTTGAATGAAAACGTTCAATGTCAGAGTTTCCTGTATGAGAGTTTGGCTTGGTAAAGTGAAATTGTACCCTTTCCTCTCTGAAAAATTCCTGCAGGTTTTCTGACTTGAATTCATTGTCGCAAACTATTTTCTTTGGATTTCCAAACTTAGTAAATTGTTCTTCGATACAATCGAGTTTGTTTACCCAATTTTTACTAGTTAAGTTATAGATATAAGCACATTTAGTAAAAGTCAAATTCTTATTGTCCCTGAAAAGTTTTATAAGGCATTGTTGAATTTTATTATACTCATGGTACGATAATTCTGTATAAATGCCTACTTTTCCTTTGTTCAAGGTTCGTTTGAAAATATCTTCCCAGTATGACTGATTTTTAGTCATATCAACATGAATGATTCTTCTACCAAGACAAGACTGACTTCGACTTCTACAAAAACGGAATTAGAAAGAATTATTTGCGTTTTGTATTTATTAACTATAACTTCCTTTATTGGAAAATGATCTAACTGCTGTTCTGGTGCTGAATGAGTTGTTGCCAAATTTGATTCAGACTCATCATCTATCTGGTCAACACCCTTGATGTGGCTCAAGAAATCTGCAACTTTATTGTCTTTACCCTTAATATACTCTATATCATAGTTAAATTCGGATAATTTGAGTAACCATCTCTGGTTTCTTGCAGAAAATTCTTTCCCGTTATATTTTTTGTTAAGGTACTTAATGGGTTGGTGGTCTATAAATATTATAAATTTATTTCCCCAGAGGTACGGTCTAAACTATGTCACGGCCCAGGCAATAGCAAGAAATTTTTTGTCAGTCGGTGAATACTTCTTTTCATGGTCATTCAGGGATCTCGACGCATAACAAACCGATTGACCTTCTTGGGTGAGTACAGCTGTTTTTCAAAATTTGGAAATCTTAGCAGAGGATAATTAGCGATATTTTGTTTTAAAGTTTCAAAAGATTGTATGTGTTCGGGGTCTTTTGTATTTATCTTGGCATTTTTTTTTTAGGAATTTTATCATCGGATAAGCTATTTTAGAGTAATTTTTTTACAAATTTACGATAAAATCCTGTTGTACCAAGAAAAGATTTTAACTCTTTTTCTGTTGATGGCAATTTATAATTTAAGATACATTTAACTTTTTCTGGATTAGGTTTCATGCCTTCATCAGTCAAGATGTGGCCCAAAAATTCTGTATCTTTTTAAAGAAAAGAGAATTTGACAAACTGGTCCTTGAGATTATGTTTGGCCAGTGTATTAAATATTGTGGAGATAGCATTGAGATGTTCTTCTAGACTAGTGGAGAATATAAGGATATCATCAAGATATACGACACAGATCTTGTTGATATAATCCCTCAGAATTTCATTCATCAGCCTTTGGAACGTCGCTGGGGCGTTCTTGAGGCCAAAAGGCATTCGAGTAAATACATATAAACCGTTTGGAGTTACAAATGCAGTTTTATGAATATCTTTCGGATGCATTTTAATTTGGTAGTAGCCCTTAGCTAAGTCCAATGTCGTGAGATACTGGGCTCTTCCTAACTTGTCTAATATACTGTCTATATTAGGCAGAGGGTACTTGTCGTCAAAAGTTATTTCATTTAACTTCCTATAATCCACACAAAGCCTGAATTTTTGTTCACCAGACTTACCAACCTTTTTCAGGACAACCACTATGGGAGAGGAATATCTACTATTAGATTTTCTAACAATGCCCTGTTTTTCCATATCCATCACTTGTCTCCTAACTTCCTCTTCATGCTTTAAAGGTAATCTATAAAGTCTTGAATTAATTTGGTGATCAGTTCTTGTTCTAATCTCATGCATTATGGAATCAGTATTCTTAAGCCGGTCTCCTTCCTTATAAATCAAACTTTTGTACTGTTTTAAAATTTTATTTACTTCTTCTTTTTCTTGACTGTTTAAATGTGAAAGATCTACATCATCTGCATTTACACTTGAAAGTTTGAAATAATCAATGTTTGGTGTTTCTTCTGAATATAAGTTTATTTTTGCCGTATTGATAAATTGCATGAATCTTTTTATTATATTAATTTCTGACATTTTTCCTTATTAAATCCATTCCTATGAGGAGGTCTTAGTCCTTATCAATTAAATGCATTTTATGCCAGTTTAATTTGCTATGCCTTCCCATCCGGAGTTCTTTAGGTACATCCGTCACGACTATTTGAATGGATTCTTTTGTTTTCTTGTTTATAGTATTTAGAAAAATTACTTTCTCCTCAAAAATAGGGAAATGGCTACAATCTACCCTAGAGGAAATAATTAGACTGACTGTAGAGCCAGTATATAAAAGAGCCATATATATTCTATCATTTATTGTAAAAATTACAAAATAGCTTATTTCCGAGGCTTAGCTCCGAAAATCCGTAGGGTCTATGCTATTAAATTCTTCATTACCAACTGTCTCACTTAGTTGACTGCCACTAGCTAAATTATTCACTTCCATAGGTTGTGGATTTTGGTAACTGTTTCTAACTTGACCTGATGGATTGAATGTTTGGGGATAAATCATTCTAGCTTGACCTGACCTACTGTTATTATAATTTCTACTCTGTCCTGATCTGTTGTTATTATTATAATTATTAAAATTTCTATTCTGCCCTGATTTATTGTTATTATAAGAGCTAGGTTGTTTTGGTCTATTATGAGCATGTATGTTGCCTGTATTTTGGGCTTGGTATCAAAACTGCTGTCCGATTGGACTATTTTTTTTAAGGTTCCATTCAGAAAACGGTATATAAGTCCGGAGGACTGATAGAATACTATTGAAATCGAAATTATTCCTAATCTCTCTAGACAATTGCCCCACATTTCTAATTTATTCGTCTCATACGGCGTATTCATGGCATTCTCTTACAATACACTCAACTTTATCACATAATTCTAATATGCTACTTACCTCTAAGCCGGTTATCTTGCTTAAAATCTTGTTGATAAAAATTGGCCGAAAATGCTGGATTAGTTGAATCTTTGTACTCATCCATGTTGTAGGTGGTGTCAAACACATCACGCTCTTAGCTGTTCCGACAATTTTAATTTTAATCTTATAAATTGCCTTGAATGCCTCAGTCCTTTGAGCTTCCTCAATGGCTGCCAGATGGGTTTTCTACGCAGGTTAAAAATTGGGTTAGTTCTCCTTTTTCACCGGCGAACTCTTTTATGTAATCAATAGTTTTATTTATTGAGGGTTCGCCTGGTGTCCTCTGGATCTGGGCTAACAGCTGCTGTAGCCCTTTCGGATACAAACACTTCACTTTATTCCCGAATGTTTGTAGGCGAGGGAGCGTGTTTACGGAAAGCTACCCTTTTTTTCTAATTTAAATCCAACGAGACTGATTTTTAGTCTTTCGGTTTTTTTTATTAAATTAAAAAAAAAATATCTGTGGTTCCCTTCGCGACGACTGCGCCAGTTAAATAAAAATAGAAGACGTGTTTTCTTTAACTCTGAACTTTATTTAATGAATACTTAAATATATTTCAGTCGACAACGACCGAACGATATTCTTACCTTACCATAGTAGATACATACATAAATTAAAGGTTAATGTATTCAATTTCCTATGGCCTTCGAATATTATGAAGTTCCCATGGGAAAGTTATGCATTAGCGATTTATGGGTTACGAAGCAACACAAATGTTCCGTCGTCAAGTTTTCTAACTTGCATTTGTGTAACTCGCGCGATGGCAGATGGACTCATTTGGGTCTTCTTCGATACTCTGCTCCACAGAAACGAACCATTATTTTGGTAATAAATTTGCACAATTTGCAAACTTTGTTCAAGAGTAAGTATATTCATTATGAAATCGCAAACCTAACTGAGCATAAATCAACAGACAGCTGTCAAAAAGACCAACTCCGAAAAAAGTATGCAATAAAATTTGTAAACTAAATGTCTATGGAAGAAAAAAAAATTTTGAAAATCGTTCGACCAGTTTTTTTAAAAAGTCGGTTTTTTGAAAAACTTTTCGAAAAAAATATTTGAATTTTTTTTCTAGTATGTCATTATAAGGCAATCTGTAGTTTTCATCTGTGAAAATTATTTAAAAAAATTCAATCTACCCATTTTCAAAATACTTCAAAACCAATTTTTTTTAAATTTTATTAAAAAGTCGAAAAAAAAGTTTTTGAAAATTTTGAAAGGCGATTTTAATTGAATTATAAATGACTTCCTGTGTGCAAAATTTTATTGAAATCGGGATAATAGTTTACGATAAAACCGCATTTGAAAAAAACGGTTATATGAGAGGTACCGTTATAGAACAAATTTCGAAAAATTTATTCTAACTGAAAGATGTATTATAAAAAATTAGCACGCTGAAAGTTTTATCAAAATCGTTAGAGCCGTTTTCGAGAAAATCTTACTTTTTGTTCAAAATTGTATGGCAGGTACCGTTATTTTTCGACCTAGAGCAAAAATGAAAAACATTCCCCGAGATACTACCTAATAAATACTAAATACCAAGTTTGAAGCAAATCGACCCATCCGTTTAGGCTGAAGGGGCGCGAACAGACAGACAGACAGACAAAATAAAATTTGAAAAATATTAAGAGAACTTCAAAGATTATATTCGATTTTTCTGACTTTTGATTGTTTGAAAAAAGTATGTAAAATAGTTTTCAGCGGAAAAAATTAAACGCCATTTTATTTCTTTGAAAAATGTGAAAAAGTGTGATTTTTTTTTCAAAATCGTCAGAGCCGTTTTTAAATAAAACAGTTTTTTTAACAATTTTTTTTTTTAAATTAAAAAAATAATTCAAGAATACAAACTTAAACACAAAAATAACGTACATTTAAAAAAAAAGTTAAAAAAAAATCACTTACCCGTTTTCAAAATATTGATTTTTCAAAAAAATAAAATAAAAAAAAGTTTTCGAAAAAAAATTAATGCAAAATTACTCAAGCTACCTACATCTTCTTCAATATCAATTTTGATTGTAATCGGATCAACAGTTTTCGAAAAAGTCGAAGAAAAAAAAACCGGTCCTATGGGAGGTACCGTTTGTAGCCCACCATGTTAAATTTTTTTTTTCACTAAAACATAATGCATAATGATATTTTCTTATAAAAATTCTTGGAGCCGTTTTCGAGAAAAATAAGCTTTTACATAACGGTAAACTGTGTCGGCATCAACTGTTCGTCGCACCATTTAGGCAAATGGTTTTAACAGTAGGGTAGCCAGGAAAAAGGCCTTTATAAATTTTCGGAACCGCCTTATTCTGACAAAATTTGTTAGAGAGTACCTACAAAAGGATCCAGAATGGTGGGAAGATGTAATTTTTGCAGACGAAAGCAAGTAAAATCTTTTCGGATCCGATGGTAGAGTCATGGTGCGGCGCAAAAACAATGAAGAACTTAGAAACAAAAATTTGAAACTGACGGTTAAACACGGGGACGTCATGTTATAGCCAAAGGTGTGGGCAATGTGGTATTTATTGTTGGGAACATGAATAAGGAACATTATTTGAGGATACTTAGAGAAAACCTAAAACAAAGCGCCGAGAAATTGGGTATTTCAAGGTCCTTCAAATTTTACCAAGACAATGATCCCAAACATAAAGCCCATATTGTCCGCGAATGGCTATTGTACAACTGCCCAAAGGTTATTGCAACTCCTGCACAATTTCCTGACTTTAATCCCATAGAAAACCCGTGGGATGAACTGGACCGACGATTAAGAGAAAACCCTTCTTCATCAATAAGTGTTTTAAAAGTGAGACTGGTGGAAGAATGGCAAAAAATAACCACCGATTACTTTTAAACAAAAACCGAATATTAATAGAGTGTTTATTTCCTAGCTTTGATGACTTTATTTGTTAATTTTTCTTTGCTTTTCTTGTGTTATAATGGATTTTTGTTAACTTTTTTCTTAGGAATAATATAATATAATAATGTGAGTTTAAAAATGACACAAAACAAGCTTAAAACGGTGGTAAATATACATGTTTTTAGATGAACATTTTTTATAAAAGAAACGATGAAATAAGGAAATACATGAAACATTGCGTCGGTGTTCGAGAGGAGCAAAATATATGGTCGTTCCAACGGAGGTCGTCATTGACACACATACCGAGTACTGAGAGCTTTTCGGTTTCTTCGATGTAAGTGCCATTCAAGGAAAATGGCATTGGGGGTATGTTTAGCTTTAACGACAGAAGACAGCATTGAGTTTTCGAAGCATTAAACTCCACACGATTCCTATTACCCCATTTAACAATGCTGTATAAATCGGAGTTTAATGAGCTTGACATACGGTACCGTTGCAATTGTACGTCCGAAGGCGAAGGATGTGAATTATCAAACGAATATGAAAAGCTGAGGGTAGAGTCGTCAAGAAAACAGTTAAGTGGATTAGAAGTAACAGAAGATCATTTATAAAAATAAGGAAAAGAGTCGGAGACAGAACAGAGCGCTGGGGCACACCAGCATTTATTTTGTAGGAATCAGACTTGAATCCGTCTAATACAACTTGTATTGAATGGTCCAGAAAATAGCTTCTAATCCAACGAACAAGAGTATTATCGATCCCAAAAGCACGCATTTTCGATAAGAGAGCTTCATGCCAAACTCAAATCTAATCTAAAATCAAACTCTATCAAATGCCTTGGAGATATCAAGAGCAATAATCTTACTTTCACCAAAGCGATGTAAAGATTTGTTCCACTGTTCGGTGAGATATGCCATCAGATCACCAGATATTCCTTAAGCTGACGGTTTATCAGTGTTTCCATGGCCTTAGAAAGAAGTGATGTCAGTGATATGGGTCGGTAGGAGGAGGGGGAGGATGGGTCACCTTTCTTAGGGACAGGCTGGAGAAATGCTGTTTTTCATCTTCTAGGAAAGATTCCAGAAGTAGTAGGAGCGATGGAAAAGCTTACGCAGTGGCTTTGCCATTGTGGAAGAACACCTCTTCAGAAGAATCGGGGGTATACCATCCGGGCCAGCGGATTTGTGTATATCGAGATCTTTGAGAACTCTTGCTACTGTAGGAGTGCGGAAAAAAATCTGTAGCATTGAAAAATTTACATTCTCAAGTACAGGAGGGGCAACGTTGCTATGCGGCAGCGTGGAGCTGGTAGCGAAATGGGCAGCGAGCAAGTTTGCCTTCTCTGAAGAGTAAACAATTGGTTTGTTATTGTCGATGAGCTTTGGAACCGAAGATGTTGAGGAGTTTTAATATTTTTTTACAAATGAACAAAAAATTTTACTGCCTTTGGGACACTGCAGAATTTTTTGCTGTAATTTTTGGTCATGCAAAAATTTGTTTTTTTTCAATAACGGAGTTGCATGAGTTCTTTGCTTGTTTGTGCTTTTTCTGATTTTCCTCTGTAGGGTTGGCTTTGTAGGATCGGAAACTTACTTCTTTGAGCCTGATAGCTTCTTTACACTCAGAATTAAACCAAGACTTTTCTTTAGGCTTGATGCTTTTTACTCCCTAGAAGAATCACATTTGTGATCATTTCAGCACTGGCATCAATGTCACTATCGAGGAAGCATATCGACCAGTTAAAGTTTCGGAAAAAAATATTCAGGCCGTCCCAGTTGGCTTTCTCGTATTGCCAAACGGTCCTGGTGGGAAGTTTTTCTTTAACGGTTGTGGAGGATGAGAAATTAGCTGAAATGACACAATAGTCTGAAGTGCCAAATGGAGAAGTTACACTAATGGTATATTTATAAGTCGGATTTTGACGTTTATCGAATATTAAAGTTAAAAACTGTGGGACACTGTGGCGTATATGTATTTAACATTTAAGGTTGAATATGGGAATATTTGATGTTAGTTTGATTCCTGCCTATTATATTATAAATGTGAATGTTTGGATATTTGTTCCGCAAGCACACCTCAATGGCTTAAAGGATAAAATTTCGTAGGTAGATGGATGAGGTGCTGGACTTAAAAATGGGTAACTTTTTATTACAGAAAAATTCATAGTTCCTGTGAGAGAGTTTCATATGTAAAATGATGTATGGTTGGAGGTTTGTTTGTTATACAACCGTGCCTCAACGACTCCACGAATAAGTTAAGTTTTGTATGTAGATCAATGAGTAACAGCATACTATTACGTAGGCTATTCCTAAAAAAATACACGGCTCATCTCGGAGAAATCTCAATAAGCTCGCCAAGGCTGGACGTGAAGTGCGCGCACAAATAACGAAACTACTTACTACTGTAGGCATTGTATGACCATCCAATTCTTGTGGTAAAAAGATAAGGGCATCTGAATATGTCCTATTGTGCTGAATGTTTAAATTGATTTTTTATATGCAAGCTGTCTTATGGGCATAACACCTAAGGTAGTTTGTTATTACGGAAATTAATTTGGACCTTAACTGCATAGTTCGACTTAGTCAGAGTTGTTTTTTTATATGTAATGTTCGCGGTTTAAGAAAGAATTTTTTTCACGTGTACGTTTACACTTTTCAATGGCCAGCTGTTTTGGCATTAGGTGAAACTCAGGTTAGAGTAAATACTGATTTATCAGAATTTGCTCTACATGGGTATAGCTTGGTGCCATTACTCTTTTCCCATCATTGTCTCGTTGACTATGTTAGGAATGATATTGCTTGCTAGAGTCTTCCCAAATATGGGCAATGTTCCTTCAAGGACTTTAATTTCTTGTGGCTCAAATTCACTGCCCGCAAGCATGTCATTCATTATTGTTTTATTTACAGAAGTTCAAATCTCGACAGTTATTCGACTTTTAACGAGTTAGATGCGCTCTCTGATTCCATCTCGGAAATTGTTTCCCTTTGTCTTCGCACTTATATCGTTATTGCGGCATTGCGGCGATTTCAATGTACACAATTCCAATTGACTCCGCTATTCTGGTCAGGCAACACCCAAAGGAACGTATGTCGAGCTCTTTGCCAGGTAACATCACCTTACCCAACTGATCGATGTGCCAACGCGCATATTAGATGTTGCTGGGCAAGCCACTCTGTCTTGTTTCTTACTTCTTACCTTGATGTATTTCTATTGAAATTTATATTTGAAAAGATTTAAATACGTTACCTTACCATAAATACCTTAGCGAGGTGGACCTGGGCCTCAACCAACAACCTTCTCCAGCCAGCTCTGTCTCTAGCTTACTGCATCCAGTTTCGCACGTGGAGTCGCTTGAGGCCCTTTTCCACTTGTGTGCGCCACCTGAGTCTCGGTCTTCCCCTAATGTGCCGTCCCTCTGAGGTGGAATCGACGATTTTCCGGGCCGGAGCATTGATTTCCATCCCTTCTATATGACCCAGCCGTCTGAGACGTTGAATTTTTACTCTTTTGCTAGGTCTGTGTCGCTGTATTGCCGGTACAGTTCTTTGTTGTATGTTCTTCTCCACTCTACATTAATGCATACGGGACCAAAAATCAACGGGATAATGTTTCTCTCGAAGCAGCCTAAAGCGTCCTCATACGTTTTTAACAACGTTCATGCATCTGCACCATACCGCATGACTGAGATGATGAGGGTGTTATAAAGGGAGAATTTAGTTACCCGAGAGAGAACTTTGCTATTCAATTGCCTGCTTAGCTCGAAGAAGCAGCGATTGGCAAGAGTTATTCTTCGTTTGATCTCGGCACTGGTGCTGTTGTCGGAGTTAAAACAGAAAAGATCCAAACAACCAAATAAAAAAAATCTTTCCTATCTTTCTAATTCTTCTAACTAGTGTCGTGCAATGGCATGTTGCATTCTAAAAAGTAATGTACCTTACAGATACTTAGTTAAAAATATTATTATTATTAAAATAAAATCTTCATTTTTTATAATAATTTTTCTATTCAATATTTTTAAAAGTAATCAATAAAATTTATTTTAAATTATAATATTTATAGATATAATGAAATTAAAAAAAATGCATACCATGATCTCAAGAAAAATATTTTTTTTTCAAAAAAACTAAAAATAAAAAAAGAGGATTTTGTTAAAATCGGTCTCACAATTTTCGAAATACTATTCTTCTTGAATTTTATTTCATGAATTCAATATTGTTTTTACTAAAACCGCGTTAACCTATGTAAATGTTACTTGTTTCTCTCAAAGATCTTGCCTTCCAATATAAGTAGTCACATAAGAGCAAGAAACAGTCGTGCCCGTTTTTACTTGCGACACTACAAATACCTACACTACAATTAGAAATTGCAATCCTGGAATGTTCGTTTCAATCCCGGGATTTCGGGATTCAAAAATTTAGATACCGGGATCCCGGGATAATCCCGGTATTTCAAAAATATTTTAAAGAAGATATTTAGAATATATTTTCGTTAAAATTGTCACCATATTTAGGACCATTTTTTTATTTAAAAATTGGACCATTTTTCTTAGTGAACAAAAGCCATATATGGGTCATTATTGGTGTCAAAATTAATGTAGAAAATTAAGATCGTGTAAATATACTACGTATTGGTTAAATTCGGGTATTATGGAGCACCTTACGTCAATCTGAAATAACTTTACTACGAACAACGATTTATAATTCAGTTTTTTTTTATTAAATTAGAGAAAAAGTAACATAGTTAAATTAAATACAAATGATAATTCAATGCATTTAACAAAAAATAAATTAGCTAAACAAGTGTTTAAAAAAAACATATTGCCCTACATGCGCCAATATGGCGGGAGCTTTTATTTTCGATTTAAACGCCCACATCCATTGCAGGTGTTCTTAAATGCAGTACAGGATTCGTGGGACCACTGTCCACAAAGGACACATTGCATCTACTCGTCCTTTTTGGTTGTAGTGGTGTAGTTTTCACCACATTCAGCACAAATGTTCTCCCCGAAATCGTCGGTCCCATCCGACTCGTCGATGAGCACCGCTTCATTTCAATTTTTGTTGGCCTTCCAATTTTAGTCTTAAGGTATGTAACTATAATTTACATGAAAACTTCATAAGGGCACCCGCGCTATAATGCCTTCACAGCAACTGCGCCATATTACACAAAAAACATTACACAACACATTAAAAAGAAAACTAAGTTCTCTTTTCGTAATAATTTAAATCATAAATACACTGAGTTACAAAAAAAGTGGCGCAGTCATACTTTTTGATGTGTTGTTATCGTATTGATAATATACCGCTATGTTTTTGCAGAGCTTTTTTCTGTTCAGTTTAACGGAATATTTGTGTGCTTTTTTCATGAACTCTTTTTATTTTCCTTGTGATACGTGCATTATATTGAGGAAACCATGTTTTACCAATTTTGGCTTATCCGTGATCCCGTAAATGTTTTAATAAGTTTATTATTATGAGTTTATTTTAATTTGGTTATTTATTATTTTTTAGTAATTTTTGTAAAAAAATATGCAAATAACGACAGAAGATGTCGCGAGGGCGCTGGCTTTGGTTGGGGATGGACGAAGTGTGCGGTATGCCGCTATCATAGAGTAAATATATTATATAGAGGAAAAACTTTCGTACGTTCCACGCCTCAAAACCCTCAATTTTCGTTGTTGCTTTGGTATATCATTCATTGTGTTTCGTGTTCTCTTTTGTATATCATTCATTGTCGGCGTTAAAAAAACAAAGAAAAAACGATGTGGTGAGTTTTGTTAATTTTGACATTTCATTTTGTTCTTGTTGACAACAACTGTCAGTGAATTGTTGACAAAAATTATTGCAAACATTTTTTTTAAATAAAATTTATTATTAGTATTTTCGAATGCTGACGCTGAGGGAAGAAGGTCCTCAAAAATGGATTTTTGACGAATGTTGTGACATCAATCAAATTCACTTTAGATTCAAGGACAAGGATTTGCCAGAGAACTTGGTGACCAGTGTGGTTGCTTCTATGCAGGTTTGCAGTTATACCCAGACACCACTATCGTTCTTTTTCATTTTAATCTTTTCAGATGTATCCGCTAGAAAAAGTTCTAACGGCGCCGTACTAAATAAATGAATGGGAACCAAAGCTAATACCTATCCTTCTGAATAAACTTGTTCCAGAAAAATGTCGCAGAAGAAGACTTCATGTATCAATAGAATTAATAATCTCCTTGTAAAGCTGTGGCTTATTTTTTTAATAAACATTTATATTGAACTTATACAACTTCACCGGACTCTTCAGGATCAAGCTTGTTTCCCCCAAACAAATTCTTCTAAAAGCAACACAAAACAAAGTCTTCACAAACGGTATTAAGAAATATTTTTTTATTTTTAAAAAACTTACAAACCCTAGACTATCTAAAAAAAATCATACTATCGTACTTCATTTTCTTCTGTTTGAGTAGATGATTCCTTAGAGCCTTCTGTTTGTCCTTAAAACTCTTCTTGACCTTGCCACGTGCCTTGTGCCTCATCATAATAAAGTTCTTGCCCTTGCGTTTCTCTCTATTTGTCGTTGAACAGTTTTCATTCTTCCTGCCGTCTTTGTAGCCAAACTTATTATTCTGAAAAAAAGTCCTCAAATTCTTGTCCGGACAACGGAGCAATTAAAAAAACAGCTGCAACAAGTCCAATGCAGGAATAAGATTCTTATTTCGAAGCAGAATCAGTGCCTTAACAAAACAGTTGCGCCTAGTAGGATCCAGAGTTGTGGCATGATTTTTCAGCAAATCGACTAAATGCTGTGGAAATTGGATGCAAACATCAGGATAGCATGGAGCGACCTACAAAACAAACATCATATTTATAAAGCATCATTAAATGCAACACTTGCTTTCTTTTTTTTTTTATTACCTGCGCAATAAACATAATCAATTCATCGAGACTTTTATTTTCATTGCTGGGATTTAATTCGAAAACTTCCAAGCTGCTCAAGAAATGGCGATATTGCTGGGAGAATTCTTCCTTGTATGATTCCGGATCACGTTTTATAAGATTTTGCACTTGTGGAAGATTGTCTGGTAGCTGACCACTAATAATTAATTAATAAAACGGATAAGCAGTTTAATTTTGTAAATAGGACACAATAATTCACAAAATACCATCAACGACGACGACGTGCCTGATGAGAATACTTGATACAAGATACAATTCTCATCAGGCACGTCGTCGTCGTCTTTCGATGGTGGTATTTTATGTAATTCTCACAAATTGTTCGAAGTAAAGGAACTCCGTGAATTATTGTGTCTTTTTAACAAAATTAAACTGCTTATTCGTTTTATTGATGATAATAAGATCAGTTCTTATTATCAGTACACTACACAACACAATACAATATTCACTAAACAATTTGATGTTGACGTTTTAGACAATCACCTCCACCATACTCCTACATATCGAGAAGGATGTGTTCGGAATGTATACCTTAAGGGTTAAGGTGATTTTCTTAGGTCTTAGAGCTTGTTTACATGATTCCTTTTTTCGGATGTTTCTTCATTCGTTCTTTTTGCAATTAGGTAAGGGGTGTAAAAAAGTAGGGGGAATGAACTAACGAATGGACGAATGAAAATTTTAAGGATTTTTGTGATTGAGCTTTGAAGTTTCTTGTTTGAGAAAGAAAATGCTATGCACGGACTAAAAATAAGAACTTTTGAAATTGAAAACAATTCCCAATTATGTTTTTTTAGTGGTAATGGATGGTTTTAATTGTTTTTTTTTAATTTTGCAAATTTCTTTAGAATAAAATAGTATAGTTTGTAGGAAAACATTGGTTATATTCGGGGTAATCCAAATCAGTGTACACACCAACGTACGTGCCTGTCCAAAAGAAGAATGAAGAAACAACCGAAAAGAGAAATCATGTACACAAGGTCTAATTAGTACGGATAAATATAATGTCTACAATTTTCTAATATAAACCAATATAATGTAGTGTTTTTCTTTTTAAGTTTGTAGGATTAATAATTTGTTGAGATTATTTTACCTTGTGTTGAGATTATTTTAACACGGCATTCTAAACACGGCGTTAGAGCACGTCAGACAGAGAGCTATCCGCAGCGCGTTTAATATTTGAATCTTGATTTTCATTTTCTCACTAAATGCCAATTAGGTTATTTTTTTCCATTTAAACAATACACTATTAAATGACACAAAATAATTTAATAAAATAAATTTCTACAATAAATTCAAAATGACTTAATTACTAAACACAAAATATGAAAACAAAATTTTTTTTTGGAACGCCGCGTCAAAGTTATCTCAACGGAGCGTAAAATAATCTCTACGCCGCATTAAAAATGCGTCCTGTTTAACGAAGACTTAAAAAAAAAACAATTTGTAAATTATCACAATGCGACGTTTTGACGCCGTGTGGAACTTGACGCGGCGTTCAAAACGCGCTCTATGTGACTTGGGATATGTTTGTTTTACTGTATATTACAACGCGGCGTCAGAACGCGCTATGTTTGACTAGGTTTCTACTCCTGTGTAAACGAATACAATAGGTGTAAAGAAAGATAATTTAACTTTAAAAAAGTACACCTTTATCGCTACTTTGTATAATACGATCTTGCAAATATACATAGTACGTAATCTTCTGACCGAATGCTTGTTTAAATTCATTCTTAGAATAATCAATACACTATCATCAGTATCAGGTAAAATGTTTGAAACTCTTGGATATTGTTTAACCAGTTTTAAACGTTTATATAGAGTTTTCAAGCACACAATATGTAAAAGGCAGGGAAAAATAATAAAGTATAACAACTTGCATTCGAGTAACTTGCTAGTGGCTCCTCATGGTACAAGAAAACAAGATAGCGACTTTCGTATTTTACGTCATTAGTGACCCTTGTTGAATAAATTTATTTCCGTTTTAGAAAAAAAAACGGAAAAGTAAGTTTTAATTGATGCAGGTTTGGTCCAATGATTGATTAAATATACATTGATTGATTTAATATACATTTTAAGTCCACTAACACTTCGGATTCTTTCCAAAAATGGTAATTTAATTTAGTCAGTTTGAGTCACTGATGACGTCAAATTTCGGGATGGCGCTTTTTTTTAGCAGTATCTTCCAACACGCCCAATTTCATGGTGAGAAACAAAAGGGAACTGAAAAGAAGAGGTCAATTATTTGACTACTACACTCTCAATCGGCGTCTATTTTTTGACAGTTCAGCACTACTACACTCTCAATCGGCGTCTATTTTTTGACAGTTCAGCACTACTACACTCTCAATCGGCGTCGATTTTTTGACAGTTCTACAACAATACTTATTTGACCAGCTTGTAGGTCTTGTCAAATGAAGGCAGTAGATTTCCCTCTTTATAGTATAGTTACTCTATGGCCGCTATTATGATTGGAAAACCAGAGACGACGTTAAGAAGAGCCATTAAAAGGTACAGGAAAACCAATTCTTACACCCGACGTCAAGGCTCAGGCCGACTGAGAGCAACATCTGCAAGAGATGACCGTTTTTGGGTGCTTCAAAGCCTTCGAGATCGTCACCAAACAGCGGTTGAGCGGTCTCACAGACTTCGATCAGTTAGAGAGACAGCTGTGAACGCACAAACGGTGAGGCGGTGATTAGTGGAGAGTGGTCTGAGAGCAAGAAGACCTGCTCGCGTGCCGAGACTCACGGTACAACAAAAGTGACTTCGGATGGAATCAAGGTTTTTTTTTGTCTGCCAGATGGACGTGACAGAGTGTGGAGACGAAATGGTGAGAGATACTCTTCGGCAACAGTTGCACAGCGGGAACAATTTTGGGGAGGTTCAGTCATGGTTTGGACAGGCATTTCCATGCGCGGGAAAACCGAGCTGTGCATCGTGGAAGGATCTGTGAACTTCAGTTGTTACGTAAGTAACATTCTGGAGGAATATGTGGTTCCAGTCGCACCATTTACTGGTGATAACTTTCTACCGATGCACAACAATGCAAGACCACACGTCGCTAGGTGCGTTACCGAATACTTGCAAGAAGTGGAATTAAGGTGATGGCTTGGCTTGCGATGAGCCCGGACATGAACCCTATCGAACACATTTGGGACCTGCTGGGGAAAATGATAAGGAGGCGACCTGGCCTTCCAGAGTCACTCAGTGGGCTGAGATCTGCTCTGATCGAGGAATGGGACAATTTGGACGAAACCGTTGTAGCAAGCCTTATCCAAGGTATGCCCAGGCGAATTAAAACTCTGCTAGATGTTCGGGGAGGCTACACCCACTATTAAAGGAAAGAGAACTGGTTGGAAAAAATAATAATAATAAAAGTGTTAAATGTTAATTTATGAAGTTTTGTACATTTTTTTTAATTTGTATTTTATTTCTAAATTCTTCCACTTTTTTTTTTAAGATGAATTACTTTTTTATGTGAATAAACAGACCTGCGAAAATTAAAAAAAAAATTAACTTTGTACACATGAATGTGTGTTCATTTGTGTGATTGTGATTTCATTTGATGCGCAAATTATTTAAAGTCTTAAAATATTTCATTGAGCGAACGAAACAACGAAAAGACTGCAGATTGTGGTACAGATACCAAAAAAAATTATTACCCTTCGTTGTAATTACCTGCACTAGGACACCTGGGGTCTGTTTCTCATTTACTACATTAGCTACATTAACTACATCCAAAATAAATGTTGTTGTGCTACATCAGATACATATTTCTGTTTCACAAATTCCACTGAGAGGTGTAATGAATATGTAAGATGTAAATTTGAATATTCTCTCAAACTGACAATAGATTTTCATATAAACGACATAGAAATCGTTTGTTTGTTTGAAATAACATTCAAATAATTATAACTAAATAGAAAAAATGGATTTTGTTTTGAATATACATATTTGATTTGTAAAAAATTTCGCGTGAGTTGTGCTTAGTTAATAAACATACACTATGTTGTTTAAAATTATGAGAAATAGAATTAAATTATATATTCTTCCACTATTTCCAGTCCATAATATCGATGAAGTAAAAATATTCTACATTGCTTTTTTATTAATTTATTTTTATTATTAAAAAAACGTTATTTTGTGCTGTGGGGTTGATATAGTGAAGAACCATTAGATTAGTACCTGCAGAGTGAGTTTAGAATTGCTTCTGCTGAATTTGGCTGGTTTAGTCCCAAATTAATAAATAAATAATTAAATAAATTTGTTGGCGCGGAGCTGTCGCGGACAAGGAGCCCAGCCAAGGGCTATTGACTTATACTCTAAACCCGTCCTGTGTGTATGTTGTGAATTTGCATGAGTAAAAGATACCTATAACTTACCGCCGAGTCCAAACAGCTATATCAGATGCACTTTTTCTAGACAAATTTTATTCATAGAGGTTTTGTCATTTCCTCGGAAGGAAGCAGTACCCCGGAAAAAGGTTACTCTGACAGGGTGTCAAAACCCGACCCTTTTCTTAGTAGTCCGACATACTAACCACTTAACTCCGTGGCACTATCCAAAAAGTGTTTGCAAACCTAAAATTTTACTACTTTTTTCGCAACCAGAAGTGTTTTGATTCTTTCTCCTTATTTCTTACTATAGTAAGCCAGTACAATTTTTATACATAACTTTTTCTGTCATTGGTTATTGCATCTCTCATTTGAGTATTTTGTTTTGTTTATTATTGGAGCAACAAGATTTATAGACCCTTTTTACGGGTCTGCACTCTGCACTCTGCATCCATCATCATGTATGTATGTATGTACCTATATCCTTCGGCATTTGTCAGTCGTCAGCCTCAATTCTTGTAACAAATTTGAAGATGTTAAGATGATTTTACGCTAACAGTATTTTCTTCTGAGTCTTAAAAAGTTCTTTTTTTCATTTTCTAAGAGGTCATCACTCAAAAAGACTGCCAATGCAAGCTCACTCTTATTAAATATAAAACTCATACAACTCGGACTGGTTAAAATTTATTTCTAATTAAGGAATGTACAGGCGTGCCTGCTCGTGGATGTCAAAATTATTATGCGCAAAACTTTTTGCAAACTCAAATTAGCGCATTCTTGCCTGCCTGTAAGTAATTTTTAAAACGCACCAAATCCTATAATGATCCCAAGAAGGGGGTTGCAGAAATTGGAGACAGTTTGGAAGAAATTTTATAAAATATTTATTTATTTTTAATAAGGATATTTTTTTAAGGTGAGGAGTAAAGATCGTAAATTTTCAACAACAAAAAACAAAACATTAGGGTGCTGCGTGCGCTCATTTCAAATTAAATTTACATGTTCAGAATAACCCCAAAAATTACATATGTCAAAGTCAACCCCCCTGTCGAGTTGTAAGTTAAAAGATATATGTAATTACCGACATTTGTTTAGTTAAAATATCTTTTTTAAAATGTAAAAGTTATCCGCAAATTTGTTAACGACCAGTCATTTTTTAAGAAATAAAATAATGACAAAAGATGATAATGACTTCAGAAAATACCAATATGACGATTCGTCTGTATGAATTCAGCATACCTTGTATTTCTTTGTATTTTGAGTTGGTTCTTAGTTGTTTTTGTTGTTGTTGTCTTAAAGAAATTATAAAAAGGATTATCATGTAGCTTCTCCTGACTATGCTCACAACTTATCTGTGAAATGAATGACCATTTTGGCGAAGTATGTTTAAATCAACTTTCCGTTTCGAGATTGAAACATTTTAATCCCGGAATTTGCAAGACTGAAAAAATGAAACGGGATTCGGGATCCCAGGATCCCGGGATTGCAATCTATAATCTACAATGCAAGTTATGCGTTCGTGGAAAAAAATTGAGATAACCATCAAATATGACATTACGATGGTAGAGAAACATATTTGAGTTGCTGACAAAATTCTGGCTGTACCTGTACCTCCCATCTGATCGGTTTTTTTTCCTCGCCTTCCTCCAAAACAAGTTATCCGATTACAATCAAAATTGATATTCAGGAAGATGCAGGTATCTTTAGTAAGTTCACATTAAAATAAAAGTTTTTTTTTTTTTTTTTTGGAATTAAAAAAAAAATTATTCGAAAAATCAATATTTTGAAAACAGGTACGTAATTTCTTCTTTAATTTAGTTTTTAAATGTCGCTTGTCTTTGTGCTTAAGTTTGTATTCTTGAATTAATTTCTTATTAATTAAAAAAATTGTTGAAAACACCGATTTATTTAAAAGCCGCTCCCGCGATTTTGAAAAAAATCTATTTTTTTTTTATATATTTCAAAGAAATAAAATGGTGTTTAAATGATTCCCCTTAAAATTATTTCACGTACCTTTTTTAACAATGCCACAAACATTGAATAAACCTTGGAGTTTGCTGTGACCACACATAGGAGCAAGTATACGGGGTACTGTCTCTTGCGAGGAACTGACAAAACGCGCTAGCGATCGCATTTTACGGACGAAAACTTGACAGCTGGCTTCTGATGGTGTTTGTAGAAAATTTGACATATACTTCCGCGGCATTCCGTCCATTCTGGGTAGACGTGCTTATTGGACAAACGGATTGGAATGTTTCGATCGGTTTTGACACTAGCTTCCGCTTGCTTCCGACCATTATAATTAGCACTTAAGTCACTAGGCCTTGGCTCCTCAAGGAACTGTCGCGCCAATGAATGTATGTAAATGTACGTACTTAAAGAAATTTATCGAACGGCGGATGTGTAAACTGTATCCAATATCGTGAACCGTGACATATATTTTGAGTCATTAACACAAGCGGTTTTGACAGTAGGCAAAGCCTGATCATTCCATAATAGACCTCACTTTCATATTTTTGTTTCATAGGCATATTTAATTCGAGCTATGTATTTTTACAGACCGTAGCTAAAAGGAGGAGGTGTCGGAATTTGATCTCTGCCGCAAAATTGTTTAAAGCTATTAAATGGTATTTCGATTAGACATAAATAATATAACATTTAATAATAACTCGTTTTCATAGGTTTATTTTATCCCAAAAAGAGTTCGCGTACTGAGACATGAACGAAAAGAAATGACAGCTACAATTTTCTTTCGTTCATTTATTTTCAAGTTTTGCTCGAAATTTTATGTGGTAAAAACTTTATACCTACTGGGTATAAAGTAAATGACGTTTGCAATATAGATTTTTTCAAAACTTAAAAACATCAAATGTGCTCATCAGAAATGCAATTTTGATTCATTTTTTAGGCTAACTATTTCAAAAACGATCTCAAATAACTAAACTGTTATTGTTTAATTTAACGGCATAACAAAATTCCAACTTGACGTTTCTCAAGAATTTGCACAAAAAGCGTTCGCATTAGTAAGATAGATTTTTCTCTATTTGAGAAATTATGACAGTTTTCATTTTTAACACGAAAAGTACACGAACGAAGCTATATTGATATAAAAGATATAAAAGAAATTGAAACACGTATTTTAAATCTTTTTTTTTTACAAAAATAATCCTCCGCCTTGTTTACATGATTCATTTTTTCGGTTGTTTATTTATTTTTTTCTTTTTGACAAAATGGTAAGGGGCATGGTACACAGAATTACAATCTTCTTTGGCTGATTTTGTTTTTAGAGAGTCTAAATATATTTATTAATCTGTCGGTTTTTTTAATTGTTTTTTATGTTCATATTTCTTATAATCATAAAACAAATTATTTAAATTTTCAATTTTATCTTAACTTAATAGATAAAATAATAATAAAAGACGAATGTGACTTCATAAATTATCAAGATAGCGACTTTTATGCGTCTACTCACCTTACCTTGTATTTCTGTGTATCATTATAAGGGGTGTAGAAAAGTAAGGGCAACGAAAGTCTGGCATTTCACAGTGAAGCGTGAGGCATGCATCATATAAAATCTTTTTATTTCGTTTCGTTGTTTATAGAATTGTGTATTGTGCTTCTAAGACAACGAAATAAAACTAACCAGGAGATTACTCGTATAAATCTTTTGAATTTAAGTCATGACTCAAGAGTGAAAATATACTTGTGTTGAAGCTTAACATCTTTCACAAAACATCATACATATTATCTATATTTTAATTTAAATTTGTAAATTGATAACTTTGTTTTTATATTTGAATCTGGCGCTCAAATTATACCAATCGCCATATTTTCTGAATTTTGAATTTGCTCTAAATATTAAGCTATCAAGAAGTCACGTGAATTTTCTGTATATAGAAGAGAAATTGAATAAACACACGATTGTATTGTATTGTAACAATCCTCACGGGCAAATCATTGCGTTTTCTTTCGTCGACTTGTATCATTTTCTTTGTTCGTAATTCGCAACCGCTGACAATCGGTCAGCGCATCAGCCAAGATCTTCCTATCCCTTTGCTAAACAGGGAATTAATAGAGATCCCAGGCTGACGGTCAAGTTAGTTCGTGACCGTATATTTTGGCGCCCAACGTGTGAATCGTTTTTAAAAACCTAGTCAAAAAAGGTATTTTTTTTGTGAATACTAAATACTGTACTTAAAGTGGTACATATTACGTATCGAACTACGAAAAAGAAAAACAGTTTAAACTCGTGAGAACATATAATCTATTCGGTGTTAAAGAATTATGAATTGTAGTTACAAACATTGACATTGAAAATTTAATCTATAACCATTCATATTTCTTGTCGCGTGTCGGTTTCGGTTTCGCGGTTGCATGGTGTAGGTGAAGTGCTTAAACCTAGAAAGGAAAGGGAACCAACCAGGAAAAAACTCAGTTGACCTCCCGAAATACCATCAACTTAATAGAACTACTACAAACCAGGAGAACTACAGAGAAATTGTGGAAGATAAGTATATCTTTGAATGAGGTATGTGTGGTCTAAGTTTTACTCAAATGTGCGTTCCTATGACTAAACGGCATCAATTTAAGTTAATGCCAAAACGCACCTTCGACATAAAACAGACCTAAAATTTAATTATATTGTTTAAAATAAGATCGATAATCAAAAGAACAACATTTTTCGCCATTGCCGTTTATTTTATAAAGTAAAGCAACGACTTCATTTTCGCAATTTAATACATAAAACCCTATATATGTATGGTCATAATCATGGTCTATCGATCGTTTCAATTTTGATCGGCAGATCGACGCTTCCATCATAGTGCGCTCGCTGGAAAATTTTAGTTATAATCCACAAAAGAGTACTTACGATCCACCAAATGTGTCCAATATACTGTGATGTGGCAACAAGTTTAGATATTCGGAGGATACATTTTGTAAATTAACGACATCTGTTGGATTCACTGTGTACAACAATCAACATTCATTGTGACCGCCTAAAAGTATGCTACATATTTGCAATATGTTTTGACTGAGTACTAAATCGAACTTGAAGTACTAATTCGAGACTCGAATTAGTACCAAAAGCTTAGATTGTGCCAGAACCAGACAGAAGCTTCCAAAAGCTTGTAAACTTGTATAAATACAGGAGTAGATTGCATTGAAAGTTCAGTTTATTTTCGAAAGTGGAATTGTTAACCAATAAGAAGCATTAGTAAAAAGTGATTGAATTGAGATTAAATAAAAAGTGTTGAATTATAAAAACGTATTTGAATTGTGAATAAGTGAAATAAGTTAAATTGGTGTTATTTAAACTGTTTAAACTGAAAGACGTGGTGTTTTATAAAATAAAGAGATTTATTGTATTATTTTGGAATTTTGATTGAGTTTTATTTGTCGAACCCCAGGCAAAAATATCACATTGGTGTCAGAAGTGGGATAAAACTCAGTAAAGTGCTAGAAAATTCCATAGTGACATTTTCTAAAACAGTTTCTGTGACTCATTTAATTGTGAAAGTGGAATTTTCCAGAAACTATTGAACTGACTGTGCTATAAAACTGTGAATAGCGAGTATTTTTGTTAAAAATAGTGTTGGAAAAAGATCTTTCTAGAAGAGACATTAAAATAAAACTGACTGTGTTGCGAAAATAGTGTTTCAGTTACATTAAATGGGTCGCAAATTAGAACAATTGACAGCAGCTGAGTTGAAAGAAGAATTAGGAAAACGAAATCTTCAGACTTCGGGGCTGAAAAAGGAACTATTGCTCCGACTTCAGAATGCTATCACTCAGGATGGTGGAGACACCGATACCATGTTGTTCGATGTTGAAGAACAAGGGAGAGAATGCACAGTAAGTACAGCCGATGAAATGCCTGCTTTCATGAAGTTGCTTCTGTCGAAATTCGAAGAACAAAAGAACGTTCTTGAAGAACAAAAGAACGTTCTCGAAAGCAAATTTGATGGTCCCGAAAACAAACTCGATGCACAGAATGTTCTCTTCGACAAAAGACTTCAAACAATCGATCAGAAATTCGAAGCCAAAATAGAAAACTTGGAAGAAAAGTTCGTAAGTGTAGAGCAACAGTACGAACATTTGGCTAAGGAATTTGATTCTTTGAAAAAGCAGAAGGTTCGGGAATATTCGAGCGACGGTCCACGAAGAAAGGAAATGCAGCCCCCTGTCTTCGATGGTCAAACATCATGGCCAATTTATAAGAGGCAGTTCGAAGCTGCCGCCTTGACAAACAACTGGGACAACGAAGACAAATCAATTGCTCTTACGCTTGCTCTCAGAGGAACAGCTGCCGAATTGCTGCAGACCATTCCTGAAGACAAACATCAGGATTATGATGCCATGGTCAAGGCAATCGAGATGAGGTTTGGCGACGACCACATGCAGCAAGTTTACCGAGTCCAGTTGCGTCGAAGGGTCCAGACAAGAGGTGAAACGCTACAACAATTGCAAGCTGACATCGAGCGCTTGGCCAATTTGTCTTATCCCAATACCAGCAGGGAAATCATAAACGAACTGGCAACCGATGCGTTCACTAATGCCATTGCAGATGGAAAACTACAAATGGCTGTGAGAATGGCAGGTAAGAAAACGCTCGCTGAGGCTTTAGCATTTGCCCTGACAATGGAAGCAGCAGACCAAGCTTCGCAAGGTAGCCATCGCGTCAGGGAAATGGCTACGCTAGAGTGCTCATGTCAACGTGTCGACATTAAAAGACAAAACCCGAACACTGCTCGAGGTCAAATGAGATGCTGGAATTGCAACAAGCTAGGACACCTACAGCGTCAATGCAGATCTCCACCTAGACAGGTAAGCTGCCCACATTGCGCAAGGAGGAGGCAGAATGACGAAGCATCTGGCAGGAATAACACTCACACTGCTGGACAAGCTTCTGATCAACAGCAGGCGGGAAACGCCTAAGAACCAACTTCGCGGGGCTGAAGTTGGTTGATGGAATCGACGCCCCAGGACCATCATCCAAGTTTCGCAAACTACACGCTGCAGCAAGAGCTTGACAGTGGAGACAGTCATCAGAAACAGAAAATGTGTGGCCACTATCGACACGGGTGCCACAGCCTCCATAATCAGAAGAGACCTTGTTCAGACATCCTGGCTACATAACACCAGCTGCTATACTCTGAAGACAGCTACGGGAGAAGTAGCAAAAGTATACGGGGAGGTATTTCTAAAGATACAACTGGCAGGGTTGACCTTCTCACATGCATTCTTGGTAGCCGACATATGCGACGAATGCATCATTGGAGTGGATTTCATGAAGGCACATGAAGTAATCATAGACCTTCGAATGCAAGTGTTAAGGTATCGAACCGTTGAGATCCCTATGGTATACGGAAACGAGAACGCTGTGAATCTTCGGGCGGTTATAAGCAGAGATTAAGTCCTACCACCTTCTTCAGAGACAGTTCTTTGGACGCGTTTGGAGGGTGATCCTGGGAACCACCGATTCTATTTCATTGAAGCAGATAATAAAGAGGACTTTCCAAGCTATATCGTTGGAAAGATTTTAGTGGAACCAAAGAAAAACATGGTTCCGGTAAGGCTGATGAATCCGAACAAACACTCCGTCAAGCTCAGACAAGGAGAGGTGATTGGAAGATGCGTACCCATTGCAGCCATATCGACAACATCTGGGAGTGAATCTGCGAGTCCTGTTTCTGCAACAAAATTGGCTGAGGTATGTAATGCTATCCTTGGAAACTGTGAGCTAAATCAGGAGCAGAAAACCATGGCCAAAAACCTCATTGGCGAGTTTGCTGATATATTTGCATCGCAGGATGGAGACTATGGTCGAACACACCTAGTACAGCACCGAATAGACACCGGCGATAGCAGACCGATCCGACAACCTGCTAGAAGACTTCCATTGGCAAAACAGTCGGAAGTCGATGAGATGATATCAACCATGGAAAAAGACGGTCTAATCGAAAACTCAAAAAGTCCGTGGGCATCACCTTTTGTACTAGTGAAAAAGAAGGACGGCAGCACTCGATTCTGCGTGGATTACCGGAGGCTCAACGATGTCACTAAGAAGGACAGCTACCCCTTGCCTCGAATAGATGACACCTTGGATACCCTTTCTGGAGCGAAATGGTTTTCCACCCTCGATCTGAAAAGTGGCTACTGGCAGGTACAGATCCATCCAGAAGACAAAGAAAAGACCGCTTTCACAACGGGAAATGGACTATGGCAGTTTACCGTTATGCCATTTGGCTTGTGTAACGCTCCAGCCACCTTTGAGCGTTTAATGGAACGTGTGTTACAGGGTCTGACATGGAAAACCTGCCTGGTATACTTGGATGACGTCATCGTTGTGGGAAAGACGTTCGCTGAACATCGCGACAACTTCAGGGAGGTGTTTACACGATTTCGAACTGCACATTTGAAACTAAATCCAAAGAAATGTGCTCTGTTCAAAGCTGAGGTGAAATACTTGGGACATGTGATATCATCAAATGGAGTAAACACTGACCCGGAGAAAATCAAAACCGTGAGAAATTGGCCAGTTCCCGAAGATAAACATCAGCTGAGGAGCTTTCTAGGTCTCCCCACTTATTACAGGAGGTTCGTCAAAGATTTTGCCGGAATCGCAAAGTGTCTGCACCAGCTAACTGAGAAGGGCAGACAATTTAAATGGTCAGGTGAGTGCGAAAGAAGCTTTCAACATCTAAAACAGCGGCTTTGTGAGGCACCAATACTAGCTTACCCCACCCCTGGCAAAACATTTATTGTGGACGCGGATGCTAGTAACGTGGGTGTTGGAGCAGTTCTGTCGCAGATACACGATGGGCAAGAGAAAGTGGTAGCCTATTTCAGCAAAGTTCTGTCGCGACCAGAGAGAAACTACTGTGTAACCAGACGGGAACTCCTTGCTCTGATACTGGCGACAAAACATTTCCATAAATATCTGTATGGACAGAGATTCATCCTGCGTACCGATCACGCCGCTTTAAAATGGTTGCTACAGTTCAAAAATCCTGAGGGGCAAGTAGCAAGATGGACCGAACGATTGCAGACTTACGACTTCGAAGTACAGCATCGCAAGGGAAGACTGCACTGCAATGCGGACGCGCTTTCCCGCAGACCATGTGAGCCCAGTTGCAAACATTGTGCGCGAAAAGAGGAAAAGGATGAAGGTATATCTGTCCAGAGAATAAGAGCCGAACCTGTAGAGGGTTGGAGTGCCGAAGAACTTCGTAATGCACAAAAAGAAGACCCTGACATCGAGCCACTTTTTGCATGGAAGGAATCTATGGAAAAACCAAATGCCAGAGACATCTCCGACAGAAGTCCTATTTTAAAGGCATACTGGGCGCAGTGGGACTCTCTTCATGTAGAAGATGGTGTTTTGCGAAAAAAATGGGAAATGCCGGATGGAAGATCCTTTAAGATTCAGCTTGTGGTTCCACGATCGAAAGTAGAGGAGATCCTACGAGAAATGCATGCTGGAATATCCGGTGGGCACTTGGGAATCAACAAAACACTGGAAAAGGTACGGGAACGCTTTTATTGGCTAAGCGCAAGAAACGATGTAGAGAGCTGGTGTCGAAAGTGCACAACATGCGCGGCTAGCAAGGGACCCAAAGTCAAAACACGAGGTAAAATGCACCAGTACAACGTGGGCGCCCCGTTTGAAAGAATCGCTGTTGACATCACAGGTCCGTTCCCGGAAACTGAAAACGGTAGCCGTTACATCCTTGTTATCATGGACTACTTCAGCAAGTGGCCGGAGGCTTTTGCGATACCCAATCAAGAAGCTAAGACTGTTGTCGAGCAGATAGTGGACCACTGGGTCTGCAGGTTCGGGGTGCCTATGGAATTGCATTCGAAGGTATTCCAGGAAGTATGCGCATCCCTCGGGTTAAAGAAAACAAGGACAACACCTCTTCATCCACAGTCCGATGGAATGGTAGAACGATTTAACAAGACCTTGAAGGAACATCTGTCCAAAGTCGTGAACGAGAACCAACGGGATTGGGATCGGCGAATTCCTTTATTTCTTATGGCCTACCGGAATGCGGTTCATAGTACAACTGGATACACTCCATCCGAAATTCTATTTGGACGAACTGCCTGGCTTCCAAGTGAGCTAAAATTCGGATTTCCTATTGAAGACCCAAAATGCGAAGAGGACTACGTGTTAGATCTTAGAGAAAAGATCAACGACATTCACCAGAGAACAAGAAACAACATAAAAATTGCGAGTGACCGCATGAAGACCAGATTCGATGCAAGAGCAACAGCACCTGAATTCAATGAGGGAGATCTGGTATGGCTTTATAACCCACATCGCAGAAAGGGAAAATCGCCCAAACTTCAGCAGGACTGGGAAGGTTAATACCAAGTAGTTACGCGCATTAATGACGTCGTTTTCCGAATCAAACGAGGACCAAGAGCAAAAATGAAAATTGTCCATTTGGATCGACTGCATCGTTACCACGGAAACAATGATGATGTGCTTCTTCGGGACGAACAAAACTAAGAGGGGGACAATGTGATGTGGCAACAAGTTTAGATATTCGGAGGATACATTTTGTAAATTAACGACATCTGTTGGATTCATTGTGTACAACAACCAACATTCATTGTGAGCGCCTAAAAGTATGCTACATATTTGCAATATGTTTTGACTGAGTACTAAATCGAACTTGAAGTGCTAATTCGAGACTCGAATTAGTACCAAAAGCTTAGATTGTGCCAGAACCAGACAGAAGCTTCCAGAAGCTTGTAAACTTGTATAAATACAAGAGTAGATTGCATTGAAAGTTCAGTTTATTTTCGAAAGTGGAATTGTTAACAACTAGAAGCATTAGTAAAAAGTGATTGAATTGAGATTAAATAAAAAGTGTTGAATTATAAAAACGTATTTGAATTGTGAATAAGTGAAATAAGTTAAATTGGTGTTATTTAAACTGAAAGACGTGGTGTTTTATAAAATAAAGAGATTTATTGTATTATTTTGGAATTTTGATTGAGTTTTATTTGTCGAACCCCAGGCAAAAATATCACAATACATTCACATATCATAATTATTCTCTCGCTCAAAATCAGTTTTTGCATAACCGCCACCACCCACCACCACATTATTCCCTATATCGTCGTTTTTCGCTTCATTCTTTCGTGTTCTCGTTGATTGCTCGCTTCTTGCATATGGTTGCAGAAGCAGCCAACAAAAAAAAATCAACATACATACATAACTTCAATACATCGATCTTCATTTCGCCCACACATCATTCGCTCAAGCTCATAAGTTTTTTTTCGTCGTCGTCGTCGCGGGAGATCTTGCTACATGATCAATGCACTGAAGGAAAATTGATTGGACTTTCGTCGTAGAATTGTACAAAAATAAATAATTTTGAAGTCTAATCAAAGTTAGTTATTTAAATTATAGAACGGATGTTAAATATTCTATATTAACTTCATTAGCCTCAATCGTTGGATGAACAAATAGTATTTAAATTGATTCGATTCGAAAAGGGTTGTCGAATGCTACTATAGCATTAATTGAATTCAGAACCAAATTAGATTGCAGTTAAAAGCATTTAATTTATCGTTGGATTGCGCTGTTGTTGCTTGAAAGTATTTTGGTTTTTGCAATGGCAACCAAACCGACCCTTGAAGACCTAAAGCAACAAAGAGCTTCTACTAAGGGGAGCTTAACTCGTATACAAAATTTAGTGGAATCAACTACCAATGTGTTAGCGCCAACTGAACTCGAATGTCACCTAGGAATCTTGGAGTCATACTTCAAACAAATTTTAGTTTATCAAACACAGATCGAATCATTAAACCCCGATGATATTGGTCGAGGTGATATCGAAGATTTGTATGTCACTGCAAAATCAAAAATTCTTTCGCTTTTTGGAACTGGCAGGCGGTGAAGTGTTGCAGATATGACAGTAAGTAGTGTTCCTTTACCTTCAAGAAGTCGTCTCCCTAAACAACGTTTGCCTAGATTTAGCGGAAAATACTCGGAGTATAAAACGAAGTCGAAGTCGAAAACGATTTGAGCTTATCAAAAATAGAAAAATTCAATTATTTGCTTTCGTGTTTGACTGATCAAGCACTTGGTACAGTAAAGGCTTTTCAAATCACTGAAACTAACTATCAAAAAGCACTTCTTAGTTTGAAGGAGCGCTATGACAATGACTGCCTGATCTTTTTGGAAAATATTTCTGATGCTTCTGTTCTAAAGTCTGATTTTTACGTTGATGAAATGTTAACTGGAGCTGACAACATAGATACTCTAACTCAGAAACAGAACGAAGTTGTTTCCTTTTTGAAGTCTGCTGGACTAGAGCTCTCAAAATGAAATAGCAATCATCATTCATTACTTGGTGAAGTTAAACAGAAGGAAATAAGATTAACTGAATCCAATCTCATAAGTACGTTAGGTATCGCTTGGAACCCTTTCGCTGACGAGTTTAGTTTTTCTTATAAATCCAATCGAACTTACAGAATTTATACCAAGAGATCTATTTTATCTCTTTCTTCGTCTCTTTTCGACCAAATGGGCTTGCTTAGCCCTATCATTATTCGAGCAAAAATAATTTTACAAAGTCTTTGGATAGATAAGGTAGATTGGGATGCATCTATTCCACAAGTCATCGAAACTGAAAGGCGTCAGTTTATGACCGACTTGCACTCAGTTGAAAATCTATCGGTACCTCGACATATATTTTTAGAAAATAAGCAAAGTTACCAAATACATGGATTCGCGGATGCTTCCATGAAAGCGTACGGCTGTTGCATCTATCTGAGAAGCATAGACACCTGTGGATCAGTAGCAGTTAAACTTTTAGTGGCAAAGTCGAGAGTAGCACCTGCAAAGAAGAAACAACTGCTTCGACTAGAACTATGCGCCGCACATCTTTTATCTAAACTCTGGGTAAAAATTCACAGCGTTGTAGATGAAAACTACTCAGGGGTATTCTTTTGGACTGATTCTCAAATAGTTTTGCACTGGATCTTTACACACTCCTCAAAGCTCAATACATTTGTTGGAAATAGAGTAGTAGAAATACAGGAAACGACAAAGGAAGAAGTTTGGAGACATGTTCCAACCAACGATAATCCTGCAGATGTCGTCTCGCGAGGATGCACCGTAGAAGATCTAAAAGACTCAATTTGGTTTACAGGACCGAAATTTCTAGTTGAAAAAGAGGAAAATTGGCCAACCGCAACAGGACTTCATCTCTCTCAAGAGGACCTTGCGCTGGAAAAAAAGAAAATTATTCTGAGTTTTCGCAACCCAGACCAAAACCATTATCTGGAAAAAATAGAGAGCATCAGCTCATACCCTAAACTCATTCGAATCTATGCGCACGTGTTGAGATACCTTAGCTTACGATTACGCAAATTCCCATTTCGAGGTGAATACCTTACAGCTGAAGAGTTGGAACATTCCCTACAAATCATAGTAAATGTCATTCAAATGAAATACTTTGCCAAAGAAATAGTCGCAATTAAAACTAGAACATCGCTCAAAGGATCCATAAAATCGCTTAGCCCCTTTATAGAAGACAAAAATGGTCTTCTTCTAATATACCAGAAGGAAGTAAACATCCATTGTTGCTACCAAAGGATTGCAATTTTAGCAACACTCTTGTGGAACACCTTCATCATTCTAACTACCACGCTGGACCAAAGGCTCTAGTCGCATTGACGAGACAAAGATTTTGGATGATCAATGTTCGAGAAGTAGCGCGAAGAGTCGTGCGAAAATGTCCTCACTGCGTGAGGTATCGGCCCAAGCTATATGAGCAGGTTATGGGAAATTTACCTGTTGAAAGACTAATGCCATCGCATCCATTTATCTGTTGTGGGATCGCCTTTTGCGGTCCGATATACACCTATTACAGAATTCGAGGTAAAGTGCCCTATAAAACGTATGTGGCAGTTTTTTTCTGCTTCTCGTCGAAAACAGTTCATTTGGAACTGATCTTTCAACAGATACATTTATAGGAGCTTTAAAAAGGATGATAGGTCGTAGAGGTCTCCCTAGAGATATCTATTGTGACAATGCCACAAATTTTGTTGGGGCACAGTCAAAACTAAAAGAATTGCGTGATATGTTGTTCCACAAGTCTAACCCAACAAAATATCATTAATTTTTGTTCTAACGCATCCATAAATTTTCATTTTATACCCCCCAGGGCACCCCATTTCGGCGGACTTTGGGAGGCAGCAGTAAAGGTTGCAAAAGGCCACCTATATCGCAGCCTAGGAAATGCCAAGCTGTCATTCGAATAATTGTCAACTGCACTGGTGGAAATCGAAGCCATAATGAATTCCAGACCAATTACTCCGATGTCAACGGATCCCAATGACATGGAAGCCCTTACACCCGTAAGGGTGTAAGCGATACCGTCTTGAAAAGTAGTCCTTTCAAAGAGGCGGAATGTTGAAGCTTAACATCTTTCACAAAACATCATACATATCTATATTTTAATTTAAATTTGTAAATTGATAACTTTGTTTTTATATTTGAATGTGGCGCTCAAATTATACCAATCGCCATATTTTCTGAATTTTGAATTTGCTCTAAATATTAAGTTATTAAATAGAAGAGAAATCGAATAAACACACGATTGTATTGTATTGTAACAACCCTCACGGGCAAATCATTGCGTTTTCTTTCGTCGACTTGTATCATTTTCTTTGTTCGTAATTCGCAACCGCTGACAATTGGTCAGCGCATCAGCCAAGACCTTCCTATCCCTTTGCTAAACAGGGAATTAATAGAGATCCCAGGCTGACGGTCAAGTTAGTTCGTGACCGTACAACTTGCATCACAAAAGGAATTTAAAAAAGAGACATGCCTAACGGTGCTCTGTGGAATACCGGACAAAGTAACGAATGGAAGAATGAAAATTTTAGTATTTTTTGGGATTGAGCTTTGACGTTTATCGTTTGAGGAAGAAAATGCTATACACTGGCTAAAAATAAGAACTTTTAAAGTTGTAAACAATTCCCAGTCGTGTTTTTTAGTGGTAATGGACAGTTTTTAATTAATTTTTTTATAAATTTCGCAAATTTTATTCGAACAAAAAAGCACAATTTATGTAAATATATGAAATTATTGGAAATATTCGGGGTAATTCAAATCAGTGTAAACACCAACGTACGTGTCTGCTTTAAAGAAAAATGAAGAAACAACCGAAAAGAAGAATCATTTAAAGGTCTATGGCTTTTTTTACCTTCCTAAATTGTATATGGAGTCTACGTCCAATTAAATAAGAGAACAGCTGTTTTTTCTTCACAACTCTTGTATGTCAAAATTCAGCTGGAGTTTTAGTTACCGTTAGGAGAGAAGCATGTAAGCATAATTTTAGCTTAAGCTGCGTACTAAGCTTTACTTAAAGCTTAGTCAAGATTTGCTGACCTTAAAATTGTTAAAGCATAACAAAGATAACGTAACAAAGCGAGTGATATTTGATATGAGTAGATGAGAATCAATACTTGGTAAATCCACTCTAATCAAAAATTGAGATTTCAATGCAAATTTATTAATTTGGCTGTGTTGAATAGTTTTGAATAAAAAATATATTGTGATGTGGTAACAAGTTTAGAGATTCGGAGGATACATTTTGTAAATTAACGACATCTGTTGGATTCATTGTGTACAACAACCATGCCCCTAAAAGTATGCTACATATTTGCAATATGTTTTAACTGTGTACTAAATCGAACTTGAAGTGCTAATTCGAGACTCGAATTAGTACCGAAAGCTTAGATTGTGCCAGAACCAGACAGGAGCTTTCAGAAGCTTGTAAACTTGTATAAATACAACAGTAGATTGCATTGAGAGTTCAGTTTATTTTCGAAAGTGGAATTGTTAACAACTGCAAGCGTTAGTAAAAAGTGATTGAATTGAGATTAAATAAAAAGTGTTGAATTATAAAAACGTATTTGAATTGTGAATAAGTGAAATAAGTTAAAATTGGTTTTATTTAAACTGAAAGACGTTGTGTTTTATAAAATAAAGAGATTTGTTGTAGCATTTTGGAATTTAGATTGAGTTTTATTTGTCGAACCCCAAGCCAAAACGTCACATTGGTGTCAGAAATTGGGGATAAAACTCAGTTAAGTGCTAGAAAATTCCATAGTGACATTTTCTAAAACAGTTTCGGTGACTCATATAATTGCGAAAGAGGAATTTTCCAGAAACTATTGAACTGATTGTGCTTAAAACCGTGAATAGCAAATATTTTTGTTAAAAATAGTGGGTAAAAAAGATTTTCTAGAAGAGACATTCAAATAAAACTAACTGTGTTGCGAAAATTGTGTTTCGGTTACATAAAATGGGTCGCAAATTAGAACAATTGACAACAGCTGGGTTGAAAGAAGAATTAGGAAAACGAAATCTTCAGACTTCGGGGCTGAAAAAGGAACTATTGCTCCGACTTCAGAATGCTATCACTCAGGATGGTGGAGACCCCAAAACCATGTTGTTCGATGTTGAAGAACAAGGGAAAGAAAGCACAGTAAGTACAGACGATTAAATGTCTGCTTTTATGAAGTTGCTTCTGTCGAAATTCCATGCTCTAGAAAGTTCATCGAAAGAACAAAAGAATTCGTCAGAAATGCTCCAGAAGCAACTAAGCGAACAGCAGAACGTTCTCGAAAGCAAATTTGATGGTCTCGAAAACAAACTTGATGCACAGAATATTCTCTTCGACAAAAGACTTCAAACAATCGATCAGAAATTCGAAGCCAAAATAGAAAACTTGGAAGAAAAGTTCGGAAGTGTAGAGCAACAGTACGAACATCTGGCTAAGGAATTTGATTCTTTGAAGAAGCAGTAGGTTCGGGAATATTCGAGCGACGGTCCACGAAGAAAGGAAATGCAGACCCTGTCTTCGATGGCCAAACATCATGTCCAATTTTTAAGAGGCAGTTCGAAGCTGCCGCCTTAACGAACAACTGGGACAACGAAGACAAATCAATTGCTCTTACGCTTGCGCTCAGAGGAACAGCTGCCGAATTGCTGCAGACTATTCCTGAAGACAAACATCATGATTATGATGCCATGGTCAAGGCAATCGAGATGAGGTTAGGCGACGACCACATGCAGCAAGTTTACCGAGTCCAGTTGCGCCGAAGGGTCCAGACAAGAGGTGAAACGCTACAACAATTGCAAGCTGACATCGAGCGCTTGGCCAATTTGTCTTATCCCAATACCAGCAGGGAAATCATAAACGAACTGGCAACCTATGCGTTCACTAATGCCATTGCAAATGGAAAACTACAAATGGCTGTGAGAATGGCAGGTAAGAAAACGCTCGCTGAGGCTTTAGCATTTGCCCCGACAATGGAAGCAGCAGACCAAGCTTCGCAAAGTAGCCATCGCGTCAGGGAAATGGCTACGCTAGAGTGCTCATGTCAACGTGTCGACACTGAAAGACAAAACCCGAACATTTCTCGAGGTCAAATGAGATGCTGGAATTGCAACAAGCTAGTCACCTACAGTGACAATGCAGATCTCCACAGGTAAGCTGCCCACATAGCGCGAGAAAAAGGCCTACTGACAGGGATATCGCTTACCCTACCGGGCATGATTTGGCCATACATCAGTGTGGAAAGCGCGTAAGAACCAACTTTGCAGAGCAGAAGTCGGTTGATGAAATGAACGCCCCCAGGACCATTATCCAAGTTGCGCAAACGAAACGCTGCAACCAGAGTTTGACAGTGGAGACAGTCATCACTAACAGAAAATGTGTGGCCACTATCGATACGGGTGCCACGGCCTCCATAATTAGTAGAGGCCTTGTCCAGACGTCCTGGCTACACAACACCAGCTGGAATAGTCTGAAGGCAGCTACGGGAGAAGTAGCAAAAGTATACGGAGAGGTACTTCTGAAGATAGAACTGGCAGGGCTGACCTTATCACATGCATTTTTGGTAGCTGACATATGCGACGACTGCATACTAGGTGTGGATTTTATGAAGGCACATGAGGTAGTCCTAGACTTTCGAATGCAGGTGTTAAGGTATTCAATCGTTGAGATTCCAATAGTGTACAGAAACGAGAATGCTGTAAATCTTCGGACGATCATAAGCAGTGGGCGCAGTGGGACTCTCTCCATGTAAAAGATGGTGTTTTGTGGAGAAAATGGGAAATACCGAATGGAAGATCCTTTAAGATACAGCTTGTGGTGCAACGGTCGAAAGTGCAGGAGATTTTAAGGGAAATACATGATGAAGAATCCGGCGGGCACTTACGAATCAACAAGACACGGAAAAAGGTACGGGTACATTTTTATTGGTTAACTGTAAGAAAAGATGTCGAGAGATGGTGTCGAAAGTGCACCACGTGCAAAGCTAGTAAAGGACCCAAAGTCAAGGCAAGCGCTTAAATGCACCAGAACAAAGTGAGTGCCCCGATTAAAAGGATCAACGACACACACCAAAGAACCCAAAGCAATATAAACATTGCGAGAGACCGCCTGAGGACCAGATACGATGCTCGAGCAACAGCACCTAAATTCAATGAGGGAGATCTGGTATGGCTTTACAACCCACATCGCAGCAAAGGAGAATCGCCCAAGCTTCAGCAGGACTGGAAAGGTCCCTACCAAGTAGTTACGCGCATTAATGACGTCGTTTTCCGAATCCAACGAGGACCAAGAGCAAAAATGAAAATGTTCCATCTGGATCGACTGCATCGTTACCACGGAAACAATAATGATGTGCTTGTTCGGGACGAACAAAACTAAGAGGGGGACAATGTGATGTGGCAACAAGTTTAGATATTCGGAGAATACATTTTGTAAATTAACGACATCTGTTGGATTCATTGTGTACAACAACCATGCCTCTAAAAGTATGCTACATATTTGCAATATATTTTAACTGTGTACTAAATCGAACTTGAAGTACTAATTCGAGACTCGAATTAGTACCGAAAGCTTAGATTGTGCCAGAACCAGACAGAAGCTTCCAGAAGCTTGTAAACTTGTATAAATACAAGAGCAGATTGCATTGAGAGTTCAGTTTATTTTCGAAAGTGGAATTGTTAACAACTGGAAGCGTTAGTAAAAAGTGATTGAATTGAGATTAAATAAAAAGTGTTAAATTATAACAACGTATTTGAATTGTGAATAAGTGAAATAAGTTAAAATTGGTGTTATTTAAACTGAAAGACGTTGTGTTTTATAAAATAAAGAGATTTGTTGTAGTATTTTGGAATTTTGATTGAGTTTTATTTGTCGAACCCCAGGCCAAAACGTCACAATATCATAACTACATAGTTAAATCATCTTTTAAATTCATGTTTAAAACTTTCTTTATCCACTATGAGGTTTGCATTAAAAGTATTCATATCCATCTGGAAGGAAATGAATAAGCTTTCTTAATACAAAAATGTAATTTATGCTCCTTAACAAATGCAAGAATTCGAAGACAACGCAAAGAGAATCCCCATAGAAGAACAATATCCTTTGGCAATGTAAAAAAAATTACATACATATGTAGTTATTTTCGTATAATCTTAACTTCAAATATAATCTTATTTTACCATCATTAAATTTTTTTTTATATTTTAATAATCAAAAACATAACCTTTCCACAATAAATAATAAACTGTGTTAGCTTTAGTTTAGTGTTTTCTTCGATTTTAAAACAGGTATATTAACTTATTTGTAGAAAAACTCTTTCAATCACATTTTTCGTATTTTCATTGTTTTTAAAACAAGTCATATCTTTGCTCGCTTTTTGACATCTATGAATACGTTTAAATTTAAAAAAAATACATTTTTATATTAAGTACTCAATTTTTACACATTCAAATGACAGAAGAATACGTAACGAGATGAATTCCGTTCGGTCATTCAATCGTTTTACCTTGAATAAAAGTTGGATCTCTTTTAAAAAGAGTGTTTGTAAATTCTTTTTCACGTTGCATATACACATAACAAGCATGAGTCGTCAAACATTCATTCAAAAACACCGCGCTGGTAAACAAAATTCCCGATAAACTGTTGTCTCGTCACTGTCAACACAAAAATGAGAATGAATGCTTGATCAAGCAAGCAATCACGAATAGACGCTATGTCAAGCATTGACACCCGATTGAAGAAAAATCAAAACATTTCGATTTTGCTGCAAGCAGACACACAACGTATCCGTGTTTCATTTTCACTAACACACTTTCACATGCTTGATGAGTGATTGATCAGTGTATATGCCGCGTTAAAAATATCATCTCTGATTTGAAGTTATGAATTAATAGGGGCATGGGCTTATTATATATGGACTGCTAGTCTAATATCATCTTCATACAACAATTGTCAAAAAAATGTCGCCAAAATTGAGAATTCGATGCTCTCCTGAACCCACTTCAGGCAAAAAATAACTACTTAAAATGTTGACATAGAAGCTCGCGACATCTGTTTTTAAAAGTTCAAAAGTCCAAAGAAGTGTGCGACATCTTTGATATTTTGCCTCTTGTTTTTTTTTTAGATCGTGAACAACTTCCTTTTTTTATTGGTTTGTGCCTAAGACAAGCTAAAAGCACTAGAAGCACTGCCTATAGTACTATCATGAAGCATCATTTTTTAGTTCTGAATCAAGTCGCAATCAGCCGTTCTGAAATTGCCAATTGGTGTGAATATAGAATAAGTACAGACAACAAAAGTGTATTAAATACTGGTAAAATATCGGCAAAGGTTCTCGTCTCCACTATTTAGAGTTAGTTTCGAATCAACCAGGAAGATGGCCAAGACGAAAAATTACCACCATGAGAGTACTATAGAGAATGTTTATACAGTGCGAGTACTACATTGTATATACATTTTTTGTTGTCTGTACTTATTCTGTATTCACACCAATTGGCAATTTCAGCACGCATCATTGCGTCTTGATTCAGAACTAAAAAATGATGCTCCATGATAGAACTATATGCAGTGTATATACAAAGAGTACTATAGAAAATGGATATGCAATGATTCGAAATAAAACGGAAACAGGGTCAACTGTTCCTCCCATGTTCCTTCAGACAAGAATGTATCTTTGTATATACACTGCATATAGTACTATCATGGAGCATCGTTTTTTAGTTCTGAATCAAGTCGCAATGAGGCGTTCTAAAATTGCCAATTGGTGTGAATATAGAATAAGTACAGACAACAAAAGTTTATTAAATACTGGTAAAATATCGGTAAAGGTTCTAATCTCCACTATTTAGAGTTAGTTCTGAATCAACCAGGAAGATGGCCAGACGAAAAATGACCACCATGAGAGTACTATAGAAAATGTATATACAATGAATGTATCCAACAAATTTTAGGATACCTTTGGATTTTTTCTCTGTTTCTACATGTTCTTCAATCAGCTGATTTTAACCTATTACAACAAAAGTAATGAATCCAATCTGAAGGATACAAATGTAAGCGTACACAATGGAAACGTTCACGAACGTATCTTTCGGATAGGTTACCTTGCCTTTTTTGTAATTGTTGTTTTCCAAAATATTGAAGATTGAAGAACATATCTGTTTGGATTTGTTCGTTCACAAAAAAAAACAAACACAAGCAAGGTAACCTATCCAAAAGGTACGTTCGTGAACGTACCCAATTTGAACGCACCAAATCGTGGTATATTGGAAAAAGTGCGTTGACGATCTGCAAAACAAAAATAAAATTTTGTAATTTTACAAAACTTGTTGCACCGGATCGTGAATACCCCTAATACAAATATTTTTAGATTTTTTGCAAAAATTATTCATATCCGCCCATAGACACGAAATGGAAATAAAAAAACTGAATAGGGAATTTCAATTTGTATCATTGTATATGTATATACATTTTCAGTTACAGTATATATACAATGTTTTTATAGAAATAGATTTGAACCAAGTAAATCCCCGAGTGAAACCAATATCTTCAGATCACTCTTCTTTTTTACTCTCTTCTGGCCCGCGTCATTAGTCTGACAATTTCAATCCTTATTTTCTTGTAATCAAAACTAAAATCAAACGTTTCCCAAATATACTTTAATAATAATTTAAAACTTCTGCAAAATGTCCGAAAGAAAAGTTTTAAATGTAAGTATCAAATGAAATGTTTTCAATTAATCTATTCACCAACTATGTAACAACATCTTGTGTATTACCCTAGAAATACTACCCGCCAGACTTCGATCCATCGAAAATCCCTCGCATGAAATTGGCAAAAAATCGCCAATATACCGTCCGTCTCATGGCTCCGTTCAATATGCGTTGCAAAACATGCGGAGAATATATTTACAAAGGTAAAAAGTTTAACGCCCGCAAAGAAGACGTCGAAAATGAAACATATCTAGGCATCCGGATATATCGTTTCTACATCAAATGTACACGTTGCTTGCAGGAAATTTCATTCAAAACAGATCCACAGAACACAGACTATGAAATTGAAGCTGGAGCAACACGTAATTTTATGGCCCTCAAGTTAGCCGAAGAGCAAGCTAGGAAAGAGGAGGAAGAGTTGCGTGAAGAAGAAGCCAACAATCCAATGAAATTACTTGAGAATCGCACCCAACAGTCAAGGAATGAAATTGAACTATTGGAGTCTCTAGAGGAGTTGAGAGATTTAAATAGACGACAGCAGACCGTTGACTACGAGACAATGTTGCAACAATATAACACAATTGAGACGGAAAAAGAACGCCTAGAACGACAAGAAAGGGAAGACGAAGAATTTATAAAGTAAGTTGTATTTTCAACATTAAGATGACATACTATCTTTTAACAGGTACTTTGAAATGATTTTACAAATTTATATTTTATTCTAGGAGTGTGAACTTCAAAAATAAACCTGCAGAAGGAAGGAAAATAATTTTAGAAGAAATTATCGAAGTTGTTAAACTAGAATCTTCCGAACCCGCTGAAAAGAAGACCAAAGTTGTTATGGGACCACCAAATGAAGACACATTTGCCAGCGGCAGTAGGAGCACCTCCCTTAAGGGACTGATAGTAAAACGAAAACAACCTCTTGTACTAGTAAAACCACGAGATAAAGAAGTTGCGTCCGTTCATCCTTCCGAACCACCCGAAGGAAATAAAAAAGTAAAAGATCCTCCAGCACTTCCTAAGCCACCTGCGGGATTGTCTCTTATTTCTGCCTATTCAGATAGTTCAGAGGAGTCCGAATAACAACAAATATTTTATATTAAAGAAAACATATTTTTTATTTTAAATTCCATCGCAAATCAAAGCAACCGGTGCCGTTTTTCACAGGTAATCCAACCATTAGTCGACTTGATGGTGAATTAAATTCGTCAGATCGGCCAAATATTGTTGCAGATTTAAGGGACTGGAGACAGGATTCGAAGGACATCTGCTGCAGTGGGGATGAATTGCTTTCCATACCCCTACGACTCAAGGGCTTAAATGTACCATCGAAAGTCATATAGTCTGCAATCAGCGATAAATGCCTAGGATTCACTGTAATTCCATAGACTTTAAACACGTTCTGAACTTCCTTCACAATAACTTTTGCCGCTGCTTCAATGCCATAGGTATTGGCTATCGCATGAATATCGTTCGTATAGATCCTGTTTACATCCAGAATCTTATTGTGTTGGAACATTTCTACGATGTTGATTCCATCTGTCTTCAGTAATAGTTGTTCGTTATTTTTATACATAATTGCCCGCTTGATTTTGTGCACCTGGTATATCACTGATTTGTTGGCTAATTCCCGGATTATATTTGAAATATCCGGTTTGCCGTAAGTAATTGGTACCTGAAAGGTGTTAAAACTTATCATCAATGGTTAAAGGGATTCTTAAAAGATCTTACATTAAAAGTCAACCTGCACCATAAGTGTTTTTCTGTGTCGTAGACATAACTATTAACCATTTTATTACTCATTACTTTTGCAACTGTGTCTTCTTCAGGTAATTCCTCTTGGACTGTATCATCTAAATCATCCGTGATTATTTCCTCTTCTATAAAAAAAAAATACATTTTATATAAAGTACAACAAAGTTAACTATACACACCATTTGCATCATCAATCTCTTCAACTGCTTCTGGATCGTCGTATTCTGTTTCGTCGTGCTTTCTATTCTTTAGTTTAATACCTGTGGCGTCATCGTCATCGTCACCCTAAAAAATACACTAGTGATTGCTATAAAAAAAATGCCACTCCTTAAACCTACTGCATTGTCATCGTCCGAAGAATCATCATTGACGTTTTTATGATTGTCTTTTTTACTTTTTTTACCATTTCCGGCATCATCATCATCGTCAGCTTCTTCAAATCTATCGGTTTGGTTTGTAGTTCCCTTTTTTTTGCCTTTTTCGTCAATATCAATACTAAAAAGAAATGCTTGCCCATATTAGATTATATATTACTAGTTATCTTAGTTAATCGTAGAAAATTGACTATACTATGAATAAAAAAAAATGGGCACGACTGCGCCGCACGTACTTGCTTTTATGTGCATAATTACATTGGAAAGCAAGATCTTTGACAGAAACAAGTAACATTTGCGTTGAAAATAACACAGTTTGAACTTATAAAAAGTATTAAAAACCACAATACTTAACGGTTGCTAGTAAAAATGAAGTATGCCATCACGTCTTAAATAACAAGGAATTTATGAAAAATGTTATTTCGAAAATTGTACGACCGGTTTTGATAAAAAACTGTTTTTTATTTTTAGTTTTTTGAAAATAAAAATTATTTTTTTTAATTTTGGTATGCAGTTTTTTAGAATGTATTAAAATACATGTGATTATAAAATTTTAAATAATTGTTTTAGATTAGTTTTCAAAATATTATTGTTTTTTTTAAATTTCAAAAATTAATTTTAATTAGAAAAAAAAGTTATTCAAAATATTGATATGCAGAATTAATTTGGCTACATAGATCCTCTTAAATATAAAAGTTGAAAGAAATCCATAGAGCCGTTACCGAGAAAGACAAAAATTAAAAAAACCGTCATATGAAAGGTCCCGTTAATAGACTTTTCCCGTATATGTAGTTCTAATCAAATGATAGCCAATACCAACAAAAAAAAAATTCAAAAATTTTCATTAAAATCGTTGGAGCCGTTTTCGAGAAAAATAAGATTTTCCTAAAGGGTCATATGGCAGGTACCGTTATTTTTAGGGCTAAAAATAAAATTTCGATTTCCCCTCTGGGGAGTGCCAACATAATCACACACACCAAGTTTGAAGATAATCGCCTAAGCCGTTTAGGCTGCAGCTCGTTGTACATACTGACTGACAGACACACAGACATTTTTTCTCAATCACTTTTTTAGACTTCTCTATGATCGTAATGTCATGTTTGATTGTTATCTCAAATTTTTTAATATTCACGAATCCTAAACTTGCCTTATAGTCCCTGTAATCGCAAGTAAAAATGATGTTCAAAGGGTAGATGTGTGTGTGGGTATAAGCACCAGTGGCGTGGCGTCCATATAACTCGATTACTACCGAGTTACCTTTTAAAAATGTACTTTCAACCAATGTTTGCCAAAAATAAGAGCAACATGAATCCTAATAATAAATACAAATAAATGTGGATTCGTTTCAGTCTGCATCTGCTTATCGTTCTACTCCACACACATACACCTCATATCTTATTAAATACATCCTTATTTTTAACTCTCTTGATGAGATGCAACATAAGCAAAGCGATATCAAAGCAAAGTAACTCGAAATGTATCGGGTTATTTAATTTGTTGCTAGATAGAACAAAACTGTTTTCTTTCCTTTTTCTTCTTTTTTGTTCACTCATTGTATATACATTTTCTATAGTACTCTCATGGTGGTCATTTTTCGTCTGGCCATCTTCCTGGTTGATTCAGAACTAACTCTAAATAGTGGAGACTAGAACCTTCACCGATATTTTACCAGTATTTAATAAACTTTTGTTGTCTGTACTTATTCTTTATCCACACCAATTGGCAATTTTAGCACGCCTCATCGGACTTGATTCAGAACTAAAAACCGATGCTCCATGATAGTACTATATGCAGTGTATATACAAAGGTTCACTGTGTTTCACTCCTCTCTTTTCAATACACGCTTTCTTAAGCCAAAAAATAACCCGCTTTTCATCGACTTATTTTTGTGAATTTTGTATGTATCTGGCATATCGATACAGTGGCTGCTGTGTTGGGTTTATTGAGAATGTTACAGGAGGTACAGGTAAGTTACATGCGTTCTTAAGCAACAAAATAACTCGCTTTTCTTTGACTTATTTTGTTAAATTTCGTAAGTATCTCGCTCATCTATCTCAGGTTCGAACCTTAGAAGTAAAATTTCGGAGCAGAATTGTAAAAAAGTGAAGTAAATCGAGAGCTTACGAAGTAGATTTAAACCGAAAGGAAAAACTGAAGTTATTAAAAACATAATCTATAAAAAACATTTATTTAAGCAATAGCAAACAAAATCTCAGACAATTTCCATTTTTACTTTAATATTTTATAGAACAAGAAATGTATTGTTGAAATTAACAATCGAATCAAGGGAGGGATTGAAAATTGGGATTGATTGAAAATTGAAAGCTGTCATTTTTTCATGTGGGTTATTTTTCAGTACGAAAAAAGTGAGGTAGAATTCAAGTCAAAGGGAATGTCGAAGAATAGCTCAAGAATACAAATAAGAAAAAGGCCACTTTAGCAACATTTTTCACAGTTTTTTTTTTAACGCTGAAGGAGTGTTACCACTAAGGCACTACTCTTTGCATTTAGGCGGCAAGTGAAGATTTCTCTATATGAAATCAACGGTAGCGTCTACAGTTCCAGTCAGGCTGAACTATTTAGTGAACACCTTATATGGACTACTACGAAGTTTTCTGAGTTCAGGCCTATAAGGAGCATTTTATCCGGATCTTCGTCCTCTAGGTTGGGAGTTGGGCCGTTTGATGATGAGTGTCGGCAAGCACATGCAGCTAAACAAGAAGCATACAGGGCGGCGCTGCACAGAAGGACCAGAATTGTTCGTGCGATCTACGAGTAGAAGAGGAAAGAGGAACACTGCCTTCTCATAAAGAAAGAAATTGCACGACTGGATCGCACGTACTTGATCATATGTGCGGTCACATTGTAGAATAAAATTTAAGAAAATTAAAGTGAACATCAAAGGATTTATTCGATTTTTTTGACTTGATTTTTTTTTTGTTTATAACAATCGCGAGCAAAAGCGATTTGAGTGTTACCCTTATAGTGTTAAAACGCACTGCGTGAGCATAGGAAGATTAGGGAGGGAGGGAAAGAAGGTGTCGATTAACATTGGTTTTGAATGCCTGCAAATCGAAATGGCAAGGGAAAATCTCTTGAATAAAGTACGTTAAATTGTATTGAGTGAAATAATTTAGACGACATTCTTTCTTTAAGAAATGTTAAAAAAGTGTGAATTTTTTTTTCAAAATCGTAGGAGCGGTTTTTAAATAAAACGGTTTTTTTATTTAAAAAAAAATAAATAGTTTAAGAATACAAACTTAAGCACAAAATAAACATGCATTAAAATTTGTCTTTTAAATTCACTTACCGGTTTTCAAAATATTGATTTTTCAAAAAAAATTATTACAAATCTAAAAAAAAGTTTTAGAAAAAAAAATTAATGCGAAATTACTAAGGCTACCTACATCTTCTTGAATATCAATTTCGATAGTAATCGGATCACCAGTTTTCGAGAAGGTCCAAGAAAAAAAAAAACCGGTCCTATGGGAGGTACCCTTTTTAGCCCAACATATTAAATTGTTTTCACCAAAATATAATGCTTAGCTATAGTAGTGCACTGATTTTTTTTATAAAAATTCTTGGAGCCATTTTCGAGAAAAATAAGCTTTTACATAAAGATTAAATGACAGGTACCGTTAATTTTTGACCTAAAACAAATTGAAAAAACTTCTCTGTAGAATGTCAAAATAACCATAAGTTCAAAATTTAAAGACTATTGGCCCAACCGTTTAGGCTAGAAACATATTTGAGTTAAGGATGTATTTTAGACTATATATCCGTAATGTCGAAGAATAGCTCAAGAATACAAATAAGAAAAAGGCCACTTTAGCAACATTTTTCACAGTTTTTTTTTTAACGCTGAAGGAGTGTTACCACTAAGGCACTACTCTTTGCATTTAGGCGGCAAGTGAAGATTTCTCTATATGAAATCAACGGTAGCGTCTACAGTTCCAGTCAGGCTGAACTATTTAGTGAACACCTTATATGGACTACTACGAAGTTTTCTGAGTTCAGGCCTATAAGGAGCATTTTATCCGGATCTTCGTCCTCTAGGTTGGGAGTTGGGCCGTTTGATGATGAGTGTCGGCAAGCACATGCAGCTAAACAAGAAGCATACAGGGCGGCGCTGCACAGAAGGACCAGAATTGTCCGTGCGATCTACGAGTAGAAGAGGAAAGAGGAACACTGCCTTCTCATAAAGAAAGAAATTGCACGACTGGATCGCACGTACTTGATCATATGTGCGGTCACATTGTAGAATAAAATTTAAGAAAATTAAAGTGAACATCAAAGGATTTATTCGATTTTTTTGACTTGATTTTTTTTTTGTTTATAACAATCGCGAGCAAAAGCGATTTGAGTGTTACCCTTATAGTAGCTTTGTTCGATGTCTGCCCTGGGGCGCACTGGTGTACACTGGATTCGCACTGAGGTGTTTTATGTGACACTTTTTTCGCCCCAGTGTTTTTGCACTGTGTTCGATGTCAACCCCGAGCACGCACTGAGTGCACACTCTCACGCCCCAGGTTTTTGGTCGGTGTAAGAAATTAGTGCTGTCAAAATCCAAATCAGCTGTTGGTGCTTGGTGGTTGAAGTTTAAAACAAATTTTATTTTACAAATTTGGAGTGCAATATCTGATAAATATAAGATATTTTGTAGGTTATTTTGCAATTATTAAGTTATTTTTGTGATTTAAGATAGAATGCCGAGATATACTCTATCTGATGGAAATGGAAAAACTGTAGACTTTGTAAAGAAAATTAATACATAAATGAAATGTCAAAAAACTAAAACTGTTGCACTGAGCTGTTCGATGTTAAATCAAACCCCGAGCAGAAACACAGTTTTTTGACAGCTAAACGAAATGCACTGACATTCCCTAGTGCGCACTGGGGCGGGGAACATCGAACAAACCTAGTGTTAAAACGCACTGCGTGAGCATAGGAAGATTAGGGAGGGAGGGAAAGAAGGTGTCGATTAACATTGGTTTTGAATGCCTGCAAATCGAAATGGCAAGGGAAAATCTCTTGAATAAAGTACGTTAAATTGTATTGAGTGAAATAATTTAGACGACATTCTTTCTTTAAGAAATGTTAAAAAGTGTGAATTTTTTTTTCAAAATCGTAGGAGCGGTTTTTAAATAAAACGGTTTTTTTATTTAAAAAAAAATAAATAGTTTAAGAATACAAACTTAAGCACAAAATAAACATGCATTAAAATTTGTCTTTTAAATTCACTTACCGGTTTTCAAAATATTGATTTTTCAAAAAAAAATTATTACAAATCTAAAAAAAAGTTTTAGAAAAAAAAATTAATGCGAAATTACTAAGGCTACCTACATCTTCTTGAATATCAATTTCGATAGTAATCGGATCACCAGTTTTCGAGAAGGTCCAAGAAAAAAAAAACCGGTCCTATGGGAGGTACCCTTTTTAGCCCAACATATTAAATTGTTTTCACCAAAATATAATGCTTAGCTATAGTAGTGCACTGATTTTTTTTATAAAAATTCTTGGAGCCATTTTCGAGAAAAATAAGCTTTTACATAAAGATTAAATGACAGGTACCGTTAATTTTTGACCTAAAAAAAATTGAAAAAACTTCTCTGTAGAATGTCAAAATAACCATAAGTTCAAAATTTAAAGACTATTGGCCCAACCGTTTAGGCTAGAAACATATTTGAGTTAAGGATGTATTTTAGACTATATATCCGTAACTCAAATATGTTTCTCTATCGTCGTAATGTCATGTTTGATTGTTATCTCAATTTTTTTTGCACGAATGTAAAACTGCATTATAGTACCTATAAAATCAAGAAAAAAGGTATCATAAGAAGCGTGCGTAAAAAACCATTTCTGCAGACTATAACGGCGGTGACGAAACGAATTCCGCTGTCAAGCAGAATGATCCATTTTATCTGGGCGAAGTAAACTAACAAATCCGCATTCCACATCTGGATGAAGTAAAGCTAGCTATATCTAAGCTTAAGAGCAACAAAGCCGCCGGAGCCGATGGCCTAGCTGCCGAACTCTTCAAAGCTGTAGGCGATGAGTTGGTTATAAGTATGCACTAACTCATAAGCAGGATATGGTTAGGAGAAAAGATGTATGATGAATGGAATCTCAGCATAATTTGACCCATCCTTAAAAAAGCAGACCCTCTGAACTGCACCAACTACAAGGGTATCAGTCTCCTCAATATCGCCTAGAAGATCTTTTCTGCTGTATTGTCTGAACGCCTAAAGCCATTCGTCAACTACCGATCAAATATTCACATTACGGCAGATCTTGGAAAAAACCCAAGAACTTCAAATCGATACCGCATTTTTATCGATTTCAAACCCGCGTACGACAGCATTTATAAAGACGAGTTATATAGAGCAATGCACAGTCTTGACATAACTGCCAAACACGTCCGCCAGTGTAAAATGACGATGGAAAAGGCACGCTGTTTCGTCAAGGTCGGTAAAGACCACACCGACATCTTTGATTTTTGACTTTTCTAAAAGCATACTTGAAAGAATAGTGCAGAACTCTCATGCCTACACCAAAGTCCGTCCAATTTCTCGCATACGTCGACGATATTGACATAATCGGAAGAACACAGCGTGGTGTCAGTAGCGCTTTGAGTATTGAGGAGGAAGCGGAAATGGGTTTAGCAGTCAATTAAGGCAAAACCAAGTATCATGCCATCAAGAAGAGACACCCAACTTCGACGTCTTGGACAAAACTTCACCATAGAGAGCTATAACTTTGAGGTAGTTACCTGGGTACCGTATTAAAACAACACCAGCGCTAAAATCAGACTACTCTTGTCAATCGCTGCTTCTTCGGGCTTAGAAATGAGTAGCAAAGCCCTCTTTTGAGCAGCTACATTGTCCTTTATAAGACCCTCATCATCCCAGTCCCATGGAAGCTGCGGATGAGGACGCTTTAGGCTGGTTCGAGAGAAAGATTATCCGGTGATTTTTGGTCCCGTATGCATTAACGGAGAATAGAGAAGATTCAATGAATAACTGTACCGGCTGTCCAACGACAAAGGCCTAGCCAAAAGAGTAAAAATTCAACGTCTCAGATGGCTGGGTTATATAGAGAGGATGGGCATCAATGCTCCGGCCGGGAAAATCTTCGAATCCACCCCAGAAGGACGGTGCCGTATAGGGAGACCGAGACTCAGGTGGCGCACACAAGTGGAAGAGGGCCTTAACCGACTTCACGTGAGAAACTGGTGGCAGCTTGCTAGAGACAGAGCTGGCTGGAGAAGCTTGTTGGTTGAGGCTCAGGTAGAGCCACCTAAGGTAAGGCAAGTATGAATAAAAAATTAACAAGTAACAAACATGGCAATCACGGTTAATGTACGTTAAGCTAAGAAGCAGATGGAATATAAGGTCCTTTAAAGGACCCAGGAGTCCTTAATTTATACTATCGAAATATGACAGCGACTGAGGAAATTCTTTGTAATGCACTATTGAAATGGAATGAAACATGAAATGAATTCGAGTTTGAACTCATAGAGCATATTCAAAGATGTTCAGATTAAGCCATATTTATATAAAAAGTTAACTTACACTGAACTTTTACTAGTCCCCGACTTGATTATTGCTCGCAAGAGTTGCGTGAAAAACGTATCCGTCATGTGTTTGAGTATAATTTTCGGTTGCACAGAAAAATCCTCTTTATAGACATTAGGTGGAAGGAACTGGAAGTGAATCTTGTATTGATGTGCTCGTTCTCGATTAAGAACCAATAAAATCTTAACTTTCACATCTGCAAAAACAATACATATAAAACTTATTTTCAACGTTAGATCATAAAAAATTACATTGAAGAACATCAGCTAAAGTAACACGATTTAATTTTATTCTCAACTTATTGGCTCTTTCCTCCTGTTTCGGCAAGACGGGTATATCCATTGAAGGAGTTTTTATATTTGCCGATGCCATCATAAGAATTTCTCTTAACCGAGGAATTCCTAGCGTTACGTTCATTTCACCACGGCCAGCAAAATGGAAGGTATTCAGTGTCATTTGAGTTGAGGGTTCACCAATAGATTGTGCCGCCAGCAAGCCAACAGGTTCGCCTGGTGCCGCAAGGGATTTTATACTTTTTATATACATAATATCTGATATTATATCTTTTTTCCGGGGTTGTCCTTCAGCATATAATTGTATGATTTTTTCTATATTCTCTGAAACTGATCCATAAAAACAGTCTGGTTTGAATTTTGACATTGTGGTGTCCGGGCACCGGCCGTATTTTTTATCATATTTTGCTCTTGCTTCGGCGTCAGCTTTGTTCCATAGAGTAAGTATGGCTTCATCGATTCTAAGACGTCCCGTCGCCTTATTTAATTCATTTGGATTATCCACTTCGATTTCATCGCGAAGTTCTTGCGAAAAGTGAGCAAAACTTGACAATGTTCGGTTTTTAATTTGGTTTTTCTTTTGCCACGATCGAACTTTCTTCGCGTGCTTTTGAACAGGGATTATTGCCTCCTCATCTTTGATGCGTCCAAGTTCACTGGGATGAAGTATTACCGAAGAATTCATATCCAAAAATCGAGCACTCTTAATAGAGAAGAAATTAGCTTTCAGAATGTCCATTCCGTCTTCGCCATATAAAAATTGTATAACACTGTTGTCACTGTCACGCACAGTCAAATCGTAGTGAACGTTAAGACCTTCTAAATGCTTGATTAGACAACGTTGTAAGTAACCAGAACGACTGGTTTTCACAGCTGTATCAATGAGACCCTAAAAGTAGCTTGAGTCATAAAGGTTTTAACATATTTGCAGGATTTGTTTTACTTCTCGTCCAGCCATACAATGGAAGAAAAAATCTTGAGGTTGAATGCCGGTCATGAAGCGCCCATCAATGAATCCACCTGATTTTGGTGATGTTTCGTATGATGTAAAGCTTGGAAGGGATTTTCCTAGAATTAAATAAACCAATAAATGACTCTCGTTTCATATTTTATACCAACATTTACCTGATATCATCAAAGGTGGACGTTTGCCTTCCAATTCAATCTGCCCCAATAGACATGAAATCTGCATTGTGTTGACCATAGAACCTTTTGCACCAGAAAGTACCATTAATTGCAAGTTGTTCTCCGGAAATTGGGTAATTAAACCTTCTGGTAGACAAACCCTTAAGAAAACAAAACAATAAATGTGTAACTTGGCTTTCGAAAACTCGTACTTACTTATTGATTTGGTTTGTGTAGTCATCCAATTCTGATTTATACTTCCGATCTAAAATTATACGGAATTTCGGATCCTTTATGTAGGCTTCGTCAACTTTAGCTGCTAATATATCATGTGGTGTGTCTGGTTCCATATCTAGTGCTGCAGCTACAGCTTTATTTCCAATTTTTCGACAGTTTTTAATAACATGTTTTCGTATGGCTTCAGCATTTGGAGAGACTAAAATATCTTGAACACCCAACGTAAAACCTTCTCGTTGCAGAAACGTTGTGAAAATTTTTGTAAGGGATGTGAGCAGACTCGTTGATACTTCTCCTCCATATAGCTTAAAATTGTCGTAGAAGCAATTTTATTTAGTCCATTAAAATTAAATAAATAAATTTATTGCACGACAGCTCCTTAAGGAGCCAAGGCCTAGTGACTTATACTCTCAACCATTCCTGTGTGTGTGTTGTTACTCTGCAAGAATGGAAGGGACCTACAGTTTACCGCCGAGTCCGAACGGCTACATGAGATGCACTTTTTCGAGACAAATTTTACTCTTGGAGGTTTTGTCAGTTCCTCGCAAGAGGCAGTACCCCAGAAAAAAAAAGGTGGCTACGATCTGGATTTGAACCCAGGTTCTTTCGCTTAGCAGTCCGACACACTAACCACTAAGCCACGGGGCACTACTTTAAATTAAAATTTATAAAAAAAGAAGCAAGTTAATTACCTCATACATGTAGTGAACAAGACCAAATCGTGTAGCTCCATATTGTTGTTTATCTAGGACACCTACAAGAAGTTCTCCTTGGCGTATAATAACCTGACTTTCTGTCATATTTAGACCTTTTAAAGGCGTGCCACCGCTGGGTAGTTCTCGATATTGTTCTAAATCCCAAGACTTTAAATAAAAACAATATTAAAGGAATGTTTGTTTTATGTTTTAGATAGCAAGTGGATTTGACTAAGGTTCACCTTTAAATTAATTTTTGCAACCGAGTTTATATTAATAGCAGCATAGTCTTTAGGAATGATGTTGATAAGTATTGTCGACAGAACCTAAAAACAAAACAATGTTTTTGTTATAATGTTTTAAAGTTATATACTTTTTTTTATTAAGCTTAATTTAACAACTTAATTCTATAAAAAAGAAGTGGAACTTAGGAATGGAAGGTATTGAACAGAGAATTATTGAGGGATGCTTTATTAATATTAAAGTTAAAAGTTCGAGACATGTATTTGAAGTAGTAGATGGTTCTATTACGAGAGAGATAATATAAGGGAATGGAACGGAGATCGCGGGGATTTGTGTTGAGATTGACTTCACTTAAGGAGTTGATAACTTATAAGTGTTAACCAATAGGTCTATAGTTGACAAAATCATCTTTGCGGTCTTTTTTATCAATAGAGAAAATGAAAATATCTTCCTATAAGTTTGGGAACACTCCTTGAGAATGGAGATCAGTGGTTGCTTCAATAAGACATTCACACATTTTGTTAATAGAATTGGAGGCAAACCATCAAAACCAGTAATTGTCTTTTAGCTTGTTTATTTTGTCAATAACTATATCCTTCGTTACTCTCTAAAGTAGTGGAGAGCGCTAAGTAAAGCCACCTCGGTTCTAGGCTCAATGAAAGGAAAATCCCTATGTGGTAGAGAGTGGGTAATGCTAACGCACAAGGGGACCGAGCAGCTGCCGGAATAAGCAGCCAACCCAGCTTTGCTGGTCAGGGCACGGACTTTTCCTTGGGTTGAAGAAAATCTCCCTACCTAAAAGCGTATGAACTGCAGGTTAGCGGTCAACGGCATGGAAGTCTGGTGGCGGATGAGCCTATTTTAAAGAAGGCCAACGGTAGCAGCATGTAACGTCTGTACTCATATTGGGCGGCTACAAAAGGCGTCTGTTTTCCCATAGTGGGCGGCCTCAATCGTTTATGTGTTCGACCATACAATCAAGACGCCATAATAATAAATGAATCGTCAACAAATAGTAGAAGTCTTTCAAGAAATGCAAGGGATACTTTTGGCTATCGTATACGTACTTAAATCGGAGCATGGTGGAACGTTCGCTCCTTGTATGGCGAAGCAAGATACGAGCAGTTAGAGCGTGAAATGCTTCGCCTTAATATCAGTATCCTGGGCATAAGTGAAACTAGGTGGACAGGAAGAGCTGAGTACAGATCTGACACTGGACAAACGAGAATGCTTTATTCCGATGAAGATGAAAGAGAGGATGCCCAAAGGCTGCATGGTGTTGGAATTATGTTGAACGAAGTAGCTAGGCGCAGTCTTATTTATTGGGCGCCCATACCTGAAAGAATAATGACGGCAAGGTTCCGCTCAAAAATTCGCAACATCACAATTGTTCAGTGTTACGCCCCCACAAATGAAGCGATCGAGGAAGACAAAACCGCGTTCTACTCTCATCTTAACTCGGTTTACAGTAGTGTTCCGAGAGCCGATATCATAATCGTCATGGGAGACCTCAACGCACAAGTCGGGGCAGACAATAACGGTCTGGAAAGAGTGATAGGAAAAAAATGGCTTGGGGTCCCGAAATGAAAATGGCGACATGCTCGTCGACTTTTGTAACGCAAATCGTCTTGTACTGGGTTGGACTGTATTTAAACATAAGACGTGCAATAAAGTCACCTGGGTGCATCCAGATGGTCAAACCGAAAACCAAATTGATCATATCATGATTCAGCAGCGATGGAGAAGTCAATGTGTGATGTATAAGAAATGCCGATGTGGGAAGCGATCACCACTTGGTTGTCATGAGTCTCAAATTACGAACCGCGGCCGCAATACGACAACCGCAGGATGCAGCAAGGAGTCCAAAATTCAATACGAATGCTTTAAGTGATCCCAACATATGTCTTAACTACACCAACACCCTTAACGACAAAGTTTTCGTCATTAGACGAATTTCAACATTCAGAAGTTGACGAGAGGTGGGGTAAAATAAAGTGTTTTTATGGAGGCTGGATCCGAAACTGTGCCCAAGCGGATGAGAGTTAGACTCTTGGATATCGGATAGCACACAAGATGGTCTATCGTTGTGTGAGACGTGACAGGAGGGTGAAATATGAGGCAATATGGGAGGGTATATCGGAAGTTAGGGCTGTAGGAGAATAGGATAGGATAGTGGGTAGGTAGTAGGACCGGAATCAGGATAGGAACGGTTAGGATACACATGGTGGGAGATGGTATTCGAATAGGATAAAGGATAGAATATAAGATAGGACTGGATAGGGGATAGGAGAGGACGGGAAGGGATAGAATGTCCGCTGTAGGAGCAGTGGCATGCTGGCTGGTACGGCTTAGCTCGCCGGAATAGGAGGGATCTTGCCCCCACAAACGGACCTCACCTCTTTCCAAAAACATAAAACATGCCAATATACATATCATAAAACAAAACAAAAAAAACCCTGATGGCAGTAATTCAGGTGGAGACACCGCACCCGAAATCGAAGGAGGGCCTGCTGGTGACGATGCAGGGCTATGTTCCCGCCCCTCCTGGAACCCGATCAGTTGCGGTCGGAATTCCCCTTAATTCGAACAGGAAGGACCTCTTTATACATACTTACTTTGTCGCTGCCGTATCCTACCCCCTGAAAACGTCGCTTTAGAGCGCCGTGAGGCTTATCATGCTCTCACGAAAACTATAATAATATACAACACCTTTTCTTCAAGTCGGTGTAATTCACATCGAATTATTTATTATTTAAATCCGCAAACAAGAAAACAAAAATAAAACAACAAATAAAAGAAAAATCCGAAAAAGCTTTAAATCTTAAAATTAACTATAAAAAGAACACCAAATAGACATTTACATATAAATAAATAAATTAACAAGAATAAATATAATTTAAATAATATGAGTTAAATGTAAAATTATAAAACAAAAGATAATTTGGCGAAGCGTGTGGGTCACTCTGTAGGCGTAAGTGTTTTTCACATGTTACTCGCTTTTACTTTTTTTTTAAATATTCAAACAAAAAATCCCGCTTGCATAGCTGCGCCTTCTTTGAACCAAAAAAAAAAACGGAAATCCGCAGCGTTATAACGGATATTGGGACTTTCGAACTTAACACTAGTAATATTCGTAACTTTAGGTTTTTGCGAGTTTAAGCTACTAGAAGGGTAATTCTTTTATCGATTTTACTTGGCCGTCCGGGTGCCCAAGAACTTTGTTCCTTTGGGGTAGTGGGTCTTATGGATTTCAGACGCCTTCTATGCGGTCTCTTGCGGCTTTTCCGATTGAGCAATACTTGCGTGCGCCAATTCACCATTAGCACTTTATTTTAAAAAAATTTGTTCTTTTACCATCGTCTTTGTAATTCGCTTCCTTTTAGCACTTACCATAAACTTCAGCAAACCCTCCTTTTGTTCCTTGCCCTTGTGATGTCCTTATGCGGTTTGATTCTATCTTCCTTTTCACACTATCACTATTTCATATTTAACATTTAAGATTTAATTCAATTATTAAACCAAACTTACGTTTTGGTAAGACTTTGTCTTTCACACTCTTTTTCTTTTTTCTTTTTTTTTGCTAAATAATTTAACTTACAAACACTTTAGCTTTAATTTTTTTTTCTGTTGGCGTCCGGCCTTTAAGTGATTATACTTGATAATAAATGTCCAACAAGCAGTAATGTTTTTTTCAGCTAGCCGTTGGTTCCCGCTTCTTAGACAGAAAATCCACTCGCTAGCGGATTATTCCAAGAGAGCGACCACTGAGCCTTTCTGATACATGCGCGCTGCGAAATCGCGCACAGCAACTCTGCGATTACTCCTTTTCATACCTATCCAACTAAAAACTCCCCACTCACTTCCACTCAGGACTCAAACCGTATTTTTCAAAGTTTGGGAGGCTTTTAGGTCCCCTCGCTCTAATGGTGAATTCCAGTTCTAGCCGTCAACAAAAAAAGTATAAACACCTCGTGCATTTTTAATATTGAATTGATCGTAAACAGACAAAAAAATTGTTTGTCGCACATTTATTTTTGCATTTTCGGGCTTTTTTCATGTTTTTCTTGGGTGCCTCGGTCGTTCTTTTGGCGTTGGTGAGTCCAATTATTTTGCTTCCACGAAATTCAGTCAGCAACGTGTTCCTGGAGCCTGTTCCTGATAGCTCTCCAGGTTGGGCTGTCAGTTGAGATAAGTGTTTGCCTTCAGATCTCTGGCCAGGAATTTATTCTTCGGACGATGGAAAGAGTTCATCACTTGTGGAGTAAGGAATTCCAAGGCCTGAGATCAGATCCAAGATGCCCACTCTAACCCATTTATTTTCCTAGGCAGCAGCAGCCGGTACAAAACTCCGGGACTGGAGGAATTTATTTGGACAGTGACGGTGCCTAGGCTGCCGATAGCTTACTCTAATTTGAACGTGGGGAAGAACCCAAACCAATAAAGCCGGGCATTCATAAATTTACCTCGTCTCTAATCCTTTCCGTTAATTATAGTCGCATCGCCCTACTACCTGTTCACCTAAGGACTCCGCTGTGAAACAGAAACCCTCCCAAACCATTCCGGACAATAAGGTACGTTCGACCCTCTATTCTTTATCTATTTTAAGTTGTTTTTTTTTTAAGTTTTATCAGAGGGTGTTAGACCTAAACCCTCGAAGGTTTGTCAAACAGATACCAATAGTATATAATGTAAATAAAGGAATCTATAATTAAATAAATTAACAGTGTTAGAAATATCACAGTTGCTCTTAGATTGCAAATTGTTTCGCAAGGGATTATCACAGTACCCAAAAAGAGCAAAGTATGGTGACACTCCAATAGCCATATGTATGGAGCTTCTCAACGCGCCTGCGATATCACTAAGGTGCATATCCCAGTCGCGCTGATCCTCCTTCAGGTACGAACGTATTGCAGCTAGCAGCGTTCTGTTGACCCTTTTCGATGCGTTAGATTGTGGAGAGTAATTAGCGGTTCAGAAGTGTTTAACTCCGTAACCTTGTAAAAAGTTTTGAAACTCTCCGGCCAGAAATTGTTTACCATTGTCAGAGTGAATTATTTGCGGTACCCCGAACGTATTGAAAATTTCTTCACGCAAATATTTTATAATGCTGCTTGAGATGGCAGCTCTCAAAGGTGTTAAAAACACAAACTTGGACAGACGATCTAACACTACGAACACATATGCGTTTCCCGCTTTCGATCTTGGGTATGGACCAATTAAGTCGACATAAAGTTTTTGAAACGGGCGATCTGTACAAAAACTATTCTCTCTTGTAGGACGAAGAACTTGTTTGGACGACTTACTTTGTTTACAAATTTCACATTTAGAAACATATTCCCTAACCTGAACGGTCATATTTGGCCAATAAAAATACTGTCGTATTCAGTTTTCACGATTCCTCCATGGGCAACCTGGGGAGGATTATGTGCGTTGGATATTATACGTTCCGTTAAGGCGGATGGTATCCATAAGCACCAGGTGTGTTCAACAAGTGCTTCGTCAACGCTTTGTGGGAGAGTGCGTTTATATACGAATTCGTCCTCTATTTTCAGATCCGGTAGCTCGCCTTCGTGTTCTTGAACCGTACTTAGGAGGGATTTGTATTCATCTGGTCTGAATTCGTCGCTATCAACCAATGGGGCTACATTTGCCAAGTCTAAACTGTCCAGATGTGCCCGAGAAAGAGTGTCTGGCACAACATTTAACGACCCTTTTCTATGCTCTACGTCGAAGGCATATGACTGTAGTTCCAAACTCCACCTGGCCAATCGGCCACTTAGGCTCGGAACTTCTTCACTGCTATCACCGCTACCATGCAATCCTTCTCGGTCACACTGTAGTTTCTTTGGCATGCATTCAGTTTCTGCGAAAAGTATGCAATCGGCGACTCCTGCTCTTCATTCCTTTGGAAAAGCACCGCACCGATTCCAGAATCTGAGGCATCACATTGAACATAAAATTTCTTAGAAAAGTCTGAATGACTAAGCACCGGAGCGGTCGTTAGGGCTTCTTTTAAATTCTCAAACGCGGTTTTAGCCTCTTCCGTCATCAAAAATGTTGCGTTCTTTTTCTTTAACTCTTCTATCCACCCTGCTAGACCAAGAAACCGCCTGACTTGTCTCGTGGTTTTGGGAAGCGGATAGTCAACAACAGCTTCGACTTTCGCTGGATCGGTTTTTAACTTTTCGCCACCAAAAATGAATCCGACATAGCCTTTGAGCCGCATTGCACAATCCGAAAGGCATGACCGTAAATTGGTATAAGGGTCTCCCCGGTACCGCAAACGCAGTTTTCTCCCTACTCTCCTTCTCCAGCGGTATTTGCCAGAATGCTTCCTTTAGGTCGACACTTCTAATGTAATAGGTATCTGGTAGCCGGCTGATAAGCCCTTCGATATGGGGAAGAGGGTTAGCGTCCTTCTTAGTCAACGCGTTGACCTTACGAGAATCCAGGCAAAAACGATACTTCGTCGTATTGTTTGGGCCTGGCTTCTTTATAAGGACAACGGGCGAACACCATGGATTCTCGTTCTCCTCGATAACGCCGAGTTTAAGCATCCGGTCTACCTCCTGGTACAAAAGGGCTTGTACCACCGGAGAAACAGGGTAGTGTCTCTGCTTCAACGGAACCGCATCTCCGGTATGGATGATATGCTCCATCAGCGCCGTCTTTCCGAGCCCGTTCTGATCAAAGTCCAGAAATTTCTGCTTGACCGCCTCCAAAGCGGACCGTTGTTGGAACGTCAGATTGTGCGTGTTTAAAACTTCTGCCTCTTTCTCCAGAACCGAACCGAAAGTCCACTCCCAAGTACAACTCCTGATCCAAACTCGGGACCAAATAGAAGGTCATGGTGTTTTCTAAATGTTTAGAGGCTACACGAATCTGAATTTTCCCTACTATTGCTTGATTTGTTCCATTAGCTGTTTTGACACCGGAGTTGTATGGATAGACTTATATTTTCATTCTCCACAAATTTCATACAATCCCTCCCCAGGATGCTAACGCTTGCACCGCTGTCCAATAAGTCCAGTAATTCTCGGCCACCTACCTTGACCTTGGCGTAAGGCCTGGGGTCATTACTCGAGGCTATTACCGTTGACGCTAATTTTACTTTTACCTGTTTTCTTAACTTAAATCTTTGTTTAGCTTTTAGTATTCTTTTTGATATCGTGCTAACATTTGAATTGAAAATCCTATTTCTCGCTTCCTGGTATTCTTTGATTCTCACGTGTAGGGGCTTAAGGTACCTCTGGTGGGGTTTTTCTGTAGCCAGCCTCTGGTTCCTCATCTCTGGACAATATTGAAATTCGGTCTGGACCGGTTTGGGTACTTATAGGTTCTTTGGAACCTCTGGGGGAGTTTGCCTCGAACGCGATTCCACCGCCGACCTCGCGTTTCATCTTCTGTTTTCCGGATTGCTGGTCAAGGTAAAGATCGCTTGTGGGTACACCAGCTTCTGAATCATGTCGTTTAATTTTTTTTCAATATTTTAATTAGCTCTGATTCAGGGATCGATGCCCTGAGCTGAGATCTTAATTTATTTATTGCGTACAAATATTTGGCGCTGGACTCCCAGGAGCCCTGCCGGCGGTCCATAATATCTCGAAATCCGATTTTGCATTTCGGAATTGCCGCATTAATGCGTCTCTCAACGCAGGCCAATCCGGACGATAATTGCACCTCTGGTATTGCCAATACCACTCGCTAGCGGCTCCTGAGCAGGAGGTGAAAATCCCGTAGGATCTCCAGGAACACTCATATTGATGCTGCAGCATTTCGATTCGGAAGATGAAATCCTTCACAGATAGTTGCTCGGGCTTTCCTTCGAACACCACCCCCTATCTATTAATTTGGATCGGTGGTTTTCCTCTATTTGTTGGCCTCGTTGGTGACAACCGGTAGGGGGTTGGTTGATATCTGGGAGGTGGGCACCTCGTGTTATAACCCGGATCCATTTGGGACCCCGACTGATGTACCCCGCGGTCGACGAACGGTCCCTCATTCAAACCTGCGTTCACATGGGAATCTTCCCGGTTACCCGCCACAGGAACAAACTTTCTGGACTGTGGATCCAGCTGAGAAGATATGCAAGGACCCATCCGAGGTTGCTGAATTTGTTGCGGAGCTGCAGGTGGATTGGCCGCCGGTGGTCGCATTCTCTCTTCTTCAGGCGGAATCAGTCGCGTGGTATGGTTAACTTCCCTCAAAAATTCCATAAAACCTTTTTGTACCTCAGCCCTAGCCGATTCGGAGATGTTTTCTCTTATTGACTCCTTGTAAGAGTCGTAAGCGTTAACGACGGCTGAGCTAATTGCGGTCCTTATTTCCGCTGAGATAGAACCAGAGACTGGACCTTGTCCATGTTGTCGTAAGAAGTTCCAGCCAGTTCATCGAAGCCCAAGAGCACCCCCGTGGTTGAGCTATTTTCTCCGTCGCAAATGCCCCAGTGGCACCTAGCACATTGAGGTTTCTAAACCGCGGGGCAATAAGGGATTCGATTCCCCCGGAGCGTTGGTCTTTCCTGAGGTTCACCCTCTACCGGCATCTCCTCGAAGTGAACAGCGAAGTCCTTAAGAAGCGATCGGGTGACGGTTCGATTATTTAAACAATTTTTTAAAATATACGTTTTTTGTTCTTCTTCCCAGGTCAGTTGGTTAGACATCCAGGACAAAAACAACAAAATTTGTACGAACACTTACGAAAAAAAAAATCTCTACTTCACTAATCAAAATGATTAACACAATGTACACTTAAAAACAAAAATCCTGAAAACAAACGTAAAACTATATTTAGCCTAACTATTATCTAACAAATCTTAAGAACTATTCTACCTTATTATATATAGTTATTCTATCTCTACCCTTATCCCTAAACAATAAAAATAAAAGGCACGACTGGGTCGCACGTACTTGCTCTTATGTGCTAATCGTTTTTAAGTGCAGGCGTCTTTTTGACAAAGATTTTATTTTAATATTTTTTGTATGACGTGCAACTTCCTTAGAATCGTTTTGGGGTGAAGCTCGAACGAACATGCGTCACGACAAAGGGATAAACACATAAATATATAGGATTGTTAGCTTTTGCAGTTTTTTAGTGTAGTATTAGCTTTGTTCGATGTCTGCCCTAGGGCGCACTGGTGTACACTGGATTCGCACTGAGGTGTTTTATGTGACACTTTTTTCGCCCCAGTGTTTTTGCACTGTGTTCGATGTCAACCCCGAGCACGCACTGAGTGCATACTCTCACGCCCCAGGTTTTTGGTCGGTGTAAGAAATCAGTGCTGTCAAAATTCAAATCAGCTGTTGGTGCTTGGTGGTAGAAGTTTATAACAAATTTTATTTTACAAATTTGGAGTGCAATATCTGATAAATATAATATATTTTGTAGGTTATTTTGCAATTATTAAGTTATTTTTGTGATTTTAGATAAAATGCCGAGATATACTCTATCTGATGGAAATGGAAAACCTGTAGACTTTGTAAAGAAAATTAATACATACATACAATGTCAAAAAATTAAAACTGTTGCACTGAGCTGTTCGATGTTAAATCAAACCCCGAGCAGAAACACAGTTTTTTGACAGCTAAACGAAATGCACTGACATTCCCCAGTGCGCACTGGGGCGGGGAACATCGAACAAACCTATTATCTTTCCACTTGCTGCTTACTGTTTATAATATAATTTGCTAATAGAAAGATACAAAGGACTTTTTTCAGTTAAATTTTCAGTTTGGTATGGAAAAATTTGAACAACTGGCATAAGGATTCGTCGGAATCAGCAGTATGGCAATAATGCTAGGTAAAGGGACCTTTATACGTCCCAATATGGGACCAATGGAATTTATAAAGGAGACAATATTAAAAGTTAACACAGTGGTTTTGTTTATTTATAGGAAGGTGTAAACTTTTGTTTTCTCGATTGAAATTTTTGCATTCAGTAGTAATCGAATAGTTTTTTTTATTTGTTAGTTGTTTTTGTGTGTTTATCAAAGGCTTCCTTATTTATTCTGTGCTTTTATGATGATGAAAAATACTTTAAAATACGTAAGTATGTATGTAATGTAGGTTGTCACTTTCTTTTAATTGACTAATGGCTTGGCTAGGGCTTAGCCGAGCAATATGAAATAAAATGTTGGGAAAAAAATGTATGAATTCAAAAAAACACTACTCATAACGTTTTTTGGAAAAAATGTTGTAAGCCATCTTATTTCTTTTGCTGTTTTCTATTTTATGAATTTTTCATTTCAAAATCGTTCGACCAGTTTTTTCAAAAAAATGTTTTTTTTGAAAAACTTTTCGAAAACATATTTTAAAATTTTGTTTAGTATGTCAATTTTAAGAAATCTATAGTTTATACTAGGAGAAAAATTTAAAAAAAAATCTATAGATCCGTTTTTAAAATATTCAAAAAACAAAATATTTTTTAAAAAAATTATTAAAATTTAAAAAAAAATGTTTTTGAAAATTTTGATAAGCAATATTATTTAAATCATAAAACACTACATATTTTGAAAATTTCATCAAAATCCGTCAATTAGTTAACGAGAAAGTCTGATTTTAAAAAACCGGTCATATGGGAGGTACCGTTATAAAACTTTTTCTGAAAAATCCATTAAAACTAAAAGATAGATTTTGCACATAAAACATCATTCTGAAAGTTTAATCAAAATCGTAGGAGCCGTTTTCGAGAAAAATAAGTTTTTTAATAAAAGTTATATGGCAGGTACCGTTAGTTTTGGAGCTAGAATGCCAATTCCAAAAACTGTCGGGTAGAGCACTCTAAAAATACTATATACCAAGTTTGAATCAAATCGGCCCAACCGTTTAGGCTGTAGATATCGATACGGACAGACAGACAGACAGACAGACAGACAGACAGACAGACAGACAGACAGACAGACGGACGGAATTTCCGGACCCACTTTTTTTGACTTCTCTATCATCGTAATATCATGTTTGATTGTTAGAATTTTTTTTTTTTTTACGAATGCATAACTTGCCTTATAGTCCCTATAATCGCAAGTAAAAACGACAAAACTAGCAACAATATACCTACATATATTCCTAAACTTAACTAAACTAAAACTCAATCTTACGCTAACTTACACCTATGGTACTTTTTTTTGAATCTTCGATTTTTATATATATATTTTTTTTTATAAATTTGTTTTTTGATTAAATATTTTATTTTATTTTTTTTTTTTTTTTTATTATTTTTTTTTTATAACTACTTTTTTTCTAAAGCTATCTACTCTAAACTTACTTTACTAACTATACCTATAAACAAAAGTAAATTTCTATCAAAACTACACTATCTTAAACGCAACAACAACTTAAACTATAGAACCTGTAATTAAACGAAACAAACACCTAGCCTATAGTAACTATACTAATATATAACTTAACCCTAAACTACGTATGTATTTTTCTTTTTTATTTTATTCTTATTATTCTAAGCGAACTATTTTTACCTAAATCTAATTCAAAAAAAAACGAGTAAACTAAATTCAAATTATTCTAAATAAGGACTATCTCAAACTAACTAACAAACAACTACTGAAACTATTACTCATACCTAACCACTAAAACACATGAATATGGCCCCAACTAAGATTGAACTGTAGAATAAAACAAATTAAAAGAAAATACTTAGATTTTATTAATTAGCAAAGCATTTATTAAAAAGCCAAAAAAAAAAAAGAAATCGTAAAAAGGTAATAAGAGTAATTAAAAAAAAAAAAACAAAACAAACAGGTTTATATATTTAAGCGTTTTTCATTAATGTTCGGGGGTGTATCAGGCAGCTTTATAGTAAGATTACTTTTCTTCGCGATACGTTGGCTTGACAGCATCTTTTCCTTTCGTTTTATAATTCCTTTTTCTTTTTTCAAAGGTGTGGTGTTGGTACTGACAACCATCAACAAAAAAACAATTACTAGACTATACAATTTCCAACTGCCGTTGTCGCCAAGTCGGATACGCGTCGTCGTAATTAACCAGGCATTCTTACGAGCTATGCTGGTTAAAACTTACGATTTGTTTTCGACCAGTCGGCAGCGGCAACTGGTAAAGGATACACATTGACAACTATTGCTGTCAGACCCGATGACCCTGGCGCAGTCTAAACGTTACGTTTTTAAAACCGTACACATAAAGACATCCAAGACCGTCAGACCTGCCAGCGACAGCAATCCAGGACTACACAACGAATGCAGTGATTGTTTTCGTTGATGACTTTGATGCAACTCGTCGCAATTAGCTGGGCATGCTAAAGAGCCATCCCAGCTAAGACTTACGATTTGCTTCAACTTCACCAACGAAGACAACCATTACATTGGGAAAAACTAGGACACAATACGTTGGGCGCCATTTGAAATATGAGACAATAGGAGAGGGTATATGGGAAGTTAGGGCTGTAGGAGAATAGGATAGGATAGTCGGTAGGTAGTAGGACCGGAATCAGGATAGGAACGGTTAGGATACACATGGTGGGAGATGGTATTCGAATAGGATAAGGATATGATAAAGGATAGAATATAGGATAGGACTGGATAGGGGATAGGAGAGGACGGGAAGGGATAGAATGTCCGCTGCAGGAGCAGTGGCATGCTGGCTGGCACGGCTTAGCTCGCCGGAATAGTGAGGGATTTTGCCACCACAAACGGACCTCACCTTTTCCAAAAACATAAAACATGCCAATATATCATAAAACAAAACAAAAAAAAACCCTGATGGCAGTACTTCAGGTGGAGACACCGCACCCGAAAATCGAAGGAGGGCCTGCTGGTGACGATGCAGGGCTATTTTCCGGACCCTCCTGGAACCCGATCAGTTGCGGTCGGAATTCCCCTTAATTCGAACAGGAAGGACCTCTTTATACATACTTACTTCGTCGCTGCCTTATCCTTCCCCTGAAAACGTCGCTTTAGAGCGCCATGAGGCTTATCATGCTCTCACTAAACGAAAACTATAATAATATACAACACTTTTTCTTTATGTCGGCGTGATTCACATCGAATTATTTAACGGGTCCGCCAAATAACTTCTTTTTTTTTTGAAAATGCTTCATCAACATCGAGTGTAGGTTTGGCTTGTGTGGCGCGTTGCGCCGTCCTGTTGAAACCAAATGTTGCCAATATCCTCCTCTTCAATTTTTGTGAACAAAAATTCGTTCAACATGGCCCGATAACGATCGCCATTGACTGTAACCACTCCTTGCTCATTTTCCAAAAATGGCCCAATTATGCCTCTGGACCAAAATCCGCACCAAACAGTGACTCCTTTTGGGTGTATCGGCTTTTCAATGTATGCGTGCGGGTTTTCTGTGCCCCAAATGCGACAATTTTGCTTGTTTACATACCCGCCAAGATCAAAATGAGCTTCATCTGAAAAGATGATTTTTTTGGCAAAATCGGCATATTCTCTAAGTCGATCGCAGGTAGTAATGTCGCAATATTTCCCAGCGTATACACAACCATATTCGTTCAGCGGAAGGATAAAACTAATTATCTGTCAAATCAGACATGAGCTAAGTGTTACCATTCACGAAATAAGCACTAGTTGAAAAAAAAAACGTTAGATGGCGGACCCTTTATTATTTAAATCCGCAAACAAGAAAACAAAAATAAAACAACAAATAAGAGAAAAATCCGAAAAAGCTATAAATTTTAAAATTAACTATAAAAAGAACAACGAATAGGCATTTACATACTTATAAATAAATAAAATAACAAGAATAAATATAATTTAAACAATATGAGTTAAATGTAAAATAATAAAACAAAAGATAATTTGGTGAAGCGTGGGGGTCACTCTGTAGGCGTTAAGTGTTTTTCACTTGGTACTCGGAGGACAGACCCCTGAGACACCGTCTTAAATCGGCCGCCTCTTTGAATGGCGTTATCTGATCCTCTTTTTCCTACCTACCAAGAGCTCTTCGTAAATGGACAAAGGGGAAAAATTCTTTCTCGGGCGGGGCCTTCAAGAGCCAATCGTCGTTGCCTTTTGATAAAGATATTATTTTGTTATTTTTTTTTATATTTTCCTTAGTTTCCCTACCACTCTCTACCAGGTTATCATCAACACAAATTTCAGTAGCAAAAAAAATCGAAACATTACATTTAAGATTATTTAGAAAAATTCTATAATATGTATTAATGTATATATCACGGCGCTTTTATAGCTGCGCCTTCTTTGAACCAAAAAAAAAAAAACGGAAATCCGGAGCGTTATAACGGATATTGGGACTTTTGAACTTAACACTAGTAATATTCACAACTATAGATTTTTGCGAGTTTAAGCTACTAGAAGGGTAATTCTTTTATCGATTTACTTGGCCGTCCGGGTGCCCACGGACTTTGTTCCTTTGGGATAGTGGGTCTTGGTTGGATTTCAGACGCCTTCTATGCGGTCTCTTGCGGCTTTTCCGATTGAGCAATAGTTGCGTGCGGCGGCCACGACTCGGTCCCTGACCGCCGGAATTCACCCTTAGCAGTTTATTTAAAAAAAATATGTTCTTTTACCATCGTCTTTGTAATTCGCTTCCTTTTAGCACTTACCTTAAACTTCAGCCAACCCTCCTTATGTTCCTTGCCCTTGTGATGTCCTTATGCGGTTTGATTCTATCTTCTTTTTCACACTGTCACTATTTCAATTTTTTAACATTTAAGCTTTAATTCAATTATTGAACCAAACTTACGTTTTGGTAAGACTTTTTTTTCAAACTCTTTTTCTTTTTTCTTTTTTTTTTTGCTAAATAATTTAACTTAAAAACACTTTAACTTTAAATTTTTTTTCTGTTGGCGTCCGGCCTTTAAGTGGTTATACTTGATAATGTGAAGTTTTTGCCTGGGGTTCGACAAATAAAACTCAATCGAAATTCCAAAAAAAAATAAAAAAAATCTCTTTATTTTATGAAACACAACGTCTTTCAGTTTAAATAAGACCAAATTTTTACTTATTTCGCTTTCACAATTCAAACACGTTTTTTTAATTCAACACTTTTTATTTAATCTCAATTCAATCACTTTTTTCTAGCGCTTCAAGTTGTTAACAATTCCACTTTCAAAAATGAACTAAATTTTCAATGCTTGGTAGGGAACTTCCCAGTCCTGCTGAAGCTTGGGCGATTTTCCCTTTCTGCGATGTGGGTTGTAAAGCCATACCAGATCTCCCTCGTTGAATTCAGGCGCTGTTGCTCGCATCGTATCTGGTCTTCATGCGGTCACTCGCAATTTTTATGTTGTTTCTTGTTTTCTGGTGAATGTCGTTGATCCTTTCTCTAAGATCCAACACGTAGTCCTCTTCGTATTTTGGGTCTTCAATAGGAAATCCGAATTTTAGCTCACTTGGGAGCCGGCCAGTTCGTCCAAATAGAATTTCGGATGGAGTGTATCCAGTTGTACTATGAACCGCATTCCGGTAGACCATAAGAAATAAAGGAATTCGCCGATCCCAATCCCGTTGGTTCTCGTTCACGACTTTGGACAGATGTTCCTTCAAGGTCTTGTTAAATCGTTCTACCATTCCGTCAGACTGTGGATGAAGAGGTGTTGTCCTTGTTTTCTTTAGCCCGAGTGATGCGCATATTTCCTGGAATACCGTCGACTCGAAGTTTCGCCCTTGGTCAGAATGCAATTCCATAGGCACCCCGAACCTGCAGACCCAGTGGTCCACTATCTGCTCGACAACGGTTTTAGCTTCTTGATTGGGTATCGCAAACGCCTCGGGCCACTTGCTGAAGTAGTCCATGACAACAAGGATGTAAGGGCTACCGTTTTCAGTTTCCGGGAACGGGCCTGTGATGTCAACAGCGATTCTTTCGAACGGGGCGCTCACGTCGTACTGGTGCATTTTACCTCGTGTTTTGACTTTGGGTCCCTTGCTAGCCGCGCATGTTGTGCACTTTCGACACCAGCTCTCTACATCGTTTTTGCGCTTAGCCAATAAAAGCGTTCCCGTGCCTTTTTAGTGTTTTGTTGATTCCCAAGTGCCCACCGGATACTCCATCATGCATTTCATTTCATGATCTCCTCGTGGAACCACAAGCTGCATCTTGAAGGATCTTCCATCCGGCATTTCCCAATTTCTCCGCAAAACACAATCTTCAACATAGAGAGTCTCACTGCGCCCAGTATGCCTTTAAAGTAGAACTTCTGTCGGAGATGTCTCTGGCATTTGCTTTTTCCATAGATTCCTTCCATGCAAGGATTGGCTCGATGTCAGGGTCTTCTTTTTGTGCATTACGAAGTTCTTCGGCACTCCAACCCTCTACAGGTTCGGCTCTTATTCTCTGGACAGAAATACCTTCGTGCTTTTCCTCTTTTCGCGCACAATTTTTGCAACTGGGCTCACATGGTCTGCGGGAAAGCGCTTCCGCATTGCAGTGCAGTCTTCATTTGCGATGCTGTACTTCGAAGTCGTAAGTCTGCAATCGTTCGATCCATCTTGCTACCTGCCCCTCGGGATTTTTGAACTGTAGCAACCATTTTAAAGCGTCGTGATCGGTACGCAGGATGAATCTCTGTCCATACAGGTATTTATGGAAATGTTTTGTCGCTAGTATCAGAACAAGGAGTTCCGTCTGGTTACACAGAACTTTGCTGAAATAGGCTACCACTCTCTCCTGCCCATTGTTTATCTGCGACAGAACTGCTCCAACGTTACTAGCATCCGCGTCCACAATAAATGTCTTGCCAGGGGTGGGGTAAGCTAGTATTGGTGCCTCACAAAGTCGCTGTTTTAGATGTTGAAAGCTTCTTTTGCACTCACCTGACCATTTAAATTGTCTACCCTTCTCAGTTAGCTGGTGCGACACTTTGCGATTCCGGCAAAATCCTTTACGAACCTTCGTAATATGTGGCGAGACCGAGAAAGCTCTCAGCTGGTGTTTGTCTGCGGGATCTGGCCAATTTTTCACGGCTTTGATTTTCTCCGGGTCAGTTTTTACCCCAATTAGATGATATCACATGTCCCAAATATTTCACCTCAGCTTTGAACAGAGCACATTTCTTTGGATTTAGTTTCAAATGTGCTGTTCGAAGTCGTGTAAACATCTCCCTCAAGTTGTCGCGATGTTCAGCGAACGTCTTTCCCACAACGATGATGTCATCCAAACACAAGGCAGGTTTTCCATGTCAGACCTTTAACACACGTTCCATTTAACGCTCAAAGGTGGCTGGAGCGTTACACAAGCCAAATGGCATAACGGTAAACTGTTATATTTCCATTTCCCGTTGTGAAAGCGGTCTTTCCTTTGTCTTTTGGATGGATCCGTACCTGCCAGTAGCTACTTTTCAAATCGAGGGTGGAAAACCAGTTTGCTCCAGAAAGGGTATCCAAGGTGTCATCTATTCGAGGCAATGGGTAACTGTCCTTCTTGGTGACATCGTTGAGCCTCCGGTAATCCACGCAGAATCTAGTGCTGCCGTCCTTCTTTTTCACTAGTACAAAGGATATCATCTCATCGACTTCCGCCTGTTTTGCCAATGGAAGTCTTCTAGCTGGTTGTCGAATTGGTCTGCTATCGCCATAGTAGCAGTAGATGTAAATATATCCGCAAACTCGCCAATGACATTTTCGGCTATGGTTTTCTGCTCCTGATTTATCTCACAGTTTCCGAGGATAGCATTACATACCTCGGCCAATTTCGTTAGAGAAACAGGACTCGCAGATTCACTCCCAGATGTTGTCGATATGGCTGCAATGGGTACGCATCTTCCAATCACCTCTCCTTGTCTGACCTTGACGGAGTGTTTGTTCGGATTCATCAGCCTTACCGGAACCCTGTTTTTCTTTGGTTCCACTAAAATTTTTCCAACGATATAGTTTGTAAAGTCCTCTTTATCATCTGCTTCAACGAAATAGAATCGGTGGTTCCCAGGATCACCCTCCAAACGTGTTCAAAGAACTGTCTCTGAAGATGGTGGTAGGACTTCATCTCTGCTTATAACCGCCCGATGTTCTCGTTTTCGTATACCATAGGGATCTCAACGGTTTGATACATTAACACTTGCATTCGAAGGTCTATGATTACCTCATGTGCCTTCATGAAATCCACTCCTATTCACTTATTCACAATTCAAATACGTTTTTTTAATTCAACACTTTTTATTTAATCTCAATTCAATCACTTTTTACTAACGCTTCGAGTTGTTAACAATTCCACTTTCGAAAATAAACTAAACTTTCAATGCCATCTACAATATATTATTATTATACAAATTTACAAGCTTCTGGAAGCTTTCGGTACTAATTCGAGTATCGAATTAGTACTTCAAATTCGATTTAGTACTCAGTCAAAACATATTGCAAATATGTAACATACTTTTAGGGGGATGGTTGTTGTACACAATGAATCTCACAGATGTAGTTAGTTTACAAACAAAATGTATCCCCCGAATATCTAATCATTTTGTTGCCACATCACAACAATAAATGTCCAACAAGCAGTAATATTTTTTTCAGAAAAAATGCGAAATCGCGAATAGCAACTCTGCGATTACTCATTTCTATACCTTTCCAACTAAAAACTCCCCACTTTAGGCTTTTAGAAGGAAAGGTAAGCGCGCAGCTCAGGTCCTCTCGCTCTAATGGTGAATTCCAGTTCTAGCCGTCAACAAAAAAAGTATAAACACCTCGTGCATTTTTAATATTGAATTGATCGTAAACAGACAGAAAAATTGTTTATCGCACATTTTTTTTGCATTTTTCGGGCTTTTTTCATGTTTTTCTTGAGTGCCTCGGTGAGTCCGTTGGTGAGTCCAATTATTTTGCTTCCACGAAATTCAGTCAGCAACGTTTCCTGGAGCCTGTTCCTGATAGCTCTCCAGGTTGGGCTGTCAGATGAGATAAGTGTTTGCCTTCAGATCTCTGGCCAGGAATTTATTCTTCGGACGGTGGAAAGAGTTCATCACTTGTGGAGTAAGGAATTCCAAGGCCTGAGATCAGATCCAAGACGCCCACTCTAACCCATTTATTTTCCTAGGCAGTGGCAGCCGGTACAAGGGTGAGGTTAATGCTTCAAGAAGAGAAGATAGCCGAGAATTGTACCAGATATCCAAAGAAATTGTCGGGAAAAAAAACAACACTAATCATCCTGTAATGGATGTGGATGGGAACCTTTTGGTATCAATTGAAGATTAGTTACTCAGATGGAAGGATCACTTTTGTGCCTTGCTAAACGAATTTTTCGTTGAACAGAGTGCTGAAGTGCCCCAACTAAACGAGATGCGTAGGTCCTGTAGGGGTATTGACTTCGAACCCCGTTCAGTAGCGGAAATCCAAACATCGATAAATCTCCTCAAAAACAACAACAAAATACCAGCTGAGTTCCTGAAAGCTGATCCCGCTACAGCAGCTAGTATTTTGCATCCGCTGATACAAACTGTTTGGGAAAACGAAACCTATCCCAGGGATTGGAAAGATGGTGATTGTTAAGTTGCCAAAGAAAGGTGATCTTAAGAACTGCAACAATCGGCGTGGTATTACCGTTTTGTCCGTTTTTCCAAAGTTAATGGCAACTTTAATCCTCGAACGGATTAAAGCTAGAATCGAGACTACACTCAAGAGGCATCATGTTTCGTTTTGCACAATGAGCAGCTATCCGACTCTTTCGAAGTGCGTCAGGGTGTGAGACAAGGGTGTGTTCTATCGCCAATTCTTTTTCTGCTGGCCATAGATGATGTTTTGGCGGCTAGCGTTGGTACAACGGAGAGGCAGGGCATTCAATGGAGACCGTATGAAAGGCTTAGCCATTTAGACTATGCCGACGATATATGTCTCATGGCAAATAATATCAGTAGGCTGAACGAGATGTGTCAAACTCTACGGGTAAAAGGAGTCGTGCGGTCTTAGAATAAATAGCAAAAAGACAAAAATAATGCTAACAGGCCGCCCCACACAACAACGTATTATTCTGCATGACACGCCTGTTGAAGAGGTCGAACAGTTTAATTACCTTGGAAGTAACGTATCAGCAAACGGTAGTCTGGACGTAAATAGTAGAATAAATAAACCCCGCGTTGCCTTTGGTTCTCTGTTTCAAATTTGGAAATCCAGTCAAGTCTCCGTGCTATTATATGCTTGCGAAACCTGGAAAGTCTCGGCTACGTCACATCCTGAAGATCCGCTGGCCACAAACTATATCTAACCAGGAATTGTGGCGCAGGACAAGTCAAAAGCGGTTGGACGTCGACATAAAAAAGCGCAAATGGCAATGGATTGGTCATACACTGAGGAAACCAAACGATGATATTGCGAAGCAGTCTTTTGAATGGGATCCTCAGGGTTTACGGCGGGCTGGAAGGACAAGGACAACATGGAAATCAACAGTCCTAGCAGAAGCTAATTCCCAGAGAAAGTTAAGATATCTAGCTGCAGATCGTGAAGGATGGAGACGTTTTGTTGGCGCCCTATGCCCCGAACGGGGTTTCAGGAACTGATGATGATATCCTTCGTTATTGTTATAGACACAAGCGAAGTCTGTGTGTAATCATTCAGTTGACTGAAATAGCTTCCTTCAAGTTCACGCAGATGTTGTGTATATGATTGGAAGCGAATAAATTTGTTAATGTTTTGGGGCCTGAAAAAGCTTAAAGTGGAAGAAAGTCCATCTTTTCTTTTAATATTAATGAAATTAAAAAATCGCTTTGGAAGGTTATCTGGCATATAAGAAAGATATTCGTTGCAACAGTTATAAGCACATAAGACATAAGTAATTGGAATAGTCAGTAAAAGAACTAGTTGTTAAGAAAACTTTCAACAGCTTATTCTGTTAGTTACGAAGAACGCAATTCATTGTTATAACAGGACGGGGACGATGTACAATTTTTGTGCGGGGATGGGGGACGGATTCGGTAATGTAAGAAGAAAGAAGTGATTAGAATGTATTAGTTGCTACGTTAGAACAACAAATAAAATCAAAATAAATTTTACTGATAACACTGTTGAATTTAACATTACTTTACCTGTTTTCCCGACCACAGAACCATTGGCTTCAAAATAGTTGGTGGCAGAAGTTTAATATTACCCTGCATATGGGACAAGCCTTGAAAAACCAGTTGCTGGTAGTCCTCTTTATTAAAAAACCGTCCCCTTATCGATAGCTTCACACCAGAAATGACATGATCTTGGATCAAACCACCCAAAGGAGTTCCGTCCTTAGGAACCAGATAGTTGTTGGCAACATTAGCTTAGAAATAAAAAAAATTTTTATTTTTTCCAAAGAGTAGTAATAAAAGTAAAAAAAGCTACCCAAATTATAAGCCTCCGATCGAGATACTTGACTTTGCGGCAAATGAGCATTCATCTCGTCACCATCGAAATCGGCGTTGTATGATTTACAATTCGAGTAATGCAGTCGGAATGTCTTTTCGCCTTGCAATATACGCGCCTTGTGTGCCATTATACTTGGTTTGTGAAGAGAAGGCTGTCGATTCAACAAGAGCATATCACCATTAAGCACGTGACGATGAACGACTTTGTTTCCTTTGTCGCCGACGTTGAGCAGAAGTTTGGCCATACTTTCGCGTTTTGCTGGATTGCCGGGTGGAATAAGTGTGGTAAAGCCATTCTGATCTTGGATGTAATTTGCTCTGTAAGGAAAACAATTTAAGAATTGGTGACTACATTAGATAAAACAACTAACCCAGGGTATTTTTCTGGTCCGTTCATAACCATCTTTCGAAGCTCTGCAACATTCCACGGTGTAACTGGCACTGGGAATGATAGTTTCCGAGCGAAAATATCAGGAATTCCAATTTCTTCAACATTGATATTTGGATCCGGAGTGATGACGGTACGTGCAGCGTAATTAACACGTTTTCCCATCATGTGCTTACGGATCAGACCGTCCTTTTTTTCCAACACCTGTTTTAGGCCTTGCAAGTTATCCGAAGTCTTATTCAAATTTGCATCAAGAAGAAGATCCACAGCAGCTTGAAGAGATTGCCATGCGAAATACATCTTTTCGTATGGTGTAGATCCTTTTGCTCCTTCACAAATTGTCTTTAATAAAAAATAGAGTTAAAAAAAAATCAAAAGTTCAAGATTGCCATCGTTATTTCTTACTATAACATCATTTTTTAATTTAGCTCCCTCGCTCTTTATTTTAATCATAATCACTCTCAGAACAGAGTTGGCATCGATTATACTTTTATAGATGGTCGTTTGAATATGCTCAATGATTCGATTGTTTAGAACATTAGTTGGGCGTGCTTTTGGGGGTGTGACAGGAACTATATCTGTGAAGATTGAATCAACTGGGTGCTCCAAGCTACTGCATGACTTAAGAACCGGAAAAAGGAGTTTTAACAGAGTGCTGAATTTTGTGTTAATTTCACGTAAATACTGTCGGCACTCGTCAGCAAGGACGACTTTATTTTGTCCAGCTTTGATCATTTTATCTCCATATGCGCTGCAAAAAGAGAAAAAAAAATTTAAATACAAAAATTAAAGAAATACTAAATAGTATTTCAAATTAAATCACTTTGCAGAATGAACAATCTTTAAGCTTAACATGAAAGAAAAAGAACATTGAAAAACTTGGAGATTTAGATTTGTTTATACTATTTATTCATTTATATGATCAGTGCCTTGCTATGACATTAAAATTGTCCTAGGAACTTTAACGCCAAGCTAGGGAGAAAAGATGTCTTTGGTGGTACAATCGGAGAACACAGCTTGCACGAAACAACCTCCGATAACGGATTCATTGACTTTGTTGCGGGGCGAAATATTAAGTTAGTACCCAGTTCGAACCTCAACATTCTCAAAGGGACATGGAGATCCCTGATCAATCAACTGTAAACCAGATTAGCCACATTGATCTATGCAAGGCACTACTGCAGCATGATGGATGTCAGAACTTTCCGAGAGGCAAACATTGACTCAGACCACTACCTCCAAGGTACGACTGAGGATATCCCGACCAACGCCAAGAGAGGTAATACTGTGAGGAAGGTTAGCGTGGGACGGCTTAAATCGCAAGAAATCTAAGTCCTTTTCCGATCGAGTTTCAAATAACCTCCAAAGGAATCCTTTACAGCCAGCATCAATTATTGAGAACCAGTAGCAACCTTGCCTAAATGCCATCAGGAAAGCCGCCTCTGAAAGCTGGGTTTTAGACAGCCACCACAACGAAACCCTTGGTTTGATGATGAGTGTCGGCAAACACACGCAGCTAAACAAGAAGCATAAAAGGCTGCGCTGCAGAGAAGGACCAGAACTGCCCGTGCGCTCTACGAGCAGAAGAAAAAAGAAGAACACCGGCTTCTCAGAAAGAAAACAAGGGACCATGAGAAGCGATTGAGGAAATGAAGAGCTGTTATTGCAGGAATGAAGTTCGAAAGTTTTGCCAAAAGGTAAAAAGAAACTGTCAAAGCTACACAGCACGAACTGAAGCTTGCAAAGATGATCAAGGGAACATCGTAGTGGAATCGCAGTCGATGCTGAGAATATGAAAAAACCATTTCTGCAGATTGTATAACGACGATGACGAAACGAATTCCCGTATCAGGCAGAATGGTCCATTTTATCTGGGCGAAGTAGTACAACAATTCCGCCCACCACATCTGGATAGCTACGTCAACAACCTGATTGGTCCATATCAGTGTAGTTGTAGGCCAGGAAAGTCCACTATCGACCAAATATTCACATTACGGCAGATCTTGCAAAACCCGAGAACTTCAAATTGATACCCACCACCTTTTCATCTAATTAAGGCGTGTACGACAGCATTTTTTATAAAGATGAGTTATAGAGCAATGTACAGTGTTGGCATCCCTGCAAAACTCGTCCCTCTGTGTAAAATGACGATGGAAAACGCACGCTGTTCCACCAAGGTCGGTAAAGACCTCACCGACACCTTTAACGTCAAATATTGAGATTGAGGCCAAATATGGGATTGAGGTCCAGGTAAACCCCGGGCTGTAGCTCCACCTAAAGTAAGGTACGGTAGGATGATACACATGAAAAAACATATAGGATCTTAAGCAACAATATAAGTCTAATAGGAATTTCCCCAAATAAGTGTTTGATAAGCTTATTTTGTTGTTATAAGTACCTCTTTTCCAAATCTGCTTTACTTAGATAAACAACTAATTTGCCACCCAACAAGCGTATCCTTTTAATAGTCTTGGAGCAATGAATGCATTTTTTGGTTGTCGAACATTGCATAGCACTGTGAACTAGTGCTGTCCGGATACCGCAAGATGTTTTGGTGTTATTAACGGCATTCCTCGTGCCTCTGTCTAGCAATTCGTACATTTGAGCCACACGGGGATGCATTGTTCCTCCGTTTTCAGTTTTGACATAGTGTTCAGTATTCTGAGAAACATATTCAGATTTATAGACCTCCATTTCTTGAGCTTCAATGATATAACCAGCATCGACAAGTTGCAGCTGAAGCATTAAGATTTCTAAAGGTTTAGCTAAAAAAGACTTTGCTTACATCTTTTCTTTTCTTTTTAATATCTTAGCATTTGACTTACCTTCCATTTGTATTGACATGCATTTTAAACAAAACATCTTCAAGATATCATGAGCTAATTTTATGAAAAATGGATTGTACACCAAGGCATTCAGTTCGATGTGTCCCATATGACCGGGACAGAAGACACTTGCCATACAAGTTGGACATGCATCCATTGACCTGCCATACGTTCCCATAGCACTATCATACAATCCTCCTGGCAATGGGTGGCCCAGTGGATCGAATGTTAGGCCGGTTATTATTTTAACCACACTCAACTTTTTTATTTCTTCGCCAGTAAGTACCGTGAACTCAAGGTTCGAAGGAAACATATCAATGTCTCGTTTATAGGTACGCATTTTGAATAATTTTATTTAGACTTTATGCAGAACTATTTTATGAAAGTTATTTTACTAAATATATTGTTTTAAATCACTTTAAATGAATAAAAACGACGGCACAACCACATGTGTTCATCCCAAAAATCTAAATACAAAAAAGAAAGACGTCAAGCTGTCAAATAAAATGTCAAATTAGTGCACGTGCTGAACAGTTGATCGGCTGAATACCCGATTTATGATTATGCTCCAAACATAATGGAAATGCAGTAAGGAAGGATAAACTATGCTTTTGTGTCGTAGCGACATCGACGTTTTATTTCATTGTATATACACTGCCTATAGTACTATCATGAAGCATAATTTTTTAGTTCTGAATCAAGTCGCAATGAGACGCGCTGAAATTGCCAATTGGTGTGAATATAGAATAAGTACAGACAACAAAAGTGTATTAAATACTGGTAAAATATCGGTAAATGTTCTTGTGTCCACTATTTAGAGATAGTTCCGAATCAACAAAGAAGATGGCCACACGAAAAATTACACCATGAGAGTACTATAGAGAATGTATATACAATGATCCATTGAATATGACTAAGAAAATTCATTGATCCCTCCAAAATCTCAAGAAACTTGAACTAGTTTAATCAATTGAAAACAAAATGCGTGAATGAAACACGAAATTATTTATAGAACTGGTTACCAAAGAGATACATATTTTTTGGAATTTAACCAAACCCAGCTATAAAAATATATTCTTGGCAGAAAAATTGACATTCCGTACTTCACCATTGTGTTCGAGTCAGCTTCATCACTTAGCTTCAATTTTGACGTGCTTCATTTTTGCGCTTCATACTTCAGCTTCACCATTGTGTTCAGCCAGTTATACTTTTAATCACATACTATTGTCGTTAATTGGTTGTACATACATACAAAATATTAATCAGACAAATTTTAGTTTCATATAAATTAATGTTCTATTAAATCGAAATTTCATAACATTTAAAGAAACAACTCCTTCATTTTATTTATTTTCAGTTTGTTTTATTTGGTACGTTCACGAACTTAACTTTTGGATAGGTTAGCTTGCTTTTGTTGTAATAAGCATGGGTAAAAACAGCTGTTTTCCAGCTGATTGAAGAACATATGAAAACAGAGAAAATCCAAAGGTATCCTAAAATTTGCTGGATACTTTTCTCAACACGTGAACAGCTGATGAACCGCTGACTGTATTTTTCTTTTGCTTCGAATTTTGAGAGTTAATTATCTGGTTGGATTTGTTCGTTCACAAAAAAACAAACACAAGCAAGGTAACCTACCCAAAAGATACGTTCATGAACGTACGCATTGTATTAATGCCATAAAACCAGCTAACCATCCCTGGTTAAAGCTTTTTCAACTTTGAAAATGGTGCACATGAGACATCATTAAGCTTTCGGAGTTCAACAATAAACAGTTATTCGAAACATAATTTTCCAAATGAATTATTAGATTAAGTCAAACTAATTTAATTTATTGTAATTTTAATTTTTGTTTGTTATAAAACTTCCATAATGTCTGAAATGTCTGTTGTCCCAGAAGACTCACTCCCTAGTAATGCTAAGAAAGCAAAAGTTAAAATTCAAATAATGGTTGATAATGCAATTAAATCTTTAAACGAAAAATCTGGTTCTTCATTAATAGCAATTAAAAAATTTCTGGCAGGAACATATACGATGGATGTGGACAAGTCGTCTAGATCAATTAAGAAGTACATAAAAGAAAGCGTAGATAGTGGAAAATTAATTCAAACTAAAGGCACGGGTTTAAATGGTTCGTTTAAACTATCAGCGGCTGCAATGAAACCGCCTAAGAAGGTTAAGAAGATCAATTCTAAAATTTCTGAACCCAAAATTAAAAATGCAAGAGAGGGCGAGGGACCGAAAAGACCTAGGTTCAGAAAAGATGAAACAAAGAAACCAGTAGTATCTGCGGCTAAGGATAAATCAGACTCAAAGAAAATGCCTGAAGCAAAGAAAGATGGTCCACAAAAACAAACAGCCAATGAAAAAATGAAAACTGTTGAAAAGGTTGAACCTGCAAAGAAAAAGGCTCCTTTAAAGAAACAAGATGCACCCGCGAAAGCTCCGAAGAATAAGAATACTGCTACTCAAATAAAAATTGGAGTTCCATTAAAAAAGAAGAACGGCAAGGAAAATATTGCGCCAGCGAAGAAAAAAACCCAAACTAAGAAGGAAGAACCTGTGGCAGCAGTATCTATGGCTGATAATGGAGATTCGGAGGATTCGTTCACCGAGTCACCTACACTACAAATCAAGAAAACTATGAGTTCCGACGACTCCGATGAGGACCAACAAGGCTCAGAAAAAGATGATAATGTTGAACCTGGAGCGAAATCAACGGAAGACTTGAACTTGTCTGAAGAAAGCGCTTCTTCCAAAGAATCACCAGAGAAGGCGAAAGTCAAACCTAAGGGCAAGGCTGGCGCAAAATCTGTGAAAAAACGAAAGTCTATTGCAACGTTAGTCAACACAGCTAAGCCCAAAGTTACAAAGAGATAATAGTTGCTAGAGGGTTGGAATTGAGTTTTATTTGTTCAATTTTATTGCTATGAGAAATTTGTTAAATGATTAATTGTTCTTTTTAATTAAAATTACTTATATTTCAATATCCTGTTTGTTTCAATATCATTTTTGACGGAAATGAGAAATACCACTCCGACCGAAGAACATACCGAGCCCTAACCGCAATTTTATCGTAAGCGACATTTTTTACAAAATCAAGTTAATCCAGTCAGATAGCTTGCGCTTTTACACACGTATCCTTATCATTAGTTTTTCAATATGACAGTGAAAACAAGATTTATCGTAACCAACATTCATGTATTAGGCTCAGTCGGTTTTGAAGCTCAGGAAAAAAATAAAAAAAAAATTGTTTCCTGTAAAATTTACAATTTGTCGCTTACGATGAAAAACCGGTTAGGGCTCGATACATTAGTTAAGTTAGGTAGACTTTTCATTTGCTTCGTTTAAAGCTTAGTATGTATATCAGTTGAATCGTTGTATTGTTATATTGGATTATGCTTTATGTGTGTTTGATCTTTTAAGAATTTGCCATTTTCGCATATCGGACGTTCACTTCAGCCATATTTTGTAAAAGAAATAGGTAACATGGCGGCTTCAGCTAAAAAAAAACTAGTGAACAAAATTGACCACGAAAGTTGATGTAGCTTGCATCCTGCAACTCTAACAACACGATCTATTTACTAGGATTAAGATCAAAACTGAATTAATTTCTCTGTACAAATTTTGATTTATTTGCTTTGTCAATAAAATGTCATCTCCTCATTTGTTTTCTCTATACTTACTGTTGTTTCTGGGTGCCTGGTGATTTCATGAAAAATTTTGATTTTATGCTTTGTCAATAAAACGCCATCTCCTGATTTGATTTCTCTTACTTTCTGTTGTTTCTGGGCGCCTGGTTATTTCATTACAAATCTTGATTTATCTGCTTTGTCAATAAAAGGTCATATATCCTGATTAGATTTCTCTATACATATATATATATGTATGTACTTGCTGTTGTTTCTGGGTGCCTGGTAATTTCATGAAAAATCTTGATTTTTTTCTTTTTTAAAGAGATTTCTTTATATTTTACTTAGTGTTGTTTCTGGGAAATTTTGGGTTTTTTGCTTGGTGAAATAAAACGCCATCTACTGATTTGATTTCTCTATAAAAAAAAATCACCCGTTACTTACTTGTTCTTGTTTCTGAGCGCCTGGTTATTTCATGACAATTTTTGAGTTTTTGCTTTGTGAATAAAACGTCATCTCCTGATTTGATTTTTTCTTGGTAAAATAAAGAGATGCTAAGTTGCTTATTGACATGGAATGGGTGCGAAAGAGATAGTATTAATATATGAGTATGTTGTGTTAGTTTTGTTTTAGAAAACAAAATAAAATTTGCGTCTTCGATTTAGGAAGAAGCATGATGTTCGTCTCTTTATGTGGTATTTTGTATTGTGGTCAAGGCCGTCTTTACCCTTTTGGGGGCCCTGGGCACTTTTCGAAAATGGGACCCCTGTATGATTATATAAAAATGTTATGTTGTGTAATAAAGCATTGTATATAGACTGCTATAGTACTATCATGACGACCGGTGGACGGTGGCGTTCCAAGCGGCTCTAGGGAAAATTAACTTGGTAAATTGAAAGAGGCGAACGAGTCGAACAAAGAGAATTCTAAGAGAAACTCTGTGAACATGTACTTTACTCTTTGCAGTTTGCAGTTTACATATATACAATGATGCGAGTATAGTTTTTTTTTGCACAACTGGATTGCTTCACACAAGCAGGGCGAGATGGCTAGTTAAAAGGATTGACAAAAAAGAAGAAAAACGACTTTTGTAAATGAATGGTGTCTGGGGGGTGGATATATGTTTAAGCTGGTTGATAAGTTTATTTTGAGTTTTATATTTTTTTCATATAAAATTTTCGAGGGTAGTTAGATATTTAGGTATGTACCTACATACATCCCTACATAATGTGTGTATTTACGTAGGTATACTTGTTATATTATCTTCGATAAAATGTTCAGCTAAATTCAGGTCGATCGGTCGGTTGTCGGTGTGGTAGATGGTGGGAGCGAGGGTGAGGGAGATACTAAAAAGGAAAACTTAATAAGCACATGTGTATGTGTATTGTGTATATCCTGTTCTCGGTGACGGTGAACAACAAAGAGGATCGACATCGACAATGATTTTATTTTTTGAATTTTCATTTCATTGGCTTCGTTATCGTTGATGTTGAATTTTATGCACAATTTGCACAAGTAGCTTTGTGTTTATAGGGACTATGAGTCAAGTTTAGGATTCGTGAACATAAAAAAATTGTGATAATAATCAAACATTACATTACGATGATAGAGAAACATATTTGAGTTGCTGGCAAAATTCTGTCCGTCTGTGTAGGTCTGTCTGTACGGATGTATTTTGGAACCTAAACCGATGAGCCAATCGACTTCAAATTTAGAACTTAAGGTTATTTTGACATTTTACACAGGAGTTTTTTTTAAATTTTACTTGCGATTATAGGGACTATAAGGCAAGTTTAGAATTTGTGAATATAAAAAAAAATTTAGATAACAATGAAACATGACATTACGATCATAGAGAAGTCTAAAAAAGTGATCGACAAAAAATGTCTGTCTGTCTGTCAGTAGGTATGTATAACGAGCGAGAGATTATCTTTAAATTTGGTGTGTGTGATTATTTTGGCATTCCCCAGAGGGGACATTGAAATTTAAATTGTAGGCCTAAAAGTAAAGGAAGTGCCATATGACCGTTGAGTTGAGTTGTTTTCTTGATTGAAATTTTTGCATTCAGTAGGTAATCGAGTATTTTTTTTATTTGTTAGTTGTTTTTGCATGTTTATGTGTTTATCATAGGCGTCCTTATTATTTATTCTGTATGCTGTATGCTGTTACGATCATAAAATGCTTTAAAATAGATAACGATAAATAAATAATAATACAAATAACGAAGTTTGCTTTCATTAGACTAGTGGCAAAATTTGAGGGAAAATATTAAACAAATAATTTTTTTTATGAAATCAAAAAACACTATTCATAACGTTTTTTGGAAAAAAATGTTGTAAGCCATCTTATTTCTTTTGCCGTTTTCTATTTTATAATTTTTTCATTTCAAAAACGTTCGATCAGTTTTTTGAAAAACTTTTCGAAAATATATATATATTTTTTTTGACTATGTCAATTTAAAGAAATCTTTAGTTTATACTAGGAGAAACAATTAAAAAAATCTATAGATTCGTTTTCAAAATATTCAAAAAACAAAATAACTTTTTTAACAAATTTTTAAAAATTAAAAAAAAATGTTTTTGAAAATTTTAATAAACAATATTATTTAAATCATAAAACACTACATATTTTAAAAATTTTATCAAAATCCGTCAATTAGTTAACGAGAAAGTCTAATTTCAAAAAACCGGTCATATGGGAGGTACCGTTATAAAACTTTTTCCGAAAAATCCTTTAAAAATAAAAAATAGATTTTGCATAGAAAACATCATTCTGAAAGTTTTATCAAAATCGTATGAGCCGTTTTCGAGAAAAATAAGTTTTTCATTAAAAGTTATATGGCAGGTGCCGTTAGTTTTGGAGCTAGAATGCCAATTCCAACGGCCCAACCGTTTAGGCTGTAAATATCGATTCGGACAGACAGACAGACAGACAGACAGACGGACGGAATTTCCGGACCCACTTTTTTTAAATTCTCTATCATCGTAATGTCATGTTTGATTGTTAGAATTTTTTTTACGAATGCATAACTTGCCTTATAGTCCCTATAAATCGCAAGTAAAAAACTATTCGATTACTAGTGAATGCAAAAATTTTAATCGAGAAAACGCAAGCTTACACCTGCCCCTAAATAAACAAATTAGCACACAGGAGCAAGTACGTGCGACCCAGTCGTGCCTTTTATATGTATATTTATTTTTTTCTGAAATTCTTTATTTAAAAAATAATATGATTGAACAGACTTTTGGCTTTAAAAAGGGTATAACACATTATTTTAAATGTTGCCGTTATTTTTAAATATACCTATATAAATATATTTTAGTGTAAGATTACTTAGGTTACTTACATTTTTCTGAATATCAATTTTGGTTATGCATTCGTAATCATCGTAATGTTATAGGTATTTGATTGTTATCTTAATTTTTTTTTCTGCACGAATGCATAACTTGTACTTAGTACCTACCTATAATAATTGCAAGTTAAAATTAAACAATTAGGTATTACAAATGTAAAAAACCCGTGGTATTTTTAGCAATTCTATAGAAGATTAGGACAAAGAAATATTTTGGTTTAACTATAAATTTCTTTAAAGATAATCTCTCGCTCGTTATACATACCTACTGACAGACAGACAGACATTTTTTGTCGATCACTTTTTTAGACTTCTCTATGATCGTAATGTCATGTTTCATTGTTATCTAAATTTTTTTTTATATTCACAAATTCTAAACTTGCCTTATAGTCCCTATAATCGCAAGTAAAATTTAAAAAAAACTCCTGTGTAAAATGTCAAAATAACCTTAAGTTCTAAATTTGAAGTCGATTGGCTCATCGGTTTAGGTTCCAAAATACATCCGTACAGACAGACCTACACAGACGGACAGAATTTTGCCAGCAACTCAAATATGTTTCTCTATCATCGTAATGTAATGTTTGATTATTATCACAATTTTTTTATGTTCACGAATCCTAAACTTGACTCATAGTCCCTATAAACACAAAGCTACTTGTGCAAATTGTGCATAAAATTCAACATCAACGATAACGAAGCCAATGAAATGAAAATTCAAAAAATAAAATCATTGTCGATGTCGATCCTCTTTGTTGTTCACCGTCACCGAGAACAGGATATACACAATACACATACACATGTGCTTATTAAGTTTTCCTTTTTAGTATCTCCCTCACCCTCGCTCCCACCATCTACCACACCGACAACCGACCGATCGACCTGAATTTAGCTGAACATTTTATCGAAGATAATATAACAAGTATACCTACGTAAATACACACATTATGTAGGGATGTATGTAGGTACATACCTAAATATCTAACTACCCTCGAAAATTTTATATGAAAAAAATATAAAACTCAAAATAAACTTATCAACCAGCTTAAACATATATCCACCCCCCAGACACCATTCATTTACAAAAGTCGTTTTTCTTCTTTTTTGTCAATCCTTTTAACTAGCCATCTCGCCCTGCTTGTGTGAAGCAATCCAGTTGTGCAAAAAAAAACTATACTCGCATCATTGTATATATGTAAACTGCAAACTGCAAAGAGTAAAGTACATGTTCACAGAGTTTCTCTTAGAATTCTCTTTGTTCGACTCGTTCGCCTCTTTCAATTTACCAAGTTAATTTTCCCTAGAGCCGCTTGGAACGCCACCGTCCACCGGTCGTCATGATAGTACTATAGCAGTCTATATACAATGGGTTTAACTATAAATTTCTTTCCCGCGAGCTAAGCTGGGTAGGTCAACTAGTACCTATTAAGTATATAAACCTCAAACAAACAAAAGATCTTTGTTACTATAAATCAATAATATATAATCAATCAATAATAATATAAATCAATTTACAAACAATTTTTGATTGAAGTTCTGCACATAGTTCATTCAGATAGGTACCTACATATGTATGTACCTATATGTATATTTAGGTACCTATCTGTATGGAAAGTTAAATTCAAAACAAAAATCCATCCACTGCAAGGACGTTTGTATCTTTGTATAAATATAGCAAGAAGTAAGTTTGTGTTTAAATTTCAAGAATGAATGTGTACATTATTTGAAGACGACAACCTTCATAATAGTAAAAAAATTGAAAATCCTAAAGAATTCGAATCAAAAGTCTGGTCAATGATGTATATATGTACAAATATGACAAATATGTATGTAGGTAGTGCTTGTATAAAACTTGGAAATCCTAAAAAACTTAAACCAAAAGTCTGGTCAATGACGTACGCATGTATAAATGCTTATGTGAGAACCAGTTCTCATATTACATATTCCATATAAAAAAAACATAAACAATGAAAATGTTGGATCGTGTATAAATCCTTACAAAAAACTATTCGCCTCAGCTAAGCGAAACCATTGTATATTAACTTCAAAACTGCTAGCAGTTTATACACATATATACAATGAACAAAACAAGATACTGAATTATTTCATGTTCTCCTTCGGTTTTTTCTTGCCTCACATTGTCACATTGCACATGCGCAGGAAACTAAGCACAAAGCATAACACTAAAAACCATGCTCTTAATTCTCTCTCACTCAAATAAAATGTCCTACACTAGCACTCCAAGCGGCTCTAGGGAAAAAGATTTTTTCTCGTCTCATGATAGTACTATAGGCAATGTATATACAATGTAATAAAGGTTGAAATAAGCCAAGATAGGTTACGATTGGGATGGGATGGGATAGGACAGGATAGGAAGGAGGGAAGGAATCCGCTGAAAGGGAGGATATCAGGAAGGAAACGCAATCAGGGCGTAAGTGGAATAAGGGAGAGGCATTAGGAAGGGATGAGTAGGGTAGGAAGAAGGGGGTTCAATGAAAGAGGGGGGAAGAGCGAAATTGGGAAGGAGATGGGGGTAGATGGAGCTGGGAGTAGGTAGGTGAGACGGACATAGTACTGGGAAATGATAAGAGAAAAGTTAAGTGTAGGTGTTGGGAGTGTATATGGAGAAGGAGGGATAGGAAAGGCTTACGGGGTATAAGAATGTCCACTGCGGAGGCAATGGCACGCTAGCGTCGCTCGGCTTTGCTCGCCGGATGTGGGGGGGTCTTGCCTCCACAGTGTGACCTCACCTATTTCAAAACACATATCGTGCCAAAACTTACCACCACCACTGTCGCAGGACCACACTCGGGAAGCCCTGCCGCTGTCGTCGCAAGGGGACCTTTTCCCTCCCTCCTGGAATTCCTCGGTCCGAGAAGTTGTGAATTCCCCAGTCTGGTCATCGGAACACTGTCAAGCCATCTTACCTTTGATGAACGCTCACCCTACCGCACCCCCATTTAAAGAATCTACCTCGCCATGAGGTTTATTCAACCAATGCTAATAAAAGAGCAAGTATTCTCCACCACAGGGTTTGACGAGACCCGCACATAAGTTTATTAACTGGAAATTAATCTTAAACATCAATACCAAAAGAACATCAAATCAAACAAAAGTGACAACTATAATATGGTATCTTAACCTATTAGATATTTTAATGTACAAATTGTAGATAATGGATAAATACATAAAAAGGCGTTTATATTCAAAAGAACAAATATGGAAAATCCTTAATGATAAAGGATAGGATTTTGGGTACAAGGTTCCCTCAATTAACACCCATAGGTATAACCGGACGGGTATGTTTTCGTCCGTCCTTATTATTTTTTTTTTTTGCCCCGGGTTGCCTACCTACATAGAGCTCTTTGTGGGAGTGCGCCAACGGGGAGGCAAAATTTTGCCGAGGGGGGTGGGCTGCTGAAAACCCTGAACGCAAATCGAATCCTTTGTAATACACCACCAGCCACCAAAGTTTGGCTTTTATGTTTTAAATAAAATAGCTTCTTAACTGAAGGTATATATAAATGTTTGCCTAATTGTATCTTTCTAGCACAAACAAAGAAAATCTCGTTAAAACAAAAGAAAAGACAAAAAAATAACAAATATTGGTATAATAAAAAAAAAAAAAAGTAGCACTTGAGGATCCTTGGTACCAGCGAGGTTTAGCTCGTCGGTGGGTACCTTTAACCTTTTAGGATAAAGACTTAAAATATTTCCTTCGTCTAATGAATTTGGAATTCTTCCGTCTTAATAAGACCTTGTATCCTTCCTTTTTTTTCTTATTCTTATTTAACAGGGGTGAATTTCCCGCTCATCACAAACACAAAAACGTTTTTTTTTACTTTATGATTTACCCGAGTTATATAGTAAATTTTATTCCCAGTTACTTGTTTTGACCCGGGTTGGTCACGGGTCTCTACCTCCCTCCGCGAGTTTTTTTTTCTCATGTATATTTCTCCACTGGTTTCGTGTCTATCTCATGCCAACAATGTAAATTTAAGCCGGCCTTGAAGCTTACGGCGGAAATTCACCTTTTTTTAAATAAAAACAAAAAAAAATATTCCTCTAACCGAATACCTTACTAATGGGAAGAAAAATATAACTTACCCCTATTTCCGAAGAACGAACTAAAAGGACTTTCCTTTGGGATAATCGCGCCGCACTTGCCTTTCAGGATTTATAGATATATCCTTTAATCAAACACAACACTGCAGGAAAACTACACTTAGCCAAATACAAAGAGATTTAAATTTTCTTCGATCATTACCTATGAATATGATTTAAAACTAACCGGTTCTAACTCGGGCACTTTACTCGCAAAAATACGTTTTCACACCGCGGTGGTCTGATTTAAATTTGAAAGAAGTTTTCAACGGGTAAATCGTTCGACCGCCGAAAATGCTCTTTCTCCGTTTTTTTCTTAGTATATAGAAAAAGCACATAATGTAGGTGCTCGGGTTCAATGACATCATTTTACCCTATATGTACTTTGAATAGCGATCAGCTGTGAATAAATGCACTTGACATGCCTGCATGTCGGTCTTTGAGTGTTTGTTCCAAAGACACACACCTACTCCTACACACTCCTAAAAAATAAATACCCCTTTTTGCAGCGTCTGTTATTAATGCCTAAACCCTAAACGTCATTCTCATGATCCAAATCCAAGATGGCTCTTGTTTGAATGATTTGTTTATTTTCTTAATAGTTTTTTTTTTCTTTGGCCACTCGTGTTTTTCTTTTATTTGTGTAGTTTGTGTTTAATTATTTATCAAGTTTCGTGAATTTACTCGCCCCTGCTCCTCGCCCAATTGTCAGGATCGAGCCAGAAGTAATGATGCCTCTCTGAGCCGCAGGCTCTACAAGGCCGCGACATTAAGTGTTAAGTTTTCAATTGTCCTATCAATGGGCCGCAACAAAACTCCGGGCTTGGACATTCGGACCTCGTATTTACAGGCACGGTGACCTGGCCCACACTTCTTTGCCTGTTTGGAATGCTAGTAATAAAATCAGATAAGTATCTTTCATCTAATTCGCGACCATGTATTTATAACCCTGATTTACATTCTATTTCAGAGAGGCCCTTAAGAAGGGTTTCAGTGTCCGAACCAACCCAGTCCAAGAAGAGGACACGAAGTTAGGAAGGAAGGTTTCACGACGGGACTTACTCTTCCTTTTACGAGGTCGGTCAGGCGGTACCATTTTACTTCATTGATGTGAAGTGAAAATCTCATAATTTTATTACCTAGGCGTCCAGCACGCGGAAGTCCAAAAGGAAGCCTAAGTAACAGGCACAATAATGCTACACGGTTAAGAGAACATCTCATAGGATAACGCCAAGTGGGGAGAACGCACGAAAACAGCCGGGCATCTTCTTATATCTTAAATTGAGTCAGCACTCAGCAGTACCATGTCCGCTGCAACTTCTACAATATGTACTTACACTGAGGTAGGCGTATTTTTGTTAAGTATGTGAAGAAACCAGAAATAGAATTATATTTACTTTATTGTTAACTATACACAAAGGTCTGTTCATTTTCGTGTGCGCACACAAAAGGGTTATTTTCACAAAGGTCGAACTATTGATTTCTTTCTCTGTAGGATGGTGCAGGTATTCCTAGTCTAGTTAGGACCTTTTAAATCTTATGTGTCTAATATCACATGTGTTTAGGGTTGACGGTCACTAAAAGGGGTTTATCACCGAAAGTATCGCATCGTCGGTTTGAGTAAAATAAATACAAAATAGTAAATAAAAGAATATAAAAGAAATATATCACAGTTTTACCTTAAACTATATCACGGTTGAGTTTAGTTTTCAAGATTCCGGTACTTGAGAATTGAGGTTCGTTTTCGAAATTATCGTCATTGGTGTAGAAAACTGGAAAATCAGGTACTTGGACTTATACTATAATGTAACATGGTTGCTCGTAACTTAAATGTTAAATAACGACAGAGCGGGTAAGAAAATAAACTCTCAGGTAGGTGTCGTACGATCTTGCTGGAAGTCTTAACAAAAAAAAAAATCATTATAAGGTGAAATCGTAAAATAAAATAACCCAGTTACCAAGTGGTAAACAAAAATATATTGCATCTTCAAACTACTGAAAACTATATCACAGTTTAAGAATCAGGTTGACCTTTCAGGTATTTGTGACGATGCTCGGGTCGTTCAAACCAAAAAGAATTAAAAAAAAATCAGTGTAGGTTTATTATTTGAACAAAGAAACGACACTTGGTACGATAAAAACAAACGGACCACATACAAGGTATTTTACATGCTAAGAGCTCAAAGTTACTATTGTTTGATGTCTTTCGCATGGAAAATACCTATTCTCTTTCCTGCAAGGGTTTCTAACTCGTACATGTTTTTCCCGATAGCTTGCACGATACGACATTTGATTTATTTTGGACAAAGTTTCGAGGCAAGGCGTTTCGAGGTGTCGCTAAGGACAAAATTACGTTTGTACACCTCTTGTCCTGGAACATATTTAACGTTTCGCGCTCGAGTGTTGTATTTCTTAGCGCTTTTTTCGTTGGCCTCCAGAATATTGTCCCTGATTCGGTTTCTTATTAGGTGCAGCTTATCTTTCCTCGGAAGGGTCAACAGTTCGCCGTCCCCGAGGATATTCAACTTATTGGCCAGCGTATAGCTGCTCCCGTGCATCATCATATTGCACCCAAATAGAGCGAAATATGGTGATACACCTATTGCCGAATGAATCGAGCTTCTTAAAGCTCCGGCAATATCGCTCAGATGTAGGTCCCAGTCTCGTTGATCCTCTTTCAGATAGGAACGGATGGCGGCGAGTAGCGTCCTGTTGACCCTCTCCGAGGCATTTGATTGAGGGGAATAGTTGGCTGTTTTAAAGTGCCTAACACCGTACCCTTGCAGGAAGCTTTGAAACTCCTTAGCCAGAAATTGTTTCCCATTGTCGGAGTGCAGAATTTGAGGCACTCCAAACGTGTTAAATATGTCCTCACGAAGGAACTTAATGACGCTGCTTGAGTTCGCAGCACGCAAGGGTTTCAAGAACATAAATTTAGACAAATGGTCTAACACTACAAAAACGTAGGCGTTCCCAGTTTTAGATCGAGGATAGGGGCCTAAAAAATCAACATATAACTTCTGAAAAGGACGATCAGTACAAAAATTATTTTCAATAGTGGGACGCAATACTATATTTGACGACTTGGACTGTTTACATGTATCGCACTGGGCAATGTACTGTCTAATTTGAACCGTCATATTAGGCCAGTAGAAGTATTGCCGAATGCGATGGAGGGTTTTTGCAATTCCCCCATGGGCGACTTGAGGTGGATTATGTGCCTTCTCGATAATATTGTCGGTTAACCCAGACGGAATCCATAGACACCAAGCGTGTTCTACCAATGATTCGTCGACAGTTGGCGAAAGGGTGCGTTTATAGACGTATTCGTCTTCAACCTTCAGGTCGGGTAGCTCGTCTTTGTGGTCCCGAACTGTACTTAGGAGAGATTTATATTCTTCCGATTGAAACTCTGCACTTTCTAAATCTACCCATGGAGCTACCTGTTCTATGTTTAAACTATCCAGGTGTGCCCGAGAAAGAGTGTCTGGCACAACGTTCAGTGAACCTTTCCGATGTTCTATGTCGAAGGCATATGACTGCAGCTCAAGGCTCCATCTGGCCAGTCGGCCACTCAAGTCCTTCATGGTCATCAACCATTTGAGGCAGGAGTGGTCGGTGATAATGGTAAAGTCCATACCTTCGACATAGGGTCGGAACTTTTTCACCGCCATTACCGCTGCCATGCACTCCTTCTCGGTTCCGCTGGCAAGCGTTCAGCTTTTGGGAGAAGTAGGCAATCGGAAGTTCTTCCTCTTCACCATGCCTCTGAAATAGCACCGCACCGATTCCAGAGTCAGATGCATCACACTGTATGAAAAAGCGTTTAGTGAAATCGGGATGGGAAAGGACTGGGGCTGTGGTTAGGGCGGTTTTCAACTCCTCAAATGCTCTCTTTGCCTCTTCGGTCATTACGAACTTTAGGTGCCTTTTCTTAAGCGTATCCGTTAAGGGGGCGGTCAAGCTGGAAAAATCTTTAATAAATCTCCTATACCACCCTGCTAGACCAAGGAACCTCCTAACTTGTCTAGCGTTCTTCGGTACGGGAAAGTCAACGACAGCTTCGACTTTCGCCGGATCTGTCTTTAACTTCCCCCCACCAACAATGAAGCCTAAGTATTTCAACTCCCTAAAACAAAACTGGGACTTTTTCACATTAATGGTTAGGTTCGCTTTTCTAAGGCAGTCGGCTACTTCCTCTAGCAAGGCGATATGAGTCTCGAAATCTGGCGCGATGATAAGCAAGTCGTCTAAATATACAAAGACCCGATCCCGTAGTCGTGCAGGGATTACCTTGTCCATCAAACGACATAGCCTTTGAGCAGCATTACACAACCCAAAGGGCATGACGGTGAATTGGTACAAGGGTCTCCCCGGTACCGCAAATGCAGTTTTTTCCCTACTCTCCTTCTCCAGCGGTATTTGCCAGAATGCTTCCTTTAGGTCTACGCTGCTTATAAAGTAGGTATCGGGTAGTCGACTGATAAGCCCTTCGATATGGGGGAGAGGGTTAGCATCCTTTTTAGTCAAAGCGTTGACTTTACGCGAATCCAGGCAAAAACGATACTTGGTAGTATTGTTTGGACCTGGCTTCTTAATAAGGACAACGGGTGAACACCACGGGCTTTCACTCTCCTCGATAACGCCGAGCTTAAGCATTCGGTCTATTTCCTGGTACAAAAGGGCTTGTACGGCTGGAGAAACAGGGTAGTGTCTCTGCTTTACCGGGGTCGCATCTCCGGTATCGATAACGTGCTCCATGAGCGCCGTTTTTCCGAGACCGTTTCGATCAAAGTCCAGAAATTTCCTCTTGACCGCCTCCAAAGCGGATCTCTCTTCAATGGACAAATTATGTGCGCTTATCATCTCTGCATCTTCTTCCGGAACCGATACGGAGCTCACAATATTAGGCGCGATTTGGAACATCTTCCAGAAATCTACTCCTAGGTACAGCTCCTGGTCTAAGTTTGGTACTAAATAAAGGGTTATATCTTTTTCTTGGAGCCGGTATGCTACCCGAACCTGGACCTTGCCTACAATCTTTTGGCTTTTGCCATCGGCGGTTTTCACGCCAGAACTGTATTTTAGGATGGGAAGTTTTGCCTTTTCAACTAATGCCATACAATTTTTCCCTAAGATACTGACGCTGGCCCCACTATCTAGCAATCCAAGCATTTCTTCGCCCGCTATGGCGACTTTGGCGTAAGGCCTGGGGTCAGTGCTGGTATCTATTACTGTTGATGCTATACATTGTCTTAAGTCCTTCCTTTTATTGAATCTTTCCCTGGCCTTTTGTATGCGCTTAGACACTGCGCTAATATTTAAACTAAAAATTCTTTCTTTTGCTACTTGGTACTCTTTCAGCCGAACGTGGAAGGGTTTAAGGGGTTTCAGGTTTATGGCTTTATCGGGGACAAGCCGCGGGGTCGGGTTTCTGATTAAAATTGTAATATTTTCTTTAGGGGATGTTTGGGTGCCTACCGAGGCTGTGGAAAATCTGGGGTCGTTTGAGTCGAACGCGATTCCCCCGTTATCCTCGCGTTCCGAATTGGGTTTCCCGGATTGCATTGCGGGCATTTGGGGGTAATCACCCCTTCGTGACCGCACCTGTAGCAAAAAATATTCCTTGTTCCAGACGGGCAATCCATGAAGGAATGACCCACCACGCGGCAATTCCAACAGGCTGTTGGCCGAACCTCCCCTTGTCGTCCGTTGGACTTAGGTCGAGCACCCATATGTTGAAACGCCTCAACATATTCTTCCTGGCTTAGGCTGTTCGTAGGCTCCAAGTCTAGCTCGTTGGCAACATAACGAGCGGGTGGCCGTTGGTGTTTGGGACCGTCCCGGTCCGTACTAGGGAAGGCGTACTCCGCGTCTTGACAAGCCATCCTCAGCTGGTCCAGTGTAAATATGGCCTGAGGGTACACCAGCCTTCGAATTCGATCCACTAAATTTTTCTTTAAAATCTTGATAAGTTATCTCAGGGATCGCCACCCTGAGCTGAGATCTAAGTTTGTTAATTGACGAAAAAAATTGGTCACTGGACTCCCAGGAGCTTTGACGCCGATCCATTATGTCACGCATAATCTCATAATCGGACTTTGAGTTTCGGAATTGTCTCAATAGGGCGTCTCTCAGCGTGAGCCAGTCGGGTCGATAATTCATTCGCTGGTACTGCCAGTACCACTCACTGGCTGCTCCTGAGAGCAGGAGATGAAAGTCCCTTAAGACTTCAGCCCAGGAGCACTCGTATTGACTCTGTAGGGTTTCGACGCGAAAAATAAAATCTTCCACAGACAGCAGTTCCGGTTTTCCTTCAAAGACTATCCCCCACTTGTCTATCCTAATCGGCGGTCGACCTCGACCCGGGTAAGCGTGAGGATAGTATGGGGCTGGTGTCGGTTGGAACCTGAGGGGGGGATTTCTGTTATACGGGTCCTGATGTGGTACCGACTGGGGTACTCCCGGATCTGGAACATGTTCTACCATCGGTGGTCTAGTAGGCAACGACGCTTCTGGCCGATTCGTCACCGGAATGAAAGGCCTTGACTGAACATCCAGCTGGAATGGCTTTGCTGGAACTGGGGGAGGTGGTTGGAAGGATGTAGATGTCGTAGATGGATTGCCCGCCGGTGGCCTTACTCTTTCCTCAATAGGAGGCGGCGGACGAGTAGTCTGATTAATATCTTTCAAAAAATCCAAGAATCCTCTTTGGACTTCTGCCCGCACTGATTCCGAGATACTATCCCTAATCGATTCGCGATAAGAATCATACGCGTTTACGACCGCCAAGTTAATGACGGTCCTAAGTTCAGCGGATAGGGAACTGGTCACGTCTCCTTCCCTATTGTCGTTTCCTCTTTCTTGGATGGGGTTAGAAAGGTTCCTGGGTGACGCGTTATTGGTTTCACCACCGCTAGTAGCGATGGCCGCGCCACTAACATTGCTGAATGGCGGTGCCATCAAAGATTCAGTGGAGCAGTGGAACGCGCTGCTGCGGCCTGACAGGGGCGGATTGCTAAATGGGCGTGGAAGGGTCTCTACCGGCTGCTGCCGTCCTGTAATAGAACTCGGACGCACTACTGGTGGCGAAATTGAATCTCCAGAGTTTGCTCTCGGAGTGGTGGCTTTGGCAATGGGAGAACGTCCCACCGGCATTTCTCCGGAGTGTGTAGCAAAGTCTCTTAATAAAGAGCGGGTAACTGACCTATTTTCAAATTTTGCTTTCAGTATCTCAACTTTTTTTTCTTCTTCACAGGTTAATTTCCGGGACATGTGAAAGAATCTCAAATCAATTGGACCCAAGGACTTCAATGCGCGCTTGTAGGACAATTAAAACGTGAAGTCAAACGGATTTCAACAGTAAAGAAAAACAAAAAAAAACGAAAAAGAGGAGACCTGAAATAATGTTCTACAAAAAAAATAAACCAGAGTAAGCCTTTATAACAAAAAAAATTATTTACTCTTCCAAGAGTGAAATGAATTAATAACAAATGAATAAATAACAATGTAGAATAAATAATAGGTAGATTAAAACTAATAATGATAAATAACAAAAAAAACAACAAACAGTAAATAAATAAATAAATGACTAAATACTAATAAATAATTGAAAATAAATAAATGACAAAGATAAATAACAAATAAATGATTAATCAATGGATAACGTTTATTATAATAAATAAATAGGCAATAAACAAGAATTAATAAATAACAATTAAAACAAAAGGTATAACAATTAAGAAGCAAAAAAAAAATAAATAAATTACAACCAAACAGTTAATAAATAATACTTAAGCTTAAATCAACAATAAATAACTATCGAACAGAGAAAAAAAAATAAGCAACACTCAAAAAAAATGAAAATTAACAAATTAATAAATTAATAAATAACCAAACCTTAATAAACAATCCAATAAATAAGTAAGTAATATATAAATAAATAAATATGTAAACAATTTGATCCCAATAATAAAGGACTAGAAATAAAATAAATGAATCAACCTGAACAAGTAATTAAATAAATTAACGAAATACCTATAAACTAAGCAACAAAAATACTAAATAGTTAACAAGTTAACTTATATATATATTATACCAAGATTACCTTATTAAACTTTATTTAATCTGAACCATATATTTAGCTATGGGAACTCAAATCCTCAAATTTTATTTTTATATATTTTTTTTATCTCAATTATAGGTTGAGTTTTACCTTATTTCCTATGACCAATTTTGAATTCAATATCTTCAGAATCTACTTATTTACCTAAACTTAGTTATCTAAACAATCCAAAATGCAAATTTTTTTTTTTTTTTTTTGTATTTTTCTTTCAAGTTTTTATATTTTTATTTTCTTTTTATAGTTTTTGTGCGCTTAAATGTAAGCAAAAAAAACGAACTTAACGAAGCCCAACACCAAAAAAAAAAAAAAAAGATTGTTTAATGAAATATAGTAAATAAATAACAAAAATAAACAAAAAAAGTTATGTTGATTAATCAGATTATCTTTGATTCGACAAAAGAAAGGTTTTAAATCAATCAACTAAAAAAAAAATATAAACAAAAAAATAAATTTCGAAAATGCGTTCGATTTTTGATCCCAAATAAGGAAAGTATTAATTAAGATTTGTTTGTTCATATGCGATATGCGGGAGTGCTTCAGGCGGCTAAACAAAAGTAAATACGTAAAAGCTTTAGGGTTTTCGTTAGCCTATGACTTGACAGCATTATTTAACTGAAACTCTATATTTTTCCTTTTATGTGAGATGTATCCCGAGTGTGGTGCTACGTTGCAAAAAGAATGAAGAAAGAAGAAGAAAGAAAAAAAACGTTCACGAAACTAGACAATTTCCAAGTGCTGCTGCTGCCAGGCCGGAAACGCATCGTCGCAATTAACCAGGCGTTCTTAGGAGCTATCCTGGTTAAGACATACGATTTGTTTCCCATCTGGCCGCAACCGCAGTTGGAACCGAAAACACATATTACTATCGCTGTCTGACCTTCGGAATTCTGGAGCTGTTCAAACGTTATGTTAATGAACCTTACGCATGAAGACATCCAAAATCTTCAGACCAGCAAGCGACAGCAACAGGAGACGTCACAACGAATGCCTTCATTGCTTCCGTCGATGACCTTGAAGCATCTCGTCGCAATTAACCAGGCGTTCTCAGGAGCTATCCTGGTTAAGACCTACGTTCTGCTTCAAACTCATCGGCAAAGACAACCAAAACATTTAGGATAAACTGGGATAATAACACAAACGTTGGGCGCCATTTGAAATAAGCCAAGATAGGTTACGATTGGGATGGGATGGGATAGGACAGGATAGGAAGGAGGGAAGGAATCCGCTGAAAGGGAGGATATCAGGAAGGAAACGCAATCAGGGCGTAAGTGGAATAAGGGAGAGGCATTAGGAAGGGATGAGTAGGGTAGGAAGAAGGGGGTTCAAAGAAAGAGGGGGGAAGAGCGAAATTGGGAAGGAGATGGGGGTAGATGGAGCTGGGAGTAGGTAGGTGAGACGGACATAGTACTAGGAAATGATAAGAGAAAAGTTAAGTGTAGGTGTTGGGAGTGTATATGGAGAAGGAGGGATAGGAAAGGCTTACGGGGTATAAGAATGTCCACTGCGGAGGCGATGGCACGCTAGCGTCGCTCGGCTTTGCTCGCCGGATGTGGGGGGGTCTTGCCTCCACAGTGTGACCTCACCTATTTCAATACACATATCGTGCCAAAACTTACCACCACCACTGTCGCAGGACCACACTCGGGAAGCCCTGCCGCTGTCGTCGCAAGGGGACCTTTTCCCTCCCTCCTGGAATTCCTCGGTCCGAGAAGTTGTGAATTCCCCAGTCTGGTCATCGGAACACTGTCAAGCCATCTTACCTTTGATGAACGCTCACCCTACCGCACCCCCATTTAAAGAATCTACCTCGCCATGAGGTTTATTCAACCAATGCTAATAAAAGAGCAAGTATTCTCCACCACAGGGTTTGACGAGACCCGCACATAAGTTTATTAACTGGAAATTAATCTTAAACATCAATACCAAAAGAACATCAAATCAAACAAAAGTGACAACTATAATATGGTATCTTAACCTATTAGATATTTTAATGTACAAATTGTAGATAATGGATAAATACATAAAAAGGCGTTTATATTCAAAAGAACAAATATGGAAAATCCTTAATTATAAAGGATAGGATTTTGGGTACAAGGTTCCCTCAATTAACACCCATAGGTATAACCGGACGGGTATGTTTTCGTCCGTCCTTATTATTTTTTTTTTTTGCCCCGGGTTGCCTACCTACATAGAGCTCTTTGTGGGAGTGCGCCAACGGGGAGGCAAAATTTTGCCGAGGGGGGTGGGCTGCTGAAAACCCTGAACGCAAATCGAATCCTTTGTAATACACCACCAGCCACCAAAGTTTGGCTTTTATGTTTTAAATAAAATAGCTTCTTAACTGAAGGTATATATAAATGTTTGCCTAATTGTATCTTTCTAGCACAAACAAAGAAAATCTCGTTAAAACAAAAGAAAAGACAAAAAAATAACAAATATTGGTATAATAAAAAAAAAAAAAAAGTAGCACTTGAGGATCCTTGGTACCAGCGAGGTTTAGCTCGTCGGTGGGTACCTTTAACCTTTTAGGATAAAGACTTAAAATATTTCCTTCGTCTAATGAATTTGGAATTCTTCCGTCTTAATAAGACCTTGTATCCTTCCTTTTTTTTCTTATTCTTATTTAACAGGGGTGAATTTCCCGCTCATCACAAACACAAAAACGTTTTTTTTTACTTTATGATTTACCCGAGTTATATAGTAAATTTTATTCCCAGTTACTTGTTTTGACCCGGGTTGGTCACGGGTCTCTACCTCCCTCCGCGAGTTTTTTTTTCTCATGTATATTTCTCCACTGGTTTCGTGTCTATCTCATGCCAACAATGTAAATTTAAGCCGGCCTTGAAGCTTACGGCGGAAATTCACCTTTTTTTTAAATAAAAACAAAAAAAAATATTCCTCTAACCGAATACCTTACTAATGGGAAGAAAAATATAACTTACCCCTATTTCCGAAGAACGAACTAAAAGGACTTTCCTTTGGGATAATCGCGCCGCACTTGCCTTTCAGGATTTATAGATATATCCTTTAATCAAACACAACACTGCAGGAAAACTACACTTAGCCAAATACAAAGAGATTTAAATTTTCTTCGATCATTACCTATGAATATGATTTAAAACTAACCGGTTCTAACTCGGGCACTTTACTCGCAAAAATACGTTTTCACACCGCGGTGGTCTGATTTAAATTTGAAAGAAGTTTTCAACGGGTAAATCGTTCGACCGCCGAAAATGCTCTTTCTCCGTTTTTTTCTTAGTATATAGAAAAAGCACATAATGTAGGTCCTCGGGTTCAATGACATCATTTTACCCTATATGTACTTTGAATAGCGATCAGCTGTGAATAAATGCACTTGACATGCCTGCATGTCGGTCTTTGAGTGTTTGTTCCAAAGACACACACCTACTCCTACACACTCCTAAAAAATAAATACCCCTTTTTGCAGCGTCTGTTATTAATGCCTAAACCCTAAACGTCATTCTCATGATCCAAATCCAAGATGGCTCTTGTTTGAATGATTTGTTTATTTTCTTAATAGTTTTTTTTTTCTTTGGCCACTCGTGTTTTTCTTTTATTTGTGTAGTTTGTGTTTAATTATTTATCAAGTTTCGTGAATTTACTCGCCCCTGCTCCTCGCCCAATTGTCAGGATCGAGCCAGAAGTAATGATGCCTCTCTGAGCCGCAGGCTCTACAAGGCCGCGACATTAAGTGCTAAGTTTTCAATTGTCCTATCAATGGGCCGCAACAAGGTATACAGAAAAAATCACATAACTTTGAATTAATACTTATTCTTTTAATTTTTTAAATAAATAATATTTTTTTGTAATTCATTAAAAAGATAAATAATTATAGCATCATTAAAAACATAATTACAAACACAAACAATGTAAAAATATAAAAAAAAATAAATATTTCATATAAAAATTCAAAAATAAACAAAATTTAAATAACAGAAAATTAAATAAGTTATTCAGAATGTAACTTAAAGAAATACTGTTTGTGCCTTCAATAATATAAAGGGTCCGCCAAATAATCATCGAGTGTAGCTTCGGCTGTGTGGCACGTAGCGCCGTCCTGTTGAAACCAAATGTTGCCAATATCCTTCTCTTCAATTGTTGTGAACAAAAATTCGTTCAACATGGCCCGATAACGATCGCCATTGGTTGTAACGGCCACTCCTTGCTCATTTTCGAAAAATGGCCCAATTATGCCTCTGGACACAAAGTGTCAAACAGAAGCAAGAAGATGATGCTGGTGCTGGTGGCAATGTGTTTCAATTTCTTTTGCTGGCCAGCGTGCTGTTTGCTGTTGACGGTGCTGGTTCAATCTGTTCCTCGCTTTAGTGTTACCATTCACGAAATAAGCACTAGATAAAAAAAAACGTTAGATGACGCTACTCTCGATCTGCACCATGCAGTTACTATGTGAGTTAACCATGTAAGCCCCCTTTTTAGTAAGGTGTAGATAAGTGTAGGGATTGATTACTGATTACTTACAGACGTTTCTCCTACAGTTGAAGTGAAATACGATGTCAGTTTTGGTAATTTTTCAATTAATTCTTTCTGTTCTTTAGAATTTTTTCCTTTTTTCGGATCCACTTACAAATGATCGTTTAGACATATATTGATTTAATATAGTATATTTTTATGCACTTCAAAAATACAAATGAAGCACGCAAACTTTACACAGAACGATGATCAAAACGGAACATTTTAACTATAAAAACACTAATTGAAAATACATTACAAACTTGACATAGAACGATGATAAAAAAAATCAAATGAGCAAAGTCGGACACTAACACTACCAGAGTATATCTGAAAACTCCGCATGCGCAAAAACGATTCGACTATACGCTTATCGTTTTCTTTACTATTGACCTATAGAACAAATTGTGAGAAGCGTTATCTTTCATCTATCTCATTGAATGCACAAAAACTCTTTACCTCTTTACCTTAAAATCTTAAAAAATTGAATGCCGTTCATCCGACGGATAGTTAAATCGCCTATGTATGAGTTACTGCGTTGATGCAAACTTATATGCGGGTTGCAAATATAGAAACATGTGTGTTTTTTTTGCTTTCTTTCAGAAAGCAAACTGCATTGCCACTTAGTTAGTTATTCACAGCGGAGCATTGTTTGTAGGTGCTTTATATTTCTTTAATTTGAATATACATATGTAATTTCACAGGGAATGTGATTTAAAATGTTCAGCAAAGGTTGTAGTTCAGCAAAGAAAGTACGAAATCTGATCATTCTTTATTCGTCTAAAATTGTATTGAAATATTTTTTTCTTGAAATAGACCAATAGAGGTTAAGTGGTGTTTCAGCAATTTGGGACCCCTGGTGATTGGGGGCCCAGTGTTAAAGAGGGGTCTGATTGTGGTAATATATAAAGAAGAGTACATCCTGTTGACAAATTTTATATATGTCGTCGGTATACGAAGCTACAAATATATGCGGTTGGAAAGCTTTACGAGGCAGAATTTTGCGTTTAAAAATAATTGCAAAATGTTGAATGGTTTCTGCTCCGAAAGTCACCACACATTTAGTAAATTTAGGCGTGCTGCTTGTTTCGTCAATTTCAACCATTGAACTGTTTTTATGTTCGTCTAAATAGTAAGAACGAGTGAAGGGAGTAAATGTTTGCTTTTCTTCTTCCTTTGAATTCAAAAAGGTACACAATTTAACGACGGTTAATTATATTATTTTAGGTCGATTACCATGGAAAATATTAGTGTCAAGCAGCTCTTAGTTGAGCTAAAAATGAGAAATCTACCGATTAATGGGTCGAAGAGGATTTTGATAAAAAAGAATAACGGATTATGATAAAACGCAAGGAGACTCACAGAATTGAAGCAGCTCGTGAATATGTTGAAGAGGACCGATATGTCACAACAATCTCCAATTCCAGCACAATAACAGAAGAAGAACTTAGAGCTCGAGAATGGCCATTTACTAAGCTGGAGCGAGAACTTCTGGAAAAAGAGAGAATGATTTTCTTAAAAGGATGTGAAACTTTGGAAAGATTAAGGCGTCTAAGGAACCCTGTTGTAGACCGGCCTAAAATATTTTGAAGTATCAAGAAAACAGGAATATTCCTTGGCATCACTTCCAATGATGCCATGCAGCCAACCTTCACACACAAAAGGGTGAAAGAAATATGGCGACACAGCTCATTGCCGTTGCCAACGCCACCAAAGAAGGACCCGAACAAGAGATCAATTTTAAAGCCTAATTTATTTGAAACATCCTAGTCGTATATAGTTTCATATTGTATCGTATTGAACACATACGAGGAACCTAAACGGAAAGCGTTATGACGCTACTCTTTCCTTCCAACAAGATGCCAGCCACAATACATACACGTGCCAGCAACAAGCAAGCTGAAATAATGATTATATGATTATGTATTGCCAAATATATTGTGATATTGATATTGAGTTAGTTGAGAAAGCGACTCCGACTCGATCGGATGTAAAAATATATTTTGGGTTTTTTAACAAAATGTTTTTCCCAAACAAAACGTTGGTGTTTTATTTTATTTGGTTTTAACTTTACAGCGAGGAAAAGAACGCGAGTGATTGCACTAATATACATTGGTTCATATCGAGCCGGATATGAGGCAGCGAAAGTTAGAGTGATACAGTCCACTAAAAGCAAGTCCCCATAGAAAAGCGAGCCCTGTAAAAAGTTACCCCTTAAAAAATAAAAAAATTAGAAGGAAAGCTAGTCCCCACTAAAAGAGCGAGTTCCGCTTAAAACATTATGCAAGTCTCTTAATTAAATTAAAACGGGCCTGTATGTGAAAATTATTTTACAAATCCTAATTAAGTGCAAAGAAAAGCTATTTGAGTACCTATATCAAAATAACTGCCAATTCAATTTCGGTATCGCCACCAAACATATTCAGTGATGGCTGCAAGCTAAAAGAAAAAAATATATATATACATATGCCCAGACGCGACAAGCTCAGCGACAGCAATATGCTTGTGCATGCACGTAAGAAAGTACCTCTATTTACATAACCACCTCTTTTAGGTCTTTTGATGTCACCAACTGCAAGAAGAAAAACCACAACCAAAAATGCAAGGTAAATTAGCTGCGCACACGAGAGAAATGTATATATCTCTTGAAAAATTCCCCACTTCTAGTGAACACTGGAATAAATACATAAATCACACATACTCATGCAAGCTTTATCGCCAGCTATTGCACAAAGCAAACAGCAAAATTTTTTTCAGTCTGTCAGGATATTTTGCAGATTATAGATAGAGTCGGTGAGAAATAAATAGTAAAAAAGAATTTAAAGCGGTTATAAAAGAAAACAAAGAACAAATAAAAAATTGCCAGCAAGAAGAAAAAAAGGTATTAATAGGTATTAATTTTAAATGCGCATATAGGTAGATATAATGCTATAGCCATGAGAAAGCAAGTAGCCAGCTGGAAAGCAATCATTAGCAAGAATAGTAAATTAGATTTTATTAGCAAATGTCATTAAAGGGAGTCTCACAAGTATGCAAGTTTCTTTTTAGATCATATTATTAGATAAAATTAATAAAGCAAGTAATAGCAAGCAAGCAAGTTTGGGTGTGTATTCAGCTCTGGCTACAGCAAAAGCGAGCAAGCGAGCAAGCAAGGGATCATGGTACGGCAACCTGATCGAGAGATCTCTCCATACATATATATATAAATTGGGTACAGCAACCTAATAGAAATAAAAATTGCAAGTGGATATAGCAAACAAAGTAATGGTGGTGAGTTTCCCACAATCAAATTATAGCAAACGAAAAGAATGATGACACAGCGTTCATATTCAAATAAAACACAGCCAGCATAGAATACTGATCATATTCTTAAGAAAGGTAGCGAGGGGGAAAACTTTATTGAGTAAATATTTATTAATAAATGAATCTGCTATTACTATTGGGGAAGAAGGTAGGTGGGGTAAAACACCAATTGCTCTCGAGAAAGGGATAGATTAAAGGAAATATATATTGAGAAAGTCTGCATTACAAAAATTTCATTCTTTCAATTGCAGGAAGTTATGGCAAGCACAAAATTGTTCAACTCTCTCATAGGAGCGATTAGGAGGCAAGATGTCTTCATAAAACAAGAGATTTTTCTGCAAGCTGACGCGGAGGCATTGCAAGTACGCCTCAAACGGCTCGAGGGCACATGGAGCCAGCTTCTTGCAGCCCATCAGAAGGCGCTGTCCAGTAAGGGAAGTGGGGAAGAAGAAATAGAAGAGCTCATCGTAACTGCCGAAGGTCTATATGATGAGGTCAAAAACGCAATACGTCGGATATTAGCCGCATTAAGCCAGCAACATCCAGCTACCCCAGCTACAGCTACGCCAGCAAGTCAGCTAATGGCTGTGCAGATCCAGATGCCACCACCGGCGCAGGAGTTAAAAAATACATGGGGCGAGTTCGACGGGTCTTTAATAAAATGGCAAGGATTCCGTGATAGGTTTGTGGCTGCAATCCACGACAACGAGCAAGTTAAGCCAGCTTTCAAGTTCCAATATTTAAGCAAATCATTGACTGGCAAGGCTGCCAGGACTATGGGCGAATGGTAGCTAACGGATAACAATTATTTGGAGGCTTGGGAACGGCTTAATCAGCTTTATAGCCGAAAATACCAAACTTGTCGGGAATTGCTCAGGCAATTTATTAAACTGCCAGTATTGCAAGCAAGGCCAGATTCAAGGCAAAGGCGCTAAGCCATCAGGCCAGGATAAACTTCGTGCGGTCACGAAGGCTCTGCGAGAACTGCCTAAAGCAAGGCCACACTGATGACAATTGCTTTCAGACCCCATGCAATTGTCCATTCAAAGTGAAACATAATAGTGTCCTATGCCCAACCAGGGAGGAACAACGAAAGTCATTCGCTATGATAGCCAGCGGTAAAGGTGTGGCCAGCAAACGCGAGGGTGCATGACGCGAGGAGATGCCAGCTAAGAATCGAAAGGCCGCCAGCAGCAATCAGATTAAAAGATCTGCAAGCGAGCTAAGCATATGTAGTCTTACGAAAAAGAATAAAACTGAAAATAATTTCATGTCCACTTAGTTGAGCGTATTTAATTCAATTTCTAATTCCTCAGCTGATATAACGATAGCCTTGATGCCAACGGTGATGGTGAAAATACAATATCATGGCAAATATTTTGGGCCAATCCGCGCTCTCCTAGATTCAGGAGCGCAACCAAACTTGATATAGCGCAGTGTCGTAAGTGCATATTGCCTGCCAACTACTTCGATAGCATGCAGGGTTGTAAGAGTAGATGGGCACTCGGTAAAAATAAATAAGCAAGATACACTAAAAATAGTACCATGGTTTGAGTCAAATACAAGTATTGAAGACGAATTTTGGTAGCTTCCAAGAGAAGCAAAGTGGATGCCAGTTACACAACAGGCTGATTTACAGCCAATTGCATGCCAGAATGGAGTTCCATTTGCAGATCCAACATATTGGAAGCAAGCTCCTTTTTTCAATTTTGCTAGGTGTTAAGTTTTTTGCAAGAATAATAACTCATTCTATACCGCGCGGTGTAGAGGGTTTGGTGACAGTAGGGACAGCTTATGGGGTAATTATCTTTGGGATACATCCGTTGAATACAAAAACAGAGCGAGCTAATTGTATGCAAGTAGGCAGGTGCGTCGAATTGGAAAATCTTGACAACATGATAAGAAAGCTTTGGGAGATGGGTGATCAAGAGATGCCAACAACCAGAACGCCAGAAGAGCAAGCAGTGGAAGATAACTTCACAAATACTGCATGGCGTGATGCCGAAGGACGGTTTGTGGTAACGATACCGTTAAAACCTGGTGTATAGGAGATAGGTGAATCCAGGATGATAGCATTGAGAAGGTTTATGTACCCCGAGAGGAGATTAGCAAGGGAATCAGCTTTCAAAGTGAAATATATTGCCTTTATGCGAGAATATGCAAATCTTGGTCATATGATTAAAGCGACACGTGACCCATTTCCAGGCAAGCTAGTATAATATATATCACATCATTGTGTTACAAAGAAGTTCCGAGTGGTATTCGAGTGCAGCTGTCACACAGCCATGTGAATTTTCTTAAATGAGGTTCAACAGCTAGGGGAAAAGCTACAGCGTGATTTGTTTGAGATAGTCATGCGTTTTCGCAGATACAAGATAGCTTTTAGCTCTGATATAAGAATGATGTTCAGGCAAGTACGAATAGCACAACAGCAATGGGATCTCCAGAGAATATTCTATTCTGGAGAGAGTCGCCAATAGATAAGCTGGAAGAATACTGGTTAACAGTTGTCACTTATGGCACGACATCCTCTGCGTACAATGCGGTACGAGCGCTTTTACAATGTGGGCGTGATGCAAGTGAGTCATTCCTGGATGTGAATAATATAATAGCTAATGATTTTTACATGGACGATTGCCTCTCAGGATGTGACAGTGAACAGGAAGCGCTCCTTTTTATTACACGTTTAGACAAGGTGTTGAGAACAGCTGGATTTGAATTTTTCAAGTGGAAATCGAACAGCCGATTGCTTATGAGCAAGCTTGATTCAGCCAGAGAAAGGAGAATGATATTTGATAGCAAGGAGCAAGCTGCCGTATTGGGACTGCAATGGTTGGTCGACGAAGATCAATTCACACTTGTCGTGAAGACTACAGAGATAGCAGGTGAGGTAACAAAACGCAAGGTATTAAGTTGTATGGCACAGCTTTATGACCCAAATGGGTATATATCACTAGTAATAATACTGGGAAAAATCTTTATACAAGACATGTTACGTCTGAGTCTAGATTGGGACCAAGAGGTGACGAATGAGATGAAAACAAGATGGCTAGGTTTATGGCAAGGAATTCACCATTTAGAGAAATTCAGAATCGACATGTGGTTGGGTACAGGTAAAGGAGAAAAGGTTCAAATCCATGGATTCTCAGATGCGTCGATGACTGCATATGGGGCGGTTCTATATGTGCAAGTGGAGCAAAATAATGGCTAGATAACAAGCAAGCTAGTAGTTTCAAAAACGCGCGTGGCACCTTTGAAAACCATAACAATTCCACGCCTCGAATTAGCAGCAGCAGAACTGTTAGGCAGGTTGGTGGGAGACTTACGCAAGGGAATGGAATGGCAAGAAGTTGAATATACCTTATGGACAGATTCAATGATGATACTGCATTGGTTACAGAAATTCCCCCGCGATATGAAGACGTATGTTGCAATTAGAGTATCATCTATTCAAACAAATACCGATATTAAGCGATGACGGCACGTCGCTAGTGACCAGCCAGCTATGGTTACATGGACCGTATTGGTTATGTCTTCCCGAAAGCAGCTGGCCAGCTCATCCAATAGCTAAGCAAGCATCAGAGATAGCAGCAGATCAAATCCACGTCTGTATTGCCACAACACGTAAGGTGCGCTTGGGTATATGGCTACCTGAAAAGCAAAAGACAGTTTCAATAGAAGAGTATGCTAGCAGTCTGACTAAGGCAGTCAGTGTTTTGGGCTATGTATTCCATTATATGCATAAGTTGCAAGCAGAAACAAGGCTTACAAGGCAAGGCAAGTCAAATAGACGATTAAAGCGAGGAATGATGACGCCTGGCACACTCACTACAGGTGAAAGAGTAAAAGCTCTACGATATTTTATTCAGCAAGCTCAAAATGAGGTATATAGGAAGGACATAACGGCTCTTAAAAGCTAGCGTGAGCTGCCTGAGCATAGCAAGCTAGAATCGCTTAAGCTAGCCTTCAATGATGAAGGTATTTTTTGTGTAGGGGGACGCCTTCATCGAGCAAGTGGTGAATATGAGGCACGCCATCCACCAATAATTCCCAATGGAACGAGATTAGCATGGTTGGTTATGGACGCAAAGAGGGAACCTCTATCGACAAGGGCAAGCTATGTTCAAAGATTTTTGGAGAAGGTGGAGAGAGGAGTATCTTGTTACCTTACAAGAGCGTAAGAAATGGAGAAAGGAGTGTCTCAAGGTGGGACAACTAGTGCTAATTAAAACTGAGAATTTTCCTCCAGCCCAATGATGCTATGCAGCCAACCTTCACACACAAAATAGACGCCAGAAAATGGAGGGTAAAAGGAAGATGGCGACACAGCTCATTGCCGTTGCCAACGCCACCAAAGGAGGACCCGAACAAGAGATCAATTTTAAAGCCTAATTTATTTTAAACATCCTAGTCGTATATAGTTTCATATATTCGTAAAAATAAATATTAAAGTAGTTTGCTAAAGAAAACTCTGTATTTAATTGTTGCTCTCATTTTAGTTTGGCAACGGCAACATTCTTTAAAATTGATTCGACATACCAGAAAATCTTTCCGACCATCTTTAAAATTAAGTCGAGGACACATATATATTCGTAAATATATATTCCACGCGTAAAGATGTTCCGCACACCAAAAAAGGAACTGCGTCGCAGTCAAAAGAGAGCAAGTCGTGCAAAAAATGTGAAGCAGCAGATAGTTCGGAAATGGTGCAGTGCGATCAATGCGACACGTGGTTTCATTCACTTGCGTTGGTGTCACAAGTGAAATTGCAAACGTCAACTGGATTTATGGAGCCTGTCTAGAAGCAGCACCACAAAAAAAAAAAAACAAATCTCTGTCGTCTATTACTTCTAGACATTCGAGAAACAAGAAAATTCAACTTCAACGTTTGGATGAAAAGCGGATGCTAAATCAAAAGTATCTTCACAAAAAGTACAGCCTGCTGCATCAATAAGAAGACGACAACGACCAGTCTCTCGATTCCATTTCTGAAGAAGAAACAAGTTCTCGTTTTGTAACCTGGTTGAATACCAAATCAACACACCATCAACAAACATCGTCTGATCAACACATGCAAACGCCAGCTGCAACAACAAACTGGTTCTAACAAACGCCATCGAGTATCCACAAGACCATCAAATTCTCCAAACTGCTTCTAGTCCAAACAATAAACCAGCAACGGCTACTGTACCAAATTGCAACATTATTCCAACTGGATTCTTGAACGTCGACTCAGATCCGACCAAATCGCAGCTAGACAAGTGATGTCCAAGGACCTACGCCCATTCAGCGAACGTTTGGAGGAATGGCCAAGCTTTATAGCGTCGTTTGAAAGCACCACCGAAATCAAATGGGGAGAATATGGACCGACTACAGAGATGGCTCAAAGGGCCTGTGTTAGGCATCGTCAGATACCGATTGAACTGTCCCACAGGCGTGCCAGGTGCCCTTGAAGCCTTACGACAAATCTATGGTAGACCAGATCTCTTGATCGATGATTTTATCGGCCGCATTAAACAAGAACCACCTCCGAAGATGGAAAGGTTAGAGACAGTGGTACATTTTGCGCAGTCTGTGCAGAACATGACGGCACTTATGGAAAGCTCCAGTCTCCAAGATCATCTTCGAAATCCAAGCCTGTTGAAAGAACTTGTCGCAAAACTTCCGGCACAAATGAAGCTCGAGTGGGTTAGGTATAAAAATTGTGTACCATCAACAACAATTTCAACATTCAGCGAGTGGATATCACAGATATGGAGAGATGCCAGCGAAGTCACTCCACCACCTGTAGACATCAAAACTACTTCAAAAAATCGGAACTTTGCCAATATACACGCTGAAGACGAAAGCAGCCACTCGTGGGGAGCCCACCAACAAAGCAGAGACGGATGTCAAATTTGCAACAAAGAATGCACCGAGGTAAGATACTGTGACAAGTTCAAACAATTACGCCGCCCACAAAGATGGACAGAGGTGAAGAAAAACAACTTGTGTCGTATGTCTGCGTTGCCACGACGTTAATAAATGTATTTCTACCAAGCCCTGTGGTGTCAACAACTGCAATCGAAAACATCATCCTCTGCTACATAACGCAAACATCGAGGTCCATAGCGTCTCCAACGAACTATCAAGAGCTTCCATCGTGAATCAACATTCAAAACAAGATGATGAGTTCTCTTTCGAATAATTCCAGTTGTACTGCAAAACGGAAATGTGAAAATTCGAACCTTTGCATTTCTCGATGAAAGTTCTTCTTTGACATTGATGTATGAGAGTATTGCCGAACAGCTGCATCTTACTGGAATTTTACAACCTATTTGTCTAAAGTGGACTGGGGATACCGAACGATTAGAGAGAGCTTCTAAAAAGGTGGCAGTAAAGATATCTGGAAACGAGGAACAGAGTTCACACTATACCATCTCAAATGTTCATACGGTGCGTGATCTCAATTTACCTGTTCAGAGCATCGACGCCACAAACATAGCCAGGAAGTTGCGTCATTTGAGAGGTATTCCAGTAAGCTCCTACAACAAAGCGCAACCGAGAATCCTTATAGGGTTAAACAACTAGCGGGTAGCCCTACCACTAAAATCGAGAGAAGGATGCAGAGACGAACCGATAGCTTCGAAAACACGACTGGTTTGGATGATCTATGGACCCTGCAAGGAAGATTTGAATTCGGAATTGTCAAGGCAATATCATCTTCACTTATGTGAATGTGAACAACAAAATGACAATAGCCTACAACAATTAGTCAAGACTTACTTTTCGATTGAAAACTTGGAAATTGACAAGCCAGAGGTAAACAACATTTTCAAAGATGACCACCAAGCATTGGAAATCCTCCGATCAACAACACAACGCCGAGGATGTCGATATGAAACCGGCCTCCTATGGAAGTATGCATCATCCTAACAGCCTCGAAATGGCCAAAAGAAGACTACTTTGCTTAGAGAAAAGGCTATCCACAGATCCAGAGCTAAGAAAAGTTATACAGCAACGCATTACAAATCATATTGACAAGGGATACATTAGAAAACTGAAGGACAAGGAACTGAGCAATACACACACTCAAAATATCTTTAAGACACTTCTGGAAAGACTCAAAGGTAGTAATGGCTTGGCTACAGTCGGATCAACGGAAGTATCGTCAGTACGTTGCCTTTCGTGTTGGGGAAATCTGGGAAAGCTCTGATAGCAGTGGCTACCTTCGAAACTCAATGCAGCGGATGTCGCAACGAAATGGAAGCCACATCCTGAACTGAACTCCAATAGTTGCTGGTATACGGGACCCGACTTCTTGTATCTCTCCAAAGAACACTGGCCTAATCATTCACCGGAAGTCGAAACAAGCGAGGAGTTAAAATCCAACGTTCTGCACATTTGCAAAGCCTCGGACACCAAACTTATTCAGGCCGAGAGATTTTCTGACACTAGGAAGTTGGTAAAAAGCGGTGCCTTCATTTTTCGATACGCTAGTAACCTTTATAACCGAGCGAAGAAGCTGAAGAATTTACCAAATCAGAACACCTGTTATATCGGCAAGCACAAAGTGAATCATATGGAAACGGGATCGCGCTTCTCAAACGAAACCAGCCATTAAACTCTCAAAGTTCACTATATCGTCTTAGTCCATACCTCGACAACAATCAAGTACTTCTTATCCGAGGGCGGATAGATATGTTAAGTTCAGTCAGTCAAGATGTAAAGAGGCCCATAATTCTTCCGTTTGGTAACAGCATCACGAAACTCATGATTGGACTTTATCACACCAAATATTGTCACCAGAATCAGGAAACGGTTATCAACGAAATACACCAACGATTTTAAATCCCTAAGTTCAGGACCGCAGTTAAGATGGAAAAGAAAACCTGCCAGTATTGCAAAAACTACAACGCTGTTCCGCTTTCACGACTGGCTTCATACACACGTCCCTTCTCCTACGTTGGGATTGACTACTTCGGTCCAATGATGATCAAGATTGGAAGACGCGTTGAGAAACATTGGGGTTCTTGGTAACCTGCCTGACTACCAGGGCAGTTCATTTGGAACTCGCAGCGGCATTGTCAACAAATTCGTGCATTCTTAGTCTAAGAAGATTTATCGCCCGTAGAGGAACTCCTTTAGAGATACACAGTGACAACGGGACCAACTTCCGAGGAGCCAGCAGAGAATTTAGGGAGGCCTACCAAATGATAAAACACGATGAAATCTCAAAGCATTTCGTCGACGCTTCAACCCAATGGAAGTTTATTCCTCCATCATCACCTCGTATGGGCGGATGTTGGGAACGTCTCGTCCGCTCCGTGAAGACTGTCCTTTCCAAGGTTCTAAAATCGAAAACGCCAACCGAGGAGGAGCTGCATAGTGCACTATTGGAAGTGACACCAAACCACTTTCTGTTGGGGTCATCAAATGGGGCGAAACCAGTTGGGGCGTTTACTGATGAAGGTGTGTTGCTGAGGAGGAACTGGGCCACAATTCAACAAATCGCCAACACTTTCTGGAAGCGCTGTATGGTCGAATATCTTCCCAGTTTGACAAGAAGAACCAAATGGTTTGAACCTACCAAACCAGTGGAAAAAGGAGATGTGGTTATCCTAATTGATCAAAATCAACCTCGTAATAGCTGGCCGAAGGCTACGATTCTGGACACCAACGTCAGCAAGGATGGCCAGGCGCAACGAGCAGTTATTCAAACATCAACAGGAATCTACACGAGACCAGTTGTCAAGCAAGCGGTTCTGGATGTCCGGAGTGCCGCTGAAATAAGTGGTAAGCAAGAACCCAACTTCTAACTTACCAGGGGGAGTGTTAGCGGCAGTGAAGACAAACCTTAAGCCATATTACTTGGCATCCAGAGAATGGAGGGTAAAAGGAAGATGGCGACACAGCTCATTGCCGTTGCCAAAGCCACCAAAGAAGGACCCGAACAAGAGATCAATTTTAAAGCCTAATTTATTTTAAACATCCTAGTCGTATATAATTTTTTATATTCGTAAAAATAAATATTAAAGTAGTTTGCTAAAGAAAACTCTGTATTTAATTGTGGCTCTCATTTAATTTGGCAACGGCAACAACAATAATACAATATATTCTCAACGGACTTTATGATCCTATGATGAGCTCAACTTTAGCAGCTGGGTCTTTTAGTAGAATATCGGTCGGCTCAGCAAATAATAGCCGTGTTTTATTAGTAAGTGTATACCCAGCGCAGTAAAAAATTATACGGCAAACAAGAACAAACAATAAGTGTCGATAATTAGGTTAGTGAAATTAGTAAATATAATAAGTTAAGATAAATCTTGGAAAGAAATGTCAACCAACTGGAATGTAGAAAAAATACTTTTTTTTTATAATTAATGCGCGCACAAGGGACTTCTTACACCGATACAGAAAACCTAAGCACCTAACCCCAATGGAGGTCGTCGTTGACACACATACCGAGTACTGAGAGCTTTTCGGTTTCTTCGATGTAAGTGCCATTCATGGACAATGGCATTGAGGGTATGTTTAGCTTTAACGACAGAAAACAGTATTGAGTTTTCGAAGCATTAAACTCCACACGATTCCTATTACCCCATTAAACAATGCTGTATAAATCGGAGTTTAATGAGCTTGACATACGGTACCGTTGCAATTGTACGTCCGAAGGAGAAGGACGTGAATTATCGAACGAATATGAAAAGCTGAGGGTAGAGTCGTCAGCAAAACAGTTAAGTGGATTAGAAGTAACAGACAGAGCCCTGGGGCACACTAGCATTTATTTTGTGGGAATCAGAGTTGAATCCGTCCAATACAACTTGTATTGAACGGTCCAGAAGATAGCTTCTAATCCAACGAACAAGAGTATTATCGATCCCAAAAGCACACATTTTCGATAAGAGAGTTTCATGCCAAACTCTATCAAATGCCTTGGATATATCAAGAGCAATAATCTTACTTTCACCAAAGCGATGTAAAGATTTGTTCCACTGTTCGGTGAGATATGCTATCAGATCACCAGTGGAACGGTTGCTGCGGAGGCCATACTGACGGTCATGGAGAAGCTTTCGATCTTCGAGATATTCCTTAAGCTGACGGTTAATCAGTTTCCATGACCTTAGAAAGAAGGGATGTCAGTGCTATGGGTCGGTAGGAGGAGGGTGGGGATGGGTCACCTTTCTTAGGGACAGGCTGGACAAATGTTGTTTTCTATCTTCTAGGAAAGATTCCAGAAGAGTAGGAGCGATGGAGAAGCTTACGCAGTAGTTTTGCCTGTGTGGAAGAACACCTCTTCAGAAGAATCGGGGGTATACCATCCGGGCCAGCGGATTTGTATATATCGAGATCTTTGAGAACTCTTGGTACTGTACGAGTGCGGAAAAAAATCTGTCCCATGGAAAAATTTACATTCTAAAGTACATGAAGGGCAACGTTGCTATGCGGCAGCGTGGAGCTGGCAGCAAAATGGGCGGCGAGCAAGTTTGCCTTATCTGAAGAGTAAACAATTGGTTTGTTATTGTCGATGAGCGTTGGAAGCGAAGATGTTGAGGGGTTTTTAATATTTTTTACAAATGACCAACAATTTTTACTGCCTTTGGGACACTGCAGATTTTTTTGCCGTAATTTTTGGTCATTCAAAAATTTGTTTTTTTCAATAACGGAGTTGCATGAGTTCCTTGCTTGTTTATGCTTTTTCCGATACTTGAAGGTTGGTAAGATTTTATTATTTAAGAATATGTTCGTTGAGTATCATGATACAAGATTACAAGACAGGGCCTTCCTGTAATTTGACGGCGTCAGTAACTCAAATTGACTATATTAAATTAATTTTTTGGAAAGGATCCAAAGTGTTAGTTGACTTAAAATGTATATTGAATCAATCAAATAAGACATTAGACAAAACCTGCATCAATTAAAATTTAAATTACTGCAGTTTTTTTTCAAAGAATTTAATTCTGTCGTCAAGGGTCACTGATGACGTCATGGTTGGATATTCTATCCGGATGTCTCTGTCCAAAAACTGAGTTGAATTTGGAATACACCCTTCTAAATTTATTCAACAAGACGCCAGTTGTCACTTCGGGGGTTAAATTAAAGTGAATTATGGGATGGGACGTTTTGCACGCCAGTGTAATTAATCAAGAAAGAGACCTTGGACTTGGACTCTTATCACGACTCACGACAATAAAAATCATGTTGCGCGTGACGAAAAACAATCAAAAATCAATATCGTCTATAACGACTGTTACCACAAACACGTCTCAATCGATGGTAAAATCGAAAAAAGTGCACCTCATGTAGCCGTTCGGACTCGGCGGGAAATTGTAGGTCCTTCCATTCTTACAGATTAACAACACACACACAGGAATGGTTGAGAGTATAAGTCACTAGGCCTTACCTGCTAATGGAGCTGACACGCCAGTAAATTTATTTATTAATTTAACTAAGGCTAATTTAATTAGTAGGTTGCGCTACGCTAAGTTCGTTTATTCGAAAATGTATGGTATACTCGAGTAACGCCGGGTGGTTAAGCTAGTTCTTAATAAAAGTTTTTTTTTTTGGCGAGATACTGGTAACATCTCTCGTAAAAAATAAATTGCTAATTGCACGACTGGATCGGACTTGCTCGTATGTGTGGAATAAAATTTAAGAAAATTAAAGTGAAAGTGAACATCAAAGCATTTATTCCATTTTTGTGACTTTTGATTGCTCGAATAAAGTACGTTAAATTGTATTGGGTGAAATAATTAAAACGCCATTTTTTTTCTATAGGAAATGTAAAAAAGTGTGATTTTTTTTTCAAAATCGTTTTTAAATAAAACGGTTTTTTTAACAATTTTTTTTTAAAAAATAAAAAAAAATTATTCAAAAATACAAACTTAAACACAAAAATAACGTACATTTAAAAACAAAATTTAAAAAAAAATTCACCTACCCGTTTTCAAAATATTGATTTTTCAAAAAAAAATATTACAAATACAAAAAAAAAAGTTTTCGAAAAAAAATGTATGCAAAAATACTAATACTGCATCTTCTTGATTATCAATTTTGATTGTAATCGGGTCACCACTTTTCGAGATGGTCGAAGAAAAAAAAAACGGTCTTCTGGGAGGTACCGTTTTTAGCCCACCATATTTAATTTTTTTTCACCAAAACACAATGCATGCCTACAGTAGTACACTGATTTTTTTTATAAAAATTCTTGGAGCCGTTTTCGAGAAAAATAACCTTTTACATAACGGTTACATGACAGGTACCGTTAATTTTTGAGCTAAAAAAAAATTCAAAAAATTCCTCTGTCCAAAATTCGAATGTCAAAATAATCTTAAGTTCTAAATTTGAAGACGATTGGCCCAACCGTTTAGGCTGCAGTCCAAAATACATCCGTACAGACAGACAGACAGACTGTGAGAATTTTGCCTCAAAATTTTTAATTTGCACGAATGCATAACTTGCATTATAGTACCTATAATCGCAAGTAAAAATAAAGACCAGTGATACCAGATAGTGGGATGTTTTCTTTTTTAAAGGAAATCGGCTAGGAAAGGACATGAATAATTCGATTTGCTTGCGAAGGTCCTCATTTAAAGCAAAAGCTATTACTTGCTTAAATTTAGGTGTGAAAGGAGAGCATTTATTCCTTTATTTATTAACATACATTAATCAATTTAATTTATTTAATCAAAAATAAATAATAAAAACTGAATTTCAATGAAATAGGTAAATTTTATTTAGTTACTTAGTAGGAAAGTTGTGGGATATTTACAATAACGGCATGGGGAATTTTCGGGTGTCGATGTGGGAAAACATGCTGCCAAAGGCTGACATCACTGCTCGGACCCCGAAAATTAGAATTTCTCATTAATTGAAATTGTGGTGGGATAAACAGTAAAAGTAAGTTGCATATATGATATGAAATCCCCCTTGTGTTCACTATTGGTTTTGGACTAACTTTTTTTAACCAGGGTATATAAGAATGAACTAGTTTGGCCTTGTAAAAAACTAGTTTATTCTAACGCCCATAGACCAAACTGTTTTGGCGGTAGCATACATATAAAAAATAGCTCAGAAAACTGAGAAAAGACTTCACAGACAAAAAAGTCAGTATTGGGAGAAAATAAAACTGAGTAGACTCCAGTGGCCTGGGCTGCTGGACACCTAGCTCGCATGAGCAAAGAGGCAACAAAAGCTTTAACTTTTCAGGTCTCCTATATGCCAACTTTATTCGCCGAAGTGTTCAATTGGAACAGATGTTGTAGTCCTAGGCTTCAGGGGTATTTTCATTGTGTTTTTCAGCCTGCAGTCACTACACAGTTCCTTCATTGAGTTCTTTTTTACACTCTTACTCAAAAAAGTAATTTTCCAAGTCAATCATTTTACAACTTTCTTCGCAATTTAATGTTTCCGAACATGAAAAAAGTAAATCCTTCGGGCGAAAATGTCCCTCCATTTCTCCTTGGACAATCTTTTCCAATCACAATGTGAATTTGATGCGAATTAATATTATTTCAGATGCTCGTCTCTAGAATCTTCAAATTGAGTGAATGGATTTCCTTACTTGTACGTTGTCGTTCGGTCAGTTAGTGAAACTATAAGGGAACAATTTCTCACCGGAGTATGATGGGGCTTGAGCGCCTGGAACTCAAACACATTTGTAACATAAAGTTGTCGGCAAAATAATTATCCCTTGAACAAAGGTTTCGATGTTATGATGTGCAAGAGAGGATATGGTGACTTCTCAGAAAGTTGCACTTTTGGTAGTCCCAAAACTTAATTTCATCAACTTTGCTTGTTCTGTCTTCGATAGTTGTAAGGATAGTATATGGCAAAGGGCGGCTTAACACACCGAGAAGATTCCTAAAATTCAACAACCCAAGTCATTCTTCTCTGGCATCTTTGGCCTCAATGGAATAGTTTTACCTGTCGAATAAACCAGGAATGATTGAGGTAAATAACTTCCGGAGTGTTGCTGGCAGCTTCGGAAGATACATGCAACCATATTCGATGTTAAGTGCCTTTTCAAGGGATTTCTTGTCCGTGAGGTATGAAAACACTGGCTCTTCATCACTACTTGGTGGTAAATTGCTTTAAATTACTTGCTCTTTGTAAGAACTCAAGTGTAGACACAAACGTGTCTTCCTTCCTTTCCAATTCTTCCTACCCTTCTGTCATTCTCGAAAGAGTTCTCATAGTATAGTTGCTTGACAAACAACATAATAATTGTATGTTGGCAAGGGAGGTGCGGGCACAATAATAAAGCGGTGAAAATGTGGTGACAGCTTAAGAACATCCACCCTCGCCGTATGGGTTTCCTGATGAAACCTCATCCGTCCTCCACTACTGCCAAAGATTTGTGCACTTCGAAACAAAACCTCAAAGTTGCGACGAGAAGTTTTGGTTGAATTGTGGGTTCTTTCTCATTGAAACCGCGTACGTCGTCGCGTTGTGGAATGGAGAAAGTCTTGGCCTTTTGCCTGACTTTCTGTTAACCCACATAAGTAGGGATGACGAAGTTTCGCATAGTTAAGTTTTTACAACCTGTGAAATGAAATTAGGAATCCTTGGAATGGAATAGATGATAGTGGTTATGAGTTCGTTCAGGAACTCTGCTTTTATGTTGACGAGATGGGAGTTGGAACAAACGATCAAAAAGTGTAATAAAGGTTTTGTACATTAACGGTGGCGTTTGTTAAGTAAAAATAAAGTTACGGGAAAACTTAATACGATGCTTTGGTAAGATTTAACTTAGTTAATGCTTTAAGTGCAGTATGGGAAGGAAACATTGTGAAATACATAGTGGTTAAGTGTTAAGTACAATAATGAAGATTAGGTTCCAAGAGTATTAAAATTTATTTAAGAACCCTGCATTTACGTTATTAAGTCCTTAATGTTAATGAAGATATGTCAAAAAATGTTGATAATTAAACCTTTCCTCATCCTTTAAGCATATTTTGTTACTTTTTACTTGCGATTATAGGTACTATAACACAAGTTATGCATTCGTGCAAAAAAAAATTGAGATTTGCGAAAACGGCTCCAAGAATTTTTATGAAAAAAATCAATGTACTATTGTAGGTATGCATTATATTTTTGAGAAAAAAAAATTAATATGGTGGGCTAAAAACGGAACGGACCCATAGCACCGGTTTTTTTTCTTCGACTTTCTCGAAAACTGGTGCTCCGATTACAATCAAAATTTTTATTCAAGAAGATGTAGGTAGCCCAAATAATTTTGCATACATTTTTTTCGAAAACTTTTATTTTGTGTTTTTAATAATTTTTTTTTGATAAATCTTTATTTTGAAAACGGTTAAGTGAATTTTTTTTAAATTTTGTTTTTAAATGTACGTTATTTTTGTGCTTATGTTTGTATTCTTAAATAATATTTTTAATTTTTTAAAAAAGTTGTTAAGAAAAACCGTTTTATTTAAAAACGGCTCCTTCAATTTTGAAACAAAATTTACACTTTTTTTACATTTCCTAAAGAAATAAGCTGGCGTTTAAATTATTTCACCCAATACAATTTAACGTACTTTATTCGAACAATCAAAAGTCACAAAAATCGAATAAATGCTTTGATGTTCAATTTAATATTCTTAATTTTTATTCTACAATGTGACGGCACATATGAGTAAGTACGTGCGATCCAGTCGTACAATTTATTTTATAAAATTTAAGTGCCACTCTTCCTGTTTGGCTTTGAGGGCCGGTTTGTGGCCTATTCGCATAGACCTGCGACTTAAGAAAACCCCACAAGAAAAAATATAATTGGGTCAAATCATACGACCTCGGTGGCCTCCACGTTCGGGTTTTGACGTTTATTAAATATTAAATACTTAAAAGAAACAATTTAGTTCAGTGAGTTTCCAGTAATTTTGTAAAAGCTACTGGTCTAGCTTCAAATTTTATGGTTACAGATAGTTTTTCAAAAAGGACACTGTGGCGCAGGTTTAACATTTAAGGCTGAACATGGGAATATTTGACGGGAGATTGATCCCTTTTTATAATATCCTACTCTAATATTATAAATGTGAATGTTTGTATATTTCGATTTTTGTTCCGCAAGCACACTTCAACGACTTAACGGATACAATTTCGTAGGGGTTTTGTCTGAGCCGATGGCCTCAGTAGCCAGTGCTCGTAAATGTGTCTACTTCGTAGATTTATCTACGGAGTAGATTAAAAATGTAATGTAATGTAATGTAATTTCGTAGGATTTAAAAATAGGCAACTTTTTATTACAGAAAAAATGATGTATGGCTAGAGGTTTCTTTGTAATGGCTGTGCCGCAACGACTGCATGAATTTTTGAAGTTTGGTAGCAGGATAAGTAATAAGTAGCACTCACTATACTGGACTATTACATAGACTACTTCTATTCCGAAAAATTGCAGGACTCCTGTCTGAGAAATATCAATAATTTTTTAAACGAATCAAGTCGCGGGTATAGAATGTAGTAATATCAAAAAGTATTATTGAAAATGCTAGGTTAAAAAAAAACTGTGGGAGTTTTGGTGAATTCCCAATTAACTCGAAGCAACGATCAAGTATCCGAAAGAATTCTAAGAACTGCAAAGTAAAATTGATTGAATGCAAGCTCAAATATTATAATAATATTAATGTAACCGTTTTTTTTCGCTCTGCATTATCTTCTGCCTTTTATTATTTTTAGTTCAGCTATGCTTCATTTGTTTTTGTTAACCTGGCTTGATAAAACAAAACTTATCGCCCAGTGTGTATTGTTTTTTTAGCTTTCGTACTAAATTTTGCGCTTTTTGCCTAGCTTTCAATCACTATGAATAGGCTATCCACTCTTAATTGTTTATAACAATAGTTCACATATTCTCGTTTACGAGAAAAAATAAGCTTTTACATAACGGTTAAATGCCAGGTACCGTTAACACGTATATTAGTTAACAAAAAAAAAACAATAAGTTGCACGACTGGATCGCACGGACTTGTTCATATGTGCGTTTACATCGTCGAATAAAATTAAAAAAAAAATAAGTAACATTAAAGTAAACAAATAAAACTACCTGAACTTTAAAAAGTTTCAAAACCACAACACTTAACCGTTTTTAGTAAACATGGAGTACACCATCATACGTCTTATATAGTAACGATTTTGATAAAATCGTTTTTTATTTTTAGTTTTTTGAATTTTTTTTAATTTTGGTATGCAGTTTTATAGAGTTTATTAATAAACATGTAATTACGAAATTTAAAATATTTTTTTTGATTAGTTTTAAAAATACTGATTTTTCAAAAAAAAAAAAAAAAAAATCAAAAAATAATTTTTATTAGAAAAAAAAGTTGTTCAATATTTTAATATGTAGAATTAATTTGGTTACCAAAGAACCGTTACCGAGAAAGCCAAAAATTAAAAAAAACGTTATATGAAAGGTACCGTTAATAGACTTTTCCCGTAAATTTGGTTATGATCAAATGATAGCCAATACAAACAAAAAAAATTTAAAAATTTTAATCAAAATCGTTGGAGCCGTTTTCGAGAAAAATAAGCTTTTTCTAAACGGTCATATACCAGGTGCCGTTATTTTTAGGCCTAAAAATAAAATTTCAATTTCCCCTCTAGGGGAAAGTAAATTGTTGCATGGGGTATACAATATTTCAGGATATATCTCTATGGTAGAAACTTTACAGACCACCTACCACTTGCTTGGTCGAGTTCTCTTAAGGAACATAATATCAAACTCCAAAGAAGAATTCAATTTTGAAAACTAGTATTTTAAGGGCAAGAATAGCCAAGTTGCAGATGGTATACCAAGAATTTTCGATAAAAGGGCTTGATGCCAATCTCTATCAATTATCAAATGCCTTTAAAATATCAAGTGCAGTTATCCTACTTTCACCAAAACAATGGAGAGATATCCATTAATAGATAATATTTTTACTTCCTTGCATTAACTAAAAAAATCCCATAGAAAACAGCTTTCAATTTATCCCCAACTTTTACTTGCGATTTATAGGAACTATAAGGCAAGTTATGCATTCGTAAAAAAAATACTAACAATCAAACATGATATTACCATGATAGAGAAGTCAAAAAAGTGGGTCCGGAAATTCCGTCTGTCTGTCTGTCTGTCTGTCCGTATCGATTCCTACAGCCTAAACGGTTGGGCCGATTTGATTCAAACTTATAATATAGTATTTTTAGAGTACTCTACCCGACAGTTTTTCTTATTTGCATTCTAGCTCCAAAACTAACGGTACCTGCCAAATAACTTTTAATGAAAAACTTACTTTCTCGAAAACGGCTCCTACGATTTTGATAAAACTTTCTAAATAGTGTTTTCCATTCAAAAGTTATCTTTTAGTTTTAATGGATTTTTCAGAAAAAAGTTTTATAACGGTCATTCTCTCGTATGACCGTTTTTTTTAAATCAGACTTTCTCGTTAATTAATTTTTAATAATTTTTTTTTTAATTACATATTTTGATTTTTGAATATTTGGAAAACGAATTCATAGATTTTTTTTAAAAAATTTCTCCTAGTATAAACTATAGACTGCTTTAAATTGACATAAAAAAACATTTTTTGAAAAAACTGGTCGAACGATTTTGAAATGAAAAATTTATAAAATAGAAAACAGCAAAAGAAATAAGATGGCTTACAAAATTTTTCCCAAAAAACGTTATGAATATTGTCTTTTTGATTTCATAAATATTTCATTTGTTTAATATTTTCCCCAAAATTTTATTTCATATCGCTCGGCCAAGTCCTACCCTTTAGTCAAATAAAAGAAGTTGACAACCTACATACATACCTACGTATTTTAAAGCATTTCGTTAAATTTAAAAATTTAAAGCACACAGAATAAATAAGGAAGCCTATGATACACGCAAAAACAACTAAATAAAAAAAAAAAAACTATTCGATTACTACTGAATGCAAAAATTTCAAACAACAGAAAACAAAAGTTTACACCTGCCTGTAAATAAAGAAATACACTGAGTTAAGTTTTAATATTGTCTATACCCACTCGCTTCACAGTAGTTGGAATGTTTATCTTAAATTTAGTACCTACCTTTCTTCCAACCTTCTTATAGGTACCCAATATTCCTTAATAAATTCCATTAATACCTAACCACACCATACGTTTATCGATCCATCAAACATAATTAAGCTATTTTAATTAATTTGATTTCAAAAAGTAAATTATTGTTATTGGGACCTATATAGGTCCCTATACCTAGTATTATTGTCCTACTGCTGATTCCCACGAATCTTCATGCCAGTTGTTCAAATTTTTCATACCAAAATGAAAATTAATCTGTAAAAAGTCCTTTATATCTTTCTATTAGTAAATTATATTATAAACAGTAAACAACAAGTGGAAAGATAATACACTAAAAAACTGCAAAAGCTAATAATCCTATAAATGTATGTGTTTATACCTTTGTCGTGACGCATGTTTGTTCGAGCTTCTTCATCTAAGGCAATTAGTATTGTAGTTCTTGAATCGAGTTCTGGCATTACTTTGTACATACTTATCACACACCTTTAGATATCTTTTTTTTAAGACATCTTTTTGAAAACTGCAACCCACAGGTCTTTTATATGTTTTTGGCTTCAGGAAAGCCAACTTTCAGTTGCTCTCCGTCTAGGTAGCGTTGGTATTGATAGTAGGTATATCGGACTCTACTAATATTATTATTATTATTATTATTCCAAAGCTCTTTGAACAAGTCGGTTGTGAAAGCCTGTCTTTCCTTTCAAAGAACATAACATGTGAACAACAATAGGGCTTTGTGCAAAGAAGATCAACCACTTCAAACCTTGATGCATTCTTGCACAAATGTTCTGTTCTAAAGAGCAGAAATTATAAGGTGAAATTTCGGAATTCCCTTTCAAATCCTTTTAATGCTTACCCTGGTGTACCTAAGGGAAATCATATAGGTTCTTTTCTATTTATTCTTCCTGTATTCATCACAGTGAGATCCAAATATTTGCTGACAATATGAAAATCTTTAAAAAAGTTAAATATGCAAATGGTAACGTCCAAGGTTAAGTGGCCAAAATTTAGAAATCCAGTTCCGCAATCATATATTGGTTTTATATTATAGTTTATTTATTGAATGCATACACAGTAAAAAACAATTCTTATAAATTAGTCTTCCGCTAGTAAAGGGTGTTTTTTTTAGACGTGTGGTTTTCAATCTGGCAATACTTTTTTCGGAGTAAATCGTTTTGACAGCTGTCACTTGATTTATATTTTATGCTCAGTTTGGTTTACCATTTCATAATGAATAGATTTATTCCTGAACAACGTTTGCAAATCGTGCAAATTTATTACCAAAATAATGGTTTGGTTCACGCGACGCATCGCGCGCTGCGGCCAAGAGTCGGTAATTCGAGCAACCAAAGATCGTTTTCGCACCACGTTTACTCTAGTGGATAATGCGCATCCTCAGAGACGCCGTACAGTGCGCACCCAAGACGATATTGCCGCTGTGGAGCAGAGTATCGAAGAAGACCCGAATGAGTCCATCCGCCATCGCGCGCAACAATTGGAGCTGTGCGCATCTACTTTATGGAAGATTTTGCGGTCTTACAAAATCCAACTCGTGCAAGAATTGAAGCCGAACGACCATCAAGCGCGTCGCACGTTCGGAGACGCCGTTACATCCTCAAAAAGTCACTGTTTGGTGTGCTCTATGGGCAGAAGAAATCAGTGGTCCATATTTCTTCAAAAATGAAGCCCGCCATAATGTTACAGAAAATGGGGAACGCTATAGAGCCATGATTAATGAATTTTTCGTGCCTGGATTGAAGGATGTTGATGTGTCCACATTTAGTTCCAACAAGACGGCGCTATATGCCATACAGCCAGCGAAACAAGGAATTTATTGTAGAAAACTTTTGGTGAGCGCATTATCTTGCGTCGTGGGCCTGTGGCATGGCCTCCAAGATCATACGATTTAACACCACTGGACTATTTTTGATGTGGTTATGTGAAGTCCCTTGTCTATGCAGATAAGTTCGAGACGATTGACGCCTTGGAAGAGAATATTCGGCGCGTTATAGTTTTTTTTTTTTTATTTTTTTTTATAATTAACGCACAAGGGACTGTTTGTTTCCCTTTTAATGTAACACATTCCGCGGGCATAAGAAAGATAGGGAGAGGTGAGATAGGAGGTGTCGATTAACATTGGTATTGAATGTTTGAAGAACAAAATGGCAAGGGAAAATCCCGCCGGGTAAACTATTCCAGATTCGTGTTGTTCGGCTAAAAAAAGAATCCCTATATTTCACGGTACGTCCGAAATTGGGCTCAAGGGTGAACTGATGAGCATTCTTTGCGAGACGAGTATTACGGGAGAAACTTTTAAGGGGAGGAATGCAACTGGCTACTTCGAGTGAACATTTTTTGTAAAAGAAACGATAAAATAAGGCAAGACATGAAACATTGCGTCCGTGTTCGAGTGGGGCAATTGTTTCAGCGGCAGTTTTATTTCCTATCAATCTTAAAGCTCGATTTTGTATTCTATCAAGCAGGTGGAGCGATGTTTGCGAAGCACCTGCCCAGAGAGAGCTTTTCGGTTTCTTCAACGCCCGAAGGCGAAGGACGTGAATTATCGAACGAATATGAAAAGCTGAGAGTTGTCAGGAAAACAATTAAGTGGATTAGAAGTAACAGACAGAAGATCATTTATAAAAATGAGGAAAAGAGTCGGAGACAGAACAGAGCCCTGGGGGCACACCAGAATTTATTTTTTAGGAATTAGACTTGAACCCATCCAATATAACTTGTATTGAGCGGTCCAGAAGATAGCTTCTAATCTAACGAATAAGAGTATCATCTATCCCAAAAGCACGAATTTTCGATAAGAGAGCTTCATGCAATCTATCAAATGCCTTGGAGATATCAAGAGCAATAATCTTACTTTCACCAAAGCGATGCAAAGATTTGCTCCACTGTTCGGTGAGATATGCCATCAGAAGCCATACTCACGGTCATGGAAGAGCTTTTGTTCTTCGAGATATTCCTTAATCTGACAGTTAATCAGAGTTTCCATGACCTTAGAAAGAAGTGATGTTAGTGTTATGGGTCGGTAGGAGGAGGGGGAGGATGGGTCACCTTTCTCAGGAACAGGCTGGACAAATGCTATTTTCCATCTTGTTGGAAAGATTCCAGAAGAGTAGGAGCGATGGAATAGTTTACGCAGTGGCTTTGCCAGTGTGGAAGAACACCTCTTCAGAAGAAAGGGGATATACCATCCGGGCCAGCGGATTTGTGTATATCGAGATCTTTGAGAACTCTTGCTACTGTAAGAGTGCCGAAAAAATCTGTCCCATGGAAATTTTTTTTTACAAAGGACTAAAAATTTTTACAACAGAATTTTTTACTGTAATTTTTGGTCATTCAAAAATTTGGTTCTTTCAATAACGGAGTTGCCTGAGTTCCTTGCTTGTTTGTGCTTTTTCCGATTTTCTTCCATAGGATTGGATTTGTAGGATCGGAAACTTACTTTTTTGAGCCTGATAGATTTTTTACATTCAGTATTAAACCAGGGCTTTTCTTTAGGCTTGATTCTTTTTACTCTGTTACAAATAAAAGCACGCATCCCTAGAAAAATCACAGTTGTGATCATTTCAGCACTGGCATCAATGTCACTATCGAGGAAGCATAGTGACCAGTTAAAGTTTCGGAAAAAAATATTCAGGCCGTCCCAGTTGGCTTTCTCGTGTTGCCAAACGGTCCTCTTGGGAAGTTTTTCTTTAACTCGATGGGTGGAGGATGAGAAATTAGGTGAAATGGCCAAATGGAAAAGTTACACTAATGGTATATTTATCAGCGTGAGAAGTAAGAAACAAGTGAAGTGTATGGGCGGCTTGCCCAGCAACATCCGGTATTCGGCACATCGATCAGTTGGGTAAGGTGATGTAACCCGGCAAAGAGCCCGACATACCTTCCTTCGAGTGTTGTCTGACCAGAATAGCGAAGCCAATTGGAATTGTGTACATTAAAATCGCCCGCAATAATGATTTCAGTGCGAGGACAAAAGGAAACAATTTTCGAGATGGAATTAGACAGCGCATCAAGCTCGTTACAAGTCGAATTACTGTCCAGATTTAGACTCCTGTAAATAAAACAATAATGAATGACATGCTTGCGGACAGTGAATTTGAGCCACAAGAAGTTAAAGTCCGTTTCGGAACATTGTCTATATTGGGGAAGGCTCTGGCAAGCAATATCATTCCTAACATATATCACGTGACCATGATGGGAAAAGAGTAATGGCACCAAGCTATACCCATGTAGAGAAAATACTGATAAATCAGTATTTACTCCAACCTGAGTTTTACTTGATGCCAAAAAGCTGGCCTGTATTTAACAGTGTAGACGTACACGTGAATGACATTCTTTCTTAAACCACGAACATTAGAATACACGACACTAAAATCACTTACCATTTAAAAATACTTACATACAAAACACAACTCTGACTTAGTAGAACTGTGCAGTGAAAATCTAAGCTGACATACCTTTCCAATTGCTGCAAAAAGTGGTCGAAAATTGCGACTCTCGGCTGGAATTTATTCGAGCCAACCGCGGCGGCCACTTGCCCCGAAATCATTTTTAAAACATAATCGCAAGCCCTTATCTTAATAGAAAAGATAAATTCTTGGCCATCATCATATTGATTAAAAAGTTATTATTTTTTAGCCAACGACCGCGATCATCAATATGAATATTTGGAAAACCACTATCATCATATTGACAACCGCGATCATCGTATTGACTACTGCGATTATGATTATACTGAACCCTGTGGTCATCATATTGATTACCGCGATTGTCAATATGATGATTGTGGTTGTCAGTATAATGATAGCGGTTGTCAAAACGACTATCGCAGTTATACATACGACGTAGTTGCAAATATAATAATTGCGACCGTCGGTATGATAATCGCAGTTTTCAATAAGATTATTGTGGTTGTCAATACGATAATTGTAGTTCTCAATATAATGATTGCGGTTATCAATACGATGATTTGCCAACAGCCATGATTGTCATATCGACAACCACAATTTTCATATTGTGAACCGCAGTCGTCCTCTAAATGACTTCCATACCTTTGAAAATTAAAAACAGCTTGTTTCATACTTAAAATTGCAATAGCGGAACGTTTAACCCAACTCTTAAGTAAAAAAAAACTACTACTCAGCACTTTAATTGAACCATTTCGTAAACCTCCCACCTGAAATAATTTGAATAAATACAAATGAATTTCATTATAAAAATGCATTAAATATAATATGTACATATGTGTATTTATTTATTCATAAATATTTTTTAAAGCGTCAAAAAGCGGGAATAATTTTTGTGGTAAAGGTTTTTTTGGTTTTTTCATATAAAAAAAATTCAATAAATTGCCACATATTTTCACATACTGTTAAGTAATAAATATTAACACAAAAAAGCATTTAAAACAAATGTCCACAGCGCGTAAGCCACTAAATGTCTTAAGTTTATAGCCATCTAGGTAGACTATGTAGACTATGTAATGTATTCATTTGGCCCACGTTGGTGCAGAACGAAGATCTGGATGGTTTCCCCACGGTCTTTCAAAAATTTGATGTGGTCCTCCAGTTGTTGCCAAATTTCCTCCCTCTAAGAGAAAAGTCATTTACGAATCAGGCACCAGATAGTAATATAAGCTATAAAAGACACAGCATACAAAATTATCTGAATTTCTTAAAAGACGTACAAAAAGATAATCATAAATATGACCCACTGTTTTTGTGCATCAGTTTGACTTTCACCTTTCTCGAAATTAGCATCGTTAATGTTTTTAAGGGCGTCAACAGTTCTCTTGTCCTTAAGATTTAGAATTAGAAACTCTTTTAATTTTTAAAAAGAATTTCCCCAAAGACAAAGAATTATTGGGCTTTGTGGGTATGGCACGGAAAACCCCTTATCGATCTAATGAGCAAAACAAAAAAGATCAAATTAGATGAAATGAAAATATGTGGTGGCATATGAATTTATCACACATTCAAGAAAATAAAGTAAAAAATCACTAATTATGATATGAAATTTTTTTTTTTTATATTTTACGCACAGAAAGTCTTAACAAATTCGATGTACTGTAAACTACCCAATACCCAACACGACGAAGTCACTAGTTCAACTTTTACGAATCGAATGACGCGCTTTACTAAAAAATATAGATTAAAAACAAGAAAAAAATTAGTGTTTACCGTTTTATTTTTGTCTGGATTTTCATATTGATGATTGCAATTGTCAATGCGACAACTGCAAAAACGATAGATCATCGTATTAACAACCACGACTGTCAATATGACAACCGCAGAGCAACGATCATCAATCAATCGTAGTTGTTCATATGAAAACTTTTAAGAGGACATTTTTGATTTTAGGTTTACCCTTTTTCTTTATTCTTTTAAATGTATCTTGTTTTTCGTAAAGCCAAGTGCGATTGTAAATACGACAACTTCTTAAAAGCGATCATTATATTTACAATCCTGATCATAATATTATCAATGACGATCATCATATTGATAATCAAATTTGTCAATATGACAATTTTAAATAAAAAATAAATAAAAATAATATTGATTATACAATTCATCAATATGAACACTTTAAGTTAACAACCACCGGTTGTCAATATGGCAACCAATATTTTTTTTAGTGTATCTATACTATGTAATAAATGGAGTGTGTTTTAACATTAAAATAGAATAGAAACAATGACATTATATTTTTGCATTAGAAATTTTGTTTAATTCTCGATTCTATATTTTTTTTTGTAGTGCCCGTGGCTTAGTGGTAGTGTGTTGGACTTCTGAGTACCGTTCATAGCCACATTCTTTTCAGTGGTACTGCCTCTTGCGAGGAACTGAGGAAACGGCGGTAAACTGTAGGTCCCTTCCATTCTTGCAGATTAACAACATACACACAAGAATGGTTGAGAGTATAAGTCAATAGGCCTTGGCTCCTTAAGGAGTTGTCTATAGTTATACTAACACATAGGTTTTACTTTGTTAAAAACTTTTTTTCTTTTACATCTTATTATAGGCTTTAAACGCCCATTATTAAAGATACTATATGGCGATTATTTTATCTTTGTCTTGTGAACAAAATGATAAAAACATTTTTATCTCAAAGACTAAAGTCTTCGTCGTGCTAACTCGTACTAGCTAATTTTTACTTACTAAAAGACTTTTACTATAATACAAAATTTTCAATATTCTGACTGTGCAGTAAAAGAAACCAGCCAATTTACTGTAAGTTAATTGACTGCAGTACTTTTTGACTGTTTCCAGTATTTTAGTCATTGCAAAACCCTCGGTACTTTTACGGTTTGCCTGATATTTAAAGTCTTTTAATTGCAGTCAATTAATTGTAAGTCTTTTAACTATTTTTAAGTATTTCGAATTTCAATGCCATTTTTACTTAGGTTATGAAAACGATAAGTCAAGTTATTCATTCGTTAAAAAAATATATAAGAATATAACCACATAAAACATTAAAATTGTAGGAAAGATAAAGTATTTTGAAAAGAAATATACATAATTAAAATACAATACAGCAAAAGAAATAAGTTGATAGGACACATTTTATTTTTTTTAAATAACTTTTAAAATTCATTGTTCGATATATTTCTCCCAAAGGTTTATTTTTATATAAATAGTTGAGACCTAGTCTTTCTTCAAATAAAAGCAAGCGCATGTGTATGTACCTCATAATCATAACAGTTAACAAAATAGTAAATGTTTAAAATACCTAGGATAAACACATAAACATATAACAAATTCTAACGAATAAAAACTAGTTGCAGAAAATGCGATCATGTTGCCGAAAGTCATCTCCCTGAATATAATGCCTGAATTGAATATTATACTCTATATCTATACTCAAGGCGTCACTTGTCGCTCTCTGTGCAGAAGCGAGAAGAAATCAATTTTATTTTGTTTTTGTTACTAAAAAATAAAAGGTACACCAATAGGGTGTTCCTGTTAACAATTTATCAGCTAGAGTTTTCTCTGAATAATATTAATTCAAAATATGTGTTTTTTTTAGATATTTTATTCTTTTTTTTCCCAGTATGTAATATAGACTAATATTTATTTTCTTTGCATTTTCTTTGTGATAATTGAATTATTTAAAAATTCGAACTGTAAATTTACAAAGGAATTTTAAAATCAGACATAAATTTAAATTTACAAACAAATTTTTTTTTTAATCAATCAAATTTTAATCAACTTCAAGAAGGAGGACATGCATTTTATTAATCTTATTGACATTTCCGTAGAACACCTTGTGAACATAAGGTATATTTAAACAGTTGTAATTCAAATTCAAAGCAAATCCTAATTAGTCGTGGGTTAGAAAGTCGTGCATAAATATTGAATATTGTCTTGTTTTGGTTCTGTACACTACTCATATCTTATTCAAAATATGATGGATTTTTCATCTGACGATTCTGAAGCTGATCCAAGTTTCGATTTGAAAAGAAAAAATAAAAATTCTAAGGAGAATGAAGTCTGCGAAAAAGCAAACAAAACAATAAGACTTGAATTAACTTCTTCAGATGTTCCTGCTGAAATAGAAACATCTCCCTCCAGAAAACCTTGTTCTTCGAGTACTTTTAACAGCGAAGATGATGCATCGACAAGTTTCATTGTGTGTGACCAAACCATCAAGATTATAAATGAAGTCTATTATTTCATCTTTATGAAATCGGTTTCTTTTAATCAAGTAGGAACAGCAATAGTGGCTTGATTCCAAGGCCATTTAACTAAAATTAAGTTAGCGTAACGACTACAATTATTGGCACCCTTAATTTTGTACCCAACTATTGGCACCCCATCATTCAATAGTGATTTTCTCAGTAACTCTTTGTCCCAATAAGTCAAGATATTTTTTATTTCGATCTGGCACATTTTTCTCACATTTCTATACTTTGGAGACATTCCTTTTCAGCTCTGTTTTATAAGTGAAAGTGAAAACACGTCGCGGTAGAAAAAAAACTTCAAAATTACCTTTGTTTTGGTTAAGGACCTATAATTTTGTAAGTGATTTTTCTATACTTCCTTTTATATTTTTTTAATGAAAACTTTATTTATTTGCTTCAATAATGTATTAAATAAGATGATTTTTACTATATTTTGTTAAAAAAGTTATTGTTTTATTAATAAAATGGGTGCCAATAATTACATCCAATGTAACTAAAATTATTGGCACTGCCAATAGTTGCACTTTTTTGATTGCCAATAGTTGTATTTTGTAAAGTTTGTTCACAAAAAAGATCTGAAGTCTTAAATGCCTAAATTTAAAGTCTCATTAGCTACCTATTACTAAAGATAATTTAGTTATTATTATTTTGAAGAGCTATGTATTAATGAATTATTTATTGTTTTGTGTGTGATAATCTGTTTTCCTTAAATTAAATAAAAAGCTATGTTCCTTTAAATAGTAAAATAAATAAAAGTGGCCCTAAAAAATATAGCTATATGTATTTATTACTTTATAAATATTTTATTTATCTATTTATTATTATTTAACAGAAAACGTTCTCAGTTTAGTTCGAAACGTTGACAGCGATACACGTAGTCTTACGATCAGTGCTTTCTTTCCTCCAACTAAATAAACCCCAAAAACAAAACAAAAATTCTACTCGGTTTAAAAAGAGCAAGAGGCTCATCGGCAGATGAGAACTCTGTCTCTGTCCATTTCAAATATCAAAAGATTAACTCTCCAAATATGGCGACCACAATCGGATCAAATCGTTATAGCGAATTATCAGATCTTTCTGATATGGATGACGAATCTGAGACTGTACCAAAACCAAAGTCAAACCAAATTGAATTCCCTCCAATCCACTTAATTGGAAAAAATAGTGAATTTGTCGCAAATTTTGAGTGTAAAAATACTTCACTAGGTTGTCGCATTAACTTTTACAAAGAGTGTGATATCCAAAAAATCTCAAAGTCCCTTAAAGAATTAGAAATTCCGTTCTTTACTCATAACACTAAAGACAACAAACCATTTAAAGTTGTACTTTATGGCTTGCACAAAGTGAAAGAAGATGATCTTCAAAATGAACTCGTGCAAAATTTAAAACTAGAAGTGCTTAAAGTTAATGCTATCAGCGTAAAAAATGCTAAATTCAAAGACCAATGTAATTACCTTATATACTTAAAAAATAAAAGCGCCAAGCTTAACGATCTTCGAAAAAACTCTAAAAGAGTCTTTAATGTGAGTGTTTATTGGGATTACTATAGAAAAAGCCCTCACTTCGTCCCGCAATGTCACAAGTGTTTAATGGTTGGTCATGGATCTAGTTTTTGCCATGTAAAAGTAGCCTGCTCTTTTTGTGCAGAGGCACATAACTCAATTGCTTGTCCCAATAAAGAAACTCTTAAATGTATAAACTGTGGTGAGAATCACTCAGCCACCGATGCCAACTGCAAGAAAAGACTGGAATACCTTGAAATCCAATCTCGTTTGCGAGAACGGAACAGGAACCGAAACAGAAGCAGCAATCGCGTCAATCCACGTTATGTTTCAAAACCCTATCAACAGATGCAGAATAATTTTGTTTACCAAGGCAGCCGATTTTCCTCAAATCAATCAACGTCAACCTGTACCAATTCCACACCCGAGCAGTAGTCATCCTAATACCCACCCCGTTCCCATTAAAAATAAAATGTCATCATCAAATCAATCTTTTGCTAACCCAACTCCAAATATTCCAAATGTTTCAACTATTAACAATAATCAAAATAAAGATAATAATGATCTATTTACTTTTGAAGAATTGATTGCCTTAAAAAATTAAATGATATGTAAGCTATCCAATTGTAAATCAAAACAAGAACAATTTAATGTAATTGCAGATTTAAGCATCAAATATCTCTTTAATAACAAAAATGGCAAGTAAGTTTAAAGTCTGTATGTGGAATGCCAAGAGTTTAAAAAATAAACAAACTGAATTTTACGATTTTCTTATTAAAAATAACATTGAATTAGCGTTTGTAACTGAAACTTGGTTAAAAAAAAAATTAATATACACTTCAAGGATTTTTATTGCTACAGGTTAGACAGATAAATTGAAAAAGGTGGAGGAGTATGTATATTTATCAAGAAAACTATAAAACATAGTTTACTTAAAATAGAAAAGACTTTTTTGTTTGAAACAATTCCAATTGAAGTTGACTTACGAGAAATTGGAAGTGTCAAATTCATTGCCACATATTTTCCAGGTGCCAGGGTAAAAAAATAAAACATTGCAAAGTACAAATCTGATATTCTAAATTTAAGTGCCACTCTTCCTGTTTGGCTTTGAGGGCCGGTTTGTGGCCTATTCGCATAGACCTGCGACTTAAGAAAACCCCACAAGAAAAAATATAATTGGGTCAAATCATACGACCTCGGTGGCCTCCACGTTCGGGTTTTGACGTTTATTAAATATTAAATACTTAAAAGAAACAATTTAGTTCAGTGAGTTTCCAGTAATTTTGTAAAAGCTACTGGTCTAGCTTCAAATTTTATGGTTACAGATAGTTTTTCAAAAAGGACACTGTGGCGCAGGTTTAACATTTAAGGCTGAACATGGGAATATTTGACGGGAGATTGATCCCTTTTTATAATATCCTACTCTAATATTATAAATGTGAATGTTTGTATATTTCGATTTTTGTTCCGCAAGCACACTTCAACGACTTAACGGATACAATTTCGTAGGGGTTTTGTCTGAGCCGATGGCCTCAGTAGCCAGTGCTCGTAAATGTGTCTACTTCGTAGATTTATCTACGGAGTAGATTAAAAATGTAATGTAATGTAATGTAATTTCGTAGGATTTAAAAATAGGCAACTTTTTATTACAGAAAAAATGATGTATGGCTAGAGGTTTCTTTGTAATGGCTGTGCCGCAACGACTGCATGAATTTTTGAAGTTTGGTAGCAGGATAAGTAATAAGTAGCACTCACTATACTGGACTATTACATAGACTACTTCTATTCCGAAAAATTGCAGGACTCCTGTCTGAGAAATATCAATAATTTTTTAAACGAATCAAGTCGCGGGTATAGAATGTAGTAATATCAAAAAGTATTATTGAAAATGCTAGGTTAAAAAAAAACTGTGGGAGTTTTGGTGAATTCCCAATTAACTCGAAGCAACGATCAAGTATCCGAAAGAATTCTAAGAACTGCAAAGTAAAATTGATTGAATGCAAGCTCAAATATTATAATAATATTAATGTAACCGTTTTTTTTTCGCTCTGCATTATCTTCTGCCTTTTATTATTTTTAGTTCAGCTATGCTTCATTTGTTTTTGTTAACCTGGCTTGATAAAACAAAACTTATCGCCCAGTGTGTATTGTTTTTTTAGCTTTCGTACTAAATTTTGCGCTTTTTGCCTAGCTTTCAATCACTATGAATAGGCTATCCACTCTTAATTGTTTATAACAATAGTTCACATATTCTCGTTTACGAGAAAAAATAAGCTTTTACCTAACGGTTAAATGCCAGGTACCGTTAACACGTATATTAGTTAACAAAAAAAAAACAATAAGTTGCACGACTGGATCGCACGGACTTGTTCATATGTGCGTTTACATCGTCGAATAAAATTAAAAAAAAAATAAGTAACATTAAAGTAAACAAATAAAACTACCTGAACTTTAAAAAGTTTCAAAACCACAACACTTAACCGTTTTTAGTAAACATGGAGTACACCATCATACGTCTTATATAGTAACGATTTTGATAAAATCGTTTTTTATTTTTAGTTTTTTGAATTTTTTTTAATTTTGGTATGCAGTTTTATAGAGTTTATTAATAAACATGTAATTACGAAATTTAAAATATTTTTTTTGATTAGTTTTAAAAATACTGATTTTTCAAAAAAAAAAAAAAAAAATCAAAAAATAATTTTTATTAGAAAAAAAAGTTGTTCAATATTTTAATATGTAGAATTAATTTGGTTACCAAAGAACCGTTACCGAGAAAGCCAAAAATTAAAAAAAACGTTATATGAAAGGTACCGTTAATAGACTTTTCCCGTAAATTTGGTTATGATCAAATGATAGCCAATACAAACAAAAAAAATTTAAAAATTTTAATCAAAATCGTTGGAGCCGTTTTCGAGAAAAATAAGCTTTTTCTAAACGGTCATATACCAGGTGCCGTTATTTTTAGGCCTAAAAATAAAATTTCAATTTCCCCTCTAGGGGAAAGTAAATTGTTGCATGGGGTATACAATATTTCAGGATATATCTCTATGGTAGAAACTTTACAGACCACCTACCACTTGCTTGGTCGAGTTCTCTTAAGGAACATAATATCAAACTCCAAAGAAGAATTCAATTTTGAAAACTAGTATTTTAAGGGCAAGAATAGCCAAGTTGCAGATGGTATACCAAGAATTTTCGATAAAAGGGCTTGATGCCAATCTCTATCAATTATCAAATGCCTTTAAAATATCAAGTGCAGTTATCCTACTTTCACCAAAACAATGGAGAGATATCCATTAATAGATAATATTTTTACTTCCTTGCATTAACTAAAAAAATCCCATAGAAAACAGCTTTCAATTTATCCCCAACTTTTACTTGCGATTTATAGGAACTATAAGGCAAGTTATGCATTCGTAAAAAAAATACTAACAATCAAACATGATATTACCATGATAGAGAAGTCAAAAAAGTGGGTCCGGAAATTCCGCCTGTCTGTCTGTCTGTCTGTCCGTATCGATTCCTACAGCCTAAACGGTTGGGCCGATTTGATTCAAACTTATAATATAGTATTTTTAGAGTACTCTACCCGACAGTTTTTCTTATTTGCATTCTAGCTCCAAAACTAACGGTACCTGCCAAATAACTTTTAATGAAAAACTTACTTTTCTCGAAAACGGCTCCTACGATTTTGATAAAACTTTCTAAATAGTGTTTTCCATTCAAAAGTTATCTTTTAGTTTTAATGGATTTTTCAGAAAAAAGTTTTATAACGGTCATTCTCTCGTATGACCGTTTTTTTTAAATCAGACTTTCTCGTTAATTAATTTTTAATAATTTTTTTTTTAATTACATATTTTGATTTTTGAATATTTGGAAAACGAATTCATAGATTTTTTTTAAAAAATTTCTCCTAGTATAAACTATAGACTGCTTTAAATTGACATAAAAAAACATTTTTTGAAAAAACTGGTCGAACGATTTTGAAATGAAAAATTTATAAAATAGAAAACAGCAAAAGAAATAAGATGGCTTACAAAATTTTTCCCAAAAAACGTTATGAATATTGTCTTTTTGATTTCATAAATATTTCATTTGTTTAATATTTTCCCCAAAATTTTATTTCATATCGCTCGGCCAAGTCCTACCCTTTAGTCAAATAAAAGAAGTTGACAACCTACATACATACCTACGTATTTTAAAGCATTTCGTTAAATTTAAAAATTTAAAGCACACAGAATAAATAAGGAAGCCTATGATACACGCAAAAACAACTAAATAAAAAAAAAAAACTATTCGATTACTACTGAATGCAAAAATTTCAAACAACAGAAAACAAAAGTTTACACCTGCCTGTAAATAAAGAAATACACTGAGTTAAGTTTTAATATTGTCTATACCCACTCGCTTCACAGTAGTTGGAATGTTTATCTTAAATTTAGTACCTACCTTTCTTCCAACCTTCTTATAGGTACCCAATATTCCTTAATAAATTCCATTAATACCTAACCACACCATACGTTTATCGATCCATCAAACATAATTAAGCTATTTTAATTAATTTGATTTCAAAAAGTAAATTATTGTTATTGGGACCTATATAGGTCCCTATACCTAGTATTATTGTCCTACTGCTGATTCCCACGAATCTTCATGCCAGTTGTTCAAATTTTTCATACCAAAATGAAAATTAATCTGTAAAAAGTCCTTTATATCTTTCTATTAGTAAATTATATTATAAACAGTAAACAACAAGTGGAAAGATAATACACTAAAAAACTGCAAAAGCTAATAATCCTATAAATGTATGTGTTTATACCTTTGTCGTGACGCATGTTTGTTCGAGCTTCTTCATCTAAGGCAATTAGTATTGTAGTTCTTGAATCGAGTTCTGGCATTACTTTGTACATACTTATCACACACCTTTAGATATCTTTTTTTTAAGACATCTTTTTGAAAACTGCAACCCACAGGTCTTTTATATGTTTTTGGCTTCAGGAAAGCCAACTTTCAGTTGCTCTCCGTCTAGGTAGCGTTGGTATTGATAGTAGGTATATCGGACTCTACTAATATTATTATTATTATTATTATTCCAAAGCTCTTTGAACAAGTCGGTTGTGAAAGCCTGTCTTTCCTTTCAAAGAACATAACATGTGAACAACAATAGGGCTTTGTGCAAAGAAGATCAACCACTTCAAACCTTGATGCATTCTTGCACAAATGTTCTGTTCTAAAGAGCAGAAATTATAAGGTGAAATTTCGGAATTCCCTTTCAAATCCTTTTAATGCTTACCCTGGTGTACCTAAGGGAAATCATATAGGTTCTTTTCTATTTATTCTTCCTGTATTCATCACAGTGAGATCCAAATATTTGCTGACAATATGAAAATCTTTAAAAAAGTTAAATATGCAAATGGTAACGTCCAAGGTTAAGTGGCCAAAATTTAGAAATCCAGTTCCGCAATCATATATTGGTTTTATATTATAGTTTATTTATTGAATGCATACACAGTAAAAAACAATTCTTATAAATTAGTCTTCCGCTAGTAAAGGGTGTTTTTTTTAGACGTGTGGTTTTCAATCTGGCAATACTTTTTTCGGAGTAAATCGTTTTGACAGCTGTCACTTGATTTATATTTTATGCTCAGTTTGGTTTACCATTTCATAATGAATAGATTTATTCCTGAACAACGTTTGCAAATCGTGCAAATTTATTACCAAAATAATGGTTTGGTTCACGCGACGCATCGCGCGCTGCGGCCAAGAGTCGGTAATTCGAGCAACCAAAGATCGTTTTCGCACCACGTTTACTCTAGTGGATAATGCGCATCCTCAGAGACGCCGTACAGTGCGCACCCAAGACGATATTGCCGCTGTGGAGCAGAGTATCGAAGAAGACCCGAATGAGTCCATCCGCCATCGCGCGCAACAATTGGAGCTGTGCGCATCTACTTTATGGAAGATTTTGCGGTCTTACAAAATCCAACTCGTGCAAGAATTGAAGCCGAACGACCATCAAGCGCGTCGCACGTTCGGAGACGCCGTTACATCCTCAAAAAGTCACTGTTTGGTGTGCTCTATGGGCAGAAGAAATCAGTGGTCCATATTTCTTCAAAAATGAAGCCCGCCATAATGTTACAGAAAATGGGGAACGCTATAGAGCCATGATTAATGAATTTTTCGTGCCTGGATTGAAGGATGTTGATGTGTCCACATTTAGTTCCAACAAGACGGCGCTATATGCCATACAGCCAGCGAAACAAGGAATTTATTGTAGAAAACTTTTGGTGAGCGCATTATCTTGCGTCGTGGGCCTGTGGCATGGCCTCCAAGATCATACGATTTAACACCACTGGACTATTTTTGATGTGGTTATGTGAAGTCCCTTGTCTATGCAGATAAGTTCGAGACGATTGACGCCTTGGAAGAGAATATTCGGCGCGTTATAGTTTTTTTTTTTTTATTTTTTTTTATAATTAACGCACAAGGGACTGTTTGTTTCCCTTTTAATGTAACACATTCCGCGGGCATAAGAAAGATAGGGAGAGGTGAGATAGGAGGTGTCGATTAACATTGGTATTGAATGTTTGAAGAACAAAATGGCAAGGGAAAATCCCGCCGGGTAAACTATTCCAGATTCGTGTTGTTCGGCTAAAAAAAGAATCCCTATATTTCACGGTACGTCCGAAATTGGGCTCAAGGGTGAACTGATGAGCATTCTTTGCGAGACGAGTATTACGGGAGAAACTTTTAAGGGGAGGAATGCAACTGGCTACTTCGAGTGAACATTTTTTGTAAAAGAAACGATAAAATAAGGCAAGACATGAAACATTGCGTCCGTGTTCGAGTGGGGCAATTGTTTCAGCGGCAGTTTTATTTCCTATCAATCTTAAAGCTCGATTTTGTATTCTATCAAGCAGGTGGAGCGATGTTTGCGAAGCACCTGCCCAGAGAGAGCTTTTCGGTTTCTTCAACGCCCGAAGGCGAAGGACGTGAATTATCGAACGAATATGAAAAGCTGAGAGTTGTCAGGAAAACAATTAAGTGGATTAGAAGTAACAGACAGAAGATCATTTATAAAAATGAGGAAAAGAGTCGGAGACAGAACAGAGCCCTGGGGGCACACCAGAATTTATTTTTTAGGAATTAGACTTGAACCCATCCAATATAACTTGTATTGAGCGGTCCAGAAGATAGCTTCTAATCTAACGAATAAGAGTATCATCTATCCCAAAAGCACGAATTTTCGATAAGAGAGCTTCATGCAATCTATCAAATGCCTTGGAGATATCAAGAGCAATAATCTTACTTTCACCAAAGCGATGCAAAGATTTGCTCCACTGTTCGGTGAGATATGCCATCAGAAGCCATACTCACGGTCATGGAAGAGCTTTTGTTCTTCGAGATATTCCTTAATCTGACAGTTAATCAGAGTTTCCATGACCTTAGAAAGAAGTGATGTTAGTGTTATGGGTCGGTAGGAGGAGGGGGAGGATGGGTCACCTTTCTCAGGAACAGGCTGGACAAATGCTATTTTCCATCTTGTTGGAAAGATTCCAGAAGAGTAGGAGCGATGGAATAGTTTACGCAGTGGCTTTGCCAGTGTGGAAGAACACCTCTTCAGAAGAATGGGGATATACCATCCGGGCCAGCGGATTTGTGTATATCGAGATCTTTGAGAACTCTTGCTACTGTAAGAGTGCCGAAAAAATCTGTCCCATGGAAATTTTTTTTTACAAAGGACTAAAAATTTTTACAACAGAATTTTTTACTGTAATTTTTGGTCATTCAAAAATTTGGTTCTTTCAATAACGGAGTTGCCTGAGTTCCTTGCTTGTTTGTGCTTTTTCCGATTTTCTTCCATAGGATTGGATTTGTAGGATCGGAAACTTACTTTTTTGAGCCTGATAGATTTTTTACATTCAGTATTAAACCAGGGCTTTTCTTTAGGCTTGATTCTTTTTACTCTGTTACAAATAAAAGCACGCATCCCTAGAAAAATCACAGTTGTGATCATTTCAGCACTGGCATCAATGTCACTATCGAGGAAGCATAGTGACCAGTTAAAGTTTCGGAAAAAAATATTCAGGCCGTCCCAGTTGGCTTTCTCGTGTTGCCAAACGGTCCTCTTGGGAAGTTTTTCTTTAACTCGATGGGTGGAGGATGAGAAATTAGGTGAAATGACACAATGGTCTGAAGTGCCAAATGGAAAAGTTACACTAATGGTATATTTATCAGCGTGAGAAGTAAGAAACAAGTGAAGTGTATGGGCGGCTTGCCCAGCAACATCCGGTATTCGGCACATCGATCAGTTGGGTAAGGTGATGTAACCCGGCAAAGAGCCCGACATACCTTCCTTCGAGTGTTGTCTGACCAGAATAGCGAAGCCAATTGGAATTGTGTACATTAAAATCGCCCGCAATAATGATTTCAGTGCGAGGACAAAAGGAAACAATTTTCGAGATGGAATTAGACAGCGCATCAAGCTCGTTACAAGTCGAATTACTGTCCAGATTTAGACTCCTGTAAATAAAACAATAATGAATGACATGCTTGCGGACAGTGAATTTGAGCCACAAGAAGTTAAAGTCCGTTTCGGAACATTGTCTATATTGGGGAAGGCTCTGGCAAGCAATATCATTCCTAACATATATCACGTGACCATGATGGGAAAAGAGTAATGGCACCAAGCTATACCCATGTAGAGAAAATACTGATAAATCAGTATTTACTCCAACCTGAGTTTTACTTGATGCCAAAAAGCTGGCCTGTATTTAACAGTGTAGACGTACACGTGAATGACATTCTTTCTTAAACCACGAACATTAGAATACACGACACTAAAATCACTTACCATTTAAAAATACTTACATACAAAACACAACTCTGACTTAGTAGAACTGTGCAGTGAAAATCTAAGCTGACATACCTTTCCAATTGCTGCAAAAAGTGGTCGAAAATTGCGACTCTCGGCTGGAATTTATTCGAGCCAACCGCGGCGGCCACTTGCCCCGAAATCATTTTTAAAACATAATCGCAAGCCCTTATCTTAATAGAAAAGATAAATTCTTGGCCATCATCATATTGATTAAAAAGTTATTATTTTTTAGCCAACGACCGCGATCATCAATATGAATATTTGGAAAACCACTATCATCATATTGACAACCGCGATCATCGTATTGACTACTGCGATTATGATTATACTGAACCCTGTGGTCATCATATTGATTACCGCGATTGTCAATATGATGATTGTGGTTGTCAGTATAATGATAGCGGTTGTCAAAACGACTATCGCAGTTATACATACGACGTAGTTGCAAATATAATAATTGCGACCGTCGGTATGATAATCGCAGTTTTCAATAAGATTATTGTGGTTGTCAATACGATAATTGTAGTTCTCAATATAATGATTGCGGTTATCAATACGATGATTTGCCAACAGCCATGATTGTCATATCGACAACCACAATTTTCATATTGTGAACCGCAGTCGTCCTCTAAATGACTTCCATACCTTTGAAAATTAAAAACAGCTTGTTTCATACTTAAAATTGCAATAGCGGAACGTTTAACCCAACTCTTAAGTAAAAAAAAACTACTACTCAGCACTTTAATTGAACCATTTCGTAAACCTCCCACCTGAAATAATTTGAATAAATACAAATGAATTTCATTATAAAAATGCATTAAATATAATATGTACATATGTGTATTTATTTATTCATAAATATTTTTTAAAGCGTCAAAAAGCGGGAATAATTTTTGTGGTAAAGGTTTTTTTGGTTTTTTCATATAAAAAAAATTCAATAAATTGCCACATATTTTCACATACTGTTAAGTAATAAATATTAACACAAAAAAGCATTTAAAACAAATGTCCACAGCGCGTAAGCCACTAAATGTCTTAAGTTTATAGCCATCTAGGTAGACTATGTAGACTATGTAATGTATTCATTTGGCCCACGTTGGTGCAGAACGAAGATCTGGATGGTTTCCCCACGGTCTTTCAAAAATTTGATGTGGTCCTCCAGTTGTTGCCAAATTTCCTCCCTCTAAGAGAAAAGTCATTTACGAATCAGGCACCAGATAGTAATATAAGCTATAAAAGACACAGCATACAAAATTATCTGAATTTCTTAAAAGACGTACAAAAAGATAATCATAAATATGACCCACTGTTTTTGTGCATCAGTTTGACTTTCACCTTTCTCGAAATTAGCATCGTTAATGTTTTTAAGGGCGTCAACAGTTCTCTTGTCCTTAAGATTTAGAATTAGAAACTCTTTTAATTTTTAAAAAGAATTTCCCCAAAGACAAAGAATTATTGGGCTTTGTGGGTATGGCACGGAAAACCCCTTATCGATCTAATGAGCAAAACAAAAAAGATCAAATTAGATGAAATGAAAATATGTGGTGGCATATGAATTTATCACACATTCAAGAAAATAAAGTAAAAAATCACTAATTATGATATGAAATTTTTTTTTTTTATATTTTACGCACAGAAAGTCTTAACAAATTCGATGTACTGTAAACTACCCAATACCCAACACGACGAAGTCACTAGTTCAACTTTTACGAATCGAATGACGCGCTTTACTAAAAAATATAGATTAAAAACAAGAAAAAAATTAGTGTTTACCGTTTTATTTTTGTCTGGATTTTCATATTGATGATTGCAATTGTCAATGCGACAACTGCAAAAACGATAGATCATCGTATTAACAACCACGACTGTCAATATGACAACCGCAGAGCAACGATCATCAATCAATCGTAGTTGTTGATATGAAAACTTTTAAGAGGACATTTTTGATTTTAGGTTTACCCTTTTTCTTTATTCTTTTAAATGTATCTTGTTTTTCGTAAAGCCAAGTGCGATTGTAAATACGACAACTTCTTAAAAGCGATCATTATATTTACAATCCTGATCATAATATTATCAATGACGATCATCATATTGATAATCAAATTTGTCAATATGACAATTTTAAATAAAAAATAAATAAAAATAATATTGATTATACAATTCATCAATATGAACACTTTAAGTTAACAACCACCGGTTGTCAATATGGCAACCAATATTTTTTTTAGTGTATCTATACTATGTAATAAATGGAGTGTGTTTTAACATTAAAATAGAATAGAAACAATGACATTATATTTTTGCATTAGAAATTTTGTTTAATTCTCGATTCTATATTTTTTTTTGTAGTGCCCGTGGCTTAGTGGTAGTGTGTTGGACTTCTGAGTACCGTTCATAGCCACATTCTTTTCAGTGGTACTGCCTCTTGCGAGGAACTGAGGAAACGGCGGTAAACTGTAGGTCCCTTCCATTCTTGCAGATTAACAACATACACACAAGAATGGTTGAGAGTATAAGTCAATAGGCCTTGGCTCCTTAAGGAGTTGTCTATAGTTATACTAACACATAGGTTTTACTTTGTTAAAAACTTTTTTTCTTTTACATCTTATTATAGGCTTTAAACGCCCATTATTAAAGATACTATATGGCGATTATTTTATCTTTGTCTTGTGAACAAAATGATAAAAACATTTTTATCTCAAAGACTAAAGTCTTCGTCGTGCTAACTCGTACTAGCTAATTTTTACTTACTAAAAGACTTTTACTATAATACAAAATTTTCAATATTCTGACTGTGCAGTAAAAGAAACCAGCCAATTTACTGTAAGTTAATTGACTGCAGTACTTTTTGACTGTTTCCAGTATTTTAGTCATTGCAAAATCCTCGGTACTTTTACGGTTTGCCTGATATTTAAAGTCTTTTAATTGCAGTCAATTAATTGTAAGTCTTTTAACTATTTTTAAGTATTTCGAATTTCAATGCCATTTTTACTTAGGTTATGAAAACGATAAGGCAAGTTATTCATTCGTTAAAAAAATATATAAGAATATAACCACATAAAACATTAAAATTGTAGGAAAGATAAAGTATTTTGAAAAGAAATATACATAATTAAAATACAATACAGCAAAAGAAATAAGTTGATAGGACACATTTTATTTTTTTTAAATAACTTTTAAAATTCATTGTTCGATATATTTCTCCCAAAGGTTTATTTTTATATAAATAGTTGAGACCTAGTCTTTCTTCAAATAAAAGCAAGCGCATGTGTATGTACCTCATAATCATAACAGTTAACAAAATAGTAAATGTTTAAAATACCTAGGATAAACACATAAACATATAACAAATTCTAACGAATAAAAACTAGTTGCAGAAAATGCGATCATGTTGCCGAAAGTCATCTCCCTGAATATAATGCCTGAATTGAATATTATACTCTATATCTATACTCAAGGCGTCACTTGTCGCTCTCTGTGCAGAAGCGAGAAGAAATCAATTTTATTTTGTTTTTGTTACTAAAAAATAAAAGGTACACCAATAGGGTGTTCCTGTTAACAATTTATCAGCTAGAGTTTTCTCTGAATAATATTAATTCAAAATATGTGTTTTTTTTAGATATTTTATTCTTTTTTTTCCCAGTATGTAATATAGACTAATATTTATTTTCTTTGCATTTTCTTTGTGATAATTGAATTATTTAAAAATTCGAACTGTAAATTTACAAAGGAATTTTAAAATCAGACATAAATTTAAATTTACAAACAAATTTTTTTTTTAATCAATCAAATTTTAATCAACTTCAAGAAGGAGGACATGCATTTTATTAATCTTATTGACATTTCCGTAGAACACCTTGTGAACATAAGGTATATTTAAACAGTTGTAATTCAAATTCAAAGCAAATCCTAATTAGTCGTGGGTTAGAAAGTCGTGCATAAATATTGAATATTGTCTTGTTTTGGTTCTGTACACTACTCATATCTTATTCAAAATATGATGGATTTTTCATCTGACGATTCTGAAGCTGATCCAAGTTTCGATTTGAAAAGAAAAAATAAAAATTCTAAGGAGAATGAAGTCTGCGAAAAAGCAAACAAAACAATAAGACTTGAATTAACTTCTTCAGATGTTCCTGCTGAAATAGAAACATCTCCCTCCAGAAAACCTTGTTCTTCGAGTACTTTTAACAGCGAAGATGATGCATCGACAAGTTTCATTGTGTGTGACCAAACCATCAAGATTATAAATGAAGTCTATTATTTCATCTTTATGAAATCGGTTTCTTTTAATCAAGTAGGAACAGCAATAGTGGCTTGATTCCAAGGCCATTTAACTAAAATTAAGTTAGCGTAACGACTACAATTATTGGCACCCTTAATTTTGTACCCAACTATTGGCACCCCATCATTCAATAGTGATTTTCTCAGTAACTCTTTGTCCCAATAAGTCAAGATATTTTTTATTTCGATCTGGCACATTTTTCTCACATTTCTATACTTTGGAGACATTCCTTTTCAGCTCTGTTTTATAAGTGAAAGTGAAAACACGTCGCGGTAGAAAAAAAACTTCAAAATTACCTTTGTTTTGGTTAAGGACCTATAATTTTGTAAGTGATTTTTCTATACTTCCTTTTATATTTTTTTAATGAAAACTTTATTTATTTGCTTCAATAATGTATTAAATAAGATGATTTTTACTATATTTTGTTAAAAAAGTTATTGTTTTATTAATAAAATGGGTGCCAATAATTACATCCAATGTAACTAAAATTATTGGCACTGCCAATAGTTGCACTTTTTTGATTGCCAATAGTTGTATTTTGTAAAGTTTGTTCACAAAAAAGATCTGAAGTCTTAAATGCCTAAATTTAAAGTCTCATTAGCTACCTATTACTAAAGATAATTTAGTTATTATTATTTTGAAGAGCTATGTATTAATGAATTATTTATTGTTTTGTGTGTGATAATCTGTTTTCCTTAAATTAAATAAAAAGCTATGTTCCTTTAAATAGTAAAATAAATAAAAGTGGCCCTAAAAAATATAGCTATATGTATTTATTATTTTATAAATATTTTATTTATCTATTTATTATTATTTAACAGAAAACGTTCTCAGTTTAGTTCGAAACGTCGACAGCGATACACATAGTCTTACGATCAGTGCTTTCTTTCCTCCAACTAAATAAACCCCAAAAACAAAACAAAAATTCCACTCGGTTTAAAAAGAGCAAGAGGCTCATCGGCAGATGAGAACTCTGTCTCTGTCCATTTCAAATATCAAAAGATTAACTCTCCAAATATGGCGACCACAATCGGATCAAATCGTTATAGCGAATTATCAGATCTTTCTGATATGGATGACGAATCTGAGACTGTACCAAAACCAAAGTCAAACCAAATTGAATTCCCTCCAATCCACTTAATTGGAAAAAATAGTGAATTTGTAGCAAATTTTGTTAAAAAGAACGACATCGCAAATTTTGAGTGTAAAAATACTTCACTAGGTTGTCGCATTAACTTTTACAAAGAGTGTGATATCCAAAAAATCTCAAAGTCCCTTAAAGAATTAGAAATTCCGTTCTTTACTCATAACACTAAAGACAACAAACCATTTAAAGTTGTACTTTATGGCTTGCACAAAGTGAAAGAAGATGATCTTCAAAATGAACTCGTGCAAAATTTAAAACTAGAAGTGCTTAAAGTTAATGCTATGAGCGTAAAAAATGCTAAATTCAAAGACCAATGTAATTACCTTATATACTTAAAAAATAAAAGCGTCAAGCTTAACGATCTTCGAAAAAACTCTAAAAGAGTCTTTAATGTGAGTGTTTATTGGGATTACTATAGAAAAAGCCCTCACTTCGTCCCGCAATGTCACAAGTGTTTAATGTTTGGTCATGGATCTAGTTTTTGCCATGTAAAAGTAGCCTGCTCTTTTTGTGCAGAGGCACATAACTCAATTGCTTGTCCCAATAAAGAAACTCTTAAATGTATAAACTGTGGTGAGAATCACTCAGCCACCGATGCCAACTGCAAGAAAAGACTGGAATACCTTGAAATCCAATCTCGTTTGCGAGAACGGAACAGGAACCGAAACAGAAGCAGCAATCGCGTCAATCCACGTTATGTTTCAAAACCCTATCAACAGATGCAGAATAATTTTGTTTACCAAGCAGCCGATTTTCCTCAAATCAATCAACGTCAACCTGTACCAATTCCACACCCGAGCAGTAGTCATCCTAATACCCACCCCGTTCCCATTAAAAATAAAATGTCATCATCAAATCAATCTTTTGCTAACCCAACTCCAAATATTCCAAATGTTTCAACTATTAACAATAATCAAAATAAAGATAATAATGATCTATTTACTTTTGAAGAATTGATTGCCTTATAAAAATTAAATGATATGTAAGCTATCCAATTGTAAATCAAAACAAGAACAATTTAATGTAATTGCAGATTTAAGCATCAAATATCTCTTTAATAACAAAAATGGCAAGTAAGTTTAAAGTCTGTATGTGGAATGCCAAGAGTTTAAAAAATAAACAAACTGAATTTTACGATTTTCTTATTAAAAATAACATTGAATTAGCGTTTGTAACTGAAACTTGGTTAAAAGAAAAAATTAATATACACTTCAAGGATTTTTATTGCTACAGGTTAGACAGAGAAATTGAAAAAGGTGGAGGAGTATGTATATTTATCAAGAAAACTATAAAACATAGTTTACTTAAAATAGAAAAGACTTTTTTGTTTGAAACAATTCCAATTGAAGTTGACTTACGAGAAATTGGAAGTGTCAAATTCATTGCCACATATTTTCCAGGTGCCAGGGTAAAAAAATAAAACATTGCAAAGTACAAATCTGATATTCTAAGCTTATTAAGATGTAACGTGAATCAAAACTTTGTCATATGCGGCGACTTAAATAGCAGACATTCCTAATGGGGATGTCCTAGGGACAACAAATGGGGTAAAACGTTATTCGATTTGAAAAATTTTGAAAGTTTTGACATCTCATATACTAAAGATCCAACCTATATTCCATCAAATGGTAGGGGACTTCCATCCACTTTGGATATTATTCTAACAAACCGTCATGATTTATTGTCTTGTCCATATGTAGTTAATGACCTCACCTCAGATCACCTACCGGTGATTTTTGAGATGAATACACAAGGAAATTGTTCTAGTCCGAACAAAAATTTTAACTTTCAATGAGCCGATTGGAAAAAGTTTAAGAACAGTTTTAGTCTTAATTTTACCACTATTTCTCACGACTCTATAAATAATATAGAAGCGATAGATGAACATATTAGTAAATTTGAACTTGCTATAGATGAATCAGTTAACAACTCAGTTCCACTTGTTTCAAATACAAGCAGATATTATGATCCCATTCTAACTGAGGACCTTAGAAAAACTATTACTTTTAGAAACACCGTGCGGCGTAGGTATCAGAGACAAAGAACAAATTTTCTCAAATTTCAACTCAAGCTTCTCAATGAATTAGTACTTAAAAAACTTCAGATTATAAGGAACAAGCATTGGAACAAGACTTTATCCCAGATAAAGAAACATGACAAGCTTACATGGAAACTTTCAAACATATTTAAAAGACGAAACGCGCAAATACCCCATTTAACAAGTGCATAACAAGTCTAATTATCCTCTTATCTGTCCCAACCCTTTGTGCTTAGCTTAACTGCCTCTTTCTTATCTACTGTAGGCATCGTATGCTTGCGGTTAATGGATAAGGGCATCTGAGTTTGTCCTATTGTGCTGAATATTTAAATTGATTTGTGTGTAAGTATTTTGAAATGGTAAGTGATTTTTGTGTCGTGTATTCCAATGTTCGTGGTATAAGAAAGAATTTCTTACACCTGTACGTCTATACTGTTCAATACAGGCCAGCTGTTTTGGCATTAAGTGAAACCCAGGTTGGAGTAAATACTGATTTATCAGAGTTTGCTCTACATGGGTATAGCTTGGTGCCATTACTCTTTTCCCATCATGGTCTCGTGGTCTATGTTAGGAATGATATTGCTTGCCAGAGCCTTCCCCAATATGGGCAATGTTCCAACACGGACTTTAACTTCTTGCGGCTCAAATTCACTGTCCGCAAGCATGTCATTCATTATTGTTTTATTTACAGGAGTCCAAATCTCGACAGCAATTCCACTTGTAACGAGTTTGATGCGCTGTCTGATTCCATCTCGAAAATTGTTTCCCTTTGTCCTCGCACTGAAATCGTTATTACGGGCGATTTCAATGTACACAATTCCAATTGTCTCCGCTATTCTGGTCAGACAACGCCCGAAGGAAGGTATGTCGAGCTCTTTGCCGGGTTACATCACCTTACCCAACTGATCGATGTGCCAACGCGTATACCGGATGTTGCTGGGCAAGTTGCCCATACTCTTGACTTGTTTCTTACTTCTCACCCTGATAAATATACCATTAGTGTAACTTCTCCATTTGCCACTTCAGACCATTGTGTCATTTCAGCTAATTTCTCATCTTCCACCCATCCAGTTAAAGAAAAACTTCCCAACAGGACCGTTTGGCAATACGAGAAAGCCAACTGGGACGGCCTGAATATTTTTTTCCGAAACTTTAACTGGTCACTATGCTTCCTCGATAGTGACATTGATGCCAGTGCTGAAATGATCACAACTGTGATTCTTCTAGGGATGCGTGCTTTTATTCCTAACAGAGTAAAAAGCATTAAACCTAAAGAAAAGTCTTGGTTTAATTCTGAGTGTAAAGAAGCTATCAGGCTCAAAGAAGTAAGTTTCCGTTCTTACAAAGCCAACCCTACAGAGGAAAATCGGAAAAAAGCACAAACAAGCAAGAAACTCATGCAACTCCGTTATTGAAAGAACCAAATTTTTGCATGACCAAAAATTACGGCAAAAAATTCTGCAGTGTCCCAAAGGCTGTAAAATTTTTTGGTCATTTGTAAAAAATATTAAAAACTCCTCAACATCTTCGGTTCCAACGCTCATCGACAATAACAAACCAATTGTTTACTCTTCAGAGAAGTCAAACTTGCTCGCCGCCCATTTCGCTGCCAGCTCCACGCTGCCGCATAGCAACGTTGCCCCTCCTGTACTTGAGAATGTAAATTTTTCCATGGGACAGATTTTTTTCCGCACTCGTACAGTAGCTCAAAGATCTTGATATACACAAATCCGCTGGCCCGGATGGTATACGCCCGATTCTCCTGAAGAGGTGTTCTTCCACACTGGCAAAGCCACTGCGTAAGCTTCTCCATCGCTCCTACTCTTCTGGAATCTTTCCTAGAAGATGGAAAACAGCATTTGTCCAGCCTGTCCCTAAGAAAGGTGACCCATCCTCCCCCTCCTCCTACCGACCCATAGCACTGACATCCCTTCTTTCTAAGGTCATGGAAACACTGATTAACCGTAAGCTTAAGGAATATCTCGAAGATCGTAAGCTTCTCCATGACCGCCAGTATGGCTTCCGCAGCAACCGTTCCACTGGTGATCTGATGGCATATCTCACCGAACAGTGGAACAAATCTTTACATCGCTCTGGTGAAAGTAAGATTATTGCTCTTGATATCTCCAAGGCATTTGATAGAGTTTGGCATGAAGCTCTCTTATCGAAAATGCGTGCTTTTGGGATCGATAATACTCTTGTTCGTTGGATTAGAAGCTATCTTCTGGACCGTTCAATACAAGTTGTATTGGACGGATTCAAGTCTGATTCCCATAAAATAAATGCTGGTGTGCCCCAGGGCTCTATTCTGTCTCCGACTCTTTTCCTCATTTTTATAAATGATCTTCTGTCTGTTACTTCTAATCCACTTAACTGTTTTGCTGACGACTCTACCCTCAGCTTTTCATATTCGTTCGATAATTCACGTCCTTCGCCTTCGGACGTACAATTGCAACGGTGCCGTATGTCAAGCTCATTAAACTCCGATTTATACAGCATTGTCAAATGGGGTAATAGGAATCGTGTGGAGTTTAATGCTTCGAAAACTCAATGCTGTCTTCTTTCGTTGAATGGCACTTACATCGAAGAAACCGAAAAGCTCTCAATACTCGGTATGTGTGTCAACGACGACCTCCGTTGGAACGACCATATATTTGAAATCGCTAAGAATGCTGCTAAGTGCTTAGGTTTTCTGTATCGGTGTAAGAAGTATTTTTCCCCATCTGATCTGGCTACAATTTATAAAGCGTTTATACGCCCTAAACTCGAGTATAACTCGCACCTGTGGGCAGGTGCTTCACAAACATCGCTTCACCTGCTTGATAGAATACAAAATCGAGCGTTAAGATTGATAGGAAATAGAACTGCCGCTGAAACAATTGCCCCTCTCGAACACCGACGCAATGTTTCATGTCTTTCCTTATTTTATCGTTTCTTTTATAAAAAATGTTCACTCGAGGTAGCCAGCTGCATTCCTCCCCTTAAAAGTTTCACCCGTAATACTTGTCTTGCTAGGAATGCCCATCAGTTCACCCTTGAGCCCAATTTCGGACGTACCGTGAAATATAGGGATTCTTTTTTTTAGCCGTACAACACGACTTTGGAATGGTTTACCCGGCGAGATTTTCCCTTGCCATTTCAATTTGCAAACATTTAAAACCAATGTTAATCGACACCTCCTATCTCTCCCCTCCCTATCTTCCTAATGCCCGCGCAGTGTGTTACATTAAAAGGGAAACAAATAGTCCCTTGTGCGCGCGTTAATTATAAAAAAAAAAAAAAAAAAAAATTAACAGTAAATGGCAATAAAATTAACTCAAGTCTGGAGAAAGCAACCGAGATAGGAAAATTTTTCGAAAGCAACCACTCAATAACACATTCCTTTAACAGCAATGTTACTACCGAAAAAGTAAATAAAAGTATTACTAAAATCGATCAGCTTTTTATAGATCCTCAAAACGTTCCTAACATTTCACCTGACTTGGTAAAAAATATTATTAAAAAAGATCTCAAAACAAAGAAAGCTACGGGTTATGATAAGATATCCAACCAAATATTGAAAAATCTCCCTGAAAATTGTTTGTTGTTTCTAAGTTTTCTTTTCCATAACTGTTGCCTGCTTGGTTATTTTCCCAAAAGATGGAAAGTAGCAAGGATTGTGCCAATTCCTAAACCTAATAAACCACTCACAGAAATATCTTCTTGCCGCCCTATAAGTTTGCTTAGCTGCTTCGGAAAACTATTCGAAAAAATCATCTGTCTAGAAATGACAGAAATCGTTTCATCCAAAAATATTCTACCGCCAGAACAATTTGGCTTTAGAAAAGAATATTCTTCGACACATCAGGTTATGCGATTAACCAAAGACATTAAAAAAGCACTCAAAAATAAAAAATCTGTCGGAATTGTGTCCTTTGACATTGAAAAGGCGTTTGATTGCGTCTGGCATGACGGAATCGTTCATAAGCTCTTAGTAAATGGATTTCCAACCTATCTTGTTAAATTAATACAAAGTTTTCTACGTGAAAGAAAGTTTTTTGTTGAAATTTCACATAGCAAATCTCCATATTACTCTATACAGGCCGGTGTTCCTCAAGGATCTACCCTTTCTCCCTTGCTTTATAATATATATGTATCTGACTTTCCCGTTTTCAGCTTCTGTAAAAGATCATTTTTCGCAGACGATACATGCATCTATAGTATCTCAGAAAACTGCCAACAGATTGTATGTAACCTTCAAAAGGCACTCGACGACATTGAACTCTACTTTTATTCCTGGAAAATCAAAATAAACCCTGTGAAGACTCAAGCTTGTTTCTTTACAAAGAAACGAAAGCAATGTAATCTACCTCAAACAAATCTGTTAGTTGGCAATGCTCCAGTTCAATGGGAAAAAACTATAAAATACTTGGGTATAACTTTAGATAAAACCTTGACCTTTTCTAACCAAGTTTTAGAAAGTATAAAGAAAGCTCAACTTTTAATCAAAATTTTGTATCCACTATTGAACAAAAACTCTCACCTCAGCCTTCAAAATAAATTATTAATATATAAAGTAGTTTTTCTCCCTGCTATGCTTTATGCTTCACCGTGTTGGTATACTTGTACAGATTGTCACTATAAAAAAATACAAATCTGTCAAAACAAAATACTTAAAACGATTTTAAACCTCCCTTGGCATTTCTCAACGATTGGACTACACGAAATTGCAAATATTCCTACAGTAAAAGACAAATGTTCCATAATAAATTCGAACTTCATTAATTTGTTTTATGTTAGTTTTAAGATTTTAGTTTAAGTCTAATGAGTTTTTAAAGTAAAGCCTTTCTCAAAACAAATAACATTTTCCCTAATTATTTCTCCTTTTGTTAAATTTATAGTTGCTAAGAATTTATATTGTTCTCATCTCTATGCCTTAAGTATCTTTTAAGTAATGTATCATTATACTGAATAAATACTGAAGTGGAAAAGGAAAACGTTCTGTAATCATAAATAAAATAATAAACTTTTGATTTGATTCTCTTTTAAAGAGTGCCAATTATTGTAGTTTTTGGTAAACTTTTTTAAAATTGTAATTTTGAATATAGTTTCCAAAACTAAATCCTTATTTATAGAACTTAATCAAAGCGGAATTTAATTAATTATACTTTAGTATACAAAAACTTCAAATCACTCTACAAATAAATAAAAGGCACGACTGGGTCGCACGTACTTACTCCCGTGTGCTAATTCTTTTTAGGTACAGGCGTCTTTTTGACAAAGATTTAATTTTAATGTTTTTTTGACGTGCAACTTCTTTAGACTCGTTGTGGTTTAAAGCTCGAACGAATATGCGTCACGATAAAGGGATAAACTTAAAATATATAGGATTGTTAGCTTTTGCAGTTTTTAGTGTATTATCTTTCCACTTGTTGTTTACTTATTATAATATAATTTGCTAATAGAAAGATATAAAGGACTTTTTTCAGTTCAATTTTCATTTTGAAATTTGAAGAACTGGCATAAAGATTCGTGGGAATCAGCAGTAGGGCAATAATGCTAGGTATAAGGACCTATATAGGTCTCAATAACAATAATTTACTTTTTGAAATCAAATTAATTAAAATAGCTTAATTATGTTTGATGGATCGATAAACGTATGGTGTGGGTAGGTATTAATGGTATTTATTAAGGATATTAGGTACCAATCATAAGGTTGGATAGAAGGTAGGTACTAAAATTAAGATACACATTCCAACTACTATTAAGCGAGTGGGTATAGAGACAATATTAAAAGTTAACACAGTGGTTTTTGAAATTTTTGCATTCAGTAGTAATCGAAGAGTTTTTTTTTATTTGTTAGTTGTTTTTGTGTGTTAAAAATAGGCTTGCTTATTTATTCTGTGTGCTTTTATGATGATGAAATGCTTTAAAATAACGTAAGTATGTATGTGGGTTGTCACCTTCTTTTATTTGACTAATGGCTAGGGCTTAGCCGAGCAATATGAAATAAAATTTTGGGGAAAATTTTTTATGAAATCAAAAAAACACTATTCATAACGTTTTTTGGAAAAAATGTTGTAAGCCATCTTATTTCTTCTGCTGTTTTCTATTTTATGAATTTTTCATTTCAAAATCGTTCGACCAGTTTTTTTTCAAACTGCAAAAGCTAACAATCCTATATATTTTTGTGTTTATCCCTTTGTCGTGACGCATGTTCGTTCGAGCTTCAAACCACAACGATTCTAAATAAGTTGCACGTCAAAAAAACATTAAAATAAAATCTTTGTCAAAAATACGCCTGTACCTAAAAAGGATTAGCACACGGGAGCAAGTACGTGCGACCCAGTCGTGCCTTTTATTTATAAAAGAAACGATAAAATAAGGAAAGACATGAAACATTGCGTCGGTGTTCGAGAGGGGCAATTGTTTTAGCGGCAGTTCTATTTCCTATCAATCTTAACGATCGATTTTGTATTCTATCAAGCAGGTGAAGCGATGTTTGTGAAGCACCTGCCCAGAGGTGAGTTATACTCGAGTTTAGGGCGTATAAACGCTTTATAAATTTTAGCCAGATCAGATGGGGAAAAATACTTCTTACACCGATACAGAAAACTTAGGCACTTAGCAGCATTCTTAGCGATCTCAAATATATGGTAGGTCCAACGGAGGTCGTCAGTCGTTGACACACATACCGAGTGCTAAGAGCTTTTCGGTTTCTTCAACGCCCGAAGGCGAAAGACGTGAATTATCGAACGAATATGAAAAGCTGAGGGTTAGAATAGATTAGAAGTAACAGACAGAAGATCATTTATAAAATATGAGGAAAAGAGTCGGAGACAGAACAGAGCCCTGGGGCACACCAGCATTTATTTTGTAGGAATTAGACTTGAATCCGTCCAATACAACTTGTATTGAGCGGTCCAGAAGATAGCTTCTAATCTAACGAACAAGAGTATCATCAATCCCAAAAGCACGAATTTTCGATAAGAGAGCTTCATTCCAAACTCTATCAAATGCCTTGGAGATATCAAGAGAAATAATCTTACTTTCACCAAAGCGATGTAAAGATTTGCTCCACTGTTCGGTGAGGTATGCCATCAGATCACCAGTGGAACTGTTGCTGCGGAAGCCATACTGACGGTCATGGAGGAGCTTTCGTTCTTCGAGATATTCCTTAATCTGACGGTTAATCAGAGTTTAGAAAGAAGGGATGTCAATGCCATGGGTCGGTAGGAGGAGGGGGAGGATGGGTCAATTTTCTTAGGAACAGGCTGGATAAATGCTGTTTTCCATCTTCTAGGAAAGATTCCAGAAGAGTAGGAGCGATGGAATAGCTTAGGCAGTGGCTTTGCCAGTGTGGAAGAACACCTCTTCAGAAGAATGGGGGTATGCTATCCGGGCCAGCGGATTTGTGTATATCGAGATCTTTGAGAATTCTTGCTACTGTAAGAGTGCCGAAAAAATCTGTCCCATGGAAAAATTTGAATTCTTAAGTACAGGAGGGGCAACGTTGCTGTGAGGCAGCGTAGAGCTGGCAGCGAAATGGGTGGCGAGCAACTTTGCCTTCTCTGAAGAGTAAACACCTGGTTTGTTATTGTCGATGAGCATTGGAACCGAAGATGTTGAGGAGTTTTTAATATTTTTTACAAATGACCAACAATTTTTACAGCCTTTGGGACACTGCAGAATTTTTTGCCGTAATTTTTGGTCATTCAAAAATTTGGTTCTTTCAATAACGGAGTTGCATGAGTTCCTTGCTTGTTTTTGCTTTTTCCGACTTTCCTCTGTAGAGTTTGTAAGATCAATTCTTTCATTCTTTACATTCAGAATTAAACACGAAATTTTCTTTAGGCTTGATGCTTTTTACTCTGTTAGGAATAAAATCACGCATCCCTAGAAGAATCTTATTTGTGATCATTTCAGCACTGGCATCAATGTCACTATTGAGGAAGCATAGTGACCAGTTAAAGTTTCGGAAAAAAATATTCAGGTCGTCCTAGTTGGCTTTCTCGTATTGCCAAACGTTTCTGGTGGGAAGTTTTTCTTTAACTCGATGGGTGGAGGATGAGAAATTAGCTGAAATGACACAATGGTCTGAAGTGCCAAATGGAGAAGTTACACTAATGGTATATTTATCAGGGTGAGAAGTAAGAAACAAGTGAAGTGTATGGACGGCTTGCTCAGCAACATCCGGTATTCGGCACATCATCGATCAGTTAGGTAAGGTTATGTAACCCGGCAAAGAGCTCGACATACCTTCTTTCGGGTGTTGTCAGACCAGAATAGTGGAGACAATTGGAATTGTGTACATTGAGTGCGAAGACAAAGGCAAACAATTTTCGAGATGTATTCAGCCAGCGCATCAAACTCGTTACAAGTCGAATGAAAATAAAACAATAATGAATGACATGCTTGTGGATAGTCAATTTGAGCCACAAGAAGTTAAAGTCCGGTTTGGAACATTGCCCATATTGAGGAAGGCTCTGGCAAGAAATATCATTTCTAACATAGACCACGAGACCATGATGTGAAAAGAGTAGTGGCACCAAGCTGTACCTATGTAGAGCAAATTCTGATAAAACAGTATTTATTCCAACCTGAGTTTCACTTAATGCCAAAACAGCTGGCCTGTATTGAACAGTGTAGACGTACACGTGAAAGAAATTCTTTCTTAAACCGCGAGCATTAGAATACACGACACAAAAATCACTTACCATTTAAAAATACTCACATATTAAACACAACTCTGACTAAGTCGAACTGTGCAGTGAAAATCCAAATTAATTTCTGTAATAAACAAACTATCTTAGGTGTTATGCCCATAAGACAGCTTGCATAAAAAAATCAATTCAAACATTCAGCACAATAGGACAAATTCAGATGACCTTATCCATTTACCGCAAGCATTATATGGTCTTACGATGCTTACAGTAGATAAGAAAGAGGCATTTAAGCACAAAGGTCTTGGGACAGATAAGAGGGTAATTTGCTACGCGAGTTTGTATTTTTTTTATTTTTTTCCTCTTCCAACGACGCGAGTGGATATTATTTTATTCTTTACAGCACACGCGAGGGGTATTTTTTATTTTCTCAAACGAGTGTTTATTATTTTTTTTAAACACTCGCGACAACAATGCGCAAATATTTTTTTTTTTTACTTTTATTTTCAATTATTTGTGCGCGCACCTCGACGTCCGGCCTTGGCGGGCCTAAAATCGACAATATGATAATTAATAGCAAGTTGCGACGAAGGCGTGCATTTCATTTTTGCTTGCGTTTATGGAACTATAAGGCAACTTATGGATTCGTAGACTTTTTTTTCAATTAAAAAAAAAAAAACTTTTTCAATAACTGTGTTTATTTTTCAAAGTAAAAAGTTATTGCGAAATTGATTTTGTATGTATTTATATGTATAGTTAAGTGATATTGAATTTAATCGAATTTAAGCAAGACTTAAAGGGTCAAAATTAATTAGTGTCAAAGCAATATGAATTTAAAAAAATAATTCTAGAATTGATTGCAGAAAACACTTTGCCAATATCTTTTCTAGGGAGTAAAGATTAAAAGATATTATGAAAGTCGTTGAAAATAACAATTTACAATTACGTTATGATAAGTGTTTGTTTATGTATGAGAAAATTACTTATTTGGGATATGAAGAGTCATTTGATGGTATAGGTCCCAATTTGAAAGGTGTTAAAGCAGTTTCCGATTTTCCTATTCCTAAGAATATAAAAAACTTACATTCCTTTCTGGGTCTTGCTTCATACTTTAGGAAATTTATAAAAGATTTTTCAATCCTTTCAAAACCTTTGTATGACTTACTAAATCAAGATTCGAAATTTGTGTTTAGCGAAAAAGAGTTGGCTGTTTTTGAGTTGTTGAAGCAATAGCTTCTTATAGCACCACTACCTAGAGTTTATAACCCTACTGCTGACACAGAACTGCACTTCGATGTAAGTAGCTTAGGATTTGGTGCAGTTTTGTTGCAAAGACAGGAAGATAAACAGTTCCACCCTGTTTTCTTTTTTTCTAAACGAGCTACTATTCAGGAATCCAGGTACCACTCTTATGAGCTGGAAACATTGGCAATTATATCTGCCTTAAGAAGATTTCGGATCTATCTTACTGGGATTCACTTTAAAATAATCACCGATTGTAAGTCACTAACTCTTTCTCTAAGTAAAAAAATATTGAATCCAAGAATCTCGCGATGGGTGCTAGAACTTCAGGACTACGATTATGTCATCATAGAGATGGGCAAACAATGAAACATGTTGACGCCTTGAGTAGGTGTCGTAATGTTCTGATCATTGAGCCTGATTCATTTGAGCACGTCCTTGCAGCCTCACAGCAAAAAGATCCAGTTATAAAGAAAATAGTTAAAATGTTAGAACAAAGAGAAAGCCCTTTATATGAGTAAGTCATTGGCCTAGTATACCGTAAGATTGATAAAAAACAATTTTTGTATGTTCCATTTCAAATGGAACGAAATGTCATACAAACGCATCATGACGCATTATGTCACCTATGAGTTGAGAAGTGTTTTAATTTTCTAAAGAAGACATATTGGTTTCCCGCAATGAAAGTTAAAATAAAAAAATATATAAATAGCTTTCTTAAATGCATTAATTTTTCTCTATCGTATGGAAATAAAGAAGCAGTTTTACATTGTATCTCAAAAGGTAATAATCATGTTGATCACTTCGGACCACAACCATCTTCTGGTCGAAGCTGTAGAAAATATATATTTTTTGGTAATTGACGGATTTTCAAAGTTTACAAAACTTTATGCAATCAAGACCAAGAGCACTAGGAAAGTAGTTCAGAGCCTAGAAATATATTTTTCGTCTTACAGTAAGCCAACGCGATTAACCTCAGACAGAGGCAGTTGCTTCACTTCTGATGAGTTTCGGATGTTTTGTGAAAGGTATGATGTTCAACACATTAAAATCGCTATGAGTTCACCTCAGTCCAACGGTCAGGTGGAACGAGTAAACAGGTGTCTTACTCCAATGCTTTCGGCAGCTTGAAGTTTATTTATTTATTTATTTATTTGACTATAACTACAGATACATAATTGATCACAGTTATTTGGATTATACAAATAATATTACATTTACATAACTAGTGACGATTTAAATTGAATAAAAGTATAATTTGTTTAAATTTCAATGAAGTAAGATTAAAATCTACGAAGGAATTATAATTATTGAACTGTTTACATAAGAGAGAGAACGGTTCATTATTTAAGTAGTTTAAAGTAGTTTCATGTGTTCGCAAAATTATATAATTTCGACTTGGACGGAATGGCACATTTAATTTTATTAAGGAAAGCAAATAAGGAGAATTTATATCACCGTTTAAAAGTTTAAATATGAATGCAGCATTGAGTGATGACCTCCTATCCTCGAGCGTATTAAGACCAATCAGTAAAAGTCGCGAACGATATGGTGGAAGATGGTGATGATTATCCCAGTTAAGATGACGGAGAGCAAATAATAGAAACTGTTTTTGAATGGATTCAATGCGGGCAATGTGACAGGAGTAATATGGGCACCAAACTTGGCAACCATATTCCAAGATCGAACGAACCAGTCCCACAAACAGGCTCTTTGTCACATAAGGGTCGTTGAATTCTTTTGACCATCGTTTAATCAGTCCTAGACGAACAGAAGCTTTTGAAGTTATAGAGTCGATGTGCATTCTGAAGTCTAATTTTGAATCAAATATTACTCCCAAGTCTATAAAATAATTAACTCTTTCAAGTTTTGAATTATTTATAGAGTATTCTTTAAAGAAAACATTTTTAACTCTAGCGAAGGTCATTACTTTGCATTTCTTAGAGTTCAGTGTGAGATAATTCTTATTACACCATTCCTGCAAATGATCAATATCAGATTGCAGTTGAAGGTAATCAGCATTATTTTTATATGAATATGAAATTTTCGCATCGTCAGCATAGAGATGTATATCACAGTATTTTATCACAGAGGGTAAATCATTTATAAAAATTACGAATAACAGGGGTCCCAGGTGGCTTCCTTGAGGCACGCCAGACTTGACATCTATTGCGTTGGATAAATGAGACTTGAACTTAACATATTGAGTACGAGATGATAAATAACTTGCAATCGCAATTGCACAAGTTTTGGGGACCAGCCGAAAAGTGAAAGTTTTCTAACAAGCAGCTGATGATTAAGTTGATCGAAGGCTTTGGAGAAGTCAGTGTATATTACATCCGTTTGATGACCATTCATGATTCCTTTTGTTATGCATGATGTAATTTCCAACAGATTTGTAATGGTAGATTCGCCCTTGACGAATCCATGCTTTCTGTCCGATAGATGCGATTTTACACCATGTATCAACTCATGGACTATTATAGATTCCATCATCTTGGGAATAACGCTGAGTTTTGTTATACCTCGGTAGTCACGCATGTTGCATCGGCTTCCTGATTTAAAAAGTGGAATTATAAATGTAGACTTCCAAGCATACGGGAAAACGGAAGACGACAAAGATAGGTTAAACAAATAACATAAAGCACTAGCCAAGGAATGACAGCAGTTTATTAAAACACAGGAAGGAACATTATCAGGTCCAGTAGAAAATGAATATGTTAGCTTCTTTATTGCACTTGTCACATCGTTTTCTTGAATAAATGGCAAGTCATTTGTAATGCTCATGTTAGAGGTAATTTGATGCAGCCCAGCCAACCCATTATTACATTTGTAGATGCCTTTAAACATTTCTGCAAACATATCACAGATCATTACCTCATCATTTGAAGAAATTTGATCCAAATTCATATAGGACGGGAATTCAGCTATTTTTCTCTTATTTTTAACAAATTTCCAAAAAGATGAAGGATTCCGTAATAGGTTAGCTTTCATAGATATTATGTAGTTTTTATATGCAGCCCTTGATTTGACTTGGAATTCTCTTCTTATTCTGCTGAGCAGTGGAAACCGTAAACTTGAATTTGAGCTTGTTGTGGAGTTTGTTTTTTTTTTGTTTTTAAGCCTTTTAAGGAAAGGTGTGAGCCAAGGAACACAATTATCAACAATTTTGATGCGGCGACAAGGTATTGTTTTCAAAAAGCTGTTGTACAATATTTCATAGAAAGTATCAGTTGCTTTACTAGCATCCATATTAAAAAAGACACTATCCCAGTGAAATTGAGAAAGTTCCATATTGAGTTTTTCAAAATCAGTTTTCTTGAAGTCAAATTCATAGCCATGATCGTATTGACTAGCACAAACGGAGGTCGGCATTACCATTAAAACTTCAAAGCAAGGGTGAAATCTAACATCATCCAATAAAGGGCATGATCTTTGCACCGTTAAGCCATTAACATCATCCGTAAACACGAGGTCGAGAAAATTACCTCTTTCATTTTTAAACGGGTTAACTTGATTTAAGGCTAAAGAGCACATTGAGTCCACAAAAGAAATACTCGTTTCTGATGTCAACGATGTAGGTGACAAAAATGTGTCATCTTCTTGAAGAACGTCCCATTCAATGTCTGGTAAATTAAAATCACCAACAAGTTGTAACCGATCGTTGGGATTCATCAGGGAAACGACGTGCTTAATGTTTATAACACATTGATCGTAAAGTTCACAATGCATTTTTGGTGGAATGTAGACACAGACTATAAAAAGTTGGAAAGTTTTGAGGAGAGTTGTAACACATACCATTTCTACGCTTATTGAGGGCATAGAGACAATTTTACAGTTGTAGCAATTTCTAATGGCAATTAGAAATCCACCACCAGACTTTTTACTGCTAGTTAAGAAAGACCGATCTGACCGAAATATTTGATACGAACTACATAGTATTTCATTGTCCAAAATAGACTTATCTAACCATGTTTCACTTAAAAGTATTGCATCATAGTTAAACCCAAGACTTGAAGCAAACATTGATTTTAGTTTTGTCTTCAATCCTCCAATATTTTGGTAGAACATTGAGAAATAACTCATTGAGTATTTTGTACATTTGACCTCTTTTTGGCTACAGTAGGTCGCTTCCGAAAAGGGTGAGCTATTGAGTTTACCGGCCAGAATTTCTCATCATTTAATAATTTAAAAATATCATTATTACGCTTTACATCAATAATGAAGGAGGAGTAGTTCCGATCTACATTCAGCTTCATTTTGCGAATGTTAAGACAAGATGAGTCTTAATTTGGTGATTTTTTTAGTAAATAAGACCATATCATTGACTCACTAGGTGTTTGTTGAAAATTTGAAATAAAAATTTGAAAAGGTCTTTCCATAGCAACGAGATCAAGTTCCTCTGCGGTTCTTTCTCCCCCCACTGCGGAAGTTGAGGGCAACAGTTCAATACCATCAGATAAGGATCCTGCCGGGTCAGAAATCCTCTCATCCGTAATGGAAGCTATTGAGGAAACCGGTGGGCCAGTAAACTCATCATTGGATTGAACTGTTGGTTGTTTCTGAGGTTTTTTTGATACGGCTACCAATTTATCGTTCTCAGCTTGGGGTTTCGGACCTGAACGGAGAGTTCTAGGTTGCAACAAAGATGGTGACGACGAAGATTTCTCCAAGACTTGAGGTTCCCGGTGATCATTTTGTTGCTGAAGAATTTTTTCCGTTGGGTTATTACATCGATCCGATCGACTTTCATTTGAAAGCGGTGAAGGCGTCAGCAAAATCAATGGTACTTGAACTTCAGGATTTATTTGCGGACTTTCAATGGCCTTAAAACTTTCAATCATTCAATGCTGGCTAAGGAGAGTGAAGTTGAACCTAATGACTGGAAGAAATATGTTTCTAAAATTGAGTTTGCTATTAACAACACCATTAATAAAAGCACGGGCTTAAGTCCAAGCATGTTGCTTTTCGGAATTTCACAAAAAGGTATCATATGCGACAGGATCAAACAGTTTTTAGAACAAAATATTTTAGTTGATGAGCCAAGAAACTTAAAATTGTTGAGAAGGGAAGCAAGTAAAAATACTGTTCAAAGTCAAAATGCTAACAAGAGATATTACGATAAACATCATAAAAAACCCCACGAATATAATGTCGGTGACTTTGTCATGGTTAAAAATGTTGTAACAACTCCGGGTGTGGATACAAAACTTCTGGCCAAGTTTAAAGGACCATTTAAAATAATTAAAAAACTTAAAAATGATCGTTATCTTATCAAAGATTTGGAAAATCTTCAAATTTCACGCGTTGCATATGAAGGGGTTGCATGCCCCGAGAACATGAAACCATACGTTCTTACATAAAGTCATATAAGTATATATATATGAATATGAATCAAGAAAATCGAAGGAAGACTCACATTAAGAATACCGTGTTGGGTGCATAAAGCAAAACCAAATTAGCTGGTGTTTCTATGTAAAAATAAGATGATCTTAAAACCCAAATCAAGAGGCAATAAAATGCCACGCTTCGGAAGGAGTAATTCACTTGTAGCGGGAGATCATTTATACAAAATTGAGAATAGCAGCGGACCAAGAATTGACCCCTATGGAACTCCTGACAAGAGTTTTAATGGATGTGATATTTTTTCACTCATATCTACAGCTTGACTTCTTCCACTGAATTATAAACAAATCATATAATAAACATACTCTGTTCTTTTAGCTTTGATATAAGCAATCCATGGTTGACTGTATCAAAGGCTTTTGATAAATCCAAGAGCACAAGAAACGATACCAGATCACTATCCATTGCCGTTTTTATATCGTCTGAAACTTTAAAAATTGCTGATATGCAGCTATGGTTTGTTCTAAAACCCGATTGTTACTTGCTCAAAAGCTTATTGACGTTTAAGAAAGTAGAGATTTGGTTATGCAGGATTTTTCAAATTCTTTTAAAAGAAAGGGTTGTAAGAGATTTCTAATTAAAATGTGCTTAAATGTGTCACCTTAATTATATCCTATTTATTCAGAGAACACAGACCACCCTGTCTAGATAATGTCTCTCGTATACTTTTAGTATATACATAAGTGCATTATGTAAATGAAACAATTTCTAGTTGTTTTATCGAATGATTGATTACTTTCACCGTTTATTTAAAAGCATTTCTTATCTAGGTTTGTTAAGAGTGAGATGTAATAAAGCCATCATAGAGTCAAGACGCATATTTTTAATTCTTTTATGATTTTTGTTTAAGTTTCTTTTGCATGTTATTTTAGTATTGCATCTTAATTGAAAAGTTCTCACAAGTTTGACAAAATATAATACCATAGGTAGAGAGTTTGTATGCTTAAAAGAGTACAGCAGTCAATTGTTATATCATATAGTAGCAATAACTCGTAATAATCTTGGAGCTATAGACAGATTTCCACGACCAAGTTCCTCTCAAACGATAATTGGTGAATAGCACCAGGGAATAGTATTATAAAATCTCGTGAACGTCAGCTGCGGTTCCGTTGGTGGGATGGTGCGTGGTAGCCTCCCACGTCAAACCATAGATTGTCCATCATCTTGAAAAAAAAGAAAAGTCAGCTGGCTCTAACAATGCGGATTATGTGTAAATTGCATGCTTGAAATTGCAAAAAAAAGTACTTTCAGTGATTTCCTCTCAGCTTAAATTAAGACTGATGGTAGCTTATACGCAACTATAAATGAATATAAATGTCAGCTGGCTGTATCTCGGTATAAAGACCGTCAGCTGATATTTTGAATGTTAAAACGCTCATCCTACCCATGGAACCGCAGCTGACGTTCACGAGGTTTTATAATAATATTCCCTGATGCGTTTCACCAATTATTACTTGAGAGGAAATGATTGACCAAATTTTCACCTGGCTCCCGACTATAAGCATTTGACGGCTTTCGATGAAAAATTTAACATGGAAGCTCCTTTATACGTTAATCCTTCAAACGATGTATAATTAGTTGATAGCAATATTTCCCTGAATACATTAAATTATGGGTAGCTTGATTCTTACTGCAGAAGAAGTTGAAGAGGAGTTGGTTGAGTTGAATTCAGACAAAAAGCAAGGCATGGATGGATTTCCTCCTGTTATCTTTAAAAATTGTGCTCAGGCTAATGCTTTTCCAGTATCTTTAACCGTTCTCTTGAGTTAGGAGTATTTCTCGATGATTAGAAATACTCTTTTTTAATTCCCATTCATAAGTCTGGTTCAAAAAATGATGTTACCAATTATAGACCGATTTGTAAAATATCTACCATTCCTAAGCTTTTTGAAAACTTAATTTACAAAAAACTTATAGGGCTATCTAAAGAAATCATTTCACCGTTGCAACATGGTTTTATTACCGGAAGATCTACGAACACAAACCTGGCAATTTTTTTAAATTTTGTTCTGTGTGCACTGGAGAATGGTCTAATATGTGAAGTAATCTACACGGATTTTGCGAAAGCGTTTGACAGGGTTGATCACAATATACTTCTTAGGAAACTTCAAAGATATGGTTTTCACTAAAATTTTTTGAAATGGATTAAGTCGTATCTTTGTGGACGTACACAATTTGTTCGCCTAGACAATAAATTGTCTGGTGCTATCGAGGTTACTTCGGGTGTTCCCAAAGGAAGCCATCTTGCACCTGTTATTTGTCAATGATATTCCTGATGTTTTCATGTATTCCAATTGTCTGATGTATGCTGATGACTTAAAACTGTTTTGTGTTGTGAAAGATATATCTGACTGTTTAAAATTACAAAAGGATCTGTTCAATCTTTCTGTGTGGAGTGAAAAGAACAATTTACATTTGAACGCCTCTAAGTGTCAAAGCTTAACTTTTTGTCGTCGCTTGTCACCATTAAACTTTCAATATAATATAAATGATATACCTCTTGCTAAAATTCCTGAAAAAAAAGATTTAGGTGTCATATTTGATGTAAAGTTTAGTTTTAATAGCCATGTAGACTACATTGATCCAGTTCTATGTTAGGTTTTATAACTAGAAACTCAAAAGAATTTAAAGATCCTTTTACAATTAAATGTTTGTACCTCTCTTATGTAAGATTAGCCCTGGAATATTGCTCTGTTATTTAGAACCCTTTTTATTCCATTCATTCTAAAAGGATAGAAAATGTTCAAAAACGTCTTACCAGATACTTATTTCATCTACTACGATGGAATATCCCCAGTCCTTCTTATGATACTCGTTGTTTGCTCTTTGGTTTACTAAGTCTGAAAATGCGTCGAAAATATTTTGATATCATGTTTATTAGAGATATTTTGAACTAACTATAAAATTAATTGCCTTGTTTTACTAGATTTGATTGGCTTTAATTGCCCGGCACATACCTTGAGAACTTATAACACCTTTTATGTTCCCCGCCACAGGGTTAATTATGGTCTAAATGAACCGATCTCACGTTGCTTAAGGCAGGCCAACTCAGTATCTACTAACAATAAATTTGATTTCTTCCAATTTATAAAAAGAGATACTTTCAAAACTTATTTATTAGCTGAATTAAAATTCGGAAAATGATTATTGTAATTTATTATTTGTTATTGTCAAATGGGGTAATAGGAATCGTGTGGAGTTTAATGCCATTGTCCATGAACGATACTTGCATAGAAAAAAACGAAAAGCTCTTAGTACTCGGTATGTTTGTCAACAACGATCTCCGCTGGAACGACCATATATTTGAGATCTGATCTGGCTACAATTTATAAAGCGAAATAGAACTGCCGCTGAAACAATTTCCCCTCTCAAACATCGACGCAATGTTTCATGTCCTTCCTTATTTTATCGTTTCTTTTATAAAAACTGTTCACTCGAAGTAGCCAGCTGCATTTCTCCCGTAATACTCGTCTCGCAAGGAATGCTCATCAGTTCACCCTTGAGCCCAATTTCGGACGTGCTGTGAAATATAGGGATTCTTTTTTTAGTCGAACATCACGAGATTTTCCCTTCCCATTTTCATCTGCAAACAATCAAAACCAATGTTAATCGACACCTCCTATCTCTCCCCTCCCTATCTTCCTAATGCCGGGCAGTGTGTTCTACATTAAAAGGGAAACAAATAGACCCTTGTGCGCGCGTTAATTATAAAAAAAAGTAAAAAAAAATCGTTCTAAAATACATATACATGTGTTTGACGGTTTAAAGTTTGATATGGACAACATAAATGCTTCTGTGCCTCAGGACATCCCACACATCACCACATCACTAAACTAACTGGATAGAATCCAGAATAAAGTTTTAAAACTTATTGCAATGAGAACTATTGTGGAATCATAATGGAATTTTTCATGTCTTCCTCTATTTTGTATTTGTATTTAATTTTATTCATTCAATCTTAAATTTATATAAATATACAATTCCTTAATAAAATAAGAATAATAGTGTACATTTTTACTTGCGATTATAGGGACTATAAGGCAAGTTATGCATTCGTAAAAAAAAAAAAAATTCTAACAATCAAACATGATATTACGATGATAGAGAAGTCAAAAAAAGTGGGTCCGGAAATTCCGTCCGTCTGTCTGTCTGTCTGTCCGTATCGATATCTACAGCCTAAACGGTTGGGCCGATTTGATTCAAACTTGGTATATAGTATTTTTAGAGTGCTCTACCCGACAGTTTTTGGAATTGGCATTCTAGCTCCAAAACTAACGGTACCTGCCATATAACTTTTATAAAAAAAACTTATTTTTCTCGAAAACGGCTCCTACGATTTTGAATAAACTTTCAGAATGATGTTTTCTGTGCAAAATATATCTTCTAATTTTAATGGATTTTTCAGAAAAAGTTTTATAACGGTACCTCCCATATGACCGGTTTTTTAAAATCAGACTTTCTCGTTAACTAATTGACGGATTTTGATGAAATTTTCAAAATATGTAGTGTTTTATGATTTAAATAATATTGCTTATCAAAATTTTCAAAAACATTTTTTTTTTAATTTTAATAATTTTTTTAAAAAAATATTTTGTTTTTTGAATATTTTGAAAACGGATCTATAGATTTTTTTTTAAATTTTTCTCCTAGTATAAACTATAGATTTCTTAAAATTGACATACTAAAAAAAATTTTAAAATATGTTTTCGAAAAGTTTTTCAAAAAAAACATTTTTTTGAAAAAACTGGTCAAACGATTTTGAAATGAAAAATTCATAAAATAGAAAACAGCAAAAGAAATAAGATGGCTTACAAAATTTTTTCCAAAAAACGTTATGAGTAGTGTTTTTTTGAATTCATAAATTTTTTTCCCCAACATTTTATTTCATATTGCTCGGCTAAGCCCTAGCCAAGCCATTAGTCAAATAAAAGAAACCTACATTACATAAATACTTACGTATTTTAAAGTATTTTTCATCATCATAAAAGCACAGAATAAATAAGGAAGCCTTTTATAAACACACAAAAACAACAAACAAATAAAAAAAACTATTCGATTACTACTGAATGCAAAAATTTCAATCGAGAAAACAAAAGTTTACACCTTCCTATAAATAAACAAAACCAGTGTGTTAACTTTTAATATTGTCTCTATACCTACTGGCTTAACAGTAGTTGGAACACGTATCTTAATTTTAGTACCTACCTTCCTTCCAACCTTATTATAGGTACCTAAATCCTTTATAAATTCCATTGGTCCCATATTGGGACGTATGAAGGTCCCTTTACCTAGCATTATTGCCATACTGCTGATTCCGACGAATCTTTATGCCAGTTGTTCAAATTTTTCCATACCAAAATGAAAATTTAACTGAAAAAAGTCCTTTGTATCTTTCTATTAGCAAATTATATTATAAACAGTAAGCAGCAAGTGGAAAGATAATACTACACTAAAAAACTGCAAAAGCTAACAATCCTATATATTTATGTGTTTATCCCTTTGTCGTGACGCATGTTCGTTCGAGCTTCACCCCAAAACGATTCTAAGGAAGTTGCACGTCATACAAAAAATATTAAAATAAAATCTTTGTCAAAAAGACGCCTGCACTTAAAAAGGATTAGCACATAAGAGCAAGTACGTGCGACCCAGTCGTGCCTTTTATTTAACTAGGTAGTTAGCGATGAATGACACATCAAATTTAAAAATTCATTAATAACTGATGTGGGGTGACAATCAGTAATTTAAGTAACAAGAATAAAATAATAATATTATAGAAAAGAAGAGCTTGCTTGCTTGCTAGCAACTTTATAGAAAAAATATAGTAGGAACTATTTATTTTTGAACATTACAACAATATTTACAAAAAAATTATTGTTTTTTGATTACATTATTTTAAAACTAAATTAATGATTCAATGCCATCAAAATTTAATGTGAATAACCAGTCTTTAGTCTTTTTGATAAAGGTTGAAAATCGAAGAGTTTCTCTAATTGATAAGGGCAATTTATTAAAAATATTTGGTGCTGAGTATGTAAAAAAATGGTTGAAATGTGTTCTGTAAGCAAAAGGAACATTGACTAAAGTCATATTGTTTACACGTAAGTTGTACATTTGATAACTCCTACTAGAAATATTTCCGCTTTGTTTAAAATATTCTCTTAATACTTTGAAAACATATAAATGTCTCATTGGCAGAATTTGCGATCTTTTAACTAAATTTTTCTGAGCTGTTAATAGAGGTGTAAAAGTATTTGCATAAGATCCACCCCAACTACTAATACCATATTGTAACTTCGAGTTTGCAAGAGCAAAATAGATCATTTTTAAAACTTTTTCGGAGCAAAAGAGTTTTATTAAATAAGCAAATAATGTTTTACCATTTGAATATGATCTTTCCAGTTCAGGTTGTAGTCAATTATAACTCCTAAGTACTTGAACTGATGAACTACTTCCACCTTTAAAAGCAATTTTTTGAACATTGATAATTGGCTTCAAAATTACTTATTCCACACTTATGAATCGGTAATGAATAAAATAAAACACATCAACTTTGTTTTTTCACTTATAACTAATTTGTAAATAAGTAAACCACTGCCTTAAGATTTCAAGATCATTTTCAATATTGGCAATGCTATCAAAGACAGTGTTTGATGAATATGTGAATACTATATAGTCAGCAAAAGCAGTTGAAATACCTTTTAATTTTAGTTTGAAAATGTAGTTTATATAAATTAAGAAAAACAAAGGGCCAAGCACCATTTTTAAGCAGTCTTGTTTCACTAAACATTCCATTGGTGTTGACTCTTTGTTTTCTATTTTTTAACTAAGAGTTTAGCAAATTGAAAAAACTACCGCGAAAACCCGCATTATAAAGTTTGATTAGTAAAAGTTCATGGTTGAATAGATTGAAAGCTTTAGTAATATCAATAAACAGGCCCATAGTTTTCTTCTTGCCATTCAAACTTCCATACAGTTGATTACAAACTCTTAAGATAGCATCTTCTGTTGACAAACCAGCTCTGAAACCAAATTGATTATTACAGAAAATTTAAACTTTTCCAAGAATGACAAAATTCGCACTTTGATTAGTTTCTCAAAAATTTTTGAAAAAGTTGAAAGTAGTGAAATGGGTCTATAATTAGATATAAGTTTTCTCTTTCCTTTTTTAAAGAGCGGTTTCACTTCAGCACATTTAAAATGATCTGGAAAACAACCAGTTTCAACACATTTATAAAATACCGGTTTTATTCATAATAAATTCTCATTTGAAGTAGCCAGTTGCATTTTTCTCCTCTTAAAAATGCATCAGTGACATCTATCCCGCCAGGAATACTTATCAGTTCCCTTTTGATCCAAATATCGCACGAAGCAACAAACATATAGACTTTTCTTTTGCCGCACAACATGAATTTCGGATTTTATCATGCAGATTAACAAACATTCTAAACCAATGTTCTTTAGAGTTTCAACAATTTATTGAATAATAAAGAGTTAATTAAGTTAATATTTAAGCTGTCTTTAAGACTTATTTTTTTTTTGTATGATGTGAAGTCAAGAAATGGATTCCTGTAGCTTATATTTTAAATAGATAAAAAGGACTAAAAATGGCTAGTGTGTCGGACTGTAAAGACTAAGACGAAATGGTTCTGTCTCGATTCCTCGCCAGAATTTCTTTTTCTAGGGTACTATCTCTGGCGATAATATGATAAATCCTCCAAGAGTAAGCTTTCTTTCGAAAAAATGCATCTCAATGCTGTTCGGTAGAACATAAAAAAAAAACTAACCTACTTGAGTTTTTACATTTTATTATAAATACTAACTGACAAACAAATAAAACAGAAAAATAACTTTGGTAAACATATTTAACATCAAATAACATAAAAAAACGATAACATTTAAACAACTTCATATTATAATTAATTATAAAAATAAGAATTTTTAATTGAAGATAATTTAGATTTTTTTGCTCTTTTAGTAAGGACTTTCAGTAGTTGCCCTTGACTGACGTCATCGTTGTAATCTGAATCATAGATGTCCCCTTCAGAGCCATCTATTGACATATCGGAGTCCCAACTACACCAACCGCTGGAACAATCTTCTTTGGATTTATGTGCACTCGCAAAAGATAGCTTCATAACCGCGTTTTCAGTTGTCTTCTTAGATAAAGTCCTTCTTCGTCGTTGTGCGAAACACGTTTCCTTTGAGTTGATTTCTTTTTTAACTGATGGAGCCTTCTTAGTTGGCTCTTCATTACCGTTGGTCCGATTCTTAGCTGACAATCTCTTCGGAGGTTCTGCACAGCAACTTTCACCAGAAGTAGACATATTGGGCATTGGGCTTTTGGCTAGGCTCTTCTTCCTGGGTTCAATAGTGCTTTTGTCACAAGTTATTTTCTTTTTAGCTGGAAGTGGGAGGTTGGTGATAGACTTTAATTTCTTGCTAGATTGATCCGCTTCCACAGTCTTAGCTGGGAGTGTCTTACCTTGAGTTGACTTTTTTACAGGTGAGTCAATAGGATAACTACTTATGTCACATGATAGCTTTTTTGCTGTAGCAACTTTCTTGGCGGAGGCATGAGTTTTCGTAGTCTTTGAATTAGCCTCAGACTGTTGTTTTATTTCTTTAGTTAAAGTTGGTTTAACGACAGGTGTCGGGACAGGCATTTTACAAAATTAATTTTAAGACACAAATTTGTAAAACCAAAGAGAAATTATGACAAATTTTCCTTATAAGATCAAAAAATTTTGACAATATGTATAGATATACATTTGAACTAAACACATTCTTTCAACACAATTTGATTAGAACCGGTTTTATGTGTTTGCATTTGGAAGCTACAGTCTACAAAAGTTAGAGGATAACAATCGATTTTATCGATATTTTAAAACTTGTATCGATTTTGTAAAAAAGAGCGTCAGTTGTCGAGGCTTAAAAGCTTTTTACAGAATTAAAGCACGGTTGACACTATTTTTAATCGTACCAATCTTCAAATTGTATGTGATGGAATGGAATAGGATAATCATTAATTTCAAAAACGGCCACTGTTACATAAGAGGTAAGTAGGTTTTAATTGATTTTGGTGAATAGTTAAGTTTAGGTTGAATATAACCCTTCGTTTGGTGAACGCCTATTTTTGCTTTCTTGGCTTTATTTAAAATGTTACATTTGCTTGTTTTTAATCGCAAGTTCTTAGACTATTAATTCACTTCACCAAAATTTTGAACTAGTTTTATCAAGTACAATATTAATGTCAGAACCACAATTATCCTAATTAAACAAAAATTTCATTGTTTATACTTTAAGGTTTCTTTTTGAAAACTTTGTACAAATCGCGTTTGTTGGTACAGCAAACGACTTTTTACTTGACACGACTGGGTCGCACCTACTTGCTCTAATGTGATAAACCACATTAGAAGACAAATATTTGACAGAAACAGTACTAATTATTATTTATATAACATAGATAAGTAAGTTATAAACTTATAAAGTGTCAAAACCACAACCCGTAACGGTTTCTACGTAAAATGGAGTATGGCATCACACGTCTTTATTAATGAATTTATAAAAAAGTTTTTCGAATAAAATTTGGAATGGTTTTGAGCAGTATTAACCGTGTTGGGGCCCTGAGGCAATGCAGTCCCCAGGTCCTTTTTCAGACGTTTTCTTATTTTTTTTGTTTATTTTCGAGCTTAGAGCATATATCCATGGAGTTTGACAAACATTCAATAGTTAATTTAAAAATTTGATTTAGTTGAAAGTTTTCCATGATAATTTGGAGAATGGTTACTCTGGGATGAGGCGACAGAATTAATATGAAAATGTTTAAAATCCCCATACAAAAATTAGTCTGTCCATTTCTTTCACTTTTTTCTCCCAGAGTGCATATTCAATGCGTTCCGAAATGTCAAACCAATGTAAAGTAAGTATTTATATGCAAAGCATCAAGGCTGCGTTGAAGATGCGCAGTAAAAGTGTGATTCGGCCTCATTAAAATTTTTGTATCTGCATTTTGGAACTCAGCCATGCTGATGCACATTGTTTTTTACTTGCAATTATAGGAACTATAATGCAAGTTTTGCATTCGTGCAGATTAAAAATTTAGAGATAACAATCAAACATGACATTACGATGATAGAGAAACATATTTGAGTTACTGACAAATTTCTGTCCGTCTGTCTGTCTGTCTGTCTCTACGGATGTATTTTGGACTGCAGCCTGTCTTAAAATTTTGAACTTAAGGGGAGTTTTTTTCAATTTTTTTTAAGCTCAAAAATTAACCGTACCTGTCATATAACCGTTATAAAAAAGCGTATTTTTCTTGAAAACGGCTCCAAGAATTTTTATAAAAAAAAATCAGTATACTACTGTAGGTATGCATTATATTTTGGTGAAAAAATAAATAAATATGGTGGGCTAAAAACGGTACCTCCCATAGGACCGTTTTTTTTTTCTTCAACTTTCTCAATTACTGCTGATCCGATTACAATCAAAATTGATATTCAAGAAGATGTAATTTTGCATTAATGTTTTTTGGAAAACTTTTTTTTTGTATTAAAAAAAAAATTATTTATTTTTTGAAAAATCAATATTTTGAAAAAGGGTAAGTGATTTTTTTTTAATTTTGTTTTTAAATGTACGTTATTTCTGTGCTTAAGTTTGTATTTTTGAATTATTTTTTAAATGTTTATAAAAAAAAGTTGGTAAAAAACCATTTTATTTAAAAACGGCTCCTACAATTTAAAAAAAAATTCTCACTTTTTTACATTTCCTAAAGAAATATAACGGCATTTAAATTTCGTGTTGTTCGGCTAAAAAAAAAATCCCTATATTTCACAGTACTTCCGAAATTGGGCTCAAGGGTGAACTGATGAGCATTCCTTGCGTGACGAGTATTACGGGAAAAATTTGAAGGGGAGGAATGCAGCTGGCTACTTCGAGTGAAAATTTGTTTTATAAAATAAACGATAAAATAAGGAAACACATGAAACATTGCGTCGGTGTTCTAGGGGCAATTGTTTCAGCGGCAGTTCTATTTCCTATCAATCTAATCAATAAGGGTGTTGATCTTAAGCTCGCCAAGGCCGGACGTGAGGTGCGCGCATAAATAACGAAAATGAAAAAGTCGAACAAAAAAAATTTGCGCATTGTTGGCGCGAGTGTTAAAATAATACGCAAGCGTTTGAGAAAATAATAAAATACCCCTCGCGTGTGCTGTAAGGAATAAAATAATACCCACTCGCATCGCTGGAAGCAAGAAAAAATACCCACTTTCGTTGTGGAAGAAAATATAATACACACTCGTGTTGCAAATACATCCTCTTATATTATGTCCCATGACATTTTTGCTTAACTGCCTCTTTCTTATCTACAGTAGGCATCGTACGACCCTTCAATGCTTGCGGTAAATAAATAAGGTCATCTGAATTTTTCCTATTGTGCTGGATGTTTAAATAGATTTTTTGTATGCAAGCTGTCTTATGGGCATAACACCTAAGACAGTTTGTTTATAAGGGAAATTAATTTGGACTTTTGCCGCACAGTTCGACATTGTCAGAGCTGTGTTTTGAATGTAAGTACATATATTTTAACGGTAAGTGATTTTTTTGTCATGTTTTCTAATGTTCGCGGTTTAAGAAAGAATTACTTTCACGTGTACGTCTACACTGTTCAATACAGACCAGCTGTTTTGGCATTAAGTGAAACTCAGGTAGGAGTAAATACTCATTTATAAGAATTTGCCCTACATGGGTATAGCTTGGTGCCACTTCTTTTTTCTCATCATGGTCTCGTCCTCTATGTTAAAAATGATATTGCTTGCCACAGCCTTCCTAAATACGGGCAATGTTCCAACATGGACTTTAACTTCTTGTGGTCAAATTCAATGTCCGCAAACATGTCATTCATTACTGTTTTATTTACAGAAGTCCAAATCTCGACAGTAATTCGACTTGTAACGAGTTTGATGCGCTGTCTGGTTCCATCTCGAAAATTGTTTCCCTTTGTCCTCGCACTTAAATCTTTATTTTCGTATCTCAACGTAGAGTCGAGCTATTGGAAAAAAAAAACAAATTTAGCTTTTATTCCAAGATGGCGGCGAAAGCTCATAGGAAATCTTGGTCGACAATTTCAAGTAAAGCTTTTTTGAGCCCCCTCTACAACATATTCAAAAATCAGATTTTTCCCTTCACTTGCATTTATATGCCCTTTTTTCCGACGTAATGACTGGACTACAACTATTCTGGTCAAACAACACCCGAAGGAAGGTATGTCAAGCTCTTTGCCGGTTTAAATCATCTTACCCAACTGATCGATGTGCCAACGCGTATACCGGATGTTGCTGGGCAAGCCGCCCATATTCTTGACTTGTTTCTTACTTCTCACCCTGATAAGTATACCATAAGTGTAACTTCTCCATTTGGAACTTCGGGCCATTGTGTCGTTTCAGACAATTTCTCGTTTTCCACGCATCCAGTTAAAGAATATCTTCCCACCAGGACCGATTGGTAATACGAGAAAGCCAACTGCGACGGCCTGAATATTTTTTAATTTTAAATAACAAACATTATAATAAAATATGATAGTTATATAAGATATGATAGGGTTCCTAATATGACAGAACACACAACAAGTGAGTTCAGCAATTAACACACTAATTATTTATGTGTAAGGAAAAATGTAATACAATGAACGATTGATAATTAAAATGAAGTAAGTTAAGAACGTGCCATAGCTATGGCTGGTCACACAGATTTCCTTTCAACCGTCGAATGATCTCATCCTGCTGCTTAATTGACCAGCTTGTCTTTGGCCTGGAGTTTCCTATATTCGACACTTGGCGTTGGCGTACCATTGTGCGACCAGAGTCGCCACAGCTACTCCCCCCTGAGAAACTTTCCCCAGAACGTTTAAAAGTAACTCGCCGACGGCAGTTGTGAGTGCGTAACGTTGGACCCATGGATGATGTCCACTGATGTGATTGAAGTTGAACAGGTGACCTTGGAGGAGACCGACTGTCCGATGGACTGCACCTGTGAATAGATGATGAGTTTGAGGCGGTGTCTGAGAATTTTCAGGTTGAGGAGTAGGTTCAAAGGTAGAAGGTTCAGGCTGTGATGTTTTAGGGGTTTTCAGGTTGAAGAGCAGGTTGAGAGGTGGAAAGTTCAGTTTTTATTATTTAATTAAAAAAAATTAAAAAACAAATTTAACACAGTTTTTATTAATTTAAATGCAACGCGTTTTGGAAGTATATTCCATCATCAGACTTAGTCGAAAGTTTGGGATGTACTGTATTATTTAGCTCTATTTTGGTGCATTAATTTGTATGGATTAGTTGTTGTTATTGATGTTATTTATTCTAATTAGCTGTTGTCTCTTTTTAATTTGATGTGTCGTAGTGCGGTGTCATATAGCGGGTTGATCTTTTGGATCAGTTTGTCGTTCAATGTGTTATCCTCATCTATCTTGCGTGATTTGTAAATTTCATATTTTTCCAAAGCGTCAAGTAATCTCCCTCTCTTGCAATAGTGAAGTGGCGTCAGGTTATGTTCGAAGTCAGTATAATTATGTTTTGTCTCTCATTGCATAGTTGGATTTTGAGTTTTTGTTTGGTTTATGTTCTTTAAACCTGTCAATGAATTCTCTTCCTGTTTGTCCAATTTTTTACAATCATTGCATGTCAATTAGTATACACCTGTGCTGTTTTGTTGTCTAATAATTGTTTAGGCTGTTTTGTTAAATTGTTGTTAGTTTTAAATATGGTGTAATTTTCTTTTAAACCCGATTTTTATTATTTGTGGTAAAATATTGTGTATTCTATTGAAATGTATTTTGTTGCTTCGTTTTCTTTCTATTTATTTTGATTTTGTTGATTAATTTGTCGATTATGTTTGGATTATATCCATTTTTATGTGCAATGTATTGTGAAGTTTTGGCCTGGGGTTCGACAAATAAAACTCAATCAAAATTCCAAAATAATACAACAAATCTCTTTATTTTATGAAACACAACGTCTTTCAGTTTAAATAACAGCAAATTTAACTTATTCCACTAATTCACAATTCAAATACGTTTTTATAATTCAACACTTTTGATTTAATCTCAATTCAATCACTTTTTACTAGCGCTTCCAGTTGTTAACAATTCCACTTTTGAAAATAAACTTCACTCTCAATGCCATCTACTCTTGTATTTATACAAATTTACAAGCTCCTGGAAGCTTCCGTCTGGTTCTGGCACATTCTAGGCTTTCGGTACTAGTCGGTCGAGTCTCGAATTAGTACTTCAAGGTCGAATTAGAACTCAGTCAAAACATATTGCAAATATGAAGCATACTTTTAGGGACATGGTTGTTGTACACAATAAAGGTTCATTGTACACAATGAATCTTATAGTAACCAAAGCTAAATCAGCAAATTAAAAAAATTTAGATAACAATCAAACATGACGTTACGATGATAGAGAAACATTTTTGAGTTACTGTCCGTCTGTCTGTCTGTAGGGATGTATTTTGGACTCAAATTTAGATAAAGATTATTCTGACATTCTACAGAGGAGTTTTTTGATTTTTCTTAGCTCCAAAATTAACGGTAGCTGACTTATAACCGTTATATAAAAGTTTATTTTTCTCGAAAACGGCTTCAAGAATTTTTATGAAGAAAAAATCAGTGTACTATTGTAGGTAGGAAATTATATAAAGTCAAAAAAATCGAATAAATGCTTTGATGTTAACTTTAATTTTCTTAAATTTTATTCTACAATGTGACCGCATATATGAGCAAGTACGTGTAATCCAGTCGTACATGTTATGAATAGAATGTGTATATAATATGAATAGGTGCTCTGGAATTATTTCTTTGTAGTTCTTGAAAACTTTCAAATAACTGGTAATAGCAGCAATAAAATCGAGTAACCGGCTATAACAGCTGGCGATGACTAACTGGCTAAGTAAAGTATTGGCCTCAATTATATCTTTAGGTTGTAAACCTAACAGGAAACAACTCGATCGAAATCGGAATTTAAATAAAAGTGGGCATTTCCAAATGGCACATCAGACGTAGATGCCGAAGAAGGGCTTAAATTACTTTCTTTGTGATTGCCCAAGTCCAGCCCTGACCAGAATAACAGCCCTTGGTAAGTACTTTATTGACGAATTGGGCGATTCAACAGTTTTTTACCCATCGTTTTTCTCTTTTCTCTTTTTAGATTCAAATGAGCTGATGCGAACTCTTGTTTTCGTTTTCCGTGCCCGTTACGGGCAATGTGCTCCAATATCGTTGTTCAGTGCCTCAATTTCTTCCCTTAAGTTTTGATATTTGTTGTTGGTTGTCATCAGATTCAGACTTTAAAATTCGTTCTTTAAATCACAAGTAAATATATTGGTAGGTTATCTAGATCAGAAATATACAATGTTTGGGCAAGTTAGTAGAATATTGGCTAATGCAAGACTGAACGAGGCCGTTTTCACATTGAAAACGCTGTTTACAGCGCCACCTTCATTGGTTTCTAAAAGAAAGAGGCCTAGAAACTCTTTCTCCATGAGGTCATGACTCATAATGTAATAAATTTGTGTGAATAACTTAAAGTGTAAGGGCACTGATTTTTTATTTTCTCATATAACTCTTGTCCTTGTAGGTAAGAAATGTGTACACTTAAGCACCTTATCTCCCAAAATGCGTTATATTTCATAAAATCTTTGGTTCATATCCAACAACAACCGTTTCTTTCATGTACAACGGTCCACTCGTCTTTATGTCCTATAGCCTATATGTATACAAAAAATTGTTGACATTTCAATTATAACTTAATTGATTGTTTTATCTTTTAAACCGTTCGTCCTACTTTATCATTAAATAAGATTAATCTTAGCTTGTCATGTAAGAAGGAATCCCTAAGAGGTTATCTAGTTTCCTTTTACTCGTATCCTGCACACATACATACATGTATAATAAAAACAAATCGAGTCAAAGCTAATAACATAACCTTTCAGGGTCACCAACCATTGAGTCTTGCTCCAGGACGATATAATATGGCAGAGAGGATACTCTCGGAGATAATTATTTTCAAAAGGAGATTACAAAACGTGCGGGCAAAGGTGGTGACACTCAAGGTTGATTGTGATGCGCGGCATAGATACTTATTTAGAATGTGTACCTACATGAAGGAGGTACAATATAAGTAACTAATTGCTTCTGCTAAACGTATCATCCGAATAATTAGTACCCCAATCGGTTACCTTTATACACAACAGGCCCAGACGACGAGCTGGAAATCAAAAGGACTTAATACTGTCTTTGTGTGTATATATATATGAGGAGAAACCCAGTTAACCAGAAAAGACAGGAAAATCTAATTTAACCTCTATACGCCTGCATTCTGTTCTAGAAGATGAATGAGGAAGAAATTCCAATAGATACTGCTCGTAGATACCTCGTTCTACGTGGCCGTCGTCGTTGTCTTCGTCCTCGGTAGACGTACATAGATCCAACTCACGTCAGTGTTTTGTGCTTAAATTCCAGCAATACGTGATGTTAGGGATTCGCTATTAACAAGGCTTTGGAATTCGAAACGGGGTGATACGATAAACGTGTGTGCACTTGTGCACCGGTCCAGAAGATTTTATAATAGATTCGATTTCTTGGGAAATTACACAGCGATACAATTTTAATTTAATCTACTACCCAATCGATTCGAAATATTTGAAGGAAGGAATGCAGAAAGTATATATAGATACGCGAGACATGTAGAATAATGTAAAGGGAAAAAGGTTGTAGAATAATTTACAATCGATGGGTAGGGTTGGTAATTGGTCTTGATAACATACCCTTTTCTGGATTTCGTTATTAATTTCCAAATTCACCAATGCGAGTAAAAATTCAGTTCTTTTTATTGTATTTATATATTGTCTTCCTTACATGATGTTTTTTAAGCGCTTCGCTCTTTTGAGAAACGTTTAATTCGAGGTTAAGTAATTGAAGGGTATGGTATATCTTGAAGAAAAACTAAACTGGAAATGATATTCTTCTTCGAAATACTTTTCGATAAAGTTATAGTTACATACTTCCAAAGTTGCTCGAAAGGAAATCCTTTAACTTTTCTCAGAAGTGTATTATACAAAAATGCTAATTCCTTTGTAACAAATGGTTTCAGAAAACTCCATTCAATCCAATAGTATGCATTTCTTAACCTCACAGAAACCGTGTAATATGTCCCAACATGCACCTTATTTGAAAAATTACCTGAAAGTATCTACAGTTTTTTATACGGAAATATTGAACCGTTTGAAGTTTGAACGATGCAAACCTTGTCCTTACTTATGGCCAACTCATGTATTTGACAGATCGGAGAGAAACTTCGATTTTGACACAAACATAATATGCGCCGAAAATTTTTTTTTTTTTTTTTTTTTTTATAATTAACGCGCGCACAAGGGATCATGTGTTTCTCTTTTAATGTAGAACACACTGCGCGGGCATTACGAAGATAGGGAGGGGAGAGATAGGAGGTGCCGATTAACATTGGTTTTGAATGTTTGCAGATCAGAATGGCAAGGGAAAATCCCGCCGGGTAAACTATTCCAGATTCGTGTCGTTCGGCTAAAAAAAGAATCCCTATATTTCACGGTACGTCCGAAATTAGGCTCAAGGGTGAACTGATGAGCATTCCTTGCGAGACGAGTATTACGGGAGAAACTTTTAAGGGGAGGAATGCAACTGGCTACTTCGAGTGAACATTTTTTGTAAAAGAAACGATAAAATAAGGAAAGACATGAAACATTGCGTCGGTGTTCGAGTGGGGCAATTGTTTCAGCGGCAGTTCTATTACCTATCAATCTTAACGCTCGATTTTGTATTCTATCAAGCAGGTGAAGCGATGTTTGCGAAGCACCTGCCCAGAGGTGGGAGTTATACTCGAGTTTAGGGCGTATAAACGCTTTATAAATTGTAGCCAGATCAGATGGGGAAAAGTACTTCTTACACCGATACAGAAAACCTAAGCACTTTGCAGCATTCTTAGCGATCTCAAATATATGGTCGTTCCAACGGAGGTCGTCGTTGACACACATACCGAGTACTGAGAGCTTTTCGGTTTCTTCGATGTAAGTGCCATTCATGGACAATGGCATTGGGGGAATGTTTAGCTTTAACGACAGAAGACAGCATTGAGTTTTCGAAGCATTAAACTCCACACGATTTCTATTACCCCATTTGACAATGCTGTATAAATCGGAGTTTAATGAGCTTGACATACGGCACCGTTGCAATTGTACGTCCGAAGGCGAAGGACGTGAATTATCGAACGAATATGAAAAGCTGAGGGTAGAGTCGTCAGCAAAACAGTTAAGTGGATTAGAAGTAACAGACAGAAGATCATTTATAAAAATGAGGAAAAGAGTCGGAGACAGAACAGAGCCCTGGGGCACACCAGCATTTATTTTATGGGAATCAGACTTGAATCCGTCCAATACAACTTGTATTGAACGGTCCAGAAGATAGCTTCTAATCCAACGAACAAGAGTATTATCGATCCCAAAAGCACGCATTTTCGATAAGAGAGCTTCATGCCAAACTCTATCAAATGCCTTGGAGATATCAAGAGCAATAATCTTACTTTCACCAAAGCGATGTAAAGATTTGTTCCACTGTTCGGTGAGATATGCCATCAGATCACCAGTGGAACGGTTGCTGCGGAAGCCATACTGACGGTCATGGAGGAGCTTACGATCTTCGAGATATTCCTTAACCTGACGGTTAATCAGTGTTTCCATGACCTTAGAAAGAAGGGATGTCAGTGCTATGGGTCGGTAGGAGGAGGGGGAGGATGGGTCACCTTTCTTAGGGACAGGCTGGACAAATGCTGTTTTCCATCTTCTAGGAAAGATTCCAGAAGAGTAGGAGCGATGGAAAAGCTTACGCAGTGGCTTTGCCAGTGTTTTTTATATTTTTTACAAATGACCAAAAATTTTTACTGCCTTTGGGACACTGCAGAATTTTTTGCCGTAATTTTTGGTCATGCAAAAATTTGGTTCTTTCTATAACGGAGTTGCATGAGTTCCTTGCTTGTTTGTGCTTTTTCCGATTTTCCTCTGTAGGGTTGGCTTTGTAAGATCGGAAACTTACTTCTTTGAGCCTGATAGCTTCTTTACACTCAGAATTAAACCAAGACTTTTCTTTAGGTTTGATGCTTTTTACTCTGTTAGGAATAAAAGCACGCATCCCTAGAAGAATCACATTTGTGATCATTTCAGCACTGGCATCAATGTCATTATCGAGGAAGCATAGTGACCAGTTAAAGTTTCGGAAAAAGAAATTCAGGCCGTCCCAGTTGGCTTTCTCGTATTGCCAAACGGTCCTGGTGGGAAGTTTTTCTTTAACTGGATGGGTGGGGGATGAGAAATTAGCTGAAATGATACAATGGTCTGAAGTGCCAAATGGAGAAGTTACACTAATGGTATACTTATCAGGGTGAGAAGTAAGAAACAAGTCAAGAGTATGGGCTGCTTGCCCAGCAACATCCGGTATACGCGTTGGCACATCGATCAGTTGGGTAAGGTGATGTAACCCGGCAAAGAGCTCGACATACCTTCCTTCGGGTGTTGTCTGACCAGAATAGCGGAGCCAGTTGGAATTGTGTACATTGAAATCGCCCGCAATAACGATTTCAGTGCGAGGACAAAGGGAAACAATTTTCGAGATGGAATCAGACAGTGCATCAAACTCGTTACAAGTCGAATTACTGTCAAGATTTGGACTCCTGTAAATAAAACAATAATGAATGACATGCTTGCGGACAGTGAATTTGAGCCATAAGAAGTTAAAGTCCGTGTTGGAACATTGCCCATATTGGGGAAGGCTCTGGCAAGCAATATCATTCCTAACATAGACCACGAGACCATGATGAGAAAAGAGTAATGGCACCAAGCTATACCCATGTAGAGCAAATTCTGATAAATCAGTATTTGCTCCAACCTGAGTTTCACTTAATGCCAAAACAGCTGGCCTGTGTTGAACAGTGTAGACGTACACGTGAAAGAAATTCTTTCTTAAACCACGAACATTTGAATACACGACACAAAAATCACTTACCATTTAAAAATACTTACATACAAAACACAACTCTGATTAAGTCGAACTGCGCAGTGAAAATCAAAATTAACTTCTGTAATAATCAAACTGTCTTAGGTGTTATGCCCATAAGACAGCCTGTTTACAAAAAATCAATCCAAACATTCAGCACAATAAGACAAATTCAGATGCCCTTATCTATTTACCGCAAGCATTGTATGGTCATACGATGCCTACAGTAGATAAGAAAGAGGCAGTTAAGCACAAAGGTCTTGGGACAGAATAGAGGATAATTTGTTATGCGAATGCGTTTTATTTATTTTTTTTTTTCATCTTCAGCGCGAGTGGGCATCTTTTTCATTCATCCTACGACGCGAGTGAACACTATTATTTTTTTTTTACAGCACACGCGAGGGGTTTTTTTCTAATTTCTCAACGAGCGTGTATTATTTTTTTTTTCCTTAAAGCACTCGCGATAACAACGCGCAACAATTATTTGTTTGGACTTCGTTTAACTAATTATGCGCGCACCTCGACATCCGTCTTCAACGAGCTTAGGATCGACACGAAAATGAAAACTAGTCTTCATTTTCGGTCGCGTATTATGTTTGGCCCTTTATTATTTCAAAAGCGACTTGAATCGCCATCATTTTCGACAGGTTTTTAGTTAGTTTTTCTTTCATTTTTTTTAAATAAGTTAAATACTGACAGAAAGGAAATTTTTAATTTTTTTAACAAAGCCTCAAAAGACAAAAAGTTTATTGAAAAAAATATGATTTTATTAAATAATTTCAAACCGCTCCCTTAAAAAACCATTTTATTTGTTCTATCCTAAACCTTAATCTAAAAGCTATCACACGTTAATTGGTACTGCCAGTTTCTAATATCCATTTCTTCTGACTGTTTGCCGGACACAGTATCCACCGAATCTTCTCGGGACTTTTTCTTTTGCCTCTGTTGATGGTCTCTCGCTCTTGATGGGGAGATATTTCTTCCTTTTCCTCCATTATCACCTCCATTGGTCTGTTCCACATGAATGTTCTGCTGCTGTTGCTGTAATTGTCTTCGCCAGTTAGAATTTCTTCGCGGCAATTTCGGGGTGGGCGTTTGATGTGTCTTCTTCGCTTGACCATCTTTCTGCTCAAAGATGGTCGGACGAAGAAAAAACTTGTGTCATAATGGTTTCGACATAAAGTCTGGATTTTGACGGCGCAGCAGATAAATGCAAACCCCCAACAAAGCCAGGAGTAGGCAAACTAAAGTGAGCATGGAAAAGAAAGCACGCTTATAGTGCACGGCATCCGCTGAAGCTTCCATAAGGCGAATCCTCTGACTTAAGGCTTCGTTTACGGTAAAGTTAAACGTTTCATTCGAAGAGGTAGCTATATTTGGAAGAAGAATGTTCCAAAACGAATAGACCTTTTTCAAATGATAGAAATAAGTGAAATCTTGATGGTTCATGACATACGAGGCCTTGGTTTGTTGCTTTTCCGCTGCTAAATTACCCAACTCGTATGGATTGTATTGATTTCGATTAGGCCTCGATAGTTCTGTAATCGATTTAACTTGCAACATTTTTTCAATCTCGGCGAGGTTATTCTCAAATGGATTTGTTAAAATATTACTTCGCAATGGTTCAGCCTCTGCTTCTCCTATTATTTGAATGTATTTTCTGTCGGAAGCATAGGGTAGCCACGCATCGAATATTCTGCCAGGTGTAGGGTTGCCTGTTTTGACAAAATTCATAAACATTATCCTCATTTGTCGACATATCTTCTCCTCGGAGGGGTTGAACCTTCGCCTGGCAATCTGCTGAAATAAGCTGGGGCCAAGAAGAAAAGGCAAATCGGATGAATGTGAAGCACCACCAAACAAGTTGACCTTGCCTCGCATATCCATTGAATTGGTTTTTTGGAAGGCATACACATACACATTGGCAGTAGTCTCCTTTGTGAAGTTCATTGCCATAGATTGAGATGACAATGTCTCAGTGACATGATAGAAGAAGGATTCATACTTCGCTTCGGATATCAAACGTTGCATTGCGTTTAGCAGATAACTGGCACTGGTGCCAATCTGGCCAAAGTACTTCCAGTTAAGGGTGTCGAGCACTTGACTCTTGTCAACCGCAGACGGAAAATGTATCTCTCGCAAAACCATCGGAATGGTCGTGTGATTAATGTAAGCTCTTAAGGGGCCATAACCCTCTTTAGCCAAATCGATCCAGTAGTCATGGATGAAGGCACCTTCGTTCGAACAAATCCCCACAATGATGGGGCGTTTTGTGTAGTTGCCCAAGGCCAGTGCCTCCATAAGACCCATTGGTATATATTGTTCACCTTCGGGTCGGAAGCTATCCACAACCGGTCCCATTATCGAGGTGTAATTTCCATTGGCATAAACACTCTCGAACGCTCTCTGTAAGTCACTGGCACTCTTAGACCGGAGACACTTGACCACCACTTGGTTGAGTGCCTCAAACTGGCAGCCGAGCTTTTCGATAATTCTCTGTGAGGGTTGCTGGTTGCTGGCGACATTCAAATTAACTACAGCACCAGACATAAGGATCAGCTGGTTGAACAAATTGTTGCTCCTTGGACTAATCATGTGGATTAAGGCGCAGGCAAAACCACTAGTGCCATGGCCCAGTAGAGTTGTCTGATTCGGATTGCCGCCAAACTGCTGGATGTTCTGCTGAATCCATTGTAAAGCCAACTCTTGGTCATGAATGCCATAATTTCCAGGCAGTTCTTTGTTGTTCAGGCCTATCCAGCCAAAGACGTTGCTTCTGTATTGAATGGTTACGACAAGCACTCCTTCGGAGGCGAAGTCTAGACCAGAAGGACGATTCCTGGACCAATCGAAGGACATCTCCTCCCCAGTGATTATTGCCAGCACCGGTAGACTGCCAAAACGTATACCAACCTATAAATATAGTAACATAATTTTTCATTGCCTAACCTTTCCATAAATATTAGTTTTTTGCTTAAGTCTCACCTCTGGAACCCAAATATTCAGGTACAAGCAATTTTCATGCATGACTGGTTCGAGTGCAGGGGTTCTGACGGGGGTTTCATCATAAACGCTATTGGGCATCTGTGGGCAAATGGGTTTTGCACTCGTTGCTGAGAGTGTCCTGTTTCCCCATCCACCATGAGGCCTAGGATACTATTTGCCCATCATTACACCAAAGAAGGATGCAGGAAGAATTTATTAAAGTTTATTGCATTTGATATGTAATCCCCTTAACATTGGCTCTTACCCTAAACCTCAAAGCTCCCACAGGTGGCTCCGCATAAGGTATACCCAGAAAGGTGTACACGGCCGTACGAGAGGATTCCGGAAAAACCTTTAACTAAACAAACGTGTCTTCCTCGATAGGATTTGTCATTATTACGTTTATAGTGTTTTGTCATCTTACCCCAACTAATGGTCCTTGATCGAGAGTTATAACTGTATTTTGGGATGATGCACCGCCTACCAACAGGGCTATGCACAACGTTGGCCATAGAAGATTTAGTGTTGCGTACATATCTGCATCATCCTTCGTTAGGCATTCTTGGAGTGGAAGAAAGGTTTTGTTTGATGAAATGTATTTATTTCTGGAAGAGAGATTTTTAGAAAAGAAATATATGTGGTATGGTAGTTTAAGTTGGAATAATAATCGAATTTATTTGTTATTCTGGCTGTACTTTTATTAAGAAAGCTTTCTTTAAAATGTGTGCTTATAGTAAATGTAAATAGCCTGAAAAAGGCCAAGATTCCAACAGAACTTTTTTAATTGATTTTTTATTAGAAATCATAGCTGAGCAATATATCCAAAATCGGACAAAATCGGTCCATGCGAATAACCCGCAAATCATGCTTAAAAACGCCGAATTTATCTGTTTGTTGTTTTTGGTTGTTATTTTTATTATGTTTTGATTTTTCTTTTTTGATCAGTTACCACTACTACTGATCAAAAATCAATAATAAAAGTTTTTGTTGCAATTCTTAAATCACCCATTGCCTGGACTAAAGGTAAAAAGATTTGTAACAGCTGTTCTATGCCTCACAATACCGTGTTGTTGTTAACAAATGAGGTTCGTACTATAAAATGCTACAAGCTCATAGACTATCGGAAACTACTCGAGAAATTTGGACTGTTAAAAAAAAGACTTGGTTGAAATGAGGTTCTGTGTGTTTCCAGTGCCAAAAATTAAACAACAGAAATATAACTCAAAATCTGTACTGTAAGTACGATATTCATTGGATCTGGAGAGACTATGCAAAGATATCTTTATATCTATTCTTTAACTAAAAAATTCGAAGAAGCCTTCATAGAAACATTCAAAATACATTAAAATTTCCTTTGGATTATTTTTTTTAATAATTATCAACCTTAAGTATGGGATAATAAAGCAATATTAAAAATTAATCAAAATGAAAACAATAGTCTAACAAATAATTGACGCTCGGAATAATACGAATTTAGAAGGAGCAAAAATACCAGCAAGTCAAAACCCATTACAGTTGCAAGATCAGACAGAACACCCATTCCAAGAAACTTTCAACATTTTGTGACTTATTCAACTTTCACAAACCAAATGAAGAATGATCCTTTAACTGGTGAAGAAATTAGAAGCGAAGACAGGAACAGTTTAAATGCTGCAAAAGAATAAGAGAAGAAAACCTAATCTAAATATCAGACCCGTACAGTGGACACTTGTGGATTTGCCACCTGGATGAAAAGCAATACAAAATATGTTGGTCTTTAATACCAACCATGATGCTGATGTTATACGCCTTTAAGCAAAATAAGTGACAAAAGATTTTTCAGAAAAATATGAAATCGACTATGACACTTAGGTGTGTGGAACGGTACGGAATATAGTATAGAGTTTAGGTGTGGAGTACCTCCTTAAAACCATCTTGAATTGTTGATGAATTATAGGATGTTTTAAAGAGTCATTTTTGAAATATCCCCCAATTTGTCGAAAAGGTACTCTCCGAGGGCTGTTTTCCTGGCTGGGCCAGGTTGGGACATAAACAGAGGAAGTGATAAGAGCCCTCTTCTGCATCAACGTCCTGACACCCGTTGCATAATTATGATGTGCTAATGCCCATTCTGCTCATGTGGGTTCTCAGTGAGTTGTGTCCCGTAAGGATACCAACGAAGAGGGACAGTTGAGGTGTGCCTAACCTTAGAATGTATTCGGTATTTTTCTTTAAGATATCTGACCAAAGACTTTTCGAAAACCCGACAGTTGTTAAGTGTTAACCATCTATCGTTTGCGGCACTGTAATTATAGTAGCACTGAACAGAATACATGCCTCTATTGGCAGCAGTGCAGAAGCAACTTGGATTAAGCAATTTTGTAATTATCAATAGTAATTACATGAGGATGATTGCGAAGAAGATACAATAATAAATGGTATGACTTCTTTCTCGAAACAGATGTGCAACAAATAAATCTCGGTGTGTGTGTGTGTGGATTAAACGAGCTGGACTGTCTTTTTTAAATAGGTATTGGTGTTGAACTGTCAAATAATTGAACATTTCAGTATATGTAGTAGTGCTAAACGGTCAAATAATTGACCATTTCAGATACGTATTGGTGCTGAACTGTCATCTAATTGACCATTTCTTTTAAGTGTTAGTTATGTTAATAAACCACTTTTCACCTCGAAATTGTGCGTGTTCGAAGATGATACGAAGCGCCTTCTCGCATTTGGACGTCATTAGTGACCCAAATTGACTAAATTAAATACCATTTTGGGAAGAAACCAAAGTGTTAGTGGACTTAAAATGTATAATAACTGCTTGATTTATCAATTAAAACTTACTTTCCAGTTTTAACTTGCGATTATAGGTACTATACCTCGTGCAAAAAAATACTAACAATCAAATATGACATTGCGATAATAGAGAAGTTGAAAAAAGTGGGTCCGGAAATTCCGTCCGTCTGTCTGTCTGTCTGTCTATCTGTTCGCGCCTCTACAGCCTAAAGCGATGGGCCGATTTGCTTCAAACTTGGTATTTAGTATTTATTAGATAGTATCTCAGGGTGTGCAGCTTTATCGTAAACTATTATCCCGATTTCAATAAAATTTTGCACATAGGAAGTCATTTATAAATCAATTAAAATCACATTTCAAAATTTTCAAAATCTTTTTTTTTCGATTTAATTTTTTTTTTAATTGTTTTTCGAATAATTTTGAAAATGAGTGGATTGAATTTTTTTAAAATAATTTTTCCAGATGAAAACTACAGATTTCCTTATAATGACATACTAGAAAAAAAATTTAAATACTTTTTCGAAAAGTTTTAAAAAAAACTGGTGGAACGATTTTCAATTTTTTTTTTCTTCGATAGACATTTAGTTTTCAAATTTTATTGCATAGCTACTTAGTTTTTCGAAGAAAACTCTTAAACTAGTTAAAAAAATGAAAGAATTTTCTAAAAAAATCTTTTTTTATTTTAATTGCAAATCCATTATCAAAATAATGGTTCGTTTCGGTAGAGCGAAGTAACAAAGAAGACCCGAATGAGTCCATCCGCCATCGCGCGCAACAATTGGAGATGTACCCATCCCCTTTATGGAAGATTTTGCGGAAGCATCTTGGTTCGCAGGCTTACAAAATCCAACTCGTGCAAGAATTTAAGCCGAACGACCATCAAGGCGTCGCACGTTCGGTGAATGGGCCCAAAACGAGATGGCCACCGATCCCGATTTTTACAAAATTGGGAAAATTGGGCCTCGGCTGGAATTTATTCGAGCCAGCCGCAGTGGCCATTTGCCTGAAATCATTTTTAAAACATAATGCAAACCCTTATCTTTATACTAAAGCTTAATTCTTGGCCATAACATTAAATTATAAGCGTTTTATTTCTCCTTGAAAACCACACGTCTAAAAAAACACCCTTTATATACATAGGTACATACATATGCAGCTAGTAAGCAATTATCTAACATAAGAACAAGTTCGTGCGACCCAGTCGTGCATTTTTTTAAATTTATTCGACGATGTGACGGCACATATGAGCAAGTACGTGCGATCCAGTCGTACAATTTATTTTTTGTTGTTTTACGCGGACAATGAATGATATATGTATAAAAGAGAACACGAAACACAATGAATATATACAAATCAATTGATATACATATATATATGCATTGGCTTTTGATTATTCTAGAGTTTTATTATCAAAAAATAAAAGCTAATTTGGCAATTGTCATAATTAAAAAAAAACTTTAATTTTGGCATGATATTTTAACTCTTATATTAAACTTTAGCTCATTTTTCCTTCTTTGCCACTTTGAAATATGTTGTCAAGGTCATCCCAATATAACTTTTCTTAACCAAAAAAAAAAGAATTTGCGTAGAACACTGTATTGAAAACATGACTCAAAATATACAATCTGTCCAAAACACACGATTTTCAACTATTTTGAACTATTTTAAATTCAATTGAACGGAAAGCTTCATAAACACTTTTATGTACTTTCTGCCTTCAGCGATAATTATTTTCCACAATAATCCGATTATAATCTAAACGATACTCCAATTGAATAAAACAACATACGGTTATCCTTTGCCGCGAAATATTCATTTTGCATATTTTTTTGAAAATGCATAATACCTGGGTTAATATGTTTCCGCAGGCGCAAACTATACCAACAACGATTCCCGACAACTCAACTACTAAATTCAAAAACTGAAATAGATGATTTTCCGTGATCAACATCGAACTGAATGGCTCCATAGAGTAAGTTCTGGATTCGAAATTGTTGGCTGCACAATGCGTGGATAATTTATTTACTTCATCCAAAAAACTATCGATAGGTTGCTTGGTATTGTAGCGCAGCCCGACGGGTGTGAGTCTAAGTACCTATGAGCAATATACACGGATGGTGTACGCGATTCAGTGATGCGTAGTTCCGGTCGGTCGTCGTCGTATCCAATCCATTCACGGTTAATTGTCGCAGTATCATCTGCATGTCTCTGTTCCTAAAGCGAAAGTCGATAGGTTGTACAGCACTGTACTGTTAGAAGAACGTTTTCCCAATTCGCGGAACTTCCTGTACTCTGGCATTCAGTCGATTTTTGAGCAAAAAGTTCACCAAATTTATTAATTTGACAAAGCAGGGGTGGGACGTAGGAATTGAGTTAGTCAGGCGGTTTGAACAATGGAGTGTTGGAAGCGGCAGAGTGTTCGGTGGCCGTGAAAGTGGGAAATATGGATTCGTTCGACCCGAACCGACCGACGCGACGCGTACAAATGTATCCGAATCTGGTGGTAACAAAATTTTCCGTAACCATTATCAATTATCGCATTAATCATTCCAATGGTTGAAAGTTTTCGGATTTTGGATTTGAATGTCCATTTTTTTATAATTATGTACATATATTTTGAAAGCATACAAGTACCATATTTATACAAACAAATGGCCTTTTGCGTTGGATGAGGGAAGCTTATAATAATGCACATTCAACGTGCGAGTACAGTTGGTACAGTGCTGTTTAGGAAATTGTTTTAAAAAATATTTTATTTGGGTATTTTTAATATTTAGGAAGTATTTCATGATTAATTAATATATTTTTTGTCTGCGATTATCTATGGACTATAAGGCAAGTTTAGGATTCGTGAATAAAAAAAATTGAGATAATAATCAAACATGACATTACGATCATAGAGAAGTCTAAAAAAGTTAGTGGCAAAAAATATCTGTCTGTCTGTCAGTATGTATAACGAACTGCAACATAAACTTTAGCGATTATCTTCCAACTAGGTGTGTGTGATTCTTTTGGAATTCCTCAGAGGGGAAATTGAGATTTTATTTTTAGGCCTAAAAATAACGGTACCTGCCATAGGAAAAGCTTATTTTTCTCGAAAACGGCTTCAACGATTTTGATGAAAATGCTTGAGAATTTTTTGTTTGTATTGACAATTGTGGATTGGAACTAAATTTAAGGGCAAAGTCTATTAACGTTAACTTTCATATAACGTTTTTTTTTTAGTTTTTGGATTTCTAGGTAACCGCTCTTTGGATTTCTGTAAAATGTTACATTTGAGAAGATCTAAGCAGTTGAATTAATTCTGCATATCAAATTTTTGAACAACTTTTTTTCTAATTAAAATTAATTTTTGAAATTAATTTTTTGAAAAAGCAATATTTTTAAAACTAATCAAAACAAATTATTTTAAATTTTATAATCACATGTGTATTATAAAAAACTCTAAAAAACTGCATACCAAAACTCTAAAAAACTGCATACCAAAATTTCAAAAAAAAATTTTTTTTCAGAAAACAAAACAAAAAAAAACAGGATTTTATCAAAATCCGCCCTACAATTTTTGAAACACCATAAATTCGTTTTGACATGTGACCGTTAAGTGTTGTGGTTTTGACCCTTTATTTGCGTTTATAGATACGTACCTACTACATAGCAAGCTATAGATTCGTGCAAACGAAAAATCTAACAATGAAACATGATATTACGATGATAGAGAAGTCAAAAAAACGTGGTCCGGAAATTCCGCCCGTCTGTCTGTTTGCCCCTCTACAGCCTAGTGGGATGGGCCGATTTGCTTAAAACTAAGTATTTAGTATTTATTTGCTAGTATCTCGGGGGGTGTTTTTCATTTTTGCTCTATGGCACCTGCCATACAATCTTTAACAAAAAGTTCGATTTTCTTGAAAACAGCTCTAACGATTTCTATAAAACTTTCAGGGTGATATTTTTGTTACAACAATACATCTTTCTGTTAGAATGAATTTTTTGAAATTTGTTCTATAACGGTACCTCTCATAAAAAACTTTTTTTTCGATTTTTTTTAAATTTCCTAAAAAAACGGTTTTCTAAATATTTTGAAACCGGGTTGATTGAATTTTTTTAAATAACTTTCCCAGATGAAAACTACAGATTTTCTTATAATGGAATACTACAAAAAAAATTAAAATATTTTTTTGAAAAGTTTAAAAAAACGACTTTAAAAAAAAAAAAACTGTTCGAACGATTTTCACAATTTTTTTTAGTTGATAAACATTTAGTTTTCAAATTTTATTGCATACTTAGTTTTTCCGAGAAAACTCTTAAAGGCTCCCGTGTGCTAATCCTTTTTAGTTACAGGCGTCTTTTTGACAAAGATTTAATTTTAATGTTTTATGACGTGCAACTTCTTTAGAATCGTTGTGGTTTGAAGCTCGAACGAACATGCGTCACGACAAAGGGATAAATACATAAATATATAGGATTATTAGCTTTTGCAGTTTTTTAGTGTATTATCTTTCCACTTGTTGTTTACTGTTTATAATATAATTTGCTAATAGAAAGATATAAAGGACTTTTTTCAGTTTAATTTTAATTTTGGTATGGAAAAATTTTAACAACTGGCATAAAGATTCGTGGGAATCAGCCGTAGGGCAATAATGCTAGGTATAGGGACCTATATAGGTCCCATTAACAATAATTTACTTTTTGAAATCAAATTAATTAAAATAGCTTAATTATGTTTGATGGATCGATAAACGTATGGTGCGGGTAGGTATTAATGGAATTTATTAAGGATATTAGGCACCTATAATAAGGTTGGAAGGAAGCTAGGTAATAAAATTAAGATACACATTCCAACTACTGCTAAGTGAGTGGGTATAGAGACAGTATTAAAAGTTAACACAGTGGTTTTGGTTTTTGTGTGTTTATCATAGGCTTCTTTATTTATTCTGCGTGCTTTTATGATGATTAAATGTTTTAAAATACGTAGGTATGTATGTAGGTTGTCACCTTCTTTTATTTGACTAAGGGCTTAGCTAAACAATATGAAAGAATTTTTTTATGAAATCAACAAAAAAAAAATCATAACGTTTTTTGAAAAAAATGTTGTAAGCCAGCCATCTTATTTCTTTTGCTGTTTTCTATTTTATGAATTTTTCATTTCAAAATCGTTCGACCAGTTTTTTTCAAAAAAATGTTTTTTTGAAAAACTTTTCGAAAACATATTTTAAAATTTTTGTGAGTATTTCAATTTAAAAAAATTATAGTTTATACTAGAAAAAATTAAAAAAAAATCTATAGATCCGTTTTCAAAATATTTACAAAAACAAAATAATTTTTTTTTAAAAATTATTAAAAATTAAAAAAAAAGTTTTGGAAAATTTTAATAAGCAATATTTTTAAATTAAAAACACTATATACTTTGAAAATTTCATCAAAATCCATCAATTAGTTAACGAGAAAGTCTGATTTTTAAAAAACCGGTCATATGGGTCCGTTATAAAACTTTTTCTGAAAAACCCATTGAAACTAAAGATAGATTTTGCATAGAAAACACCATTCAGAAAGTTTTATCAAAATCGTAGGAGCCGTTGTCGAGAAAAATAAATTTCATTAAAAGGCATATGGCAGGTACCGTTAGCTTTTGAGCTAGAATGCCAATTCGAAAAACTGTCGGGTAGAGTACTCTAAAAATAGTATATACCAAGTTTGAATCAAATCGGCCTAACCGTTTAGGCTGTAGGAATCGATACGGACAGACAGACAGACAGACAGACAGACGGACGGAATTTCCGGACCCACTTTTTCTGACTTCTCTATCATCGTAATGTCATGTTTGATTGTTAGAATTTTTTTTTTACAAATGCATAACTTGCCTTATAGTCCCTATAAATCGCAAGTAAAAATGAAAGAATTTTCCAAAAAAAATTAAACGGGTAGTTTTTCGAGCGCCCGAAGTCCTTCCAAAGGACACGACAATTATTATAAATATATACATTTTTCTTAAAAAGGGTACATGGTTTCCAACGGGTCCGAATATTCTCTCCGTGGCTCTGGCTCTGAGGGTTTGTTTGTAAATATATAATTACATATTACAATGTTGTCTTTAGCTCGGTACAATTATTCTAAAGTTGCAAAATGCTGCCATAATCAAAATTTAATAAACTTATCACATCATTTGATGTATGTATGTATATTGTATTTATCATGGACCTATTAAGTATGGACTCCTAGTTGGAGAGAAGAACTTAACCTATCAGATAAGTGTTGCACCAAACAATAATTGAGTGGTTTTCAATTTTCGATTTGAAAAGTGATAAGCATTTTAAAAATTACCAAAATTATCAGTTTCAGTTGTAATAACATTTTGTTTCTTGAATTTATCGATAAAAAAATAATAAGTTTAGTAAAACTTCGCTAAGAAAAAGTTGGCTTATCAATTCTTTTTCAGAACTGTATCTCGGTGCGAATTCCTTGTGAAGGATGATTTATGTGTAACAATGGATACATTAAGTCCCGTTTTATTTTTATATTAACTGTTCTGTAAGGCCCAATGCATATTGAGCAACTAGAAAATAACTAAACCGGTTACGTACTCGCCGGTGACTTGACTCCAAACACGAAAAAACTCATCACCAACCAACATCTCTAGTTCGTTCATTGTTTCAATGTTTCATGATATTTTTCAACCTCCCCTACCAACAACAAATTTGTTTGTTGTTTGCTCATCTTTGGCAAACTAGAAACTGAAATCAATAAAGGCATCCCGTTTTTGTGGTTTTTGTGAATCGCAAAAGAGTTTACAACCAGTAGCGTCGTGTGCATCGTCCCATTGGATTAGATAAGGTATGACTTAAAACAAACTAGTTGCAAATTCGCATCGCTGATCAGTTTTTTTCCAGTAGCGCCGTGTGCATTGAGCTTAAGTCTAAGAAAGATATTATGGATATTTGTGTTAAATTGCTTAATGCATATAAAAAAGTAAGAGAGGAGATTAGAAGAGGGTAGGATATTTTTGTTAGCAACATTTGTTGATAATATTTTTTTCAGATTTTTTTTTTGATTTTTTTTTGCTAGTTAGGTTAAATTTTATTTTTGTAATATTTCTTTTTAATCTTTTAAAGCTCAATAATAATAAAAAAAAACTTAAAAAATTAATTAAAAGATATTGTTTGCATTTTGTTTTATTAACTTTATGGTAAGCTTTTGGGTCATGCGCCTATTTGTTGCTAAGAGAATAAAAGATGTATCAAAATTTGTTAGATACGTCAGAAGTCACTGGGCCAGAAAATGTGTCAAGAATCCAAGTCAAGAAAATATTGAATTCAAAAATTATTTATATCAAGTTTTGAGATAACAATCAAACATGACATTACGATGATAGAGAAACATATTTGAGTTACTGGCAAAATTCTGTCCGTCTGTCTGTCTATTTGTCTATCTGTCTGTCTGTACGGATGTATGTTGGACTGCAGCCTAAACGGTTTGGTAAATCGTCTTCAAATCTTGAGCTTAAGGTTCTTTTGACATTCTACAGAGGACTTTTTCAATTTTTTTTAGCTCAAAAATTAACGGTACCTGTCATATAACCGCTATGTAAAAGCCTATTTTTCTCGAAAACGGCTCCAAGAATTTTTATTAAAAAAAATCTGTTTACTACTGTAGGTATGCACTATATTTTGGTGAAAAAAAAATTAATATGGTGGGCTAAAAACGGTACCTCCCATAGGACCGGTTTTTTTACTTCGACTTTTTCGAAAACTGGTGATCCGATTACAATAAACATTGATATTCAAGAAGATGTAGGTAGCTTGAGTAATTTTGCATTAATTTTTTTCCAAAACTTTTTTTTTGTATTTTTAATAATTTTTTTTTGAAAAATCAATATTTTGAAAACGGGTAAGTGATTTTTTTTTAATTTTGTTTTTAAATGTACGTTATTTTTTGTGCTTAAGTTTGTATTCTTGGATTATTTTTTTTTTAATTTTTTAAAAAAAAGTTGTTAAAAAACGTTTTATTTAAAAACGGCTCTAACGATTTAAAAAAAATTCACACTTTTTCACATTTTTTAAAGAAATAAAATGGCGTTTAAATTTTTCCGCTGAAAACTATTTTACGTACTTTTTTCAAACAATCAAAAGTCAGAAAAATGGAATATAATCTTTGAAGTTCTCTTTATTTTTCAAATTTTATTCCAAGCTGTGACAACACATAAGAGCAAGTACGTGCGATCCAGTCGTGCAATTTATTTTTTTATAAAAATCCATTTTTTTCGCAAGAAAACCTTATAAACAATTTTAGCGTCCTATTTATCTGATCTCAAAACTTTATTCGGCATTATTTTAGAGTAGTGTTGAGACAATAAGTGAGTGTTATTTTTTTCAAATTATGATTTTTTTTATCTTTTTTTCAAATTTAATGGGATTTGTGGCACTCAAAAATAAGAAAAAAAAGAATTTCTTTGAGAATGACCCAGCATAGCTCAGACCAGGAAATCAGCCCTCAGGGAATACATCTTCGACGAACTGGGTGAAGCGACGTTTCAAAAAAGCTACTTAAAAACATTCTGAAATTCATCAACATCTTAGGATGGCTTAACTACTAACAACCAATTCTCTCCCACATTCCCGCCTTTGTCTGTAGCTTGTCCCTCCTACTCCTGGGGACCGCAATGGATCTTTAAGATCCGAGTGAGATAATTCGGCTACTTAAGCTGACGAACAGAAATTGTATTGTGCAGTTGCCTTGGTGCACTTGATAGTTTGAGAGTGCGTAAGATTCGTCTTTTTAGGAACTAGCAAGGTTCATAAAATATCTAACAAAATGTGCACATAAAAAATATACACAGCAGTGTAGCGTGTGTTTATAAGAGCGCCCTTTTGTTACACATTAGTTGTAAATGTTAGCAGAAATCCGGAAATTCAAAAATACAAAATTTTGGAAATTATATTACATTAAACTATGTATATACAGTTGTAATGAACGTACCTTTAAAAGTATCTTTTGGGTGTGTTGAAATATTTGAAGTGCGTTTGCTCATATTATTGAAATGCGTTTTCCATTTGGAATCATTAATTAAAATTTGTGCAATTATGGCTTTGCGAAATGCTTTGCGTGGTTAATGGGAATAAATGCCAGGTATATACAGAACTATTAAGAATACAAATGTATGCACACAGAATACAGTAAAAAATGGATGCTCATGTTATGATAAATTAGCTATTCATCGGATATTTTATATTCAGATTTATATCATGCGAACTCGAAACTAATGATTTGACCAGATTGAACAAAGATAACACTAATATTTTTAGAGGAATATTTTAGAAACGGCCAACTGAGCATTAAATCACCATTGGTTATTTAGATTTTGGACTCAAAATAACAACATACAACATTTTTACTCTGCAAAATAAGCTATTGTTTCCCCAACTGTTTTAGATGGTAATTCAATCGTATGTTAAAACATTGAACTGTTCAAATTTCAAAATTAATTCTACTCTCATTAATAAATCATTTCAGATCAAAACTCAATTCATTTGTATAGAATTAATGATCAAAATGTTAATTGGGAAATAAATTAATTATATAAAAAACCACAAAAGAACATTTTTTTGCAATAGACTACAATATACACATGACTCCGGTGCAAGAAAACATGCAATCCCCCTTTTAAATTTGTCAAATTCTTTCTGTACTTTTTAACAACGAAAAACTAACTATACGAAACGTATTTAAATACCTATGTACAATTTTTAAATCCCTTTAACGTTCTACATATGTGAGAATTCTAAAAAAAACATGCCACTTATACCTTCTTCTTTCAATTGAGCCTTCCCAAGTTACTCTTATCAGAATTTACAAATTCGCTGCACATAGCCTCATTCACTAACCAGCTAACCACCGAAAATCCATAGGCGACCACCACCAAGTTAGAAAAGAGGAAAAAAACATGGCTACTCCCTCCAAATCTTCCAATATTAAGCTGCCGTTGTCTACCTACCTACCTATAGCCCAACTGGCTATTTAAACCTTCTCGTTTACTATCGCAATCCAGCCAGACAATAGATATGCGCGGTAAAAACCCCATCACTCTCCACCAAAAACTACTCATACGATTTGGCAGAGTTTCAGGACAACCAAAGGACGATGATGCAGTACAGAGCAGCCAGTCAGGTCCACAACCAGCTCCAACAACAGATCCATTGCCAATCCTTTTGATTAACCTATCCGAACTATTTCGGCGCTGCTATCTGCATAACAAACATTGCCATCATCGAAAATGGTCGGAAAAACACCCTGAATGGAACGCAGGAGCTATTCCTCTTTCTTATATTAGGTCCCTCTAGGGAAATAAAAATAAAAAAAAGGAATAGAAATCCGATTGCATTCATTCGCGCGATACAAAAGATGGCACATAAATCGTTTGCCACACGTAACGGAACAAAGCTGGTTGGTGGGTCAGATGGTGTAGGCAAGAGGTTTCAGGTTGGATGTGAAACCGACCGCGCGTTCTCCTATTGTTTGTCCGGGCTTAGTGCGGCATGCTGCAGTTGGTATACAGGTAGCTATTTTAACAGACATGAACGACGACGCCGACGTTTTAGTCGTCCACAGGTATAGGTTTTAAGGGATGAGGTGGAACTGAAGCATAGTAAATCCGTGGCAAACTGTTGGAACTCCAAATAATTTTTCCGTGGGTGGACCAGGATACTGCTATAGCCATAGTATCGGATGAATTGGCTTGAGCTGCAGACATAGAGCTTTTGAAATTTATGATTTTCCTCGATTCCAAGTTCCAACCTTTCTCGTAACGGTTCTCGTCCCTGCACTGCTCTGACCACCAGGGCACCGCCATGTCTGTACCGAGCGCATACAAGCCTCCAGTTTATGTGCAGAAAGAGTGGCTAAATTGGATCGTACAGATTGCAACGTATTTATCTCCCAGTCATAACAACGGAACGTTGCTGGAATGCGTACAAACTACAAAGTGTACTGTATATTGTTGGAGCTGTCGTTGTACCTCCCCAGAATGTGACATATGTACCCTGGATATATACCCACTCTTCTGCCGTACATAAACGTGCCTCTACTATAGCTACATATACATTAGAAAAGGAATTAAGCCAAATCTCATTTTGCCCACGGCATCTAAATCAAACAGTTAGAGTGTAGTCACGAAATACTAGGCTCATTGCAGATGATATGGAAAGGGCTCCTCCTATTCGTTCTACAAACATAGTACATACTATAGAATCGAGGCAAAGGTGTTCAACTGTTGTATATCACCGACATCAAGTGTCCAATAGTCGAATAACTCTTTCTGCTATTTCCTGTCTCACTGTTCGCTGTTTTATGTATTCTCGTTAGCTATTCAGGTGTAAAAAATCCAACTGGAGCCTTATAACGGAAGTTTCGATTTTACACGGTGCTTAAGCTATGGGTGTTACGCGATAGGAAGAGGGCGATGTTAAAAACGTGCCAGGTTGTCGTTGAGTCCTGCCTGATACACATGAATTAAGCGGTGCCGATTGTTGAGGACCACCATCTACTTCTACTTCAGCTCTCATGCATCTGCATTTGACAGTTAAGGAATTGTTGTAGGGAAATCAACAATATTGTTTGCGTGATGCAAACAACATATGTATATTGAAGAATTGTAGGTTACAGTATACGATTTAAATAATAACCAGGTGAACTGTGTCCTTTCATTATGTTAGTGTAATTCAAGTTTATCAGAGCACACTTTTTAGGGAACAATCAGCCCAAAATGTAGAAACAAGGATCTCAGATCAAACAAATTGATAATTGAAGCGCTTGATCGAAATATGGAAATTTACCAACAGTTAAAAAATTTATTCAGGAAAAAATTCGGACAAAAATTCGCCGAGTATGATTCAATTAAGAGGTTTCCAGTTTTGTATCTGCATGCTCAAATACAAAACTTGAAACCTCTTAATTGAATCATACTCGGCGCTGAAAACATGAAAGAACTACTTCTGCGGACTCTTAAGCGACGATGAAGACCAAGATTCCGTAAAATAATGCATTTAACATAGATGATGCCAGTAATGAAACAAATTGAATAAATTCACCAAACATGCTATTGTATCAACAACCTAGTACCAATCGGCACCAATTTTTTTATTTAACTAGCTGTACCCGGCACGCGTTGGGCGGTTTAGGGGTACATACTCGACATAAATACACACATACATACATCTGATGTTCGACTGGTGCTCAGAATACGTTTGCGATCGATTTTTGTCACAATTCAGGGCCACACATAAATAAATTGGTGCACACACTCGTCAGATGCCACCGCTTCATTTATGAGTAATATAAGACGCAAAAGCGTCATCGAAATGACGCAAGTGTACACCGAGCCTCAGAGTCGCAAAAAAAGACCACAAACCCTCTCGTTAAATCCACACACACACCCCATTATTACATCTACTTTCTACTTTAACAAAACTCCGCCTATTTTGTATTTCTTTTTCTCTTCTTGTTCTTTTTGAATTTGAGTGGAAATATGTTGGCAATTTGCGCCTGTTCTTTTTCATATTCGCTTGCAATCGATTTTGGTTGAAAGAACCACAGTATCGTGGTTAGTATGAGTCATGAGTTTTATCAGCATGAGTCATGTTATTTCGTATGTGAAGCCTGTCATCGATTTATAAGACGTTATCATGTCAAAAAAAAACTTCCCTGCTGAAAGCCAAATCACCAAACTTTCTGGTTAGATATTATACCTGGTTAATCTTTACCATACTACAGTCCGCGGTGGACTTGGGCTTCAAATATCAAAATTTCTCCGTCAGCTGATTCTCTAGCCAGTTGTGCTCGTGAAGTTGGTCGCAAACCTCTTCCCCATATATGTGAACACTAAGTATTAGTCATCCTCCACCTTTCGTTCCTCTGGGTGGAATCAAAGAATTTCCGGGCTGGACGTTGGACTTTTATTTTTTTATTTTATTCATAAAACGCGAGAACTTTTCTCTCGAAGCTGCCTTAAACGTCCTTATCGACTTTTGATAATGTCCATGTCCTCTGCACCAGACAGCATAACTTATGAGATGATAAGGATCTTATTGAACACATAAGTTGACTGAGGAGTTCTTTAATACTTAATTCAGCCCGAAGAAGCGGTGGTTGTAAAGAGTAATTCTGGATAGCGTTGATAGCGGAACCCAGGTAGAAGAAATCGCTAACTAAACGTCGATTTTGGTTGTCGCTTTTTGATGACACTATACTTAATGACTGATAAACTAATATCTTCGCCGCTTCTGTCTCGAAAATCACGAATGGGCTACTGTGACCACGCTGGTGCTATTCCAATTTTGTAAATATCGCCGAAATGTGCAAAAATCCGGTGGGCTTTTGAAATAACATACTTCTGGTGTTACCGTGTGCGATCTGCACTATTTTTTCAATTTTGATGCTGAAGAAGTCCCATGACAGCGCATCGCTTTGTCTAAATCCTTTTTTGACAGCAAAGGTGCTGGTGAAGTCTTTACCGACCTTGATAAGACAATTTGTGTTTTCTATAGACATTTTGCACAGACGGGTGAGTTCGGAAAATATGTTAAAATTCCAAAACTGGACCTCTATACTACTGTTATACACCGCATTTAAATCGATAGGAAGTTGGTGGGTATAGATTTAAAATTCTTGGTTTTTAGGTGAATATTTACACTTAGTCGTAAGTGGAATTCCCTGGCCTAAAACCGGACTGATATGAACCTATCAAATTGTTGAAGAATGGCTTCAAGCGCTCTCTTTATGTAATTATCGCTGGTCAGGTTGTGACCTTTCTTAAAGATCGGGCATATTTTTCTCTGAATATGCTTGCTAAAAAGTGTATATTTCGACCCCAACCCCTTACAAATATGTCTCTTTCACTCATGAATATTTTTTACTTGTTCTTTACATATCCATATCAGTAATCATTCTTAAATGACCCATTGCACAATTATTAACAACAAATTCTTCTTATAGGTACTCGCACGTGCTAAGCAGTGAAATAATTGTAATAATTCAATATGAACATCTCAGTTACCATGTCCAATAAAGGAAAACAAAAATTAATTGTCGACGGTTATTCTTTTTTTTGGAGCGAGCGGGCATAACCAAAATTTTAAAAAAGATACAGCATTTTGAAAAACAGAATTTTGAAATACAGAATTTTGTAATTACAGTATTTTCCGGAAAAAAATAAACAGAATTCTGGTCATACAGCCGAGCCATTAACATCAAAAAACCAAACTTATATACCAACCCCTAGTTTTAATAAAATTATCTTGAAACTAATTGTGTCCATTGTTTTAATCTTCCAGGGATTAATCAGTTGTCTTGTGGCTAAATAAATTTATATTGTCGTTCTGGTTCAAGATTTCAATAAATCTCTTGACCCTATGTTTTTGTCGCACACTTCACTCGAGGACATTTTGGTTTACCAAGCATAACTGCCCCTTGCCGGAATCCTCCTCTACTTTTGATATATGTATGCACTGCACATCGTAAAAGTCTCATATTCAAAATAAGACATTCGTCCGCTAGACTGAGCTCATAACCAACATAGTCATAGTCGACAATATAGTCATTCTCATGTACAAACCAGTATGTTGACATAAGCTCATGATTAAATGTTTCATCAGTAAACACAAACGATGCAGTGGCACCATCATCAACAGCAAAATCATCCTTATAACATCAACAACATTGTCCTGTCTCGGTTATAGATGATCAATGACATCATGCAATATCCTCTCCCGTCTGTCAATGAAATGCATGCAATTCAAATTTTGGTTTCGTCATTTTTTTGAAGAGCAACGCTTTCCTCAGCCCTATATATCCATTCCATATCCCTTTGGCTTTATTGTGTATTGTATAAAGGTGACAGTTGATGTGTGGTGCAAGATAAAATCCCTCTCTTTGGCTGCAAGCTGGGAATACCTCTCATCCGGTAGAAAACTTCATGTTCCGGCATTTTGTGCTATGCAATCTTTGACAGGCATAACCCCCTTTTTAACACTCACTCCACTGATATTCAGCTCTGAATGAACGTACGGCCGGGAAACGACATGGAACTACCACAAAAATGTCGAAAACTGTCGCATATCCTGAAGGAGGAAGGGAAAGATAGAAACACTGAATCTCTGTGGGTGTAAGCATTCAGCATTTTCGATCTCTTTTCAGTAAAGTTTTGGAATTATTTCTCTTGCTCTGAAATATTTTTTCCATCTAAGCCCCAGCATCACGTCACCATCGCGTCGCCTTAGTCGGTCGTTGTTCATCGATTTGCCTCGAATTCTCGATTGCCTGATGCAACTAGGATTTCGATACGATTCGCGGCGACTTTTGTCTGCATCACCCTTCGTTGGGTTCTTGACAGTTTCTGACATTCAATTTTTCCCAACATTTAATGCAATTGGGTGATAGGGGAAAAAACTATTATGACAGCAAATGGTACTGACAAAATAAACAAAAAAAAAAAAAATCACCGAATCAGGATGTCTAAGGAACAACCGAAGGACTTATCCAGCCCACGATGAAAAAAAAAATCGTAGAAAACCCATTAAATTGGATTTTTTGTTTGGTTTTAATTGGTTGTCCATTCATTTACAGTACGAAGGAGTTTTTGAATAACTTTTTCAAACAAACTTTCGAGTGTATTCTTTTTCTTTTCCAACCGCAAAAACTCGAGAGCTCTTAAATGTGGTATTGAATTCTGAAGAGTTCAATGTGGTTTTCCTGTTTGGATAGCTGTGGTGCTGTTCGCCTTGACTGTATTTTTTTTTTGTAAGTTACTTACCTGCGTAATATTGCATACTTATACGAGTAAGGGATAACTCAATACCGTTATCTCGATAATCAAAAATGGATTTCTCAAGTTATTTTCTTCATTTAATATAATCTCGTTCACGAACGAGCAATTTTACTCGTACTTCTCTGATGGTGGTTTTGTCGTGAAAAGATTGATATCTTTTACGAAAAGAGGTTTTCAAAATTCACGGTTTAATGAACTGTTAAATTAAGCGGATTCGCTTTTGATTGGGCGGCATTTTGTGTGTAAGGAAATCAATTAATTTTAATATCAATGAAAATGAACAAAAAGGCAAAGAGTTGTTTAAACTTAAGTGATGCGTCTCAGTATTGAGCGGTTATCGTGGGGGGATATAGACGAGTTTGTGCAGTAAGAATTAATAATAAATGTTTGAATGTATCTTGAAAATATCTGTTATGTAAATAGTAGTTTCAAGGGAGAAATGTTGCTGGCTATTTCCCTGGAGCAACTAACTATCGCACATCTGCTGCAATACTTATACTTTACTTACTTACTTAGCGGGAAACAGGGCTTCAACTATGCCTAAGGTGCCATCGATCGTGTACGATTTTCGGAAATATGTGTTTCAGCTTTGTTCAACTCCTAGTTCAGCAGCAGATTACACTGCTTTGTTTGATTTGCAATACAGTCGTTGTCTTTTCGATGAGTTTGCCTAATCTGCTGCCACTTTCACCGTCGTATGATAGAGTCGATGACTTCCTGACCCGTTGGACTATTGAAATTTTCGTTAGATATTCGATTGAGCCAGACAATCTTAAAGATGTTTCGTAGACATCTAGTTACATACTTTTGCAGCTTCCTTGTGACAGCTGATGTAACTTTCCACGTGCTGCATCCATATAGCAGTTCGGAATCAACATTGGAGCGAAACAGTCGTAGCTTGGTTCTTAAGCTGAGAGAGTTAATCCTCCATATATTTTTCAACATACCGAAAGCAGCCTTTACTTTTCCGAAACGACTGTTCATGTCTTGTCGGTTTCGCCTGTATTATTGTTTGATGGGGATCCATAATCCTATGAGCGAGTATAAGCCTACATCGTCCGCATACCTAAGGTGTTTCAGGTAGGATGTCAGACTCAGAATACGAATTGGCGATAATACAGCCTTGTCCAATATCCAACTCACTTTGGATTTCAAACTCAACAACCTACCTTGTTTGTTGTGAATCTCTTTTTTCGGAAGCTTGACGACCATTCCCTTTTTCTATTCGTCGGCGAAACCTTCGGCAACCCAGGCCATCTCTATGAGTTGATGTTGGAGCTCGATGGATGCCGTTGGCGCCGATTCTAAAAGCACCGCGGGAATGCCATTAAGCCCTAACACTTTGTTGGTCTTCAGTGCTTTGTTTGCGGTACCAACCTCTTCACTACTGGGGGATGCGGTGTGAATTCGGGAATTTGTTGCGTTGGGCAGTTGAGTAGGTTCACTCGGTTGCGCATTTTAAACAGCAGAAGCGTGCTTCTTCCACCTTCTGAGCTCGTCCTCATCCAACCTGAGCAGAGAGCCGTCTATATCTGTAACAATGTGTTGTTTTGAGTTTCGAGCATCAATCAGCTCCTTTGTTATCCAATAGACTGTACTCCTCTTGCAATTATGTGCAACAATTTCTGCTTGTTTTTTGAGCTAAAGCATTGATGTACGCTTGCCACGTCTTAAAAAACGTGAACCTCTCTCTTTTTCATGCGAGGAGACTCCAGCTCGTCTCTTTGTCCTTTTTGCAAACCTTCAGTTCTTCACGTTAATTGTTCAATGTCCAATTTCCACGAATTCCAGGTGTTGTTGCTTCCCAACCCATTATTTTTTGAGCACTTAATATGGAAACATTTTCACCCTAGTGGTTTTCGATGGAGTTGGGTTCTGTACTGCTGATTATTGTTCTTATTCCTTGAGAAAGGTGTCCCTGAATTGTTGGCGTGTTGTATCAGGATCCCGTAGTCTATCGACGTTATACTTGGGCATTTAGAAGATTCTATTGGAGCTGTACGAATTTTTCTGGTAGCTACCATTAGGTGGTAGTATCGGGCAAGCCCCATGTCGGCACGGCGCAGTATCAAAAGTCCACAAATCAATTATGGACTTTTGTCCTACCCTGATTAGCCAAAAGTCCATAAGCAATGGTCAATATTCCCATATTTTAGAAAGAAAATGGGTAATAAGTCCACAAACAAGACCATCACTTAAATTTGAAATAACGCCACGTGGCGTACTAAAGTTACCAGAATAAATAATGAAATAGGTAAGGGTGGCATGCTGTCGCATTAAACATTCAAGTGTTTTGTGGGACATTTAAGTGGGTCAGAAATCCACAATCGATGGGCTATAAATCCATAATATTTTCGTGTGGACTTTTGACTCAGCATCATTATCATCATCGACGCAACAACCAGGGTCCGGTCCGGGCCTCCTTCAACAAGTTCTTCCATACATCCCGATTGATGGCCGACACCATCCAATTGCGCACCCGAAAGCTTCAGGCGTCCTGGTCTACGCCATTTTTCCAACGCAAGCTTGTGACTTGTTTCTTACTTCTCACCCTGATAAATATACCATTAGTGTTACTTCTCCATTTGGCACTTCAGACCATTGTGTTATTTCAGCTAATTTCTCATCCTCCATCCATCCAGTTAAAGAAAAACTTCCCACCAGGACCGTTTGGCAATACGAGAAAGCCAATTGGGACGGCCTGAATATTTTATTCCGAAACTTTAACTGGTCACTATGCTTCCTCGATAGTGACATTGATGCCAGTACTGAAATGATACAAATGTGATTCTTCTAGGGATGCGTGCTTTTATTCCTAACAGAGTAAAAAGCATCAAACCTAAAGAAAAGTCTTGGTTTAATTCTGAGTGTAAAGAAGCTATCAGGCTTAAAGAAGTTAGTTTCCGTTCTTACAAAGCCAACCCTACAGATGAAAATCGGAAAAAGCACAAACAAGCAAGAAACTCCTGCAACTCCGTTATTGAAAGAACCAAATTTTTGCATGACCAAAAATTACGGCAAAAAATTCTGCAGTGTCCCAAAGGCAGTACAAATTTTTGGTCATTTGTAAAAATATTAAAAACTCCTCTCTTATCGAAAATGCGTGCTTTTGGGATCGATGATACTCTTGTTCGTTGGATTAGAAGCTATCTTCTGGATCGTTCAATACAAGTTGTATTGGACGGATTCAAGTCAAATTCCTACAAAATAAATTCTGGTGTGCCCCCAGGGCTCTGTTCTGTCTCCGACTCTTTTTCTCATTTTTATAAATGATCTTCTGTCTGTTACTTCTAATCCACTTAATTGTTCTGCTGACGACTCTATCCTCAGCTTTTCATATTCGTTCGATAATTCAAGTCCTTCGCCTCGGACATAATTAATTAATGCATCGAAAACTCAATGCTGTCTTCTGTCGTTAAAGCTTAACATACCCCCAATGCCATTGTCCAGGAATGGCACTTACATCGAAGAAACCGAAAAGCTCTCAGTACTCGGTATGAGTGTCAACGACGACCTCCGTTGGAACGACCATATATTTGAGATCGCTAAGAATGCTGCTAAGTGCTTAGGTTTTCTGTATCGGTGTAAGAACTACTTTTCCCCATCTGATCTGGCTACAATTTATAAAGCGCTTATACGCCCTAAACTCGAGTATAACTCCCACCTCTGGGCAGGTGCTTCACAAACATCGCTTCACTTGCTTGATAGAATACAAAATCGAGCGTAGAGATTGATAGAAAATAGAACTGCCGCTGAAACAATTTCCCCTCTCGAACACCGACGCAATCTTTCATGTCTTTCCTTATTTTATCGTTTCTTTTATAAAAAATGTTCACTCGAGGTAGCCAGCTGCATTCCTCCCCTTAAAAGTTTCTCCCGTAATACTCGTCTTGCTAGGAATGCCCATCAGAGTACCCTTGAGCCCAATTTCGGACGTACCGTGAAATATAGAGATTCTTTTTTTTAGCCGTACAACACGATTTTGGAATGGTTTACCCGGCGAGATTTTCCCTTGCCATTTCAATTTACAAGCATTTAAAACCAATGTTAATCGACACCTCCTATCTCTCCCCTCCCTATCTTCCTAATGCCCGCGCAGTGTGTTACATTAAAAGGGAAACAAATAGTCCTTTGTGCGCGGGTTAGTTATAAAAAAAAAGCAAGGTCTGCCACGTTGTCTTCGACCATAAAAACGAGTGCAAAAGACTCTCCGAGCTAGTTCCTCTTCGCTTAAAGCTGCGTGCCTAGCCAACCGAAGTTACCGAGCTTCATTTTTTCTTCCACATCTGCTTCGAGGTAGATTTTACACATTTCATGATTGTATCTTCTCCGGAAGTCTCGGATCCGTATGTGAGTTTTGGCCTTGTACAGCAGCAGTTTGGTTTTTATGATAAGGTTTCTGGATTTAAAGAACCTTGACAGCCCATAGTAGGTTCTGTAGGATCTTAGCAGCCGCCCTCGTATTTCTTCCTATACTGCTGCTACAAGGTAGTTAAAGGTCTGCCTCTTTAAATTCCCGCTACCCTGATAGTTGCACCAGCACTTCTCGCAGACGTAGCCACCATGTACTTAGTCTTCTCTTTATTAATATGCAGCCCCAGTTTTTGTGCGGCCTTCGAAATTTGAGAATCTTTTAAGATAAACCAATGCAAATAGGGTACTTTTTAGTTGGAGACGTATTTTGTTTATGTGTTTCCGACAAATGAAATGTTCATCTATGGTAACTCCAAGAAGTATTGAAGTATTGCTATTGCTGACTCCAAGTTTTTTTTTTGTGTTTGACTATGATCGTCTGCATATGCATAGGCTGTATTGTTTTTCAAATAATCTGAGAAGTTCGTTGGTGTATAAAATAAACAAAATTGGACCCAACTTTGAGCCTTGTGGAACACTATATTTAGTAGGTTTTTCTTTACTAAGGGTCGTTGATATTTTGACCTTAATCGATCTATCAGTTAAGTATACCTGAACCATTCCGACAAAAATATTCTCTCACACCAATTTTATGAACTGTTTTTGTAAATTCTGGTGGTTGGGTGCTGTATGAATAAGGTAGGCACTGAAAGGCATCAAACTGGTGATGCACAGTCGCTGCAACTATATCGTACACATCAATTGTGCTTATTTTACCTCCCCGCGGTAACCTGCGGGTACTGGTCTGTCCATCCGGACATTCCTGCTAAACTTATAAGCGCGAGTGTTGAACACAGAAAAAATAGCAACACTATAATGCTCTGCTTTAATGACTGTTCTGATCGATTCGCAGAAGTCTTGCACGAGCCCCTCAGAAAGAGGACGTACGGCGGATGAGCCCAACCAATTGGACCAACGGTGGCGTCAACAGTCAACGAAGCAGACGCCCTAATGAGCTACTTCGACGTATTTGGAGATAAGGTCATTGAGACAATTCAATGCAAGTCAGGGCATTGAAATAGAGATGGTGGCGGACGAACCCTTAATGGGCCAACGGCAGCGCTCATATCCCCGAAGTGGGTTACTGACTCCGGATTCTCCGGTTCTTTTTGTCCAAGGAATCCAACAAAGGACCTGGCCCTCCAGGTTGGGGGTTGTGCGTGGGGTTAACAACCCTGCCACGGAAAAAAAGAAAAAGTTGCGAAACGACCAATAGCCTCGGAAAAGGACGGATTTACTGTTGACGACCCGGAAAAACGAATCAAGGACAACGACCTTCGGATCTGCACGTGGAATGTTAGAACTCTTAACAGACCACGTACATCCAAACAACTAGCGGAGGCCCTAGACTGCTACAGAGCAGGAATTACTGCCATCCAGGAAGTGCGATGGAATGGGCCGGGCAAAAGGAGGATGAAAAACTGTGACGTGTACTACGGTGATTGCGCAAGAAGACCACAGCGTTTATTTGGGTGCGGATTCGTCATAAGCGGTAGACTTAGGCAAGAAGTCTTGGGCTTTCGACATGTAAGTGAGCGACTTGTGACAATCCGTATCAAGGCTAAATTCGCCAACATTAGCCTAATATGCGCTCATTATCCCACAGAGGACAAAGATGACGCCACTAAGGATGACTTCTATGAGCTCCTCGACAAAACCTATGAGTAATGCCCTAAATACGACGTTCAGATCGTACTAGGCGATTTTAATGCCAAAATAGGTAAAGAGGAAATCTTTGGTAGGACTGTCGGAAAACATAGCCTACACGACACAACGTCTGAAAACGGACTTAGGCTAATAAGTCTTCGCAGCGGCACATAACGTCACCATTGCAAGCACACGGTTTCCTCATCTCGATATACACAAAGGGACTTGGCGACACCCAGATCAAAGAACCATCAATCAGATTGATCACGATGCGATCGATGCAAGACACGCCTCCAGTATCTTGGATGTTTGCACCTTCCGAGCAGCTAACATCGACTCGGATCACTACCTTGTTGCAGCAAAGGTAAGAATGCGAATAACCCGAACTCCACAACAACGGAGTAATACTGTGAGTAAGTATGACGTCGGAAAGCTGCAATCGCAAGAAACCGCCAGAACCTATGCCGATCGAATATCCCGTAACCTCTCAAGAAATCCAGTACCGCCAGCATCAAGTGCCGAAGATCAGTGGCAACACTGCCAACAAGCCATCAGAGATGCCGCAACTGATGTGCTAGGTTTCACCATACCACCACCACGAAACCTCTGGTTTGATGACGAATGCAGGCAGGCCCATGCACCCAAACAAGAGGCATATAAAGCGACGCTGCAAAGAAAGACGAGAGCTGCTCGCGAGCTTTACGAGCAGAAAAGACGGGAAGAACACCGGCTTCTCCAAAAGAAAAAGAGAGAGCATGAGAAGCGCGCGATCGAAGATATGCTACTCCAGGAACAACGTGCGGAAGTTTTACCAACAGGTAAAAAGAACATGCCAAGGAAAAAAATCCCGCACAGAAGCCTGTAGAGATAGGAATGGAAACCTCGTAGTAGAGTCACAGTCGGTGCTGAGTACATGGAAGGACCATTTCTGCAGACTGTTAAACGGCGATGAAGGCCAAAATCCCGCTGTCAGGCAGAATGAACCATTCAACATGGATGATGACAGACAAAACTTCCGTCCACCTGACCCAAATGAAGTAAGGATAGCAATATCTAAACTCAAAAACAACAAAGCTGCTGGACCCGACGGACTACCCGCCGAACTTTTTAAAGCGGCCGGAGATGACCTGGTGGAGTGCATACACCAACTCATCTCTAAAGTTTGGTCAGAAGAAAGTATGCCTGATGAATGGAACCTCAGCATCGTTTGCCCGATCAACAAGAAAGGAGACCCTCTAAACTGCGCCAACTATAGAGGAATAAGTCTCCTGAATATCGCCTACAAGATCCTCTCTGCCTGAAACCTTTCGTCAGCAACCTGATTGGCCCCTATCAGTGTGGTTTCAGACCAGGAAAGTCCACAATCGATCAAATTTTCACTCTACGGCAGATCCTGGAAACCACCCAAAAATTCCAAATCGGTACCCACCACCTCTTTATCGATTTTAAGGCCGCGTACGATAGCATTTATAGAGACGAGCTATACAGAGCCATGTCAGGTTTTGGCATTCCCACAAAACTCGTCCGACTGTGCAGGATGACGATGGAGAACTCTCGCTGCTCCGTCAAGGTTGGTTCTGACCTCACAGAAGCTTTTGACGTCAAAAAAGGATTCCGACAAGGTGATGCGCTATCGTGAGATTTCTTCAACTTAATACTTGAAAAAATTATAAGAAACTCGCAAGTCAATTGAAGTGGGACAATTTTTTTCAAGTCTGTGCAATTGCTAGCATACGCTGACGACATAGACATCATTGGCAGAACTCGGCGAGCTGTCAGTGGAACGTTTGCTAGCATTGAAGCTGAAGCGGCTAAGATGGGACTAGCAGTTAATGAGGCCAAAACGAAGTACCTGCTGTCCACAAAAAGGGACACACAACACCGGCGGATTGGACAAAACATCTCAATAGACAGGTACAACTTTGAGGTAGTTAGGGACTTTGTGTACCTCGGATCCACTATAACATCTGACAACAACATCTCGTCAGAAATAAAGCGAAGAATTACTCTTGCCAATCGCTGTTTCTGTGGGCTAGGAAGGCAATTGAGTAGCAAAGCCCTCTCTCGAAAGACAAAGGAGACTCTGTATCAGACCCTAATCATCCCAGTCCTGCTCTATGGCGCCGAGGCATGGACTCTATCTAAAGCGGATGAAGATATCCTTAGTCGTTTCGAGCGTAAGATTCTTCGGAAGATTTTTGGCCCTATCTGCGTTAACGGGCTTTGGAGGAGAAGGTTCAACCAAGAACTATACGAGCTGTACAGCGACATTGACCTGGTCAAAAAAATACGCATATCACGTTTAAGATGGCTAGGTCATGTAGAGCGAATGGATAACAATGCTCCGGCTCGCAGGATCTTCGATTCCATTCCAGAGGGTAGACGCAGTCAAGGAAGACCTCGCCTTAGGTGGCGCGCTCAAGTGGAGGACGACCTCAACCAACTTGGAGTGCAAAACTGGAGGCAGCTAGCCAAAGACCGAGTTGGCTGGAGAGGCATGTTGGTTGAGGCCCAGGTTCGTCCCGAACTGTAGCGCCACCTAAGTAAGTAAGTAGTTTTGTAAATTCTGCTAGAAGTTGGTCCGTGCTTTTATTTTTTTGAAATCCATATTGGTTTGGATGTAAAATTTAGTGTTTGGTAATAAATTTATTAAGACGTTCGGCCATAATTTCTTAAAAAAACATTTTTCTACAGCTGACATGATAGCAATTGGTCTATAGTTTTCGACCATGTTTGTTGTTCCTCTTTTGTATATAGGTAGATGTTTTCATAATTTTTTGGAACACAGCCTTGGATCATGCTACGATTGATTATGGTTCTTATAATCGGTGCAAAAATTTCAGCGTTTATTTTGAGATCTACCGGTCTTATGTTGTCAGCTCCTGGTGGTCCTTTTTTGGTGTTTATTTTTCTTAAAATGTTGAGTATCTCTTCTTCGCTGGCTTCTTCAATGAAAATACTTTGTTGCAGTTGCAGGTTTTGATGATTTGTTATATGTGTTTTGATATTGCACACGTGTATGATATTGGGTAGCCGATTTGCAAATTGATCCGCAAATTTTTCCGCAATTCTGTATTCACCGTCAGCATTTACTGAAAAGTTGTTTTTTACAACTTCATCGATTGAAGCTTTCTTTCTTCCTAAAAGATCATTTATCCCGCTCCAAGTCTTTATGGGGTCGGATTGAACACTTATACATTTGTGTTTGTAAAAGTTGTTTTTTGTGATTAGTATTTTTTGTTGATGTTATTTTTATATATATAATTATATAATTCTTATAGTCTTATATTCGTGCTCATAGTTTTGACTTCTTGGACTATTTTTCTATCTCCTATATAGCTCATCTCTTTTTTTGCACATTAAGATTATGTCATTGTTTATCATTGTTAACATTGTTCCATCGTTTAATCCTTTTTTTTTTTTTTTTTTTTTAGATTAGATTATTTTATTATATTCGTTAAAATGTATGTCCTTAAACTAACTTATAACTAAAATAAATCATGTCGCCTCAACAACAGGGGCTCGACGTTCGTCGGAAGACTCTATACAATGCTATAATTTTACATATATCATATTTTTGTTTGCATAATCTTTTGATTGAAATTCTTATTTATAGTTACTGTCTTATTTGGTTTTAAAAATTGGGGTTAGAATGCGGTATTGTTTATCCTCTGTTGTTTCTGTTGCTGGTTCTCTCGTAGAACGGGGCTTCTTCATTGTCCATTATGTCCTCGAATCGGTCGTCTCTGATAGCTCGAATGTTGAGGTAGTGATGGTTGGGCTCTAGCTGTTGCTGGAGTAGTTGCTGGATTTCCAAGTTGGGGTGGTCCTCCAAGTTCCTCAAAATATTTTTGGAGAGTTGTATAATGAACTGATTTATTGGGATCAGTTCGGTGTCTTCATATAGCTTCTTGTTTGGGACATATTTTCTTGTAATGGGGGTCCGGTGTAGGCCTGTACAGCTACGGAGTATTCCTTTCAAAAACTTTGATCTTCTTCATATATGTTGGTGATATGGTGAACCAAATAGGACAAGCGTACGTCAGAACTGGACGGATCAGCTGCTTATAGGTGAGGAGCTTAGTATTAGTGCTTAGTCCCTTTCTTCTCCTGAGAAGCGGGTTGACCAGATGTAGGGAGAAGTTGGCTCTCTTAAGCATAAATGAAGCGTGCTTGTGAAATTCACTCCAAGGTATTTTGCTGTTGTCTTTGTTCTTATCACTGTGAAGCTTAATACTGATATTATCACAGCGTGATGCGAAACGTCTTCGACCTCTTGTTGCTGTTTTTTGGGGTTCTGAAGCAGATAAGCTCGCTCTTATCGCTATTTATCTTTAGTCCCCATTTAAGGTAGTAGTCCCACAAGTTTCTTATGTGACCTTCAACTCTCCTGGCTGCGATTTATGGTGAAATGGATATTGCATATGTTAAGGAGTCATCGCCATATAGCTTCGTTTTCGTCCCTGGGGTGTTGGTAGGCTGGTCAGCTGTATACTGGTTGAAAAGTATGGGGCCCAACTTGGAACCTTGCGGAATGCCAGCGCTTATCGTCTTTCTTTCTGAATATTCTTTGTTTACCTGTACATAAAAGGATCTATGGGTTAGAAAATGCTTGATATCTTACCAAGTGTTCAGGTAGTCCTATACTTGACAGTTTGAATATTAGTCCTTTTATCCAAACTGTGTCAAAAGCCTTTTCAATGTCCGTAAACAGGCGACTGTCGTCTCTTTCTTGCTGAGTCATTGTGTCACGGCGGAGTGCAGTCCAAAAAACGGATGGATGGTGGAGTGTCGTGCTCGGAAACCATACTGGCATTCAGGTATGAATTCCCTTTCCCTGAAGAAATGATGAAGCTTTCTCAGGATAAGTCCCTCCAGGATTTTGCTGACACAGCATAGACGCGAAATCGGCCGATATCCCTCGACGCTGGTCCTGTTGGTTTTCTTCGAAACGGGCACCACTTTTGCCGTTTTCCATGTTTCGGGGAAGTAGCTGTTATTAAGGCATTTGTTGAAGATGATCGTCAGCAGTAGGATGACGAGATTTGGTAGCTTTTTATGCACAAAGTTAGAAATCCCATCATTTCCTGCTGACTTCTTAGAATTTCCTCCGTGAATTATGTCAGTTACTTCCTCGATGGAAGTAAAAGCATCTCCAGTTGGGCCAAGTGCAGGATTGTCCTCATTAAAGTTGGTGACTGAAGTATTATAGGCTGCAACTTCTTCAAACTTGTTTTCAACTTCTTCGATGAATTCAGGAAGGTAATTGGGCGGGCGATCCTTGAAGGTCTCTTCTTGCCCTTGCATTAATGTATCTGGGATCGAGCTCTTTTTCACAACGAGCTGAATAATTTTCTTGAAGGTATCGGGTCCCGGTTTGATGTTTGCAAGTCTTTTCCTGAATTCATCCTCCTGGTGATGTTTCACTGCCTGGTTGAACATGGTGTCTGTGCATTGAAGTTCGGAGTATATGCGTCTATACTCATCGTTCTCTCTGTTGAATAGCCTGTGTTATATCCGTTGAAGCTTTTTTGCGTTTAACCTTTGGTAGCGTAGAGTATAGCGTAGTGGTCAGCGAGATCTGTTTCAACAACAGCTGAAAAAATGTCTTGTTTCGTGATGGTAACGTATATGTGGTCAATCAGAGTAGATGTGTTTCGTCTTATGTCAATACGTGTAGGCTTTTTTATTACATTCGTCAGTCCATTTGATGCCATTGTCTCCATATATTTCAGTACTAGAGAGCTGTTTTCATCTAGTATATTGATATTCATATCACCTAATACTAAGTTTTCTTTTTGTACATTAATCATTGTATAGATTTCATCAATGAATCACGCTACGCTAAGTTTGAGTCTCCTATATATGGCATGAATGTACTTTTTTTTCCATGTGTTATTTTCAAATGAAGTTTTTCGTAGTTTATTGGGTTCGCTGGTATAATTTCGTATGCTATATAATTTTTAATAAATACTGCTACACCTCCACCTTTCATTCCTTCTTTATTTATAAATTCTGAGTTGATTCCATTTATGTAATAAATTTCATTTTTACTTTTAGGTATATTGATTTCATTCAAACCCAGTACATCAACATAGGGTAAAATATTTCCAATTTCAGCAATATAACTATCCCAAGTTTTCATTAAATATTTTATATTGAAACAAATGCAACAGAAATTCATATTTTTTTAAAAATTCTGTTTTAATGCCGTTAACTCCATGTATTACCCTAAAATTAACATCAGTTTTCAAATATCCAAACGTAAACTAGTTGCACATTTTATCTATACCATTGCATGTGCCAATATGTATGGTTTCATCGTTCTCATGCTTTTTGCGAGGATTTTGCCCATTGAATAAGAAGTACAGGAAGACGTGTTGTGTATATATACAGTGTACGTGAGTGAAGCTAATCAGTTATACATGTAGTTGTAAACCGTAGCTCTTCCTGTCATTTTCGCAAGGCGGTAGATAAAAAAAAAGTCATTCGAATTTTGGTAATTGTATCATTTAAAAAAGAAAAACAAGAATCAGGATGAGCTGCATTCTTAAAACTTGTAAAACCAGCGTTTTTTAAGAGGAATGAACACATTTCTTATCACAAGTAAGTATTGTTTTATTTATAACGTAAAGCGGTGTTGAGTAGTGTTTTGAATATATTTTAAATATTGTAGAACAATTTAGAACAGTTTTTTTTTGTATTAAACAATGAAAATAATAAATAAGTTGAAACTTAAAAATAAAAATGTACATCTTCAATGAATAAAATTCTCTTTCTATCTGTCAAATGATAGAGTTGAAGTCAGGGACGCATTGGTTTTCATTGTTTTTTGGTAAGGCGCTTCAGTACGTTGAGTGCATGTAGAATGAATTTTTGTTTGAAAAAATTTTACAATTATGAATCGTGAATATTTTTTGATAAAAAATGTTCTTTTAAGGTATTTGTCACAGCTAAAAATACAATCAAAACTAATTGACGGAAAAGAGACAATGTCAAAAAGAATCATTTATGACCGTATAATTATAAATACGCAAACAGAATTGATATGTAAAACAATTTTTGAAGGACAATCATTTTAGCATTTTATCCAAAATGATCATAGATTCTTCTTAAACACCTTATCAATTAAACCTTATCAATAATAACAAAACTTAAAAAAAAACAATACATTTAAGTGGAATGTAGCTAACAATATACTGTGAGTGTAATACAAACAAAACATTTCAGGGCAATGCTGCTAATTAAATTGACAAAATTAGTAGAATTTAAGATAAGAAAGAAAAACCTGTGATAAACAACAAAACATTTAAGTATAATGTAGCTAGCAAGATAACAAAATATTGTGATATAACAATTTGGAGAAAAAAAATTATAAAACAATATATCTCAGGGGCATGCTGCTAATAAAATTGATAAAAAACTGTGATAAATTATTTAAATAAAACATACCTAACTTTACAATTAGGAAAAAAGGTGTCGTTGTTTCACTTGTTTGTATTTTTCAGATTTTTTTAACAGGTAAGTTTTATTAATAAAACAAATCCAAATCTATTTTACAGTAACTATTTATTTCCATTACACGCTTTATAACATTATAGTTGGCGCCCTACGATGCTTTTTAATCTTCTGCACTCCGCCCCAGTGTTAATACTTGTGTGTATGTGATAACTCACTTTATTAAGGAAGTGGCTTCATATATTTTCAAAAACACGTCTTCCTGTACTTCTTATTCAATGATTTTGCCAGTGTTCTCCCACTCAAATTTCCGATTGCACTCTCTCGCTTTGTTTTTGGCTAGCCAAAGAAGGTGCTTATTAGTCGGTGTCAGATGGTTGCTTACATATATATATATATTAATATTCGTTTATTCCGTTTGATGCTGCAGTCTCGTCGTTGTTTGTGTTTTCAGTAATTTTTGTTAGTGGGATGTTGCGTATGGACTTTTTTAAGGAATTTTGATTAAGATGTTTGACTGGCAAATGAGACAATTATTGTTGTTTTTTCGGGATTTGTTTTTTGTTTGATCTATAAACGACTGTTGATTGGTCTTGCACGCAAACGGAGTACTTTTACTTGGCTTGTAACGTTAGTCATGGTCAACCTACAGGAGATTATGTCGAACTTGAGAATCGGGACGAAAATTCCAACGCATTTTAATAAAACACGAACCTTGTGAAACGATTCTGAACTTTCTCTATTCTATTCGAAAACGTTTGTTGGTAAGAGTTCCAGATGACATCAGCATACTCTAGTGATGATCTTATTAATATAAAATACTGAGCGACAAGTGTTTAAGGGTAAGAGAAGTCGGTTGAATTTCTTTTAATGATACCAATCATTGTGTTGGCGTTTGCAACAATTGCATCAATATGCGGGGTAAATGAAAACTTGGAGTCAAAGGAAATGCCCAAATTTTTACTTTAGCAGTTCTATGTAGTAGGTTACTTTACAGAGAATACGTATAATCATAAGTTGAGATTTTTCTGGATATAGAGATAGCATAGCATTTCTTGAGCAGTTTATTTTCAAAACAATTTCTTACGAAAGAGGAAAAACATGCCAGATTAGTGATAGTTGATCTACCCGAAATAAAACCATGTTGTGCATCATTCAAATGTTCTTTCACGAGAAAGTCCAATTTGTTCTTTACTAAACTTTCGAGCAATTAAGGAATTGCTGACAACTTGCAAATTCCTCTGTAATTTTCAATATTGTTTTTTGAACCAGATTTGTAGATTGGGATCAGGAAAGATGATTTCCATTCATCCAAAAATAATCCAGGCGATAAAGAATAGTTTAAAATAATAAGCAATGAAAAAAGATGAAATTAGAGCATTTTTTTAAAACAAGGGCAAGAATACCATCGACACCAGGAATTGGATTTTAGGTTTTTGTTTTTTTAGGTTTTTTAAATGAGTCAACCTTTTATTGTACCAAGGAGGTTTTGAGGCATTCTTTTTCATCCTATAAGGCACAAATAAATAAAAAGCAGTATTCAAGATACTAGTGGAATGTTTAAGCATATCTTTCAGATTTAGATTTATAAATTTTGTTATCCAGTCAATAGTTGCAAAATAACTATTAAGTTCAATGAAATTTGACTTCAAAAAGTTAAATGATCTTGAGTTGCTACAATTTAATAGTTTTAAATAGCTATATAATTGAATTTCAATATATTGACACATTTGTGAGGTAAAAACTAGATCAAGGATTATATTTAAATTACTAGCGAATATATTAATTTGATACAAGTTCAGAGAAAAAAGCCGATCTATAAAAGTTAATTCGAATTCTTTTTTTAGGTTACATGGAATAAGCATATTTCCATTTTATATCAGCTAAGTTAAAATCACCAATAACAAAAATTTTATGCAAGTTATTGTTTAAGTTATCAACAAAATCAATATTAGTAATATGTTTTTCATAAAGCTTAATATTACTTTTTGGAGGAATATAACTAACGATAATATACATTAAGGTACCAGAGGCCTATTTCACAAATCATACATCATATACATTTTTACATCATACAACAAATCAATTATCATACTACATTACATATGTATACATTAATTCTGTGAAACAGTATTAATGTCCCAAATAAAAATATACAATTTGTATGTTGTATGAACCGTGAAATAGGCCCCAGGTTCAAGATTGATGGAAATACAAATTTGTTCAATATCGGTTATAGGTAGGCTAATTAATTGACATGACAAATGTGACCGAACAGCACCAAGAAGTCCACCTCCACGATCATCAGAAAAAGCGAAACGATCTCTCCGGAAAATCACAAAAGAATTTTGTCAAAAATTTCGGAATCTAAAAGTCCACTCCAAAGCCAAGATTCAACAATGATGATTAAATCGTAGTCAGCATTACATATGGCAAAGTAAAGCGAAGAGGTTTTCGTACGAATTAAACTAGAATAAATTGTGATAATACACTTTTAAACAATCAGTTTGATGGAGAAATATCTTTGTTCTTGTTTTCTCCATCTACGATACTTTTTTTTGGAATTTAGTCAAATTTACGAATCTGTATTCCAAAAGGCCAAAAAGATGTATTGAAAACGGATTTTTACAAATTCAGCAGGAATTCCGATTTTAAAGCATACGAATCTCATGTTTGCGTCAGATCCATTCTTCAGAAGTTTGTAGCATTTGAAATATGTAGAGTTCACATTTAAGTTCGATGATAAATACTCAATGATTGAATCAGTTGAAGTTGAGGGATTAAGTTTAGACAAGTGAAACCATTTTAAGTTCGTGTAAACTACAAAATCACTATTTTGAGAAGAAGATCCCGAAATGACTCGAGTGCTCTTGCCGTTTATAAATATTACCCTGACTTCTGGTTACAACTTCAGCATCTACGTCAACTTTTTCACTAACAGTGCATCCTCAACCACAGCACTTCCTAACTTACCTTAGGTGGTGCTACAGTCCGGGGTGGACCTGGGCCTCAACCAACAATCTTCTCCAGCCAGCTCGGTCCCTCCTCCAGTTTCGCACGTGGAGTCGATTGACATGCATGACAGTGCATCGCCTTGTCTAAATCCTTTTTTGACTTCAAAGGTGTCGGTGAGGTCTTTACCGACCTTGATGGAACAGCGTGTGTTTTCCATCGTCATTTTACAAAGGCGAACGAGTTTTGTAGGGATGTTAAAACTGCACATTGCTCTATATAACACGTCTCTATAAATGCTTTGAAATCAATGAAAAGGTGGTGGGTATCGATTTGAAGTTCTTGAGTTCCAATATCTGCCGTAATGTGAATATTTGATCGATAGTGGACTTTTGTTACCGATCACATGCCTTAATACCTTCGTTGTAATTGCCAACTTTAGGATGAAAGAGACTTCATGTTCTATTATACTCTTTCATCAGCCTTCTGCTTGTCGAAGCGTGAGAAAAGTGTACAGTTCTGACACATAAGTAATGCGAACTCCATCGCCGCCAGCAGAAAAAGAGCTGGTGTCGTTGCCTGTTGCACTCTGGAAGAGAAGAATCCCGGTCGATGCTGAAATCCTTTTTTCGCAAGATGCGTGTGCCAGACTTTTAGTATTCTTCCCTCGTATCAAACTTTTTAAAATTGATTCAAATCCAAGTTTATATCAGTCAGGGCGATATTTTTTGACGTTTGAACCGTACTGCAAATTTGCTTAAAACTTTGTATTCTTTTCCTTAATGAATTATCGTATCCGCTTACAATTTTCCACGCTTAATTTCCCATACCAAAACAAATTTGTAACACGATTTATGGATGAAAGGATTTTTCATGACTTTGGATTCTTAAATAACAAAAGAAAAGAATGCCAAAACACATTTCATCGCCCTTAACGTTATTTTCAAAACTCCGTCTCTCTGACTTAATGGGACTTCAATTAGAAAACTTTTGACATTGTTGTTGAACGTGAACCACATCAAAAAATTTTTCAACTCATTTCCCTTTGATTAAGAATTCGTTTTACTGCCTATCTTCTCTCCATTAAGTGACTTTGTCCGGACTTAAAAACAATCCCAAAACTTCTCTGTCCTAATTTAAATCATCCATTCCTTTCAATCTTGTCGGTCCTGCGAACTAAAGTTTTATTGGACCATCATTGCCATGGCCATTCCAAAGACAAAGTTATCCAGTTGAAGTGAGCAAAAACTCTCCCTATCTATGTTTGTATATTGATTCCTGCGAATGAACCTGTACCAGACTAGGAAGCAATTGATAGGTACATCCTGACCTTATAACTGCTTCATCTTCATCCTTTTTTTTGGCCAAAAGCGTATTATATTTTCTACCTCGTACTCTGGTCTCGTTGTGTTCAAAGAGAAAACACAGTTTTGTTACACTTCATCAGCTTAATGGAATCTCGTATATGACTCCCATTGAATTCTGAAGGGAGTCGAATCCTTCGTGAATATCCATCTGATGTGGCCTGATATAAGGATAGTGATTTTCATTGGACATTGAAAAACTTTTCAATTTTACCTCGGACGGACCCTCACGCGATGTACGCTTTCATCTGGAAATTGATCTGCATTCGATGTGATGGCGATGCATTAAGGAAAATGGGTTCCTCTATACTTGCATCCCCATGGCAGGCCTTTGCTCTGATTTAGCTTCCAACGCGCTGGATGTGGCTGCCTGCATCAAGTAAGGTAGTAATAATTCCCCAGATATGGCTAAAGGATAATGCGAAAACTTTTGCTCGAGTGCGACATTTTTGGCTTTATTTTGTTTTTGGCAGAAATAACGTTCACCTCTCTGCCTCTTCAGATGGATCATAGTCAATTTTATGAAGCAAAAATGGGGTAGGACCTGAACCTGATGCGCATCCGAAAGAAAATAGGAAGTAATTTCCTTTCAGCGAGTATCCTTTATGCATATTTCGTGGCATATTTTTTCATACCTCATCACATTAGATATGCAACAGGCGAAAAGTTTTAATGCTCGTGCTCATAAGTTGCAGAAGCTCCTTTTTTATGGCGAAAGGATGAGGCATGTAGGAAAGTGTAGTGTCATTAGGGTGAGTATGCATTTCGATGCAGCAATGACGATGGGGACTACAGGGTGAGTGTGCAATATATTCAATGGCGCTTGGCTTGAAAATTTATTATTTTTGTAGCACGTAATCATCAAGAATAAAACGAAAAATTCCTTCTTTGACAAAGTGTGGAATGCAGTTTAAAATTCTCAAAAGGCCATTTAACTTTTCTATGATGATGCTCTTAAGCCAGGCATAGTGATGAAGACGAGTTTCAAAAATCACTGTGTGGATTTGCAAAATGTTTTTGCTTTTTATAAGATTTATAAGACTTCAAAGCTATGAATTTTGTTTGGGTAGATGCAAGGTATCCATTCGAACATGGGGAAGTTGTTAAAAACCTAATAAAATAATAAAAAAGAAAACAAAGGTAAGTCCACCAGTCTGAACAGTTGTGCTAATTGTGTTTAATTAATTTTCACGTAAATACAAAGCAAATTATAGGAAAGTGCGTTTGATAAATTTCATTTTCCTCGAAAATTATAACACATAAAATCGTTTGGCCACGCCTTAAATGTCTGGCAATAAGTATACTATAAATATAATTACATCAATTGTTCATATACAGAACTCAGCTTTGAATTAATGACGTCTTCGCTTCATTTTTTGGCTTCTTTAGGACTTAGCCACGCCCAAACGCCCCAGCTGATAACTGCCAGATACTGATTTTATTGATTCTTAACTCACGTTTTACAAGGCAGTTTATAAATTTTCCATGGAGTAATGATTCAAAAGGGTTCTCCAGCTCTAAGATAAGTTGGTCGCTGTAAAAATTATTTCAAATGTTAGGTGGTTGTGCAATCGAGGGTAGTCAGTTATCAATGCGCTTCAGATCATATTCAAGATGACTTTACCAAGGAAGGAGGAAAAAAAATATGAAAAACCAAGTAGAAGAATTAGCTCAGGAAGCAGTGAAACTGGATAATGAAAATATATCCTGCGAAGAGCCTGTAGTCAGGTGACGGTTTTTCTGTGTCAGGAAGATGGAGCAGAAATAGAAAAAAACTAATAAGAATCCAAAGGACTATATGAAAAAGAGTATTCTCGGAGTAATTCTAGTTATAATGAACGTTTTTAAGGTCAGAAACAGAAACTATTCAAATTGAAGAAGATTTTATATTCGACTCAACGGACTACATATGCCATCGACAATCTTCAACAGCAAGAGATCATTTTAAGGACGTTTTCTCAAAAGGTTTGTAATAAGTAACTTGAAAATTTGTTAATACAAATTAAAATTTTTTTATTAAAGGATTGTTTGTTTCTTTATGTATAATATAATATATTTCTTTAAAGTTCAGAAGTGCGATTGGACCCCAGTCATATTTAAGACAAGTGACTTAATATAACAAATAACATTTGTTTTTATAATATGTGAGTAAGGTGATCATGTTGATAGTTATAGGGTGAACTTTCATAGCATATTGTTTGCAAGTTGAGACACCTAGATTCAGTCACACGATCAAGAGATTCTGTTCCTGAAAGGCCAAGAGAAATCGCAGATGCATTACCTGTCTTCTCACCTGGAGACATTACATCGATGTCAGCTGAATGTTGGATAAACCGTGTAGAGTTTTAAAAATATTTACGGTTGGGATGAGATGGCACTACTTTTGGCAGCCTCGTCAAGAATGCATGGACCAGCAAGACACTGGTGGGATTCATGCCAGGAAGTCGCAACATCATGGAGTCAGTTAGCCACAGGACTCAAATCGAATTTCCCACACCATTGCAGCGAAGTAGAGGTACATCAGCAATTGATGAACAGAAAAGAAAGCCATTAGAGATAATTGAAAATTTCTGTTTTGAGATGAATCTGTTAGGAAAAAAGGATTGACCTTTCAGACAAGACTATAACTCAATACATCCTTACTGGCTTAAACGACACTCAGATGAGTACCACTATTGCAGCTGGAAACTTCAGTAATATTGCAAAAATCAAATGGTTTCAAGGTATCCGTATGAATTCTCGGATTCTTAATTATACCAAGACTCGTAGCATCCCCTAGACCTTCAACCAGTGAATCTGCCAAATGGCAACCTAGTCGTCAACCAATCCAGAAGAACCCTATCTCTTGCTACAATTGTAATCAGCCAGGACATTATGCGAAAAATTGCATTCAATCGAGAAAAAGGCATTGGAACAATCCGACCCGGGAAAACAAAAACGATGGCGGTGGAAAAATTTGAGACTCCGAAAAACGAACATGAAGTTCGACAGTTCATCGGACTGACTAGCTATTTCCGAAAATTTATCGAAAACTATTCACTAATCACACTGCCTCTGACCAATCTAACGAAAAAGAATTGTATTTTCCAATGGGGTCTACGAGAGAATAATGCATTTGAAACTCTGAAAAAATGTCTTAACCAACAACCCACTACTCGCTCTTTATAATCCGAATAGTGATCATGAACTCCATACTGATGCCAGTTCTCATGGACTAGCAGGAGTTTTACTGCTACAGCAAAACAATTCACTCCGACCAGTGGCTTATTACAGCAGAAAGACTTCAAAGGACGAAAGCTTCTTCCACAGCTATGAGCTCAAGGCTCTAGCCGTCGTAGAATCGACTTACCGATTCCGACAGTTTCTACTTGGCAAGCATTTCAGAATAATAACCGATTGTGAAGCTCTTAAAACTGCTATGAGTAAGAAAGAATTAGTCCCCAGAATCGCCCGGTGGTGGCTTAAGATGCTTGAATTCGATTATGAAATACATCATCGATCTGGAAAGCTTATGCCACATGTAGATACTTTATCCAGGCATCCTAATGAAGAAGCACAGGAGCCTGATATTGTCGAGATGAACGTACTCAAAATTAGTATAGACGATTCTGATTGGCTATATTCATTGCAACTTCAAGACGAACACATCACTGAAATCGCACAATGCCTCAAAAAACAAGCGAACAACGTTGAAGAGAAGCAAGTGTATGTCGATTACGCCCTAAAGAATGGTCAAGTGTACAGGCGAGACGGAAACAATATTAGATTGTATGTGCCGAAAGGAGTTCGCCATCGAGTACTAAGTCATAGTCATGACATGATGGGATTTTTCGGAAAGGAAAACTTTAGAACACCTAAAAAAGTAGATACTGGTTTCCAACCCTTAAGTCTTGTGTTGAATGTGCCTACAATAAAGTTCAGCCCCGTGGAGAATTATACCTTATCGAGAAGAAAGATATTCCTTTTGACACCGTTCATGTAGACCACCTGGGACCATTCACTAAATCCACGAAAGGGAACACGTATTTGTTGGTACTAGTAGATGGATTCACCAAATATGTAATTATGAAGGCGCTTCCAAGCACGCAAACAAAACCAGTGTTAAATTTTCTGACAGAAGTACTCTACTCGGAGCACCAAGACGCATAATATTAGACCGAGGAACTTCGTTCACATCGAAGATGTTCGAACATTTTAATAAGGATTTTGGAATTATCCACGTTCAGACCGCCACCATAACACCCAGAGCAAATGGTCAAGTGGAAAGGTATAACCGTACAATCCTTCAGGCTATACTTGCAAGTGTAGAAGATGACAATCGATGGGATCAAAAGGTAAAGCCTGTGCAATGGTCTATAAATAACACATACAACGAATCTATAGGGAAGAGTGCTCAACAAATGTTGATGGGATATATTCCTCGCGATCCATGGCCAGATGTCCTTGCTCAGCAGGTAGACTTACACCAACAACATCAAAGTCTCAAAAGCATTCTTTCAAACGGTTTGGAACATAATAACTAAACTCCAATCTAAACAGAAAACCCATCATGACAATAAGTATGGAAAAGCTAAGCAGTATAATGTAGGTGATCTAGTAATGTCGAAAAACGATGCTGTTAATTCAACTGGTTCTTCACGTAAACTTGAAGCAAAATACAAAGGTCCTTATGTGGTGATTGCGAAGCTTCCACACGACAGATACCAAATTGCTGACATGCCTTTCGCTCAGAAGAATCAAAAACCTTACTCAGCGGTATGGGCAGCTGACAGGATGAAGCCCTGGATAGAATTCGACAAGGAACTCGACGAAGACGTCGACAATGACAGTATGGCCGAATCTGTAACTTCAAGGGCAACGCTATAGAAGGATAACCACTACTACAATACTCTAGAAGGAGATAGAATAAGGATCAGTAGTGTTATAGTCTAAGAGTCAGTTGTGTTATAGTCGAGCTTGAGAGTAGACTAGACATAAATATAAGTTCTTACAAATTACATCTTGATATAATTAATTGTTTGTTTCTTTATGAATAATATAATATATTTCTTAAAATATTATTTTAAGTTAAGTGTTAATAAATAAATAAACTAAATTATAAATTTACTGGGGCGACAGCTCCTTAAGGAACCAAGGCCTAGTGACTCAACCATTCCTGTGTGTGTGTTGTAAATTTGCAGGGGCGGAAGGGACCGACAATTTACACTCGGCGGTAAATTGTCGGTCCCTTCCCCCTGTGCGGTTACATAAGATGCACTTTTTCGAGACAATTTTTACTCTTGGAGGAGTTAAAATTTTTTTTTTAAAGAAAAAGCTTCATGGAAAACTTTTATTTACGATGGTTGTTTCATGATTTTTTTTTTGTATTAATATATATGGGGTTTCTTGCTTCAATCAAATATAAAAACTTTAAATGAAATCAAACTAAATTTTGCACATACTTTTTTAATGAAAATAGGTAATCAGGTGCCTAAAAGCCCCCCAAACTGTGCAAAACATGGTTTACACATAATGGTGAGAGCGTTTTGAGGAGTTTTTAGTAGGAAAGGATAAGTAAAGTTGTGTACCGCGCTGCTGTGCTGCATTTTGAAAAACAGCGGTGTTGGTTAGTACTTAAGTCTTCAAACTATGAGAGATGCCGCAACCAATGTAGTTTCTATCCAGCGAATCGGTTTTAACGGGTAGACGACAAAAAGAATTGCCGCTCGTTGGATATTATTAAATCACAGAGCCTAAGTGTCTTACGTATCTGTCTTTAGTTTAATTTCGAATTTAAATCAAATTTCACAATTAAATTGCCTGTGTTTGTATCAGTTAAAGATCACTTTTTTTTTTGTTAATTATTTGCACTATAAGTTTAATCTACATATAAATTAAAATTTAACTGACGGAAGATTAAAAATGAGTTTTTGCAACAAAGTGAACAACAGGCAGACGGTGCTAGGCGACGAGACAAAGGAAAAAAATAAAAGAAGAGATTCACAAAAAAATGGGCACGACTGGGTCGCACGTACTTACTCATATTTGCCAGATTACATTTGAAAGCAAGATGTTTGACAGAAACAAGTAACATTTACGTTGAAAATAACACAGTTTGAACTTATAAAAAGTATCAAAACCACAATACTAAACGGTTCTTAGTAAAACGCCAACATACGTCTAAATAACATCGAGTTTATGAAAAAAATATCTCGAAAATTGTAGGTCCAGTTTTGATGAAATCCTGTTTTTTATTTTCAGATTTTTGAATTTTTTTTGGTTATAAATTTTGGTATGCAGTTTTTTTTAGAGTTTAATAATATACATGCGATTATAAATTTTAAAATAATTTTCTTCGATTAGTTTTAAAAATATTGATTTAAAAAAAAAAAAAAAATTAAAAAATTAATTTTTATTAGAAAAAAAGTTTATTAAAAATTTTGATATGCAGAATTAATAAAACTGCCTACATCTTCTCAAATATAAAATTTGACAGAAATCCAAAGAGCCGTTACCGAGAAAGCCCAAAATTAAAAAAAACGTTAGATGAAAGGTACCGTTAATAGACTTTTCAAGTAAATTTGGTTCTCATCAAATGATAGCCAATACTAAAAAAAAAATCTCAAAACGTTTCACGAAAATCGTTGGAGCCGTTTTCGAGAAAAAATAAGCTTTTTCTAAACGGTCATATGACAGGTACCGATATTTAAAAAAAAATAAATTGCACGACTGGATCGCACGTACTTGCTCATATGTGCGGTCACATTGTAAAATAAGATTTGAGAAAATTAAAGTGAACATTAAATTATTTTTTTGATTTTTGTGACTTTTGATTGTTCGAATAAAGTATGTTAAATTGTATTGGGTGAACTAATTTAAACGCCATTTTATTTCTTTAGGAAATGTAAAAAAGTGTGATTTTTTTTTTGAAAATAAAATCGTAGGAGCCGTTTTTAAATAAAAAAAAATAATTCAAACACTCAAACTTAAGGACAAAAGTAACGTACATTTAAAAACAAAATTAAAACAAATCACCACTCGTTTTCAAAATATTGATTTTTCAAAAAAAAAAAAAAAAAATTAGAAAAAAATTAATAAAAATACAAAAAAAAAATGTTTTCGAAAAAAAATTAATGCAAAATTACTTAGGCCGCCTACATCTTCTTGAATATTAATTTTAATTATAATCGGGTCTGCAGTTTTCAAGAAAGTCGAAGAAAAAAAAATTGGTCCTATGGGAGGTGCCGTTTTTAGCCCACTATATTAATTTTTATTTATACCAAAATATAACGCATACCTACAGTAAACTGATTTTTTTTTTATAAAAATTCTTGGAGCTGTTTTCGAGAAAAATAAGCTTTTACATAACGTTTATATGACAGGTACCGTTAATTTTTGAGCTAAAAAAAAATGAAAAAACTCCTCTGTAGAATGTCAAAATGACCTTTAGTTCTAAATTTGAAGACAATTGGCCCAACCGTTTAGGCTACAGTCCAAAATACATCCATACAGACAGACAGACAGATAGACATACAGACAGACAGACAGACAGACAGACAGACGGACAGAATTTTGCCAGTAACTCAAATATATTTCTCTATCATCGTTATGTCATGTTTGATTGTTATCTCAATTTTTTTAATATTCACGAATCCTAAACTTGCCTTATAGTCCCTATAATCGCAAGTAAAATAAAAGGCACGACTGGGTCGCACGTACTTGATCCTGTGTGCTAATCCTTTTTAGGTACAGGCGTCTTTTTGACAAAGATTTAATTTTAATGTTTTTTTGACGTGCAACTTCTTTAGAATCGTTGTGGTTTGAAGCTCGAAAGAACATGCGTCACGATAAAGGGATAAACACATAAATATGTAGGATTGTTAGGTTTTGCAGTTTTTTAGTGTATTATCTTTCCACTTCTTGTTTACTGTTTATAATATAATTTGCTAATAGAAAGAAATAAAGGACTTTTTTCAGTTTAATTTTCATTTTCGTATGGAAAAATTTGAACAATTGGCATGAAGATTCGTGGGAATCAGCAGCAGGGCAATAATTCTAGGTAAAGGGACCTATATAGGTCCAAATAACAATAATTTACTTTTTGAAATCAAATTAATTAAAATAGTGGTTTTGTTTATTTAGGGGCAGGTGTAAGCTTTTGTTTTCTCGATTGAAATTTTTGCATTCAGTAGTAATCGAATAGTTTTTTTTTATTTGTTAGTTGTTTTTGTGTGTTTATCATAGGCTTCCTTATTTATTTTGTGTGCTTTTATGATGATGAAATGCTTTAAAATACGTTTTTAAATTTTGGAGAAAATATTAAACAAATAAAATGTTTATGAAATCAAAATAACACTATTTGTTTTTTGGAAAAAATGTTGTAAGCCATCTTATTTCTTTTGGTGTTTTCTTTTTCATGAATTTTTTTATTTCAAATCGTTGGACCAATTTTTTCAAAAAAAAATTGTTTTTTTTTTGAAGAACTTTTCGAAAACATATTTTAAATTTTGTTTGAGTATGTCAATTTAAAGAAATCTATAGTTTATACTAGGAGAAAAAATTAAAAAAAATCTATAGATCCGTTTTCAAAATATTCAAAAAACAAAATTATTTTGTTAAAAAAATATTAAAAAATTAAAAAAAAACTGTTTTTGAATTTTTTTTTAAATCATTGAAAATTTCATCAAAATCCGTCAATTAGTTAACGAGAAACTCTGATTTTAAAAAAACCGGTCATATGGAAGGTACCGTTATAAAACTTTTTCTGAAAAATCCATTGAAACTTAAAGATAGATTTTGCATAGAAAACACCATTCAGAAAGTTTTATCAAAATCGTAGATGCCGTTTTCGAGAAAAATAAGTTTTTCATTTAAAGTTATATGGCAGGTACCGTTAGTTTTGAAGCTAGAATGCCAATTCGAAAAACCGTCGGGTAGAGTACTCTAAAAATACTATATACCAAGTTTGAATCAAATCGGCCCAACCGTTTAGGCTGTAGGAATCGATACGGACAGACAGACAGACAGACAGATAGACAGACAGACAGACGGACGGAATTTCCGAACCAAATTTATTTATTTACCTATCATCGTAATGTCATGTTTGATTGTTAGTTTTTTTTTTAGGAATGCATAACTTGCCTTATAGTCCCTATACATCGCAAGTAAAGAGGTGAATTTTCGTATCTTATAAGGACGCGAATTGTGGCGTGGAGACCGGATTGAGACCAACCCTGTAACAAGTTCCCGCAAGTGGCCTTACAGGACACAACCACACGCTAGTTAACGGCACACTCCCAAACACTCTAGGCGGACCGATTATTCTGTCATTTTTTTAAGTTATTAATATTACCATTCGTTTTAGATACTTTTATATGTAGTCTTTAGTTAATTTTACCCTTTTCATTGTTCTGAATCAATGGCGGGTTTTGTAGATTTTTTTTTGTATTGCCAGGAGAAGACCAGGAGGCATTGACCCGTGGAAGCCCCGACTCCGCGAGCATTTTGTTTGTGTGCAAACAAAATTGCCCTTGATTTCTTACGGAGAGCTCTCGGTAAATAGGTCAAAGCGGGAATCCGATACCTCCACATATAGAGGCGGTAAGAGAGAAGGCGATGTTTTTAGGGTCCGGGGACCAAGGCCTTAAGCTAGAAAGGCTACCAGCCTTGTTTTTCAAAAAAGTAAATGTATAAAAGTTACCGGTCGATTGATTTTGTTTCGTGCGAGTGCTATTAATAAAAATGCCAAGAAAAGGTCTAATCTTTTTCAAAAAAACACGTGATGCAATGCAATTAGGCTTCATAATATTGCAAATCAATACACGAAAGAAGAATGAGAAATCGCACAGGAAGAGCGACGTCTTAGTATACCTACACAGCTCGACATTCAGAAAATATATATAAAAATATACAAATTTTTGTTTTGTGTTGTCTGTGATTTGTTTGAAAACCTGCCTGACTTCGTGCTTTATAACAATGCACTAAACGATGGGACCGATTTTGTCGAAATTTTCTAAAATTTTTAAATTCGCCTTTGAAATGATCCTGTATACAGTTTTGATCGTTGGAGTGAAGTTATTTACGAACATTAAGTTTTTCTAGTATGAAGTATGAACATGAACATGGTCCCCTTGGTTATTTTAAGGTACAGTTTTGACCCGATAAGTGAAGCTGTTGCCGGAATCCAGAAAATGTGTTCTGTTCCAAGTAAGGCCAGAGGCAACTATTACATAAGTATATTGATTTTGCTGATTTTTTTAGGCAATTTTAACGTTTGCTCAGTTGATGATCATGTTAGCTTCAGACCCGATAAGTGACTTTGGGGTGCAAATATGTATGTATGGAGATTTGTTCCCTATATTTATGTATTTTCGTATCAACAAAATTAAATTTGAATGGCTTGACTTAAACTTTGGCAGCGATCAAAATAATTTTTTTTTTCATGGTATCAAACTTTTTTTTAGTAAGTCACCGAGATCTTTCTTTTTGTTTGTACCTAGCTCAATTCTAGCCGAATAGAGATTTTGCAGCTCTATTTCTTCAAGTGTTCGCATTTTCTTTCTTTTGTTTCTTTCATTTAGTCTTGTAAAATCTTCTTTATAAGATGTTTTATAATATATGACAAACGGATTTTCTTTTACATACTTCAACATTTTAACGTTACTCCAGGTAAATGTTTCTCTGTCTTCATTTTCAGTGTAGTTGTAGCCCCATTGATCTTGTAGATTTTTCAAATCGTAGAAATAATTATAATCGAGTTCATGAACAACAAATGGTGATCCATGTTTCTTTGCAGTTCTTATCAACGTTACGTATTGCTGTGGAATATAAATGGGACCAGATTTTAAACTTTTTTTTAACTTCTTTTCTATTAAGCTGTGTACATTATCTCCTTCATTTTCTGTGTGACCTTGTATCAAAAATTTATGGATGATGGTATGAATATTTTGAAAATACACTACTGCAAACGAACAGAGGCTAGCTATAAATTTGTTTTTATTTTGGCCACCACAGTTATCAGTTCTTACAGCAGCAATATGTAGGATCACTTTCAATTTTTTTCGATTTATCCAATTCTACTATGATAAAATTGAAACTGTTCAGCCTCGATTTATAATAAAAAGCACAAATATCGCCCATTGGACATTGCATTACTGTTTGGAGATCAAAAACCGCACAAATGTTAGTCTCGCTTACCTTTTCTCGATCTTTTCGCTTTACTTCCTTGGATAAAACTTTCTCCTCCAAATGTATGTATAATATATGAATAGAGTTTAAATGGTCTCTTATATCTTGAATAATATTTGCGTCGACTTTTATGTGTCAGGAATGTTTTCTGCACGAAACCGTCGGTATCTCTCTTGCTTTTAACGGTGCGAATCATTCGATCAGTAATGTTCAAAGTGTGCAAGAAAAATATTTTGCACACTCGGCGTTTTCCATTTTCTACCATGAAATAAAATGCGTTGGTTAATTTTATTGGATTTTGTGCATTGGAGTAACGGTATTTTGCAGAAATTTCGGTCATGCAAGAATTGATATACGACCGTTGAAGATTAATATCAGTCAACTGCCAAAATTGTCTAAAAAGTATTGATCTCTGATCCTCATTGATGTTTTCTCGACATTTCAGCCTACACTTTTCAGAACACGGAGGTTTCAAGGAGCATGCTTCGATTTGACGCTTGGATTTAGAAATAGATGTTTAAGCTTGTCCACTATTTCTTGCAATTTTAGCGGCTGTCTGCTTCCATTTGGTAGCATTAATCTTTCCTTTTTTGCAATTGGGTAAAGAAGAATTGCCATCTTTTTTATTAGTGTCTTTTTTGAACGATACGCTTCTACTTTTGGATGACGAACTGCTACTGGATGACGAACTACTGCTGGATGACGAACTGCTACTGGACGAGCTACTACTAGATGAACTACGGCTAGTGGTTACTTTCTTTAGTGATAAACTGCAAGCATGTTTGGTGGAATCCAAGTTCTCTTGAGCAATGTACGACGGATCATTATCGCATGGATCTACGTCGCTTTCATCCGAGTGTATTGGTGATATCGTGTATTTATCAATTGGAACAGATCTTCATGGACGACAATCAGAAGAAATATTTGCTATTGACGATGATACGTTGCATTCAACATTCTCACTTAACTTTGGAGGTATTATTCCCATCAAACGAAACATTTCCTGAACTCGCTTTGATGTCATTTTGACTAGATCTTGAATATGAGAAACCCGCAAAAAATTAATTTTATAACATAAGGGGTATTCACGATCCAGTGCAACTGGCCTAGTACCATTGCAAAAATGTGAAATTTTAAAATTTTGCGTTCAAATCGTATGAACACATAATATTGCACTTCCGCCGTCTTGCGATGATACTAGACTCCTTGTTAGTCGGGAACACCCTATTATACTTCATCACTAGGATTAAGAAAAATACGTACTTAAATCTAAAATATTCGTCAACCATTTTTATAGAATAGGGACATATTTCAAGAAAATTCATTCTATTTCCTACTATTTGTACTACTAAAGAGGCTGAATATATAAAATGACAAAAAGTTTTCGTATGCTTGTAGTCACAAACAGACCTGTTTTTAAAAGTGTCGTTTTTCAGAGTATTTGCACAATTCAAAAAAGGTCGATTTAACACACATGCACTCGCGAACACATCTGACGCAATACTGATTCGCCCCAGGTTTTGGTCTAGAAAAGCTTAAGTTTCTTTTCTCGACCAACCATCTTGAAAAAAGTGTTAAATTAATACTAAACTTTTTTGTTGCTTTTTTTACGTTCTACAATTAAGGCCTTTACTCTTTTTACCTATCGCTTACCGTTATTGAGATATCGACCGAAAAATCCAACAAAATTCGGTAGTAAAATTGTTTTTTTTTTTGCTATTTTCTTTCTTTTTGGGCTAGATTAAAAAATGTTGTTATCAAACTTGTAGAGCGTATTCAGGCCTATAATTTGGTATTTGTATTTTTTATTTTCGATAGAAATTCCTACCTCTAGCACGCCTCAAATTTGGCCGCAGGGCTACCGTTAAAAAGCCAAAAAATTCTGAGTGGATTTTTTTTTTCGTTACGTCAAAAAGGATGAAAGGTAGTTCATGGAATTATTCCGATAAAAAATTAATAAATAAATATTTATAATGACTGGACTAAGAGGAGTTTTTGAAATTTTATTTTAAGGCTGGAAGTAATGGTACCTGCAATATAACCTTTTAGGAAAAGCTTATTTTTCTCTAAAACGTCTCTAAAGATTTTTATGAACATTTTTAAGTGTATTTTGGTGGTTATTGGCTTTCATTTTATCAAAATCTTATATACCGGAAAAGTCTATTAACGGTGCCTTTCATATAACGTTTTTTTTTAGTTTTCGACTTTCTCGGTAACATTTAAAAAGATCTAGGTAGCCGAATTAATTTTGCATATCAAATTTTTCAATAACTTTTTTTGTAATTATATTTAATTTTTGAATATTGTTTTTTTGAAAAATCAATATTTTTAAGACTAATTAAAAAATATTATTTTTATTTTAATGATCACATGTATATTAATAAACTCTAAAAAATTGCATACCATGCATTTAAAGAGTTAAGTATTATGTTCCTTTCTCAAATTCAATTTTTTAACAACCAAAATTACTAATGTGATAATGTGATTGGACTTTTAGGTTAATTAATAAACGAAAAAAAAACATATCATTATTATTTGTTAAGTAACCAGGTACTTATTAGCATACGAACGGGGAAAAAAGATCTCTACGTACATATAACGGGTCCGCCATCTAACGTTTTTTTTTCAACTAGTGCTTATTTCGTGAATGGTAACACATAGCTCATGTCTTTTTTTTTATTTTTTTTTTTATAATTAACGCGCGCACAAGGGACTATTTATTTCCCTTTTAATGTAACACACTGCGCGGGCATTAGGAAGATAGGGAGGGGAGAGATAGGAGGTGTCGATTAACATTGGTTTTGAATGTTTGCAAGTTGAAATGGCAAGGGAAAATCTCGCCGGGTAAACCATTCCAAAGTCTTGTTGTACGGCTAAAAAAAGAATCTCTATATTTCACGGTACGTCCGAAATTGGGCTCAAGGGTGAACTGATGGGCATTCCTAGCAAGACGAGTATTACGGGCGAAACTTTTAAGGGGAGGAATGCAGCTGGCTACCTCGAGTGAACATTTTTTATAAAAGAACCGATAAAATAAGGAAAGACATGAAACATTGCGTCGGTGTTCGAGAGGGGCAAATGTTTCAGCGGCAGTTCTATTTCCTATCAATCTTAACGCTCGATTTTGTATTCTATCAAGCAGGTGAAGCGATGTTTGTGAAGCACCTGCCCAGAGGTGGGAGTTATACTCGAGTTTAGGGCGTATAAACGCTTTATAAATTGTAGCCAGATCAGATGGGGAAAAATACTTCTTACACCGATACAGAAAACCTAAGCACTTAGCAGCATTTTTAGCGATTTCAAATATATGGTCGTTCCAACGGAGGTCATCGTTGACACACATACCGAGTACTGAGAGCTTTTCGGTTTCTTCGATGTAAGTGCCATTCATGGACAATGGCATTGGGGGTATGTTTAGCTTTAACGACAGAAGACAGCATTGAGTTTTCGAAGCATTAAACTCCACACGATTCCTATTACCCCATTTAACAATGCTGTATAAATCGGAGTTTAATGAGCTTGACATACGGCACCGTTGCAATTGTACGTCCGAAGGCGAAGGACGTGAATTATCGAACGAATATGAAAAGCTGAGGGTAGAGTCGTCAGCAAAACAGTTAAGTGGATTAGAAGTAACAGACAGAAGATCATTTATAAAAATGAGGAAAAGAGTCGGAGACAGAACAGAGCCCTGGGGCACACCAGCATTTATTTTATGGGAATCAGACTTGAATCCGTCCAATACAACTTGTATTGAACGGTCCAGGAGATAGCTTCTAATCCAACGAACAAGAGTATTATCGATCCCAAAAGCACGCATTTTCGATAAGAGAGCTTCATGCCAAACTCTATCAAATGCCTTGGAGATATCAAGAGCAATAATCTTACTTTCACCAAAGCGATGTAAAGATTTGTTCCACTGTTCGGTGAGATATGCCATCAGATCACCAGTGGAACGGTTGCTGCGGAAGCCATACTGACGGTCATGGAGAAGCTTACGATCTTCGAGATATTCCTTAAGCTGACGGTTAATCAGTGTTTCCATGACCTTAGAAAGAAGGGATGTCAGTGCTATGGGTCGGTAGGAGGAGGGGGAGAATGGGTCACCTTTCTTAGGGACAGGCTGGACAAATGCTGTTTTCCATCTTCTAGGAAAGATTCCAGAAGAGTAGGAGCGATGGAAAAGCTTACGCAGTGGCTTTGCCAGTGTGGAAGAACACCTCTTCAGAATAATCGGGGGTATACCATCCGGGCCAGCGGATTTGTGTATATCGAGATCTTTGAGAACTCTTGCTACTGTACGAGTGCGGAAAAAAATCTGTCCCATGGAAAAATTTACATTCTCAAGTACAGGAGGGGCAACGTTGCTATGCGGCAGCGTGGAGCTGGCAGCGAAATGGGCGGCGAGCAAGTTTGCCTTCTCTGAAGAGTAAACAATTGGTTTGTTATTGTCGATGAGCGTTGGAACCGAAGATGTTGAGGAGTTTTTAATATTTTTTACAAATGACCAAAAATTTTTACTGCCTTTGGGACACTGCAGAATTTTTTGCCGTAATTTTTGGTCATGCAAAAATTTGGTTCTTTCAATAACGGAGTTGCATGAGTTTCTTGCTTGTTTGTGCTTTTTCCGATTTTCCTCTGTAGGGTTGGCTTTGTAAGAACGGAAACTTACTTCTTTGAGCCTGATAGCTTCTTTACACTCAGAATTAAACCAAGACTTTTCTTTAGGTTTGATGCTTTTTACTCTGTTGGGAATAAAAGCACGCATCCCTATAAGAATCACATTTGTGATCATTTCAGCACTGGCATCAATGTCACTATCGAGGAAGCATAGTGACCAGTTAAAGTTTCGGAAAAAAATATTCAGGCCGTCCCAGTTGGCTTTCTCGTATTGCCAAACGGTCCTGGTGGGAAGTTTTTCTTTAACTGGATGGGTGGAGGATGAGAAATTAGCTGAAATGACACAATGGTCTGAAGTGCCAAATGGAGAAGTTACACTAATGGTATATTTATCAGGGTGAGAAGTAAGAAACAAGTCAAGAGTATGGGCGGCTTGCCCAGCAACATCCGGTATACGCGTTGGCACATCGATCAGTTGGGTAAGGTGATGTAACCCGGCAAAGAGCTCGACATACCTTCCTTCGGGTGTTGTCTGACCAGAATAGCGGAGCCAATTGGAATTGTGTACATTGAAATCGCCCGCAATAACGATTTCAGTGCGAGGACAAAGGGAAACAATTTTCGAGATAGAATCAGACAGCGCATCAAACTCGTTACAAGTCGAATTGCTGTCGAGATTTGGACTCCTGTAAATAAAACAATAATGAATGACATGCTTGCGGACAGTGAATTTGAGCCACAAGAAGTTAAAGTCCGTGTTGGAACATTGCCCATATTGGGGAAGGCTCTGGCAAGCAATATCATTTCTAACATAGACCACGAGACCATGATGGGAAAAGAGTAATGGCACCAAGCTATACCCATGTAGAGCAAATTCTGATAAATCAGTATTTACTCCAACCTGGGTTTCACTTAATGCCAAAACAGCTGGCCTGTATTGAACAGTGTAGACGTACAGGTGAAAGAAATTCTTTCTAATACCACGAACATTGGAATACACGACACAAAAATCACTTACCATTTAAAAATACTTACACACAAAACACAATTCTGAATAAGTCGAACCATGCAGTGAAAATCCAAATTAATCTCTGTAATAATCAAACTGTCTTAGGTGTTATGCCCATAAGACAGCTTGCATACAAAAAATCAATTTAAATATTCAGCACAATAGGACAAACTCAGATGCCCTTATCTATTTACCGCAAGCATACGATGCCTACAGTAGATAAGAAAGAGGCAGTTAAGCTAAGCACAAAGGGTTGGGACAGATAGGAGGATAATTTAATTTGTTATGCAAGTGTGAATTATTTTTTTTTTTTTTTCTTTCACAGCGCGAATGGGCATCTTATCGTCTTCCAACGACGCAAGTGGATATTGTTATTATCTTTACAGCACACGCGAGGGGGTTTTGCCAATTTCTCAAACGAGTGTGTAATATAATTTTTTTTTTAACACTCGCGATAACAATGCGCAATAATTTTTTTTTTTTTTTTTGACTTTTGTTTAATTGTTATGCGCGCACCTCGACCCGACGTCCGGCCGCTATGAGCTTAAGATCGACACTGATTTGACAGGTAATTAGTTTTATCCTTCCGCTGAACGAATATGGTTGTGTATACTCTGGGAAATATTGCGACATTACTGCCTGCGATCGACTTAGAGAAAATGCCATTTTTTTTTTTTTGATTTTGCCCAAAAAATCATCTTTTCAGATGAAGCTCATTTTGATCTTGGCGGGTATGCAAACAAGCAAAATTGTCGCATTTGGGGCACAGAAAATCCGCACGCATACATTGAAAAGCCGATACACCTAAAACACTGTTTGAAGCGGATTTTGGTCCAGAGGCATAATTGGGCCATTTTTCGAAAATGAGCAAGGAGTGGCCGTAATAGTCAATGGCGATCGTTATCGGGCCATGTTGAACGAATTTTTGTTCACAAAAATTGAAGAAGAGGATATTGGCAACATTTGGTTTTAACAGGACGGCGCTACGTGCCACACAGCCAAAGCTACATTCGATGTTGATAAAGCATTTTCAAAAAAAAAGTTATTTGGCGGACCCGGTCTTTTTATTTTTTTTTTATTAAACCCCCTTGTTACCTTCTAATGCATTCAGGTGCATGCAATTAAGCAATTGAGTTCTTTTAATAGTCTTAAAGGATTTCCATACAAATTTAGCACTGACGAAAAATTATTTTGCTTCAGTTCATATGTAATCCTTAGGTATAATATCCATGTCCGAAAAAAGAAACTTTTCGTATCATCCCTCCAGGATTTCAAATACAAAGAAAACCACTCAACGTTCGAAGAGTATTTACCAACTACTGTTGTGGCGGCCATCCTTTATAAATGCAGGTGAAAGGTTACTTTACTCCAACTTAAATATTTACTTAACCCGACCTGGCTAACAATTCGCTGTAGCTGTAGGTACCCACTTCAGTCATGCAATACAATCATCGCAACCAAAATCGAAATACAAAACAAAATACTTTTGGTAAACAAAGTTTGTATATAATATTACAAATCCATTGTTGCAAGGATATAACAATACCAATCAATAAAACCAATATGCTGGTGCTGATGGTCATGGATGATGCGTGCTCAGGGCCAAAGAATAATAAAACAGAGAAGGTGCAGTTTGATTTTGAACCGGACGCCAGTTGAATAAAATAAAAACAAAAATACCTCCCATTTATTATAAACTAAGTTCAACCGATCAAACTAGGTCAACTAACACCAATTAGACAACATTAAAAAAAAAAAACAAACTACTCCACCTTCTCCCACAAACCCCCAAGAAACTATCATAAACACCAGCTTTCAGCTCAAAAATATTTTTCGCTAATTGCACTTATTTATTACACGAAACGAGGATGTCGAAGGACTCGAAGGATTTACCATAAATATTTCGCACTTACTCGACATAAAACGTTGCGATGACGCGAAGCTCTAGTGATGATGAGAAATCTGTTTCATTGTGACTGACAAACGTAATCCTTCGTTACTATAGTTTTCACCTGCAAGTGGAGCTGGGGGAATATAACAGATACTCACTACTCGTGTGTATAATTCACGCCCATTCTCAACACACAATTCAAGGTAATCCTTGATGCTTAAAATCCCATTTTGTCAGGCACTTCTCACACTCTTTATCCAACTGCTTCAAGCTCCAAGTGACAATTTTGTAAGCCAGGAAATAAAACTCTTTTCACTTAGTGCAAAGTGAGTTGGTGTTTGTTTTATGTTTGCATCACAGTTCAGGCTTTTGTATAAAAGGCGGGCCACGAAAAGTTCCAAAGTGGTTCGTCCTGGAAGCGTGTACGTTGCATGTGTGTATCTCATTAACGAAATAATTAGGAGACATGTCTACGCACTTCAACGAGAACATAAATTTAATGAAAAAAATATTATCCTCGTTTTGCTGTTCGAATGCAAGGATCTCTTCAATGTTTCCAGCGTGAGTTGGATGAATTAACAATGGCATTTGAGGTGCGGGGATTTATGAACATTTTGCCAGGGTAACGGAAACGTGAGTTCCATAACAGTTCATGATATGAATCACCTTTCAATATTCAGTGAGGCAGGTATGTTACATGTTCGTTGACTATGAATTGTCTAGCCAAGGTCTATTCAAACAGCTAACTGCTTCTCCTATGCACAATCTCACTGTGTTTCACTCATTATGATTAAGAAAATGAATCTACGCCCTGCGGAGACATTGGAAAGATTTCTAAAGAAAAAGGAATTTCATTCCATATTTTGTATACTTTAAACAATTATGAGTGAAGATTTAAAATTATTTGTAAGATTTTTTTATTTTGTTTTACCCATTTGAAGTTGTAGGGCTTTTACCTCGTCTGCATCTGTAGGAACTGGTATCTAGACAATACATAAGCTCCCATAGTCATAGTAATGACAGTATCAAAGAAAATGGTTGTTGTGTGTACCAGGTTTCTGCGTAGAAGACATCAAGGCCACGTGGGTGTATCACCTTATTGAGTCACTGGTAACCGAATTGACCATGTGTTGGTAGATCGTTGCCGATAAAAACGTATCGAAGTGTCCACATTTGTGTGGTGAATAAAATTGATTGTACTGCTTCAATAAACGACCAACGCTGACGAAACGCAAAATTTGCCGAAAACATCACCGCTGTCCGTGAGGGTATAGAGATAATCTGTATGTGGAAAAGCCGATATCGCATCGCTGACAAAACTTGCCCTTTGGGAGACCAAATTTGGGTCGTGACTTGGGCATGCATCCATATAAAATTCAGCTGACCTAAGAGATGAAGGTAAACGACTATAGAAAATGACGTGCATTTGCAGAAACGGGAAACTGACTCTAATTTTCATCGTAAAATCATCTTCAGCGATAAGGCATATTTCTGGATGTATGGGTATGTCGTCAAACAAAATTGTCGAATTTAGAACGATGCCAATCTACATAAGATCCAAGAGCGTCCAAAGCATACCGAAAAAGTCAATTTTTAGTGTGGACTTTGGACTGGCGGCGTCATTGGTCCAAATATCTTTTTGGCCAGGCCATCACCGTTAACGCTGAGTTGATAAACAACTATTTTTAACCTGAATTGGATGACATGCACACCAACGGAATGTCGTTTTAACAGGACGGTGCTACGTTCTGCACGAGTGATTGGAGAGTTAGTATGGTTATCTCGTGTGATAATGGGATTTTACGATTTGACTCTTTTAGATTTTTTCTTGTGCGGTTTTCTGAAGTCAATGAAAAAATAATGGAGACCCCATCATTTCAGAAGGAAAATCTCATGCTGCAACTACTAAGCATTGAAAACACACAAACGGCGATTAATTGGCTCAATAATAACAAGGCCTCTCGAGATCCGATGGCATGCCTGCCGAGCTGATCAAACATGGAGGGCTAACACTACTTTAAGCAATTCATGAAATCAAAGTACACGTATGGAAAGGACAGGGGGAAAGGTATTGTGATGTGGCAACAAATTGTTCAGATATTCGGAGGATATATTTTGTTTCTGTCAACGGCCTTGGCTCTGATAAAGCATCGCTTCCCGTGAGATCAGCGAAATTAAGCATCGTTGCGCGTGGTTAGTGGAAAGATGGATGACCGTCTCGAAACCAACTGCGTGCTGTTGACATGTGTTATATGTTTTCTGTTTTTCCGTCCTCTCTCTATCTTCTGTTCTGTCCTGTATCAATGTCGTCTTGTGTGTTGTCTTTGTAATTGTCTGAGCCGATGGCCTCAGTAGCCAGTGCTCGTAAATGTGTCTACTTCGTAGATTTATCTACGGAGGTAGATTAAAAATGTAATGTAATGTAATATTTTGTTTCTAATTCAACGACATCTATAGGATAAAAACAGTAAAAGTATTCCACATATTTTCAATATGTCTCGACTGAGTTCGAATTCGAACACGAGAAGCACAAACAACCGAAAGTTTAGATTGTTCCAGAAATGGAAAATTACCAGTGGTGAGTTTGTCAGACGGAAGTTTCTAGAAGTTTTTAAATTTGTATATATACGCGAGTAGATGGCATTAAGAGTAATTTGATTTTTAAAAGTTGAATTGTTAACAACCGAAAGCGATAATAAAAAGTGTTTGAATTGAAATTAAATAAAAAAGTGTTGAAGTATAAAAACTAATTTGGATCCTGAATAGTTGGAATAAGTTTAATTGCTGCTATTTAAACTAAAAGACGTTGTATTTCATAAAATAAAGAGATTTGTTGTGTTATTTTGGAATTCTGTATGTAAATAATATCACATGTCCCATATATAAGAAGGAAGACAACACTAAGTGCAGCAATTATAAGGGTATAACATTGTTGAGTACATCCTATAAGATATTCTCCTCTATCCTGCAAGAACGGATTTCGAAAACCATAAGCGGCAATTATCAATATGGATTCATAGAAGGCAAATCAACTATAATTGATCAAATCTTTACCCTTAGACAGGCGATGGAAAAAATTCCGGAATATAACAACGTACCATCTTTTTTAAAGACTTTAAAGCCGCCTTCCTTAGCATAGCTAGGGTAAAACTTTTGTAAGACCTTGGCGGCCAAGATATTTTTTGAAAGATCTGGTAAAAAAGATCGAAAACGCCAAGAGGGCCATACGAAGATACGGCCAAGTGAAAGTGAATAATAAGTGACTGGACCAGTCAAGTCCAAATCGGGCAAACAAGAACCAACTATCCCAAGATCTCATTCCTCTAAGAAATCGGATAGCGATACCTAACCTTAAGACAAGGAACGTGGATACCGCTAGAAGCACTAAAAGGGGGAGACACAATGAATCAACTTCCCCACTGCCGAATAAAAAAAACTTAAAACGGCAGTCAGTTTGGCCCTAGGCAGAGGTAATTGAGGAGAGCCTTCAGGTGGCAATCACTAACAAAGGGATCTCGGAAAAAAGCTAACCACGGAACAGTGGGCCTAAGTGGAGACACGTCTTTTCAGTCCCGTGAAGACGAGCTGCTTGCCGCCACATCCATAAATGCAAATTCTTTTTATCTTTTATTATACTACTTAAATTACATTATTTGCACAAGCTAATGGAAAATGCATAGATTGCAAACGAAAACCGTGAGAAAGGAAATTGCCTGTAAATTCCATTATTATATGTATCAAAACCACAGAAAACAAAACAGGTCTTCGTTGTCAACAGAGTAATAAAGTTATATCTTTTTTATCACTCAATTGGAAAAATGTTTTATTTATTTAATTGTTTCCCAAGATTCTGACCGGAATCTTAAGTCGGGTCACAACTCAGTGGGAGCACACCTGAGTACGACATCAGACTTATGCATAGGATGTCAAGACGTTGATAGAGAAGAGGGCTCATATCACTTCCTCTGTAAATACCCCAGCCTAGCTTAGACCAGGAAAACAGCCTTTGAAGAATACTTCTTCGACGATCTGGGCAACGTTATCAATATCTCAGAATAGTTTAAGGAGGCACCCCATAACTAATTCTCCCTTAAATTCTCCCCCTGTTCCTCCTACTCCTGGAGACCGAAATGGATCCTTGCGAGATCCGAGTGAAAAGACTGGACTATCGAATCATCACCCCTTCCGACCTAACCTAAGGCCATGAGAAAATTGACAATGCCGACCATGACCAACATTACAAGCCAAGTAAAAGTAGCCGGTTTAGTGTCAGACCAATCAACATCTTTAATGGGGCAAGGGGAGGCTTGCATCCTTGTCAATCTGGCGTTGGAGAAAGAAATCCGTGTCCCTGGCAAGTCAACTTACTATCGCCACCAAGCCCAGCTACATATTTAGGAAGGAAAAATCAAGTACATAGTGGCTACGCCCCCTCTGTTTGGGTAGGGGAGCATGAATTTGAAGTAGTACAATCCTGCAAACTACCTTAGGTCAAAAGGAGCAACGGATAATATACTATGTAGGAAGAAATACGTGAGCGGCTGCTATAATTTGTCGAGGCTCTTCAAATTCAGAAACCTTACTATACATACGAAAATGCTGCTGTACAAGTAAATGGTGTTACCAGTACTCACTCATATACAGAATCGAGACTTGGGCGCTACTAATAGACACTTTGTTTTCTTAAACGCGTTCGAGAGGAAAGTTTACGGAGAATTGTTGGCCCCGTGTGGAAGAAAAAATAAAGCTCGGTAACTTCGATTGGCTAGGCACGCAGCTATGAGCGAAGAAGAAACAGCTCGAAAGTATTTCGTTTGAAGTCTCAAAATTTGTCTGATCCTAGATTTCGGTCTGGTGGGAACAAAGCAACATATGTAATTAGTTTTTAGATTTTTTTGTCACCGAATTTACACTTTTTCTTGGAAGGTCGATGGAAACTGCTCATTTACTTTCTCACTGGCTGTTCCATGACAGCCCGGTTATATTATACCTGCAGGTACTAACAACCGGATCACCCTGTATTATATACACAAACAACAGCAGAAAGATTAACAACATCTGACACGAAGCCATAATACCTACACACAATTTTAACCGCAAATTAATAGAAAATTCATGAATAATTAAGTGATGGGGTGGTATGAAAACGAAATGGAAATGGGAATGGGACGAAACGAACAGGCCCATCTGCATAAGAGGATATAATTTTTTGGCAGCTTTTTCTGGTTGCGGGGTTTGAATATTATCCCGTTGGTAAATTTAAATTAGACATAATGAATTTATCGGCTTTTCAATTATTAACATGAATGAGCCACCCGAGTTGGTTGGCTTGTTATATGTGTGGTGTTTGCAATTCTAATCGTTTGCATTTGCTATTGCTGCCACACAAACTCAAGCAAAAGCCGGAGCAGCTCTATAATACTCCCGATGATGATGATGATGATGATTCAGATTCGGATTCAGACAACAAAACAAAAGTGGAGGAGGCGGGCAAAGGCCTTGGACTAAACCACAGTTGTCAATTCGGCTTTGGTCGTCGTTTTTCTAGGTTTCCTGTATTAGTATAGCTGGGGGTTGATAAGGAGTTCAGATTGGGGACGTGTGTTGCTGGACAATGATGACCGGCATCTGGCCAAGTACAATTTCCGCATTTGGGTATTTGTTTGTTCGTAATTGGAATTCGGATTGCATGCATGCAGATATGGGGGTCATAAAGAATTTATGTTGTTAACTGGGCAGCTTTGTTGTGCTGGGGCTGGGCTTTGTTTATTTAAAGTGTTTTCGGTTTTGCAGGACATACATCCAGATACAGTTTTGGTATAATACACAATATACTACGAATACAATTTCACTGCTGGATGATGCTGCTGTTGCTAGATTTTGGGGAAATATTTAGTGAAGAAGAAATCAGAGAGCGAGTTGAAAATGAATTGAATTTAATGAGGTTGATGCGGCCGATGGCGGCTCCTCTGGCGGATGGGGGTGGCAAAATGTGCTTGGAATTGTTTATTTAGGCAACTGAAACATGAATTGTTATTTGCTATTGTAAACGATTTTGTTTTAAGTTCAGTTAGTTTTATTTGGTATCACATTTAGAGGTACACACTCAACGTTATTGTATGTATTTGCATCTATCGGATTATTCATATACATATATGATGGAATTGGGGGTGAAATATATGTGTAGGATAAAATCGTTATCTAGTTTTAAATTGACACTATGTTCTAGTTAAAGTAGTTTATTTTGTATAGCTGCTGATGCTGCTGTTGTTTTTGGCATTGGTGGGATCTGGAGGTTGAAATGCTAACCACAGTTCAACTGTCACTGAAATTTACCGCGAAAAATTAATTGTCAGTTACGCGCGAGAGTAGCAATATGTGGTTAGTTTTAGATTACACTTTAGGTAAATAAAATGTCCAGCTGCGTCGCATGAACTTACGTGGTGTCATGTCGAACTGAGACAAATTAGTTTAGAGAATATTGATTTTAAATGTTCTTTTTCAAGTTAATACGATAAATACAACAGAGATAAAAAATAATTAATTTATTTGGCGCGACAGCTCCTTAAGGAGCCAAGGGCTAGTGACTTATACTCTCAACCATTCCTCGGTGTGTGTTGTAATTCTGCAAGAATGGAAATGACCTACAATTTACCGCCGAGTTCGAACGGCTACATGAAATGCACTTTTTCGAGACAAATTTTACTCTTGAAGGTTTTGTCAGTTCCTCGCAAGAGGCAGTACCCCGGAAAAAAACAGAGATATTTATTTTTTTTTTTAATTTGAATAATTTTTAATTTTCGTTAATATTGCAATACAATTATCGTGTAAAGTGATTATTTATTTATTTATTTAATTATTAATTAATTTATATATTTATCTATTTATTTATTTATTTATTTATTTGTTTATTTATTTATTTATTCGAAGTTCATTAATTAATGTAATTGTTCATTAACTTATGTTATAATCTATTTGTTTTTTTGTTTATTATTTATTAATATATATTTTTTCTGTGATAAAAAAATGTAAACAACATTTTAATTTATTTTTCTTTCTTCACTTCTCTCTTTCTATGAAAAATTACAAATGTAAAGATAATGAAGGTTTTTATTGATAACTTTTTTTTTTAAATGTATAACTCTGTGATATCAATTGAATACAAATTATAATTATTTTCAGTAGTAAAATAGGATATAAGACACCATATCTCTGTAAATTGTGCAATCTAGGTTTTAATGAAAAAAAAAATTATACAAATTTCAGTTACAATAAAGATAGGTGATTATTTAATAACTTACAGTTTTATATACGCCCCGCTGCTCCGCGCCGCGCCCACCTCTCCCCGGCCAATTCATTGAAGTGTTCATGATCCAAAATAATGAATTCATAGTTCTTTTAAGTGAACAAATCCTCTTTATATATGCGGTTTTATAAGGTGCATAAAATACGTAATACGTAGCTCTTAGCGGTGTAGTATGAAGCTCAGATTTAGTAGTTCTCTGCCTACCCGAAGATCCCTGGAATTTTTAGATAGAAATTACGTTTTTTTCATTAAAGAAGTGCAAACAACTTCAACAACTTTTTTAAAAATGAAGTGGAAAGGCTTAAGTCTAGTTCTTCAAATTCCCTTCATAATACATATCAAGAACCTTTATCTTGAAAATGGCATTATAACGTCGTTGTTTTTTGGTGAGGTAACTGAAGCTGAAATAATTCAAGTGATTTCTAAACTGAAATCAAAAAATTCTTGTAGAATAGATTGTTTTAATAGCTTTTTCATTAATAAAATTGTCAATTTTATTATCAGACCATTAACTTATCTTGTAAACATTAGCTTTCAAAGAGGCTTATTCCCTGATTATCTTAAAAAGCAATAGTAGTACATATATATCTACAAAAAAGGAAACAAATGTGTACTTAGAAAATTTGTTTCCTTTTCGAAATTTGGTTTTATTAAAGGCAAATCTACTGAAGAAGCAATATAATCTGTTTTAGAAAATATACATTTGGAAATGGCAGTCACAAAACTTTGTTCTAGATTTGACAAAAACATTTAACTTAATCGATCAGAAACTGTTATGAAAAATACTGTACCGAAATGGCTTCAGAGATAACATCTTGAACTGGTTCTAATCGTAATTGCAGAAAAGAAAGCAACTAGTTCGTGCAAATGATACAATGAGTGATTCAATCTACTGTTCAAGTATAGGAGTTTCTCAAGGCTCTGTCATAGGACCTGTATTCTTCCTTATTTACATAAACTCCATCTTTAACTTTTCCCGTCTTGGCCTACATGACCTAAACTGTGATCGTCAAAACTGCATTCCTGTAAATATTGTAATGTTAACGTTAGCATTTAACATATTAATAAACAAACAAAATAATGTTTTTTCTCTAGTTAAGATTTGCTTTAACAGCCCAAATTTATTAACTCGTTTTGAATGTGTGAAAAAAATTGTTTTCAAAATAAACACATCATTTAACTGAATCCAATACTGACCCAATGGAAAGCTGAAAGTGGGAATGCTATAGACTTATCGCATTAAATTCATATGGTGTATTAGATATGAACGTAGCATTTTAAATTAAACTTTTTCAGATGGGTTCATGTGGCATATTGAATTGTTTGATTTATATTGATTAAAGATAATGCTTTATAATTAAATTAACTATTAAACTAGAGCATTCATTAGATTATAGAATAACATATTTCGGATCCTATATACAAATGAACAAAATGATTTTAATGCATTTTGGCACATTGTAAACATAATAATTCAATTAGTCCCTGGTTGGTATTACAACAAACCAAATATTATTAAAATGAAAAAAAAAACTACATAAAGTGTGTAATAAATTCCCACTTCCAAAAAAAAAAAATAAAGCTATCACACTTCGATGCAAACTAATGATATATGATGTAAAGGCTGTGAGATACGTATGGGCAGTGGAGGTCCAATCATTCAAAAGTTCAGGCGATTTTCATACTTTCAGTAATTTTCTTTTTGTTCGCGCTCGTACTCCAAAATAAATCGCGCGACTGGTGTGCACGTGCTTAATCTTATACGCGGTCACATCGTGGAATAAAATTTGAAATATAGAATAAAGCGAATTTCAAAGTTTTTATTCGGTTTGATTGTTCGAAAAAAGTACGTAAAAAAGTTTTCAGTGGACAAATTAAAACGCTATTTAATTTCCGTAAGAAAGAAACAATGTTTTTTTTTTTCAAAAAAATAGGAACGGTTAAAGAAACGGTTTTTTTAACAACTTTTTTTAAAAATAGAAAAAAAAACATTCAAACATTTTATTCATTTAGGTAAATACCCGTTTTTAAAATATAGATTTTTCGAAAAAAAAAAAATGTTATTTAATTATTAAAAATATGCTTGCACAATGGATGCTCCGCTACCTGATCAAAAAACACTGATATTCTAAACTAAAGCACAAAGAATTTACTCTCCACCTCTGTGGAAGGCTATTAAAGGTGTTAAAAAATCCAAGTTACAATCAACACCAATTCGAACAAACAAATGGAGAATGGGCTAAAACAGACAAAGAAAAGGCAGATATGTTTGCCGATCACCTAGAGGAAATTTTCAAAAATGTTCACCATTTGACGGTGAGGAGATGTTGAATACCACTGTTATACTCATTAGACTTTTGAAAACTTCCGAGTTCAATATGTCACATTTTCAGAACTTTCCGACGCTATAAGAAAGCAAAAAAACAAAAAAAAAAAAAACTCCCTGATGAGACTTACATTTACATTACACATTCTTAAACAGTTGCCGAGAAAAGCAATCCTTAAAAACCAATCTGATTAATGCGATGTTCAGGCTTGCATACGCTCCACGTCAATGGAAAGTGGCCAGTCATTATGGTCCCCAAAATGGGGAAAAGAAGTCTAACAGACCAATATCGTTTTTACCAATAATTTCTAAGATAAGATTTTTGAGAAATTATTATTTAAGGGCCTATTTTCAATTGTAGAAGAGAAACAGCTTATTCCGGAATACCAATTTGGTTTTAGAAAAAAACCACTCAACAATTGTTCAAGTATATAGAATAACAACTGAAAGCTTTCAATAAGGAAGGAAAATAGGCTTTTCCGTGTGAATCAAGGTACGGATATAAATGCTGGTGTTCCACAAGGAAGGGTTCTTGGCCCAGTGTTATTCGTTTTTTATACTCGAGATATACATCAAGAAGAAATCGTCATGATAGCCAACATTTGACGATACGCTCATACTCAATCGAAAGAGCAAATGAAAATCTACAGAAAACTCTTGATAAAATAAAAAAAACTGGACGAAGAAATGGCGCATTGTTCTAAACGAGTCGAAATCAACACAGGTTAACTTTACTTACAAGAGTGTTAATAATCTACCCATCTTTATTAACTCGGTACCAATACGGTAAACGAAGCAAAGTGTCTAGGCATGACTTTTGATGCTAAGCTTAAATGGATGACGCACGTTAAAAAGAAACGAGACAAACTCGGTATTAAATTGGCTTATTGGAAAATACTCCAATCTAAATACTTATAACAAACTGCTTATCTACAAGCAAGTTCTAAAACCTGTGTGGACTTATGGAATACAAGTTTAGGGTTGTGCCAAGCCAAGCCAAATACAATCACTGCAAACATTTCAAAACAAAGCCCTCAGAGCAATTGTTGGTGCTGCATGTTACATACGAAGCAGCGATTTACACAGACACCTGTGTATGGAAACTGTCAACGAAGAAATTAAAAAAATTTGCTATCAAGATTAAAACATGTTTACAAGGCCATTATAAGAGAAGCATACAGCAGAACTTTGAAGAGACAAATCTTGTACGCCGACTTCGGAGAACGAGACCGTTCGACTGAGCGCAGCGTGTAATAATACTGTATTACAGGTCCTCTCGATGGAGAGCTCCCTGCCAAAAGTGATTAATATAAATGAAGACTAAACTACTTAAAATGTCAAAGTAGTCGAATGAACCAATTAATGAAGGTGTTTTCATATCTCGTTGTAGAAAAAAAAATTATTAAAAAACAAAAAAAAAACAAAAAGCGTACCTCCTACCGACACATAGCACTTACTTCCCTTCTTTCTAAGGTCATGGAAACGCTGATTTACCGTCAGCTCAAGGAATATCTTGAAGACCGAAAGCTTCTCCATGACCGTCAGTATGGCTTTCGCAGTAATCGTTCCATATAAACGAAGAGGGTTTTTTTTTATAAAATCAACAACTTGTGTGTAATTCGTGGATTAGACAGTGGTTGGGTTTTAATTTCAGTGGATATTTCAAGGAAAAAAACCAATAACAGATATTTGCAAAAATAAAGCTCTTCCACAAGGTTTTCACTAACAATTTTTTGTGGGCAGACTATAGCTGTTTAGGTTTGTGTGGCCTGTTTAATTTACGCATTCTCCACGTGAATATACTATATAACTATTGTCCGCTTTTTGTTTATGTTCTTCCACATTATTGGCATTTTTTTTCACATGACCGTCTCGTGAGGCCTGTAAATCAGAACATAGATCATTTTGGGGTTGGATCTTCAGAGTGAGTCTTTCTTTTAGTTCCTTAGAATGTAGCTCAGGTATCTTCAACCCATTATTGCAATGGGTCCCATTTCGCCCTTCGGATATTCAGCGGACACCTCGCTAACCTTTGCCAACCAATATAAAAATTGAACCTGTTTAAATTCCAAAATGCATTACTCATCTACTTCTAAGGTGGCTTCCGGAAGCCAACATTACTCTACTAAGCTATTGGGTAACAGGTGTAAGAAGAAAATGTGGTTTGCATGAGCATGAGCTTGACCCAATGGGTTTTTAAGGCATAAGGCACAAATTTTAAATAGTTTTAGATTAAATCAAAAAAACATTAGTTTTGAACTATCAGAAAAAGAAGTACGTATTTTAAGTTTTAGTAAGCCTTCATTCAATATTTAAGAGCATTCCATAAACATTTAGAGACAAATTATCTATAAAATTGATACTAAGAGGTACTAAGATCCTTTAAACTTCTGCAATTTTTCAAAGTACCTACATAGAAAGCTAAATAGACAGCCCAAGAAGCACCAGATAAATTACATTGTTACTCTTGAAATATAAAAAAGTAAATGCTAAATGGACCCACCTGAGAATCATCCAGCCTACACTCTTATAATGAAATGTTTCCACTTCAACAAAATTCAGCTTGACATGTGTTCCTAATTGGCTAACTTCGCTGGATACTTTTAAATTTTTATCAAAGTGGCTATCCGACACGTCCTTTTATCTAAACAATTGTGTATCGGCAACGACACAACAATAACACAATCATTTTATTTTCAACTTTCAGGATAACTTGATTACCAAATAAACCTGATTTTGCTGATTTATTTGACGAAAGTAAGCAAAAAAAGCTAACATCTGCTTCCAGATGGTTGCCTTTATCTTTGTGAAGCTGCCCCTTCTCAGTGCCATCATCATACCAAACAATTCGAAACCCAAAAGTGTGTGTTATTGATCCACAAACTAGAGATACCGATAAAATCGACACATGTCCTTTTTTTTTGACAAAAATCCCCCTTCGACAACAGTATCATGGAGACTCAACAAATTACGAAGAATCGCTCCACCAGCAAGCAAGCACCTGGCGGAATCCCTTTTTCTCATCATTCCCAAATCTCACATCCATTTAAAGTTGTCCCTTCGTATTTTCAAAGATAACAGGAAGAAATCTACCCAAGGAATCACTTGCTACAACCCTCGTAGAACATAAAGCATGGAACGCTTCATGGGAGAGAGTGTAGTAAAACACTTCAAGGATAAAGACAGAAAAAAAAAACAAAGTAAAGGTACACGGCTTGATGCACTTAAAGGATCTTTTCTGTTCGTTATACCCAACCAACCGCTCGGTGCTAGACTTCCCTTTCTCAACCTACTACCACCCATCAGGATAGATGTACAACTAAGTAAACGTTTGGTTTATATCCGGGAACGGAACGAAGGAGAGATTCGTGTCACAATGTGCTCGAGCAGCCAAATTGCAATGTTTTGAGAGAAGCAGAGGTGAAACTACTATCAACTTTATATGACGGTGGCCGATGTAAAAGGACAAAAGTTTTGAATTACTTTGGCAGGACCAGTGCAGTGCACCAAGCACAACGTAAGTCTGTCCTGAGTGTCCTTTCGCATCTTTGTAGATTGGATGTGTGTCTTTTTTGGAAGTTTCTGGTATGGTAACCCCCCGGGATAGTGCATCCTGGTTTCCAAGGAGCGCAAGCACAGGTAGTATATACAGTGTTTCTATCATATATGAAGGGTGACGGCACAGCACACACTTTTGGAATTCGTAAGAAAGTTTTTTCCTTTTGACTCGAGACTCGTTAATTTAATGGAAGAAAATTCCGGGAATAGCGTTGCACTTCATGAAAGAACTTCCTCTCTTTGTTTCTGCCTCAAACTGTAAGACGTTTGCAGTTGCATGCAGTTCAACTAGTTTTAGTGTGGGACTTCTTCTTATTGTATACAGAAGTGTTTCTACATACTATGCGTGAGGTGATCAGGGAGTGCGTAAAGTAATTTGGAAGCGTAGTTATTTGAAAGAATATTGAATGATTTTAAATAACGAAAAGTTATTATGAGAATATTCGGTATTGCATTTGCTTATTACCCATTGAATTTGTAAGTGCAGTGGTAAAGTTGATTCCGATGTAAAGTTAGTTTCCGTGGAATTAGTTCACTGCATCTTTGACGCCATACCAGAGGGAGTCAAGAGAAATAGTAGAACACATCTTCGATGGAGCGAGCAGGTCGATGGAGTCCTTCGGCTGCTTGGAGTGCAAAATTTGAGACGACAGGGTAAAGATCGAGTCGCCTTGAGTGGCACATTAAGTCCGATGTAGCGCAATTAAAATAAATTAAAAAGTACCTTAATATTCATTCGGATTTTATAATTTTTTTACATTATACTTATTTGCATTGAGAGTTTCCAAAATGCTCTGAAACGTATGACCTTCGAACCCTTCATCATTTTTTACTTGCGGTTATAAATAGGTACTTTACTATAATGCAAGTGATGCATTTCTGCAGATTAAAAAAAATAGATAGAAATCAATCACGACATTCGATCATAGGGAAACATATTTGAGTTACTGTCAAAATTTTGTCTGTCTATGTATTTTAAACTGCAGCCGGAACGGTTGGCCCATTTTATTTTGATGGTTATTTTGACATTCTACAGACGATTTTTTTTATTTTTTTAGCTCAAATAATAACGGTACCTACTTGCCATATAACCAATAAGTATAAGATTATTTTTCTCGAAAATGGCTCCAGGAATTTTTATGAATAATAGCAGTGTACTTTTGTAAATGTAGTATATGTTTTAGTGAACAAAATTAAATTTGCGGGCGTTAAACGGTATCCCCCAAGAACAGTTTTTTTTCTTCGACTTTTTTAAGAACTGGTTTACCGATTACAATCAAATTTGATATTCAAAATGATTTAGGTAGTTAAAGTAATTTTACATAAAAATATTTTCAAATACATTATTTTTAGGTAGATATTCTTTATTTCGTAATAATTTTTTCAGTAAGGCTTACCATCGAAAATTTATCTACATATACAGAGATTTGATTCATGTGAATTTTCTACTGAAACAATACTCTTTTTTATACAAAGATATAATTTTTAACCATAATTAAAACTAAATTAAATTATATTAAAATTAAAAATATTTAAACACGAAAAAACCTCCATTTAAATGTTCAAACGGTGGTTGGGTGCGGAATGAATAGTGTAGGCACTGAAAGGCATCAAACAAGTGATGCACAGTTGCTGCAACTATCCCGTACACATCAATTGTGCTTATTTTCCCTCCCCGCGGTGACTATCGGTTACTGGTCTGTCCATCCGGACATTCCTGCTAAACTTATTAGTGCGAGTGTTGAACACAGAAAAAATAGCAACACTATAATGCTCTGTCATTAAACTGTTCTGATCGACTCGCAGAAGTCTTGCACGAGCCCCTCAGAAAGAGGACGTACAGCGGATGAGCCCAATCAATTGGACCAACGGTGGCGTCAACGGTTAACGAAGCAGACGCCATAATGAGCTACTTCGACGTATTGGGATATAAGGTCATTGAGACAATTCAATGCAATTCAGGTCATTGAAATAGAGATGGTGGGGGATAAACCCTTAATGGGCCAACGGCAGCGCTCATATCTCCGAAGTGGGTTACTGACTCCGGATTCTCCAGTTTTTTTTTTTTTATAATTAACGCGCGCACAAGGGACTATTTGTTTCCCTTTTAATGTAACACACTGCGCGGGCATTAGGAAGATAGGGAGGGGAGAGATAGGAGGTGTCGATTAACATTGGTTTTGAATGTTTGCAAGTTGAAATGGCAAGGGAAAATCTCGCCGGGTAAACCATTCCAAAGTCTTGTTGTACGGCTAAAAAAAGAATCTCTATATTTCACGGTACGTCCGAAATTGGGCTCAAGGGTGAACTGATGGGCATTCCTAGCAAGACGAGTATTACGGGCGAAACTTTTAAGGGGAGGAATGCAGCTGGCTACCTCGAGTGAACATTTTTTATAAAAGAACCGATAAAATAAGGAAAGACATGAAACATTGCGTCGGTGTTCGAGAGGGGCAATTGTTTCAGCGGCAGTTCTATTTCCTATCAATCTTAACGCTCTATTTTGTATTCTATCAAGCAAGTGAAGCGATGTTTGTGAAGCACCTGCCCAGAGGTGGGAGTTATACTCGAGTTTAGGGCGTATAAACGCTTTATAAATTGTAGCCAGATCAGATGGGGAAAAATACTTCTTACACCGATACAGAAAACCTAAGCACTTAGCAGCATTTTTAGCAATTTCAAATATATGGTCGTTCCAACGGAGGTCATCGTTGACACACATACCGAGTACTGAGAGCTTTTCGGTTTCTTCGATGTAAGTGCCATTCATGGACAATGGCATTGGGGGTATGTTTAGCTTTAACGACAGAAGACAGCATTGAGTTTTCGAAGCATTAAACTCCACACGATTCCTATTACCCCATTTAACAATGCTGTATAAATCGGAGTTTAATGAGCTTGACATACGGCACCGTTGCAATTGTACGTCCGAAGGCGAAGGACGTGAATTATCGAACGAATATGAAAAGCTGAGGGTAGAGTCGTCAGCAAAACAGTTAAGTGGATTAGAAGTAACAGACAGAAGATCATTTATAAAAATGAGGAAAAGAGTCGGAGACAGAACAGAGCCCTGGGGCACACCAGCATTTATTTTATGGGAATCAGACTTGAATCCGTCCAATACAACTTGTATTGAACGGTCCAGGAGATAGCTTCTAATCCAACGAACAAGAGTATTATCGATCCCAAAAGCAGGCATTTTCGATAAGAGAGCTTCATGCCAAACTCTATCAAATGCCTTGGAGATATCAAGAGCAATAATCTTACTTTCACCAAAGCGATGTAAAGATTTGTTCCACTGTTCGGTGAGATATGCCATCAGATCACCAGTGGAACGGTTGCTGCGGAAGCCATACTGACGGTCATGGAGAAGCTTACGATCTTCGAGATATTCCTTAAGCTGACGGTTAATCAGTGTTTCCATGACCTTAGAAAGAAGGGATGTCAGTGCTATGGGTCGGTAGGAGGAGGGGGAGGATGGGTCACCTTTCTTAGGGACAGGCTGGACAAATGCTGTTTTCCATCTTCTAGGAAAGATTCCAGAAGAGTAGGAGCGATGGAAAAGCTTACGCAGTGGCTTTGCCAGTGTGGAAGAACACCTCTTCAAAATAATCGGGGGTATACCATCCGGGCCAGCGGATTTGTGTATATCGAGATCTTTGAGAACTCTTGCTACTGTACGAGTGCGGAAAAAAATCTGTCCCATGGAAAAATTTACATTCTCAAGTACAGGAGGGGCAACGTTGCTATGCGGCAGCGTGGAGCTGGCAGCGAAATGGGCGGCGAGCAAGTTTGCCTTCTCTGAAGAGTAAACAATTGGTTTGTTATTGTCGATGAGCGTTGGAACCGAAGATGTTGAGGAGTTTTTAATATTTTTTACAAATGACCAAAAATTTTTACTGCCTTTGGGACACTGCAGAATTTTTTGCCGTAATTTTTGGTCATGCAAAAATTTGGTTCTTTCAATAACGGAGTTGCATGAGTTTCTTGCTTGTTTGTGCTTTTTCCGATTTTCCTCTGTAGGGTTGGCTTTGTAAGAACGGAAACTTACTTCTTTGAGCCTGATAGCTTCTTTACACTCAGAATTAAACCAAGACTTTTCTTTAGGTTTGATGCTTTTTACTCTGTTGGGAATAAAAGCACGCATCCCTAGAAGAATCACATTTGTGATCATTTCAGCACTGGCATCAATGTCACTATCGAGGAAGCATAGTGACCAGTTAAAGTTTCGGAAAAAAATATTCAGGCCGTCCCAGTTGGCTTTCTCGTATTGCCAAACGGTCCTGGTGGGAAGTTTTTCTTTAACTGGATGGGTGGAGGATGAGAAATTAGCTGAAATGACACAATGGTCTGAAGTGCCAAATGGAGAAGTTACACTAATGGTATATTTATCAGGGTGAGAAGTAAGAAACAAGTCAAGAGTATGGGCGGCTTGCCCAGCAACATCCGGTATACGCGTTGGCACATCGATCAGTTGGGTAAGGTGATGTAACCCGGCAAAGAGCTCGACATACCTTCCTTCGGGTGTTGTCTGACCAGAATAGCGGAGCCAATTGGAATTGTGTACATTGAAATCGCCCGCAATAACGATTTCAGTGCGATGACAAAGGGAAACAATTTTCGAGATAGAATCAGACAGCGCATCAAACTCGTTACAAGTCGAATTGCTGTCGAGATTTGGACTCCTGTAAATAAAACAATAATGAATGACATGCTTGCGGACAGTGAATTTGAGCCACAAGAAGTTAAAGTCCGTGTTGGAACATTGCCCATATTGGGGAAGGCTCTGGCAAGCAATATCATTTCTAACATAGACCACGAGACCATGATGGGAAAAGAGTAATGGCACCAAGCTATACCCATGTAGAGCAAATTCTGATAAATCAGTATTTACTCCAACCTGGGTTTCACTTAATGCCAAAACAGCTGGCCTGTATTGAACAGTGTAGACGTACAGGTGAAAGAAATTCTTTCTAATACCACGAACATTGGAATACACGACACAAAAATCACTTACCATTTAAAAATACTTACACACAAAACACAATTCTGAATAAGTCCAGTTCCTTTTGTCCAAGGAATCCAACAAAGGAACTGACCCTACAGGTTAGGGGTTGTGCGTGGGGTTAACAACCCTGCCACGAAAAAAGAAAAAGTTGCGAAGCGACCAATAGCCTCGGAAAAGGACGGATTAACTGTTGACGACTCGGAAAAAACGAATTAAGGACAACGACCTTCGGATCTGCACGTGGAATGTTAGAACTCTTAACAGATCACGTGCAGCCAAACAACTAGCGGAGACTCAGACTGCTACAGAGCAGGAATTACTGCCATCCATGAAGTGCGATGGAATGGGCCGGGCAAAAGGAGGATGAAAAACTGTGACGTGTACTACGGTGATTGCGCAAGAAGACCACAGCGTTTATTTGGGTGCGGATTCGTCATAAGCGGTAGACTTAGGCAAGAAGTCTTGGGCTTTCGACACGTAAGTGAGCGACTTGTGACAATCCGTATCAAGGCTAAATTCGCCAACATTAGCCTAATATTCGCTCATGCCCCCACAGAGGACAAAGATGACGCCACCAAGGATGACTTCTACGAGCTCCTCGACAAAACCTATGAGCAATGCCCTAAATACGACGTTAAGATCCTACTAGGCGATTTTATCGCCAAAATAGGTAAAAAGGAAATCTTTGGTAGGACTGTCGGAAAACATAGCCTAAACGACACAACGTCTGAAAACGGACTTAGGCTAATTGACTTCGCAGCGGCAGTTGCGATCGATGCAAGACACGCCTCCAGTATCTTGGATGTTCGCACCTTCCGAGCAGCTACTACCACTACCTTGTTGCAGCAAAGTAAGAATGCGAATAACCCGAACGCCACAACAACGGAGTAATACTGTGACCAACAATACCAACAAGCCATCAGAGATGCCGCAACCGATAAGCTAGGTTTCACCAGACCACCACCACGAAACCTCTGGTTCGGTGACGAATGCAGGCAGGCCCATGCAGCCAAACAATAGGCATATAAAGCGGCGCTACAAAGAAAGACGAGAGCTGCTCGCGAGCTCTACGAGCAGAAAAGACGGGAAGAACACCGAAGATAGAGCATGAGAGGGGCGCGATCGAAGATATTGAGAGATGCTACTCGAGGAACAACGTGCGGAAATTTTACCAACAGGTAAAAAAGAACGTGCCAAAGAAAAAAACCCCTTACAGAAGCCTGTAGAGATAGGAATGGAAACCTCGTAGTAGAGTCACATTCAGTGCTGATTACATGGTAGGACCATTTTTGCACACTATTAAACGGCGATGAAGACCAAAATCCCGCTGTCAGGCAGAATGAACCATTCAACATGGACGATGACAGACACAATTTCCGTCCACCGGACCAAAATGAAGTAGGGATAGCAATATCTTATCTAAAAAACAACAAAGCTGCTGGACCCGACGGACTACCTACCGAACTTTTTAAAGCGGCCGGAGATGGCCTGGTGGAGGGCATTCACCAACTCATCTCTAAAGTTTGGTCAGAGGAAAGTATGCCTGATGAATGGAACCTTTGCATCGTTTGCAAGATCCACAAGAAAGGAGAACCTCTTAACTGCGCCAACTATAGAGGAATAAGTCTCCTGAATATCGCCTTCAAGATCCTCTCTGCCGTACTATATAAACGCCTGAAACCTTTATCTCTTTATCCATTTTAAAGTCGCGTACGATAGCATTTATAGAGACGAGCTATACAGAGCCATGTCAGGTTGGCATCCTCACAAAACTCATCCGACTGTGCAGGACGACGATGGAGAACTCTCGCTGCTCCGTCAAGGTTGGTAATGACCTCACAGAAGCTTTTGACTTCAAAAAAGGATTCCGACAAGGTGATACGCTATCGAAGAAACTCGCAATTCAATTGTAGTGGGACAATTTTTTTCAAGTCTGTGCAACTGTTAGCATACGCTGACATAATAAACATCATTGGTAGAACTAAGTGAGCTGTCACTGGAACGTTTACTAGCATTGAAACTGAAGCGGCTAAGATGGGACCAGCTGTCAATGAGGCCAAAACAAAGTACCTGCTGTCCACAAAAAGGGACAAACAGCACCGGCGGATTGGACAAAACATAACAATAGATTGGTACAACTTTGAGGTAGTTAGGGACTTTGTTTACCTCGGATCCGGTATAACATCTGACAACAACATCTCGTCAGAAATAAAGCGAAGAATTACTCTTGCCGATCGCAATGTCTAGGAAGGCAATTGAGTAGCAAAGCCCTCTCTCGAAAGAAAAAGGAGACTTTGTATAAGACCCTAATCATCCCAGTCCTGCTCTATGGCGCCGAGGCATGGACTCTATCTAAAGTGAAGGAAGATATCCTTAGTCATTTCGAGCGTAAGATTCTTCGGAGGATTTTTGTCCCTATCTGCGTTAACGGGCTTTGGAGGAGAAGGTTCAGCCAGGAACTATACGAACTGTACAGCGACATTGACCTGGTCAAAAAAATACGCATATCACGTTTAAGATGGCTAGGTCATGTAGAGCGAATGGACAACAATGCTCCGGCTCGCAGGATCTTCGATTCAATCCCAGAGGGTAGACGCAGTCAAGGAAGACCTCGCCTTAGGTGACGCGCTCAAGTGGAGGACAACCTCAACCAACTTGGAGTGCGAAACTGGAGGCAGCTAGCCAAAGACCGAGCTGGCTGGAGAGGCATGTTGATTGAGGCCCAGGTTCGTCCCGAACTGTAGCACCCCCTAAGTAAGTAAGTAAATGTTCAAACAAAAAAAATTACTAGAATTTTATGTTAAAGTAGATAATAATTTATCTGTTATCACTTTCTAGGTTTTTTGTAATAAGTTTATAAATAGACAATAAATAATCAATTAAATAAATAAATAAAATTTTAAATAAGTAAATAAAGAAATATTTAAATAAATAAAAAAATTAATAAAAAAAATAAATAAACAAATAAATAATAAATAAATAAAGAAGTAAATTAAAAAAAAAACAAGAGTAAATAAATTAATTAATATATGACGAGTTTTACATATATATACATATAGTTACATGAATAACAAAACAAAATATTTTTTTAATTAACAAAGATCACAGAAGTTTATAAAATTAATTTACACGAATTTCTCCGCAAAACTACATTTAAAAACAAACCGATCAGTTAGTTTTTCAATTTTTTCATTAATTAATTCAACATCCGCTTGTCTATGACGCTCTAATTTTGAATAGCGTCAAGGCAGATTTAACATAATTTTTAATATTTTATTTTGAGATATTTGCAATTTTTTTATGTGACATCTTGCGCATTTTTAACCAATGACCATGCGTTTCTAGCGGGTGACTTGGAATTTGTGCATGCATTGGGCGAAATATTGAATTTATTTGCAGCGGGTTGTCTATGCTGTGGAAGCAAATGTAGTTCATCAGATTGAATCGTCAACAGCAAACAGCACGCTGACCAGCAAAAAAATTCAAACACATTGCCACCAGGACCAGCATCATCTTCTTAGAACAATAACCCTGTCATTTTTTTGAGGCACCAGACGTCCCGCATTTGACATGGTCGTCCCGCATCATGAACTGTCCCGCAAAATGTCGCGCATTTAAGAAATTGTCCACAAAAAATCTTAAATAAAATGATTTTCATAAATTAAAATGTAACACATAATTACACTCATGTAACTTTTCAATTATTTTAGGTGATTAAAATAATGCCCAGGTAAACTTGTTTAAGAAAATCTAAATGTCATATTGCATTGACGTTTCTCATTCGAAATCAAAATCATGTCTGTGTCACTTTGCTAGAAAGCTGTTTGTTTTCGTTTTATCAAACAATTTAATTATTGTGAGATAAAGTAAGTATTTACATTTATTTTTACATAAATAGAACAAGATTAAATTAGTTGATATCTTAGAATGATACTTTAGAATGGCTTCAACATCCGGCAACAGCCCAAAACCAAATTGAGAATGCAAGTTCACCACAGAAATGCATAAAGAATTCCCTTTCATTCAGAAAACAAACCAAGAAAGTTCCGTTAATTTTTGTAAAAGTAAAAAGTAAGTAAAATCCAATCCTCAAATCCTGGACCAAATGCAAATCTATTGTAACGAACGAGTTGTTCCCATTCGCTACCTTAGAACAAGAAAAAGAATCAACTTAAAAAATGTGAGTTTTGTTTCAATTTTGTCTGATGCTTTTAACAAGAAAGACATAAAGTTTTTCCGACATTCGTGCGATACTTCGATTTTAAGGAGGGTGTTAAGGTGCGTCTTTTAGAATTGGTGTCGTTGCCTGGTGAAACGTCAGGGGATAATAAGCGAGTCCATTTTTCAAATTCTTAGAAAGTCAGATATATTTCATAAGGTGGTAGGATTCTGCGCTGATGATAATGCCAAAACAAATTTTGGTGGCTTATCGAGATATGGAACAAACAATATCTTTAGTCATATAAATAAAGAACTGAAACAATCCATTATTGGAGTGGGTAGCACAGCCTTTGTTATACATAATGCGATCCTGCAGATAGAGAAAATATTGTTGTAAAAATATACTCACATTTTTATACATGCACTGTAAGGATTTAAAAGTAAAAATAATTTTGCTCAGATGCGCAGGATGAGTACAATAGATAACTAGGATTTTGTTAAACAAGATAGTTAGCTTTGTTGCCTGCCATTGAACGAATTTTGAAACTATATTAGTCGTTAAAGTCGTATTTCTTATCTCTTGAAAAATGTATTATTGGAAAATTTCTTTGAAAATCCAAAATCTGAATTATGGTTGATGTTTCTTCATAACCAATAATCCCTGTTCCAAGAATCAATTTTGCAGATCGAAGGAAAAAAAAACAGTTATGGAAATTCATACACAAATATCTAATTTGAAATTTAAGTTAGACAGATTTTGAACAACTTAAAAGAAAACGATTCCATTGATAAAACTTGGTTCATTTTTCACACTCAAAACTGCTATAAGAACTGCTTGAAGTACAGAAATGGACTTCATAATTCATGTACGCAAAACATTTTCAGTGAAAGAAAGAAATAAAATGCATATAGTTTAATGTTATGGCCAAGAATCTAGCTTTATTATAAAGATAAGGGTTTGCATTATGTTCTAAAAATGATTTCGAGGAAGTGGCCGCCGTGTCTGGCTCGAATAAATTCCAGCCGAGGCCCATTTTTTCAAATTTTGTGAAAATCGGGATCGGTGGCCATTTCGTATTGGGCCCATTCACCCAACGTGTGACGCTCTTGATGGGCCTTCGGCTTCAATTCTTGAACGAGTTGGATTTTGTAAGACTGCAAGATCCTTCCGCACGCGATAGCGGATGGACTCATTTGGGTCATCTTCGATACTCTGCTCCACCGAAACGAACCATTATTTTGGTAATAAATTTGCACAATTTGCAAACTTTGTTCAGGAGTAAGTCTATTCATTATGAAATCGCAAAACAAACTGAGCATAAATCAAGAGACAGCTGTCAAAAAGAACAACTCCGAAAAAAGTGTTGCCAGATTGAAAACCACACATCTATTAAAATAAACAAATATTTTTTTTAGAAAATTCTTTATTTTTTTTAATTAGTTTCAGAGTTTTCTTGGAAAAACTAAGTATGCAATAAAATTTGAAAACTAAATATCTATCGAAGAAAAAAAAAATTTGAAAATCGTTCCACCAGTTTTTTTTGAAAAACTTTTCGAAAAAATATTTAAATTTTTTTTCTAGTATGTCATTATAAGGCAATCTGTAGTTTTCATTTGGAAAAATTATTTAAACAAATTCAATCCAACCATTTTCAAAATATTTCGAAAATCAAATATTTTTTAAATTTTTTTAAAAATCGAAAAAAAAAGTTTTTTAAAAATTTTGAAATGCGATATTAATTAAATTATAAATGACTTCCTGTGTATAAAATTTTATTGAAATCGGGATTATAGCTTACGATAAAACCGCATTTGAAAAAATGGGTTATATGAGAGGTACCGACAAATTTATTCTAACTGAAAGATGTATTATTGTAAAAAATTAGCACCCTGAAAGTTTTATCAAAATCGTTAGAGCCGTTTTCGAGAAAATCTAACTTTTTGTTCAAAATTGTACGGCAGGTACCGTTATTTTTCGACCTTGAGCAAAAATGAAAAACACCCCCGAGATACTACCTAATAAATATTAAATACCAAGTTTGAAGAAAATCGGCCCATCCGTTTAGGCTGTAGAGGCGCGAACAGACAGACAGGCAGACGGACGGAATTTCCGGACCCACTGTTTTCAACTTCTCTATTATCGTAATGTCATGTTTGATTGTTAGATTTTTCTTGTACGAATCCATAACTTGCATTTTAGTACCTAAATCGCAATAGATTCCAATTCCAATAGATTTAAGGTGGGTAGAAATGTTCAAATAGTTTGCTTCAAATGAAAACCCCTACAAAAGCCTTCTGCAAATTGTTGAATATATTATATTGTGCCTTCCAGGAACAAACGCATCGACAGAACGTAATCATTAATGGACGCAAGAAAAGACTCAGATGCAAGTTAAAACAGTGAAGTCAATTGTTATATTAAAAATATTTTTTTTAAAAATTACTGTAAACTATTTTATGAAACAATAAAAAAACAACATCGACATTTTAAAAAGAGTTCACACCTCAGAACCTGATCAACCTGCGCAGAAAGTTAAAGACTGATGCATACTATAATGTAAATATACCTATGTTTTATGTAATGAATATTGTTGTTTTTTTTAATTCATAGACTGAAATATTTTTGTTAAGTTACACTTATTTTTAATCAAAAAACAAATGTTCCTATTTAATTTTTATATAAACAACATGAAATAAACTTCTTATTTTTTTTCTCATTGATTTAAAAAAAATCTGGTCACTATGAGAAATTGAAATTTTATTTTCAAGCCTAAAAATAACGGTACCTGCCATATGACGGTTAAGGAAAAAAATATTTTTCTCGAAAACGGCCCCAACGATTTTGATAAATATTTTTGAGATTTGTTTTGTTGGTATTGGCTATCATTTAATCAAAACTAAATTTACGGGAAAAGTCTATTAACGGTACCTTTCATACAACGGCTTTTAAATTTTTTAATTTCTCGGTAATGGATTTTTGGATCTCCGTCAAATTTTATATTTAGGAAGATCTAGATAGCCAAATTATATCTGCATATCAACATTTTAAATAACTTTTTTTTCTAAATAAAAAATAATTTTTTTAATTTTTTTTTTGAAAAATAAATATTTTTAAAACTAATCAAAAAAAATTATTTTAAACTTTATAATCACATGAACATTAATAAACTCTAAGAAACTGCATACCAAATTTAAAAAACAATTTTTTTAAACTATAACAAGATTTTATCAAAATGCGTCCTACAATTTTCGAAATACTTTTTTCATAAATTTGTTATTATAGAAGACGTGTGATGGCGTACTCCATTTCGACCAAAAAACGTTAAGTGTTGTGGTTTTGACATTTTTTTAAGTTCAGATAGTGTTATTTTTCTATTTCATTGCTATAGTACTATCGTGGCGGCATGTGGACCGTGGCGCTCCAAGCGGCTCGTGCGTTTACTAACTGGGTAAATTGAGAGAGACGAATAAATACTACGTTTACAAGAGCTGATTCACGAATCGAATTCAATCCAAAGCAAAATTTCGATCCAGGTATATAAAGATGCCAGATTTATACTTTATGTATACAAATTCTCTTTATTTTCGATTCGATCCAGCTCACCTTGCTGGAATTTGCGCTTCGATGTAGATATACAAGTACCTAAATCCTGATTCAATACGGATTTAATCCTCCATGTAAACGTAGTAAAAGAGCATGGTTTTTAGTGTTATGCTTGGTGCTTACTTTACCGCGCATGTAACGGGTGATTTTTTTGAGGTTAGGATTTTCATGCATTAGTATTTGACAGATCACGTGGGATTTCAGACATGGTGTCAAAGAGAAAGATGCTCAGTATGCTTTGACATTTCATCATGAATAGACTTACTAACGAGCAACGCTTGCAAATTATTGAATTTTATTACTAAAATCAGTGTTCGGTTCGAAATGTGTTTCGCGCTTTACGTCCGATTTATGACCAAGTGAGCAAACAATTAATGCGATTGTGACCAAGTTTCGCACTCAGTTTACTTTATTGGACATTAAACCAACCACACGAATGCGTACAGTGCGTACAGAAGAGAATATTGCGTCTGTTTCTGAGAGTGTTGCTGAAGACCGTGAAATGTCGATTCGTCGCCGTTCGCAGCAATTGGGTTTGTGTTATTCGACCACATGGAAGATTTTACGCAAAGATCTTGGTGTAAAACCGTATAAAATACAGCTCGTGCAAGAACTGAAGCCGAACGATCTGCCACAACGTCGAATTTTCAGTGAATGGGCCCTAGAAAAGTTGGCAGAAAATCCGCTTTTTTATCGACAAATTTTGTTCAGCGATGAGGCTCATTTCTGGTTGAATGGCTACGTAAATAAGCAAAATTGCCGCATTTGGAGTGAAGAGCAATGTGGAATCATTGGACCGTATTTTTTCAAAGATGCTGTTGGACGCAACGTTACGGTGAATGGCGATCGCTATCGTTCGATGCTAACAAACTTTTTGTTGCCAAAAATGGAAGAACTGAACTTGGTTGACATGTGGTTTCAACAAGATGGCGCTACATGCCACACAGCTCGCGATTCTATGGCCATTTTGAGGGAAAACTTCGGAGAACAATTCATCTCAAGAAATGGACCGGTAAGTTGGCCACCAAGATGATTTGACGCCTTTAGATTATTTTTTGTGGGGCTACGTGAAGTTTGAAGTCTACAGAAATAAGCCAGCAACTATTCCAGCTTTGGAAGACAACATTTCCGAAGAAATTCGGGCTATTCCGGCCGAAATGCTCGAAAAAGTTGCCCAAAATTGGACTTTTCGAATGGACCACCTAAGACGCAGCCGCGGTCAACATTTAAATGAATTTATCTTCAAAAAGTAAATGTCATAGACCAATCTATCGTTTCAAATAAAGAACTGATGAGATTTTGCAAATTTTATGCGTTTTTTTTTAAAAAAAAGTTCTCAAGCTCTTAAAAAATCACCCGTTACAATGTGAGGCAGGAAAAAATAGAAGGAGAACATGAAATAACTTATTATCTTGTTTCGCTTAGCTGAGGCGAATAATTTTTTTGTTGAATTTATACACGATCCAACATTTTCATTGTTTACATTTTTTTTATATGGACGAGAACTGGTAGTTACATTCTATTCTTTTACATACGTACTTCATTGACCAGACTTTTTATTATAATTCTTTAGGATTTTCAATTTTTGTTTACTATTATGAAGGTTACCCCGTCTTCAAAAAATGTAGGTACATATCCATAAATTCATGAAATTTAAACACTAACTTACTTCTTGCTGTATTTATACAAACGTCCTTGCAGAAATGGGTTTTTGTTATGAATTTTGCTTTCCATTCAGATAGGTACCTATACAAATTAAGTGCAAACTATGTGTAGAAATTCATTCAAAAATTGCTTTTGTTTTGCATTTGTAATACCTAATTGTTTAATTTTTACTTGCGTACCTTATGTAGTTATGCATTCATTTAAGTCACTGGCACAATTCTGTCCGTCTACTAAACGGTTTGGCCAATCGTCCTTAAATTTGGAATACCTAAAGTTTATTTTGACAGAGGATTTTTTTTATTTCTTTTTAAGCTGAAATATTAACGGTACCTTCATTATGACCGTTAATAAAAGCTTATTTCTTTTGTTAATAATCAGTGTGCATTAAATTTTGGTGAAAACAAAAATTTATGACGGTGGGCTAAAGCCCCCAAAGGAGCTTTTTAAGTTATCCACTTTTATGAGAACTAGTTAGGTAACCGATTACAACCAAAATTGATTTTGCGAAAGGATCTTGGTTTGCGGGCTTACAAAAACCATAACATTAAATTATATGCGTTTTATTTCTTCGTGAAAACCACAGGTCTAAAAAAACCCCTTTAAAAGGCAGGTTTAGGATTCATGAACACAACATATTTGAGATAACAATCAAACATGACATTACGAGGCAAGAGTCGCTGCAAATTAATAACGGATTCATGTAGAGGGTTTATATCCTCCCGTTTAGGCAGGAGGGGCAATTTCCTAAAAAGCACTTGCATTGGAAAAAATATATTTAAAAATAACGGCAACACTTCAAATAATGTGCTATACCTTTTTTAAGGCCAAAAGTCTGTTTTATCATATTATTTTGTAAACCATTAAATGTCTATTGAAAAACTTAGGTATTTTAAACTCACAATTTCAAAATAATAACAGATTTCTATAGAGAGACTAAAGACAAGAATTTTGTTGGCTCTGGGAGGGGAGGAGGTCACTGACACCTTTTAGGAAAGCTTTTTTTATAATTAACGCGCGCACAAGGGACTATTTGTTTCCCTTTTAATGTACGTAAGTACACGAGCATTAGGATAAAAAGGAAGGGGAAGGACAGAAGGTGTCGAAGTCGATTAACAATGGATCCCTATATTTCACGGTACGTCTGAAATTGGGCTTAAAAGTGAACTAATGAGCATTCCTTGCAGGACGAGTATTACGGGAGAAACTTTGAAGGGAGGAATGCAGCTAGCTACTTCGAGTGAACATTTTTTATTAAAGAAACAATAAAATAAGGAAAGACATGAAACATTTCGTCGGTGTTCGAGAGGGGCAATTGTTTCAGCGGCAGTTCTATTTCCTATCAATCTTAACGCTCGTCTTTGTATTCTATCAAACAGGTGAAGCGATGCTTGCGAAGCACCTGCCTAGAGGTGGGAGTTATAATCGAGTTTAGGGCATATAAACGCTTTATAAATTATTTATTATTATTTAAAAATTATTATTGTTATTATTCTTATTTATTTAAAAAAAATCATAAAAATAAAAATTCTTCGAGCCGTTTTCGAGAAAATAACATTTTACTTAACGGGTATATGACAGGTATGATTAATATTGAAGGTAAAAAAAATTGAAAAATCCTCTGTAGAATGTCAAATTACCTTAATTTCTAAATTTTAAGATGATTGGCACAACCGTTAAGGCTATAGCCCAAAATACATACGAACAGACAGACAGAATTTTGCCAGTAACTGAAATACGTATCTCTGTCATTGTAATGCTATGTTTGTATGTTATCTGAAAGTTTTGTAATCTAAACAAATGCATAACTTGCATTATAGTACCTATAATCGCAAGTAAAAATGGGTTTGGTGAATTTCATTTTTTTGAAAACTGAAATTCATAATATTATCTAGTTTTTAGCGTTCAGTTACATACATATGAAAAGACACAAATGCACTTGCACAAGTATACACCTATACATCGTTATAGCACCCATAATTACGAATGAAACTTTGGGGAAACCCTCCGAAAAAATCTGATTTGTTTTATGAAATTTTGTGAGTAGTAATTCTTCCAATAACTATAAACAAAAACGTTTTATCAAGTTTAGGTGAACGAATCAAAAGAATTTAAATAAATGCAGGATGACATCTGCCGGGCCCGCTTGTATTAACAAAAACACTCCTACACAACTAGACATACAAATTAACGCAAATAATAGTCTCCACCTTTTCTTATATTTCCATTGTATTGGTATGAACTGTCTACTTACTACTTACTATACAAACTATTTTTACTTGCGATTATAGGGACAATAAGGCAAATTTAGGATTCGTGAATATAAAAAAAATTGAGATAACAATGAGACATGACATTACGATCATAGAGAATTCTAAAAAAGTGATCGAGAAAAAATATCTGTCTGTCTGTCTGTCTGTCTGTTTGTCAGTATGTATAACGAGCTGCACCTAAACTTGGTGTGTGTGATTATTTTGGCATTTGGAGGGGAAATTGAAATTTTATTGTTAGGCCTTAAAATAACGGTACCTGCCATATGACCGTTTAGGAAAAGCTTATTTTCCTCGAAGAAAACGGCTCCAACGATTTTGATGACATTTTTTTTACAATTTTTTTGTTCGTATGGCTATCATTTGATTATAATCAAATTAACGGGAAAAGTCTACTAACGTTACCTTTCATGTAACGGTTTTTTTAATTTTGGGCTTTCTCGGTAACGGCTCTTTGGATTTCTATCAAATTTGGAAATTGAAATTTTATTGTTAGGCTTTAAAATAACGGTACCTGCCATATGACCGTTTAGGAAAAGCTTATTTTCCTCGAAAACGGCTCCAACGATTTTGATGAAATTTTTTTTACAATTTTTTTGTTCGTATGGCTATCATTTGATTATAATCAAATTAACGGGAAAAGTCTACTAACGTTACCTTTCATGTAACGGTTTTTTTAATTTTGGGCTTTCTCGGTAACGGCTCTTTGGATTTCTATCAAATTTTATAATTGAGAAGACCTAGGTAACTTAATTAATTCTGCATATCAACATTTTTAATAACTTTATTTTCTAATTAAAGTTTATTTTTGAATTTTTTTTTTGAAAAATCAATATTTTTAAAACTAATCAAAAAAATTATTTTAAATTTTATAATCACGTGTATATTAATAAACTCTAAAAAACTGCATATCAAAATTTCAAATACAATTTTTTTTTCAAAAAAAACTAAAAATTAAAAACAGGATTGTCAAAACCGGTCCTACAATTTTCGAAATACATTTTTCACGTATGATGGCGTACTTCATTTTTACTAAGAACCTTTAAGAATAGTGGGTTTTATACTTCTTATAAGTTCAAACTCTGTTATTTTCATAATAAATTTTACTTGTTTTTGTCAAAGATATTGCTTTCCAATGTAACTGGCACATGAGAGCAAGTATGTGAAAAAAAGTTATTAAAAAATTTGATATACATAATTAAAAAAGCTTCCTAGGTCTTTTCAAATATAATTTTTTACAGAAATCCAAAGAGCCGTTACCGAGAAAACTTAAAATTAAAAAAAAAACGTTATATGAAAGGTACCGTTAATAGACTTTTCTCGTAAATTTGGTTCTGATCATATAATAGCCAATACCAACAAAAAAATTCTCAAAAATTTCCAACAAAATCAAAAAAAAAAAAATCAAAATCGTTTTCGAGAAAAATAAGCTTTTCCTAAACGGTCATATGGCAGGCACCGTTATTTTAATGCCTAAAACTAAAATTTCAATTTCCCCTCTGGGGAATGCCAAAATAACCACACACACCAAGTTTGAAGATAATCGCTTAAGCCGTTTAGGCTGCAGCTCGTTATACATACTGACAGACAGACATAATGCTGGATCGTGTATAAATCCCAAAAAAAAATATTCGCCTCAGCTAAGCGAAACCAGATACTCAATTATTTCATGTTCGCCGTCTTTTTTTCCCACCTCACATTGCACATGAGCAGTAATATACGCACAAAGCATAACACTTAAAACCATAGAGTAAATATATTAATTAAATATAGTATGATTAAAACCATGCTCTTATTCTCTTTCTCACAATTAAAATATCCCTTCACTAGCACTCCAAGCGGCTCGTTCCTTTAAGATTTTTTCGCGTCCCATGATAGTACTATAGGCAGTTTATATACAATAATTTTATAAGACCCAATTTAAGGGGAAACGTCTATTAGCGGTACCTTTCATAAAACGGTTTTTTTTTAATTTTTGTCTCTCTCGGTAACGGCTCTTTGGATTTCTTTCAAATTTTATATTTTAGAAGATCTAGGTAGCCAAATTAATTCTACATATTAAAACTTTGAATAACTTTTCTTTCTAATTTTTTATAAGTTCAAACTTTTTTTTTTTTTTTTATAATTAACGCGCGCACAAGGGATTATGTGTTTCCCTTTTAATGTAGAACACACTGCGCGGGCATTACGAAGATAGGGAGGGGAGAGATAGGAGGTGCCGATTAACATTGGTTTTGAATGTTTGCAGATTAAAATGGCAAGGGAAAATCCCGCCGGGTAAACTATTCCAGATTCGTGTCGTTCGGCTAAAAAAAGAATCCCTATATTTCACGGTACGTCCGAAATTAGGCTCAAGGGTGAACTGATGAGCATTCCTTGTGAGACGAGTATTACGGGAGAAACTTTTAAGGGGAGGAATGCAACTGGCTACTTCGAGTGAACATTTTTTGTAAAAGAAACGATAAAATAAGGAAAGACATGAAACATTGCGTCGGTGTTCGAGTGGGGCAATTGTTTCAGCAGCAGTTCTATTACCTATCAATCTTAACGCTCGATTTTGTATTCTATCAAGCAGGTGAAGCGATGTTTGCGAAGCACCTGCCCAGAGGTGGGAGTTATACTCGAGTTTAGGGCGTATAAACGCTTTATAAATTGTAGCCAGATCAGATGGGGAAAAGTACTTCTTACACCGATACAGAAAACCTAAGCACTTTGCAGCATTCTTAGCGATCTCAAATATATGGTCGTTCCAACGGAGGTCGTCGTTGACACACATACCGAGTACTGAGAGCTTTTCGGTTTCTTCGATGTAAGTGCCATTCATGGACAATGGCATTGGGGGAATGTTTAGCTTTAACGACAGAAGACAGCATTGAGTTTTCGAAGCATTAAACTCCACACGATTTCTATTACCCCATTTGACAATGCTGTATAAATCGGAGTTTAATGAGCTTGACATACGGCACCGTTGCAATTGTACGTCCGAAGGCGAAGGACGTGAATTATCGAACGAATATGAAAAGCTGAGGGTAGAGTCGTCAGCAAAACAGTTAAGTGGATTAGAAGTAACAGACAGAAGATCATTTATAAAAATGAGGAAAAGAGTCGGAGACAGAACAGAGCCCTGGGGCACACCAGCATTTATTTTATGGGAATCAGACTTGAATCCGTCCAATACAACTTGTATTGAACGGTCCAGAAGATAGCTTCTAATCCAACGAACAAGAGTATTATCGATCCCAAAAGCACGCATTTTCGATAAGAGAGCTTCAAGAGCAATAATCTTACTTTCACCAAAGCGATGTAAAGATTTGTTCCACTGTTCGGTGAGATATGCCATCAGATCACCAGTGGAACGGTTGCTGCGGAAGCCATACTGACGGTCATGGAGAAGCTTACGATCTTCGAGATATTCCTTAAGCTGACGGTTAATCAGTGTTTCCATGACCTTAGAAAGAAGGGAAGTCAGTGCTATGGGTCGGTAGGAGGAGGGGGAGGATGGGTCACCTTTCTTAGGGACAGGCTGGACAAATGCTGTTTTCCATCTTCTAGGAAAGATTCCAGAAGAGTAGGAGCGATGGAAAAGCTTACGCAGTGGCTTTGCCAGTGTGGAAGAACACCTCTTCAGAAGAATCGGGGGTATACCATCCGGGCCAGCGGATTTGTGTATATCGAGATCTTTGAGAACTCTTGCTACTGTACGAGTGCGGAAAAAAATGTGTCCCATGGAAAAATTTACATTCTCAAGTACAGGAGGGGCAACGTTGCTTTGAGGCAGCGTGGAGCTGGCAGCGAAATGGGCGGCGAGCAAGTTTGCCTTCTCTGAAGAGTAAACAATTGGTTTGTTATTGTCGATGAGCGTTGGAACCGAAGATGTCGAGGAGTTTTTTATATTTTTTACAAATGACCAAAAATTTTTACTGCCTTTGGGACACTGCAAAAATTTGGTTCTTTCTATAACGGAGTTGCATGAGTTCCTTGCTTGTTTGTGCTTTTTCCGATTTTCCTCTGTAGGGTTGGCTTTGTAAGATCGGAAACTTACTTCTTTGAGCCTGATAGCTTCTTTACACTCAGAATTAAACCAAGACTTTTCTTTAGGTTTGATGCTATTTACTCTGTTAGGAATAAAAGCACGCATCCCTAGAAGAATCACATTTGTGATCATTTCAGCACTGGCATCAATGTCACTATCGAGGAAGCATAGTGACCAGTTAAAGTTTCGGAAAAAGAAATTCAGGCCGTCCCAGTTGGCTTTCTCGTATTGCCAAACGGTCCTGGTGGGAAGTTTTTCTTTAACTGGATGGGTGGGGGATGAGAAATAAGCTGAAATGATACAATGGTCTGAAGTGCCAAATGGAGAAGTTACACTAATGGTATATTTATCAGGGTGAGAAGTAAGAAACAAGTCAAGAGTATGGGCTGCTTGCCCAGCAACATCCGGTATACGCGTTGGCACATCGATCAGTTGGGTAAGGTGATGTAACCCGGCAAAGAGCTCGACATACCTTCCTTCGGGTGTTGTCTGACCAGAATAGCGGAGCCAGTTGGAATTGTGTACATTGAAATCGCCCGCAATAACGATTTCAGTGCGAGGACAAAGGGAAACAATTTTCGAGATGGAATCAGACAGTGCATCAAACTCGTTACAAGTCGAATTACTGTCAAGATTTGGACTCCTGTAAATAAAACAATAATGAATGACATGCTTGCGGACAGTGAATTTGAGCCATAAGAAGTTAAAGTCCATGTTGGAACATTGCCCATATTGGGGAAGGCTCTGGCAAGCAATATCATTCCTAACATAGACCACGAGACCATGATGAGAAAAGAGTAATGGCACCAAGCTATACCCATGTAGAGCAAATTCTGATAAATCAGTATTTGCTCCAACCTGAGTTTCATTTAATGCCAAAACAGCTGGCCTGTGTTGAACAGTGTAGACTGTGTTATTTTCAACGTAAATGTTACTTGTTTCTGTCAAAGATCTTGCTTTCCAATGTAATTAGGCAGTCGGCACATAATATAGAGTACGGGCGACCCAGTCGTGCCCATTTTTTAAATTGTATTCGACGATTTGACGGCACATATGGGAAAGTACGTGCGATCCAGTCGTGCAATTTATTTTAATGTGAATGCATTTTAGATGGAGTTTAATCAGTTCGGATTTTAACACATCCACTTCAACGTCATTTAAGGCCATAAAATATTTCTTTAAATAGTTTTTCATTTTTAAGGTCATGCAAAAAGAATTGGCAATTATGTTCATTAAGAATCAAAAGTGACATTAGGATAATATGGAAGTCGAAAAAAGTGGGTGAGAAAATTCTTTCTGTCTGTCTGTCCATTACGATTCCGACAGGCTAAACGGTTGGGCCGATTTGATTCAAACTTGGTATATAGTTTTTTTTAGAGTACTCTACCCGACTGTGTTGGCATTCTATTTCCAAAACTAACGGTACCTGCCATATAACTTTTAATCAAAAACTTATTTTTCTTAAAAACGGCTTTTACGATTTTGATAAAACTTTCTGAATGATGTTTTCTATGCAAAATCTATCTTTCAGTTTCAGAAAAAGTTTTATAACGGTACCTCCCATATGACCGGTTTATTAAAATCCATCTTTTTCGTTAACTAATTGACGGATTTTGATGAAATTTTCAAAATATGTAGTGTTATATTATTTAAATAATATTGTTTATTAAAATTTTCAAAAAACATTTTTTTTTTAGTTTTCAATAATTTTATTAAAAAACTTATTTTGTTTTTTGAATACTTTGAAAACGAATCTATAGATTTTTTTTTAATTTATCTTCTAGTATAAACTATAGATTTCTTTAAATTGACATACTAAAAAAAAATTAAAATATGTTTTCGAACGATTTTGAAAAGAAAAATTCATAAAATAGAAAACAGCAAAAGAAATAAGATGGCTTACAACATTTTTTTCATAAAACGTTATGAATAGTGTTTTTTTTTGATTTCATAAAAAAATTCATTTGCTTAATAGTTTTCCCCCAAATTTTGTTTTATATTGCTCGGTTGAGCCTTAGCCACTAGTCTAATGAAAGCAAACTTCGTTATTTTTATTATTATTTATTTATCGTTATTTATTTTAAAGCATTTCATGATCATAATAACATACAGCATACAGAATAAATAATAAGGACGCATATGATAAACACATAAACTCGCAAAAACACCTAATAGATAAAAAAAATACTCGATTACCTACGGAATGCAAAAAATTCAATCAAAAAAATCAAAATTGTACACCTGCATACAAAAACAACTGTGTTAAGTTTTAATATTGTCCATACCCACTCGCTTCACAATGGTTAGAAAAGGTATTTTAATTTTAGTACCTGCCTTGCTTCCAACCTTATTTAGGTAGGTACATAATATCGTAAATAAATTCAATGAATACCCCCAACTTGAGTTTATCGATCCACCAAACATAATTAAGCTACCTATTTTAATTAATTTTATTTCAAAAAGTAAATTATTGTTAAATGTACCTTAAAATGGCGTTTAAATTATTTCAGCCAATATAATTTAACGTTATTCGATCAATCAAAAGTCCCAAAAATTTAATAAATTCTTTGATGTTAACTTTAATTTTCTTAAATTTTATTCTAAAATGTGACCGCACATATGAGCAAGTACGTGCGATCCAGTCGTGCAATTTATTTTAAAACAAAATTATAATTTTCAATAACATTGAATTTTGATACCTTGAATAGTTTTAATTGCGATTTATAGGGACTATAAGGCAAGTTATGCATTCGTAAAAAAAATCACGAAACGAATTTATAGATTTTTTTTTTAATTTTTCTCCTAGTATAAACTATAGATTTTATAAATTGATATACTCAAAAGAAATTTAAAATATGTTTTCGAAAAGTTTTCCAAAAAAACATTTTTCTGAAAAAACTGGTCAAACCATTTTGAAATGAAAAATTCATAAAATAGAAAACAGCAAAAGAAATAAGATGGCTTACAACATTTTTTTCCAAAAAAACGTTATGAATAATGATTTTTTGATTTCATACAAATTTTATTTCTTTAATATTTTTCCCAAAATGTTATTTCATATTGCCCTATGAATTTTCCTTGAAAATGAAAGGCAGGAAGGAAGGAAGGTGCCGCTAGCACCGACGGCTGCTCAAAGAGGAGAGGGTCGGGATATCACCGTGAAAAGCAGCGTGTAAGTTATGAAACGCAATCGGTTTTTCGGCTCCTGAGGGCGTAATAAGCGTTTGGGGGGGGGGGAGTCGGGTGTTGGTTCTGCGGAAAGGTCTCTTCCCCACCTATCTGCCAGTGCCCTAGACATTAGTTAAATAATAGTAGGTGACAACCTACATACATACCTACGCATTTTAAAGCATTTCATCATCATAAAATCACACAGAATAAATAAGGAAGCCTATGATAAACATGAATGCAAAAATTTCAATCAACAAAACAAAAGTTTACACCTGCCTATAAATAAACAAAACCACCGTGTTAACTTTTAATATTGTCTATACCCACTCGCTTAACAGTAGTTGGAATGTGTATCTTAATTTTAGTACCTACCTTCCTTCCAACCTTATTATAGGTACCTAATATCCTTAATAAATTCCATTAATACCTACCCACCCCATACGTTTATCGATCCGTCAAACATAAATAAGCTATTTTAATTAATTTGATTTTAAAAAGTAAATTACTGTTATTGGGACCTACATATACCTAGCATTATTGGCCTACTGTTGATTCCCACGAATATTTATGCCAGTTGTTCAAATTTTTCCGTACGAAAATACAAATTAAATTAATTAAGTTATTCAACATTTTTATATGCAGAATTAATTTGGATACCTAGATCTTCTTAAATATAATACTTGACAGAAATCCAAAGACTCGGTACCGAGAAAGCCCAACATTAAAAAACCCATTATATGAAAAGTATCGTTAATAGACTTTTCCCGTAAATTTGGTTCTAATCAAATGATAGCCAACACCAGGGCCGTTGCGGCGGCACCAAAAAAAAAAAATTAGAAAATCAAAAAATATACAAACAAATATAAAAATACAAAAATAGAAAAAAATATAAAGTTTTAAAAAGCTTGCGTCGCTGTTCTAAATTTGAGTATTTTAGGTTTATTCTAAGTTATTTTTAAGTAGTTTTGGTTAGCTTAAGAAATAAAATAAAATAAAATGATCTGATCCTCAGTTTAATTTTTGTCTGGGGAAAAAAATAAAAACCTTTATATATAACATAAATTTAAGTTATTTTTAGACCGAAAGGTAATTAAAATTAAGATATAAAATAATTAAGAGCGCCCGCATAGAGCCAGTAAGTTAATTAAGCTAATAGAATTTAACTTGTTTTTAAGATGTTTTTTTTTAGATTTAAGTAGTAATAAGATTAATTGAATAAAAATCATTGAAAAACTAAAAATTGAGGCCTAAAAATAAAATTTCAATTTCCCCTCTGGGGAATGCCAAAAAAATCAAATACAAAAAGTTTTGAGATAATCACTTAAGCCGTTTAGGTTGCAGCTCGTTATATATACTGACAGACAGACAGACAGACAGGCAGACAAACAGACATTTTTTGTCGATCACTTTTTTAGACTTCTCTATGATCGTGATTTCATGTTTAATTGTTATCTCAATTTTCTTTATATTCACGAATCCTAAACTTGCCTTATAAACCTTATAGTCGCAAGTAAAAATCACGGTTATTCACATTTTTGAAAAATAGAATGGTGTTCAAACTATTCCACTGTAAACTACCTTACGTACTTTTTCTGGTTTTACTTTGCTCAAAAGGATTTTTTATTAAAAAAAATTAAAACTTATTAAAAATCAAGTGAAAAATAACTCTTTAATGTTCGCTTAGTTTGTTTTTAAATTTATCAGCACATGTTTTTTTATTTATTAACACGTAGTTTTCACTTAAGCGTTGAATGATTTTAATTTTATTTTTTTTTCACTTAGTTTGGGACTCTACCATCGTCATCTAAAATGCAACATATGAAGTCTTAATCACAACAGCAGTTGTGTCCTGACATTTTGGATATTATATTCATGAATTGTGGCATAAAACAATTTATTAAGGAAAAAAGCGAGGCAATTTTTGTTTAATTTTATTCATGTGTAAATGGGTAACCCAACTTATTTTTCAATTAAATTAAGGCATTTATGGCCATGATAATGGGAAATTTGAAATTCAATATTAATCCAGGATAATTTTGTTTACTCAACCATTTGAGATAATCAAAAACACATTTACTTGAAGAGAAAGTAATTAGTTCGAACTTATCGGTCATTTGAAAACGCAATAAGACCAGCCCGATTCTCTTAGCAAGGATTAAATACCTACAATACAATATCAAAGCATTATTATAAGATTTTTGTGAATATAATGTGAAGTTTTGGCCTGGGGTTCGAAAAATAAAACTCAATCAAAATTCTAAAATAATACAACAAATCTCTTTATGTTCTTTATTTGTAGCGTAATATACAAGTAATTGATTTACATTTCATTGTAGGTAAGTGATATAGAAATATTTTTTTCTTTTCTTTACAACTGCAATTCTTGTTTTATATAATGAAAGGCAGATAATATGAAATCAGTTACTATATTAAGGGAAAATGCTACTGGAAAAAAACCCTTATATTATACTTAAATCTAGTATTGCTGTGTTCCCATAATCTACAATGTAAGCAGTGAGTTAGAATAGTATAATAATATTATATTAATTTGAAAGTAGACGAACAAGTTCGTTTTCAGAATAAGTGCAATTAAAATAAAATCTTTCTCGAAATTTACTTATAAGGAACATAATAGTATTAGCATTCGCTTTATCATGGAGCCTATTTGTTGAGTAATACCATGGTAATCCAAGCATCATTTTAAGTATTTTATTTTGGCAAACTTGAAGTTTTTTTGATATGAGTCTGAGCGCAGTTAAACCAAACTGGTGCCCCATATAAATGAATAGCTTGAAAAATGGTTTTAAATAATATTAGTTTATTTTGCATGCTAAGGTCTGACTTTCTATTAATAAAAGGATATAAAGTTCTTACTGTCAAATTGATTTTATTCACTGTATTTGAAATGTGAGGTTGAAAAGTTAACTTATTATCCAAAATAACACCGAGGTATTTGCAATTATCTGACCATTCGATTTCTGCACAGCATAGACGAAGTTTGGCATATGGAAGGTAACAAGATTTTCTGCGACGTGAAAACCACATTGCTTGGGTTTTTGTAGCGTTTATTTTTATCTTCCATTTGTGGAAAAATTTCTCAATAAGTATAAGTGCGATTTGCAAAACCCTTGAAACATCTTGAAAGAGTATGCCAGAGGCAAAAATAGCGGTATCGTCCGCAAACATAGCGATACCTACGTTTGGATCGAGAGCAGGAAAGTCTGATAAGTAAATGTTAAATAAAATTGGGCCCAAAACGGATCCTTGAGGGACACCAAAGGGTACGTCATATAAAAAGGATTTTACGTTTCCTAAGTAGACTGCGAATTTTCTGTCTTCAAGAAAGCTTTTAATAAATTTAATTATATTGCAAGGAAAGTTGAATTGGAAAAGTTTAAAGATGAGAGCATTATGCCAGACCGAATCAAAAGCTTTTTCGATGTCTAGCAAGACCATTCCAGTAGATTGTTTATCTGCAAATTTTTGAGTTATGTAATTTTTTATTCTTACTAATTGGTGGCAAGTGGAGTGGTGGGGTCGAAAGCCAAACTGATAATTAGGATAGATTCTTAAATCATCGACGAGAAATTGAATTTTTGATTTCATTATTTTTTCTAAAATTTTGCTTATGCAGCTAAGTAGGCTGATAGGTCTATAGTTAAGTGTCTAAAGACTTGCCTGGCTTTGCAATTGGTATTACCTTAGCAATTTTCCAATTTTTTGGAAAGTAGTTAAATTTGAGACATGAGTTTAAAAGTATGGTGAGATATTTTATACCATTTTTCCGAAGAGATTTCATAAGAATGTTGTTGATATTGTCTAATCCTGGAGACTTTTTGTTACTAGTTTCTAGTATAAGTTCTTTTACTTTTTTGTGGTTAGTATAATAATTTTCATTAACTATGGATGATCTACATGATAGCTCAGAGAGGACATTTTGGACTTCAATTTCAGTATTATTATCGCTAAGATGTGCTGAGATAGAGTGATTATTGAAAAACGTTGTAGCTATGACATTAGCTTTTTCTTCTTGAGTAATGAAAACATTATTTTGTACTTTTAAAGGAGGAATATTCCTTAATTTTTTGTTTATGACTTTTGTTATTTTCCAGAACGGTTTACTAGCTTTATCAAAACTCGATAAATGAGAGTCCCACTGTTTGTTCTTAAATTTGGAAATTTTGTATTGAATGGTTTTGTTTAAGATTTTGAAGTTTGAGAGGAAGGAATCATGTCGGTAGCGTATCCATTTACGTCTTTCCGAATTACGTAGGCGAACTAAATAAAGAATGTGATTTGGGAGAATGAGTTTGCGAATAGTTGAGATATTTCTCTTAGGCACGGATAATTCGTTTGCTCTTTGTATCGTTTCGGTGAAGTGTTCCACGTAGGTGTCAATTTGGTTAACGTTTTCAATTGTTATTTCGTGGTAATTTAAGCTTTCGATCAAAAAAGATTTGAATCTATTCCAATTTGCAGCTTTATAATTGTAACAGCTTCTATCAGGCACTCCTGACACTGCACAATCTAGTTTTATACAAACAGGGAGATGATCAGATCCCAGATTATTTAAAGTTACTGGGTTAGACAGAAACTGTTCGTTATTTGTAAGAAACAGGTCTCTTTATTTTATGTAACACAACGTCTTTCAGTTTAAATATCAGCAAATTTAACTTATTCCACTTATTCACAACTCAAATACGTGTTTATAATTCAACACTTTTTATTTAATATCAATTCAATCACTTTTTACTAACGCTTCCAGTTGTTAACAATTCCAGTTTTGAAAATAAACTAAACTCTCAATGCCATATACTCTTGTATTTATACAAATCACTTATTTCTGGAAGCTTCCGTCTGGTTATGGCACAATCTAAGCTTTTAGTACTAATTCGAGTCTCGAATTAGTACTTCAAGTTCGATTTAGTACTCAGTAAAAACATATTGCAAATATGTAGCATACTTTTAAAGGTTGTTGTACACAATAAATGTTGGTAGTTGTACACAATGAATCCACAGATGTCGTTAATTTACAAAAAAATGTATCCTCCGACTACCTAATCATTTTGTTGCCACATCACAATAATAAAAAATGAAAAATTTAAGATGATATTGTGATGTGACAAGAAAATGATTTGATATTCGGAGGATACATTTTGTTTGTAAATTAACGACATCTGTAGGATTCATTGTGTATAACTACCAAAATTTATTGTGTACAACAACCATGCTCCTAAAAGTATATAGAGTAGGAGAAGTACATATTTGCACTATGTTTTGACTCAGTACTAAATCGAACTTGAAGTACTAATTCGAGACTCGTGCTACATATTTGCACTATGTTTTACTCAGTACTAAATGGAACTTGAAGTACTAATTCGAGACTCGAAAGTGGAATTGTTAACAACTGGAAGCGTTAGTAAAAAGTGATTGAATTGAGATTAAATAAAAAGTGTTGAATTATAAAAACGTATTTGAATTGTGAATAAGTTAAGACTGTCTTCGATAGTCAAACATATTTCCAATTTATAAGAGGCAGTTCGAAGCTGCCGCCTTGACGAACAACTGGAAAAATGACGACAAATCCATTGCATTATGTATGTGGTTCGTCTCCAACTGTGTGGTTATTAAATCAATATTTATTTTTAATTGTAAAAAAAAAATAATTTTTAATTTTTTTATTTATACAAATTGACATACCACGATTGCCAAAAATTCTATATTGGACAAACAGGAAGAGCATTCATTGACAGGTTTAAAGAACATAAAACAAACAAAAAACTCAAAATCCAACTATGCAATGCACCTGATAGAGACAAAACATAATTAAACTGACTTCGAACATAACCTGACGCCACTTCACTATTGAAAGAAAGGGAGATTACTTGACGATTTGAAAGAATATGAAATTTACAAATCCCACAAGATAGAGGAGGTTAACACATTGACATTGACGACAAATTGATCCAAAAGATCAACCCGCCTTATGACACCGCACTACGACACATCAAATTAAAAAGAGACAACAGCTAATTAGAATAAATAACACCAATAACAACAACTAATCCATACAAATTATATAGAGCTAAATAATACAGTACAAAATATCGACTACGCCTGATGATGGAATATACTTCCGAAACGCGTTGCATTTAAATTATTAAAAACTGTGTTAAATTTGTTTTTTAAAAAAAAATTAATTAAATAATAAAAAAATTAAAAATTATTTGTTTTTTTATAATTAAAAATAAATATTGATTAAATCCATTGCTCTTACGCTTGCGCTTAGAGGAACAACTTCCGAATTGCTACAGACCATTCCTTAAGACAAACATCATTATGATGCCATGGTCAAGGCAATCGAGATGAGGTTTGGCAACGACCACATGCAGCAAGTTTACCGAGTCCAGTTGCGCCGAAGGGTCCAGACAAAAGGTGAAACACTACAACAATTGCAAGCTGACATCGAGCGCTTGGCCAATTTGTCTTATCCCAATACCAGCAGGGAAATCATAAACGAACTGGAAACCGATGCGTTCACTAATGCCTGTTGTGCCCTTAGTCACAGAGACCACACGCAGTTCCCAAACATGTGTCATGCATATTGTCATATAATCATAGGAACGACAATCGAACTAAGTGAACTAAATAAACACAATATAATAAGGGATCATATTGCAATACTGACCCATCGTAGTGAAACTATGTCAAGTGTGACATATGTTGATGTTGCACTATTGTATTGTTGTTATTTGTTAAACAAACAAACTGTGTCAAGCGAATGGAAATAGAATTGTGGTTGACCTGGAAGAAGTGACGATTTAGGCAATAGAAGAGGTAGCGTAAGAAATGATGAGTAGAAGTTCGGTCACTCTGATGCAAAGACTAAAACGAAGAAGTTGTTTTTATTTATCATCTACAAAATACAACATGCCATTGCAGATGGAAAACTACAAATGGCTGTAAGAATGGCAGGTAAGAAAACGTTTGCTGAAACCTTAGCATTTGCCCTGACAATGGAAGCAGCAGACCAAGCTTCGCAAGGTAGCCGTCGAGTCAGGGAAATGGCTACACCAGAGTGCTCATGTCAACGCGTCGACATTGAAAGACAAAACCCGAACACTGCTCCAGGTCAAATGAGATGCTGGAATTGCAACAAGCTAGGACACCTACAGCGAAAATGCAGATCTCCAAAAGTAAGCTGCCCACAGTGCGCAAGGAGGAGGCAGAATGACGAAACATCTGGCAGGAATAACACTCATACTGCTGGACAAGCTTCTAATCAATAGCAGGCGGGGAAACGCATAAGAACAAACTTCGCGGGGCTGAAGCTGGTTAGTGGAATCGACGCCCCCAGAACCATCATCCAAGTTTCGCAAACTACACACTGTAGCAAGAGCTTGACTCTGGAGACAGTCATCAGAAACCGAAAATGTGTGGCAACTATCGACACGGGTGTCACAGCCTCCATAATCAGAAGAGATCTTGTTCAGACGTCCTGGATACATTACACTAGCTGCTATACTCTGAAGACAGCTCAAAGACAGCCACATATTACAGGAGGTTCGTGGAGGATTTTGCCGGAAAGTGAGAAGGGTAGACAATTTAAATGGTCAGGTGAGTGCGAAAGAAGCTTTCAACATCTAAAACAGCGACTTTGTGAGGCACCAATACTAACTTACCCCAACCCTCGCAAGACATTTATTGTGGACGCGGATGCTAATAACGTCGGTGTTGGAGCAGTTTTGTCACAGATAAACGATGGGCAGGAGAAAGTGCTAGCCTATTTCAGCTTGCCATTTTGATCTACAAACATTCAAAACCAATGTTAATCGGCACCTCCTATCTCTCCCCTCCCTATCTTCGTAATGCCCGCGCAGTGTGTTTCCACTACCATGTGAGCCCAGTTGCAAACATTGTGCGCGAAAAGAGGAAAAGGACGAAGGTATATCTGTCAGAGAATAAGAGCCGAACCTGTAGAAGGTTGGAGTGCCGAAGAAATTCGTAATGCACAAAAAGACATCGAGCCAATCCTTGCATGGAAGGAATCTATGGAGTAACCAAACGCAAGAGAAATCTCCGACAGAAGTCCTACTTTAAAGGCATACTGGGCGCAGTGGGACTCTCTCCATGTGGAAGATGGTGTTTTGCGAAGAAAATGGGAAATGCTGGATGGAAGATCCTTTAAGATGCAGCTTGTGGTTCCACGATCGAAAGTAGAGGAGATCCTACGAAAAATGCATGATGGAGTATCCGGTGGGCACTTGGGAATCAACAAAACATTGGAAAAGGTACGGGAACGCTTTTATTGGCTAAGCGCGAGAAACGATGTAGAGAGCTGGTGTCGAAAGTGCACAACATGCGCAGCTAGCAAGGAACCCAAAGTCAAAACACGAGGTAAAATGCACCAGTACAACGTGAGCGCCCCGTTTGAAAGAATCGCCGTTGACATCACAGGCCCGTTCCCGGAAACTGAAAACGGTAGCCGTTACATCCTTGTTGTCATGGACTACTTCAGCAAGTGGCCCGAGGCGTTTGCGATACCCAATCAAGAAGCTAAGACCGTTGTCGAGCAGATAGTGGACCACTGGTTCTGCAGGTTCGGGGTGCCTATGTGAGGTATTCCAGAAAGTATGGGCATTACTCGGGTTAAAGAAAACAAGGACAATACCTGCCCGTTTTCCAAGTGATCTAAAATTCGGATTTCCTATTGAAGACCAAAATACCAAGAGGACTACGTGTTGGATCTTAGAGAAAGGATCAACGACATTCACCAGAGAACAAGAAACAACATAAAAATTGCGAATGACCGCATGAAGACCAGATACGATGCGAGAGTAACAGCACCTGAATTCAATGAGGGAGATCTGGTATGGCTTTATAACCCACATCGCAGAAAGGGAAAATCGCCCAAGCTTCAGCAGTACTGGGAAGGTGCCTACCAAGTAGTTACGCGCATTAATGATGTCGTTCTTCGAATTTAACTAGGACCAAGAGCAAAAATGAAAATTGTCCACGTGGATCGCCTACATCGTTACCACGAAAACAATGATGATGTGCTTGTTCGAGACGAACAAAACTAAGAGGGGGGCAATGTGATGGGGCAATAAAATGTTTAGACACTCGGAGGATACATTTTGTTTGTAAATTAACGACATCTGTGGGATTTATTGTGTACAACAACCATGCCCCTTAAACCAGACGGAAGCTTCCACAAGCTTGTAAATTTGTATAAATACAAGAGTAGATGGCATTGAGAGTTTAGTTTATTTTTGAAAGTGAAATTGTTAACAACTGGAAGCGTTAGTAAAAGAGTGATTGAATTGAGATTAAATAAAAAGTGTTGAATTATAAAAACGTATTTGAATTGTGAATAAGTGGAATACGTTTAATTTGGTGTTATTTAAAGGTAAAGACGTTGTGTTTCATAAAATGAAGAGATTTGTTCTATTATTTTGGAATTTTGATTGAGTTGTCGAACCCCAGGCCAAAACTTCACAATATATTTCCACATTACCTTGAAGAAAAAAAACCAATTGCTAAAAACAAAAGCTTTAATTTTTTTCGCCATTAAAGAAATTAAAATACTAGGAATATTTTTCTGCTAAAATTCCAATGCAATAGCAATTAGTTTCTCTTGAACCATATTTATATATATATATATATATATTTTTATAATTAACGCGCGCACAAGAGATTATGTGTTTCCCTTTTAATGTAGAACACACTGCGCCGGCATTACTAAGATAGTGAGGGGAGAGATAGGAGGTGCCGATTAACATTGGTTTTGAATGTTAGCAGATCAAAATGGCAAGGGAAAATCTCGCCAAGTAAACTATTACAAATTCGTGTTGTTCGGCTAAAAAAAGAATCCCTATATTTCACGGTCCGAAATTGGGCTCAAGGGTGAACTGATGAGCATTTCTTGCGAGACGAGTATTACAGGAGAAACTTTTAAGAGGAGGAATGCAACTGGCTAATTCCATTGAACAGTTTTTGTAAAAGAAACGATAAAATAAGGCAAGACATGAAACATTGCATCGGTGTTCGAGTGGGGCAATTGTTTCAGCGGCAGTTTTATTTCCTATCGATTTTGTATTCTATGAAGCAAGTGGAGCGATGTTTGTGAAGCACCTGCCCAGAGGTGGGAGTTATACTCGAGTTTAGGGCGTATAAACGCTTTATAAATTGTAGCCAGATCAAATGGGGAAAAATACTTCTTACACCGATACAGAAAACCTAAGCACTTAGCAGCATTCTTAGCGATCTCAAATATATGGCCGTTCCAATGAAGGTCGTCGTTGACACACATACCGAGTACTGAGAGCTTTTCGGTTTCTTCGATGTAAGTGCCATTCATGGACAATGGCATTGGGGGTATGTTTAGCTTTAACGACAGAAGACAGCATTGAGTTTTCGAAGCATTAAACTTCACACGATTCCTATTACCCCATTATATTCGTCCCATTGCCGCACTTCACGAATGTAGAACGCTGTATCGACTCAACATTTGCATATCTTTTTTGTATTCTGAACTACAATTTTTTTCTGGTTTTTCTATTAGATATTTTCATTTCAGAGAATTAAGAAGTCTTATTTAAAATTACTTGAAGGAAAGCATGATTTCTTATAATATATGTAAGTCATGCTTTGATAGGGTGGCGTTATAACAAATAGCTTAGTCGGCACTTTGCTAGAGAACGTTAAATTAACCGTAAATTCTCAAAGGTAAAAAAAAGAATATTAAAATATATTATATTTACCAAACGGGATGATTTTTCAAACGAATTCATTTACAAAAATGTCGATACCCAATAATGTCCCCAAACAATTTTGAATTTTTACTAGCGATTATAGGGACAATAAGGCAAGTTTAGGATTCGTGAATATAAAAAAATTGAGATAACAATTAAACATGGCGTTACAATCATAAAAAAGCCTAAAAAAATTAACAAAAATGTCAGTCTGTCAGTCTGTCTGTCTGTCAGTCTGTCAGATATTCCTTCTCTAGTAAACTGGGCTTCATTCGTCTAGAACATCCTTCCAAAATACATAGTTCTGTTAAGTTTCATCTCCATGAAATAATGACATTACATTACATTAAATATACATATACATATACACATAATTCATGTCAACAGCACGCAGTTGAAATAATGATTGGACTGGCTGTATTGCTATAACGTTGCACGTTATGAAGTACTCTTCTTACCCACGCTGAGGACTTGAAACATATGTAGAAGCAATATAATAAAGAGTGTTTTTTTTTTAGACGTTATCAATCTGGCCATACTTTTTTTGAAGTTAATCTTTTTGACAGCTGTCACTGGTTCGCTGGAGGAGAGTATCGAAGAAGACCTAAATGAGTCCATCCGCCATAGCGCGCAACAATTTGAGCTGTGCCCATCCGCTTTATGGAAGATTTTGAGGAAGGATCTTGGTTTGCGGGCTTACAAAATCCAATTCGTGCCAGAAATCAAGTCGCACGTTCAGTGAATGGGCCTTAAACGAAATGGCCATCGATCCTGAAATTGGAAAATTGGGCCTCTCGGCTGGAATTTATTCGAGACAGGCGCGGCGACGACTTGCCCGAAATTATTTTTAAAACATAATGGCAAATCCTTATCTTATAAAGCTAAATTCTTGGCCATAACATAAAATTAGATGCGTTTTATTTTTTCTTGAAAAACACACGCCTAAAAAAAACATCCTATAAATATGTTATATTATATTAGCTATGCGATTTCGTCGAAACAAATTCTATTTCCTATCCAGATGATCTTTCTCTCCTTCTATATACTAAGAGTGCATAATTGAGCAGACGTCAGTGGATTCTTGATCAATTTGTACAACTTAAACGCACAGGGCTGTACATTTTCTTTCCGCCGTACAGTTCCATTCCATGTATGGGATCTGGTGGTACGGTAGTGCCCTGCCAAGATGAGACAAGAAGCGCACTATCTACCTTTTTTTGAAGCGCTTCGTCGTTTTTTTTGAGCCCTCATAACATGGGTTTTGATTACACCAGATAAACAAAATTCCCGAAATGTGTTTTCAGTAACAGACTTATTAAACACATAAAGTTTTAATTGCAAAGCTCGTGGTATTCACAGACTCAATGATGATCGCTTCTTAATGTCCTAGCAAATTTAATATGTAAGCTAGTATTAGTGCACAAACAAAAAAAAAAGTTCTAAGACTTGAAACTTTTATCCCCAACCCCTTAAGCTAAGGAATAGATGTTTTGTATGAGACTCCTTGTTCTAAATAATTATATAATTATATAATTATTGAAAAAATAACATTTATTTTTCATGAACAATATCGTCAACGACACTACATATAAAATTAGTAACTTCTCACGGTCTGAACATATAAAATGTGCCGAAACGATCACAACACTTAACGATTTTTATTAAAAATAGAGTACGGGCTATATATAAAAACACTAACAATCTAATCTAATAATTTCCATCACAAGAAACTGTTTTTTCTTTTAGAAAATGGATCCCCATTAGATGGCACATTTCTCTCGGTACACTGGGGCGTATGCGTGATATTAAATTTTTGTTCGTTTTCATTTCACTAGATAATCTGAATGAAAACATTTTCTTTTAGTTGAGATGGACACAATTAGTAGATATTTTCTTTTCTGACTCGTCTCAAAATTGATTTTACACAAGTTCATTGATGCTGAACCAAAGTGATTTGATAAGTGAAAAATGACAAACGCTGAAAAAAGTCTTTTGAATCAAATATTGAATATGCATGTAAGATAGGGGAAACATTTCCAGTAATAAATTCAGTGAAAATAGACGCATTGCTTCTATAAGGTATTCAATTACAATGTTGACATTACTAATAAATAATATATTAGTAGTATTACCTGAAATAAACTTTTTACTCAATTATCTGAAATAATTTAAAGATTTCTTCTGATTATCACGTGGTATTAGGGCATTAGGAAGCCAAACAGACAATTGCTTTTCGTCGTTTTGTATCAGAAGAAAAATACGAACAGAATTAATACATTCAACAAATCTGCATATTCTGTGGAAAAAAATGTTTTTGGTACTTCCTTTAGATGGGATTTGCCAAATCAATCTTAAAATGATTTCGAAGCTGTAAAACTGTTAAAGCCTTCATTCCTCACAGAACTTATTTTTTTGAAAGTATGAACGTGAATACATAAGCAATGTTCATTGGTTTCTTTAGCCTAGATTTTTCTTCGCATTTACATAGTAGGCTTTCATCCCCATTCTCGAAATACACACTTCAACAAATATTTATCGAATGTTCGACCTAATCTTGCCATCTTATATAAAACACATATTTTTCTTATAGAAAGCACGTGTCATAAGCCCCAATCCATTTCTTTTGAACCTCTCAAACGAAATTTCTTAGAAGCGATATGTACATATTTAGCTTCCAACTTCAAAAGGCTAATATTTATTATGTTGCCCCTAATATTCAATTCCCTTAATGCTCATAAGGAGGGAAAATTCAACCTGTTCAATCTGCCTCAGTTCCCGCTGGGCAATAAATCACAAACATTAATATCACATTAAATGCAATAATTCGTACAGAAAAAGAATACAAATACACAAATAATTAGCAATATGGGCATAAACCCTGATCCTATTTAACAGCTCATTATTATCATCATTTAAATCCAATCCAATAACAATATGAATAATTTTTTTTAACCAGATCCTTTTCAGTTCTTTAACGTATATTTACCTGTAGCCAACATGTAAACAAATTAATGAAAATAATAATAATTAATTCAAAAATTCAACAATTTTACTCACTTCCGCTGAGTTATTTTAATTTGATTGTGATATTAAAATAGAAATTTACACAAATTATAGCCGCAGCCACAGACAATATGTCTTTTCATATCTCGCAGTCATCTTTTACTGATGATATCAAACCAAAAATTATTTCCATTCACAAACCAAATAAAAAAATTAAAAAAAAAATCTCAATACAAAAAAGGATATAAAAGGACCATCCTGCAATGGAAAACACAAACGGACAGAAAGTATACAATAATAAATAATTACTGTTCTCTCTGTTAAAAGTTCGCGTAGGTGTGCATTGCTATTGTTTTCAGTCGGAATCAATATAACAAAAATTAATTAATTTTGTTAAAAAAAATATAAATATAATCCAGACAGATACAGTAAAGATATTGTTAAAATACACATTTAAGTCCTTAAAAATGCAGATATACAAGAATTGTTGTGTTTTCTGCAAAACGCACGAAAAAAGCGAACAATAATTTAAATTGTTTAAATTGTTGCGGGAAAATCATAATATTTCTCGTCCTCCACCCACTCAATTAAAGAAAAACTTCCCACCAGGACCGTTTAGCAATACGAGTTAAGAAACTGTGACGGCGGGAATATTTATTTCCGAAACACTATACTTCCTCGATAGTGACATTGATGCCAGTGCCGAAATGATCACAAATTTGATTCTTCTAGGGGTACGTGCTTTTATTTCTAACAGAGCATCAAACCTAAAGAAAAGTCTTGAGTGTGAAGAAGCTATCAGGCTCAAAGAAGTAAGTTTCCGTTCTTACAAAGCCAACGCTACAGAGGAAAATCGGAAAAAGCACAAACAAACAAGAAACTCATGCAACTCCGTTATTGAAAGAACCAAATTTTTGCATGACCAAAAATTACGGCAAACAATTCTGCAGTTGCCTTCCTGTACTTGAGAATGTAAATTTTTCCATGGAGCATATTTTTTTCCGCACTCGTACAGTAGCAAGAGTTCCCAAAGATCTCAATATACAATATACACAAATCCGCTGGCCCAGATGGTATACACCCGATTCTTCTGAAGAGGGGTTCTTCCACACTAGCATAGCCACTGCGTAAGCTTTTTCATCACTCCTACTTTTCTGGAATCTTTCCTAGAAAATGGAAAACAGCATTTGTCCAGCCTGTCAGTAAGAAAGGTGACCCATCCTCCCCACCCTCCTACCGACACATAGCACTAACATACCTTCTTTCTAAGGTCATGGAAACGCTGATTAACCGTCAGCTTAAGGCATATCTCGAAGATCGAAAGCTTCTCCATGACTGACAGTATGGCTTTCGTAGCAACCGTTCCACTGGTGATCTGATGGCATATATCACCGAACAGTGGAAGAAATCTTTACATCGCTTTGGTTAAAGCAAGATTATTGCTCTTGATATCTCCAAGAAATTTGATAGAGTTTGGCATGAAACTCTCTTCGTACGTACAATTATTGCAACGGTACCGTATGTCAAGCTCATTAAACTTCGATTTATACAGCATTGTCAAATGGGGTAATAGGAATCGTGTGTAGTTTAATGTTTCGAAAACTCAATGCTGTATTCGGCCGTTAAAGCTAAACATACTCCCAATGCCATTGTCCATGAATGGCACTTACATCGAAGAAACCGAAAAGCTCTCAGTACTTGGTATGTGTGTGAACGACTTCCTCCGTTGGAATGACCATATATTTGAGATCGCTAAGAATGCGGCTAAGTGCTTAGGTTTTCTGTATCGGTGTAAGAAGTATTTTTCCCCATCTGATTTGGCTACAATTTATAAAGCGTTTATACGCCCTAAACCCGAGTATAACTCCCACCTCTGGGCAAGTGCTTCACAAACATCGTTTGACCTGCTTGATAGAATACAAGATTGATAGGAAATAGAACTACCGCTGAATCAATTGTCCCTTTCAAACACTGATGCAATGTTTCAAAAAAAAAAATCAAAAACTAATTTTAATTCGAAAAAAAAGTTATTAAAAATTTTTTGTCTACCTAGATCTTCTCAAATATAAAATTTGACAGAAATGCAAAGGGCCGTTACCGAGAAAGCCCAAAATTAAAAAAAAAAAAGATACATGAAAGGTACCATTAATAGACTTTTCCCGTAAATTTGGTTCTAATCATATAAATAGCCAATACCAACAAAAAAAATCTCAAAAATTGTCATCACAATCGTTGGAGCCGTTTGGCAGGTACCGTCATTTTTAGGCCTACAAATACAATTTCAATTTCCCCTCTGGGGAATGCCAAAAGAATCACACACCAAATTTGAAGATAATCGTTTAAGCCGTTTAGGTTGCAGCTCGTTATACATACTGACAGACAGACAGACAGACAGACATTTTTTGTCGATCACTTTTTTAGAGTTCCCTATGATCGTAATGTCATGTTTCATTGTAATCTCAATTTGTTTTATTTTCACGAATCCTAAACTTGCCTTATAGTCCCTATAATCGCAAGTAAAAATATATATGTATATAAATATTGACAAATCGATGTGTGGGTGAACGTTTATTGTAGTAACCGATTTTGATAAAATTTTCTGGCAATTACAGAAGGGAAAGAGTAACCATGAGAACCTATTGATATACATCTACCTGTAGTTATACATACATAGATATTTGCCTCCTTTGTCATATGACTAACCCACACATCCACAGAACTTGTGCGGGAAAAAAATAAGTTCTTCTCGTAATAAGCCTATGCGGGTGATCCTGTAAGGTTTGGCCCCGATAAGTGGCGCAGGGGTGGATATATTTAGCAGTATATCGTTACGATACCCGAGCAATGCCGACAGAGACATAATATGCCTTTTAAGAATAATTTCATTGGCTGGGGCTTTGAGGTTTGTATTTTTCTAAAAAGGCATAATTTTTCTTAGTTCAACAAAATTCAGCTACAATGTTTCAATTTTATACTTAAATATCACAGTACTTTTGCCTAGAGCAATTTCTTTCAAGCTTCAAACTGTTTGCTTGTTGAACACTTTGTTCGTCATACTCATAATAAACCCACTTAACGGTAACTGGAATAAAATTACAGGCTTGATCACTCTTTTTTCTTTGATTCTATTTAAGTATTATTTTTAATAAAAAATTGTTTTTGTTAATTTTTTTAAGATTTGTATGTAATAATTTTGTTTCCAAAAACAACACAGAACTAAAATAAGGCATCATTTTTTTCAAGTGAGGCATAATTGTGCTAAAGGCTGCGTTTATGGCGAAGCGTATTCGCATCGGGCGACGCGATGGCTTTCACCCGATCGCAGTCGCTTTAGTCGCTCTCAGTCGCTCAATTCGCTTTTCGCTCAATTCGCTGCGCCATAGACACGTCCATATGTACGCATATAACTGATCGCTTACATCGAAGCGCTTAGCCATAAACGCAGCTTAAGGTGGTTGGCAACGCTAATTGCAAAATCCATATGTATGCAGATGACGTACTAATTCACTTGAGCTATCGAATTGGTATGGTTAAGATGCAACAGACAGAATAAATGAACATCTTAAAGGTATAGGACAGTTGTCTAGTGAAAATTACTGAAAACTTAATGCGAACAAATGCCAGGCAATCGTTATAAGCAACTCTGCTAGTGATATGTCATACCTGCCAAGTATTGAACTTCAGGGGAAAACTTTAAACTATTTTAAAACAATACAAAATCTTGGGGTTATTTTTAACCAAACACTATCGTGGGACAATCACTTGGCATGCGCTGTTGGTCGAATTTATGCTGCTCTACGGGTTCTGTACATCTCTGGAAGTTGTCTTCCAATTTCAACAAAAATGGCTTTAGCCAAAACTCTTGTTCTGCCAACCCTTTTCTACGGAAGCCCCATTTTTTGCTGTTTAGATAGTGCAAGCAAACGCAAATTGAAGGTAGCGTTTAATAACATTGTTCGTTTTATATATGGATTGCGTCGCTTCGATCAAGTTTCGGTTCAAGCAACTAGTTAAAATTGTTATTCAATTTATATATCGTTGTTAATAGAATATTTTATAAGAATAATAATTTTCTATAATTTATAATAAAATTAATATCAAATCAAGGTGTAGTTTATTTTTAAGTATAAATGAGTTACAATAAAATTTATTTTTATGGATTTAAATATGAAAAATTTAATGAAATTGGATTTGATAGTAAAATTATAAAGATTAATAATTTGATTTTAGCTCTAAAATATGTACATATCGCCCGTCACTCTTGTTATTAAAATAAGATAAGTCGTAACATAGTAGGTGTACTGGAAAGTGTCTCTAGAATCAATTTAAAGCTTATAAAGAAAAGTATTTCATTTACATTGAAAAGAATTATGTGCAAATCAATATAAATTGATTAATAATTATTTATTTTATTTTTTATTTATAATAACATAAATTATTTAAAATAATTATAAAAATTATTGTTTTAGTATTTTATAAATAATAAATAATTTGAATTATAGTTTATTAGTATTGTTAAATAATATTGAAATATTATGAAAATTTTTTATTTTAAAAGAAAATTTTATTTATTGTATCTTGTGTACCAGAGTTTATTAAATAAAAAATAAATAATTTATTTTTCTCGATTTTAAAAGATCTAATAAATTATGAAAGTTAATGTTATAAAATTATTTTTAATAATTTATTAGAAATGAAATGTTATTCGTTTTTAAAGATATCTAGTTTTTTTAAGAATTACATTTAATTTAAGTTTAAAAATGTATTTATTTAATTAATTTTAATTATATAATTTTTAAATCTAATATTTTATGGGATAAGCTATAAAATATTTTTTTATTAATAATAAATAATTTTTTAAAATATTATATGTTTAGAATTATCAATTTTTATAAAATTTGTTATAAATTAATTTTTTTATAAAATTATTTATTTTATTTTAAATTTTTTTTAAAAATATTTATTTAAATATTAAAAATAAAAAAATAATGATATAATTAGTATATTATATAATATATATATTTATTTTTTTTAATGAAAAGTTTAAATAAAGAATTCGGCAATAATAATGTTCGCCTGTTTAACAAAGACATGTCTTTTAGAAATTAATTTAAAGTCTAACCGGTTCAAGCAACTAGTTAAAATTGTTATTCAATTTATATATCGTTGTTATTAGAATATTTTATAAGAATAATAATTTTCTATAATTTATAATAAAATTAATATCAAATCAAGGTGTAGTTTATTTTTAAGTATAAATGAGTTACAATAAAATTTATTTTTATGGATTTAAATATGAAAAATTTAATGAAATTGGATTTGATAGTAAAATTATAAAGATTAATAATTTGATTTTAGCTCTAAAATATGTACATATCGCCCGTCACTCTTGTTATTAAAATAAGATAAGTCGTAACATAGTAGGTGTACTGGAAAGTGTCTCTAGAATCAATTTAAAGCTTATAAAGAAAAGTATTTCATTTACATTGAAAAGAATTATGTGCAAATCAATATAAATTGATTAATAATTATTTATTTTATTTTTTATTTATAATAACATAAATTATTTAAAATAATTATAAAAATTATTGTTTTAGTATTTTATAAATAATAAATAATTTGAATTATAGTTTATTAGTATTGTTAAATAATATTGAAATATTATGAAATTTTTTTATTTTAAAAGAAAATTTTATTTATTGTATCTTGTGTATCAGAGTTTATTAAATAAAAAATAAATAATTTATTTTTCTCGATTTTAAAAGATCTAATAAATTATGAAAGTTAATGTTATAAAATTATTTTTAATAATTTATTAGAAATGAAATGTTATTCGTTTTTAAAGATATCTAGTTTTTTTAAGAAATAAATTTAATTTAAGTTTAAAAATGTATTTATTTAATTAATTTTAATTATATAATTTTTAAATCTAATATTTTATGGGATAAGCTATAAAATAATTTTTTATTAATAATAAATAATTTTTTAAAATATTATATGTTTAGAATTATCAATTTTTATAAAATTTGTTATAAATTAATTTTTTTATAAAATTATTTATTTTATTTTAAATTTTTTTTTAAAATATTTATTTAAATATTAAAAATAAAAAAATAATGATATAATTAGTATATTATATAATATATATATTTATTTTTTTTAATGAAAAGTTTAAATAAAGAATTCGGCAATAATAATGTTCGCCTGTTTAACAAAGACATGTCTTTTAGAAATTAATTTAAAGTCTAACCTGCCCAATGATTTTTTTTAGTGGCCGCAGTATTTTAACTGTGCAAAGGTAACATAATCATTAGTCTTTTAATTGAAAGCTGGAATGAATGGTTGGACGAAATATTAACTGTTTCATTTAAAATTTTAATAAAATTTTATTTTTTAGTTAAAAAGCTAAAATTAAATTAAAAGACGAGAAGACCCTATAAATCTTTATATATTTATTATTTTAATTTTAAAGATACATTTAATTATAATAAAGTAATATATTTTATTGGGGTGATATTAAAATTTAAAAAACTTTTAAAATTTAAATCATTAATTTATGAATAATTGATCTATTTTTAATGATTATAAAATTAAGTTACTTTAGGGATAACAGCGTAATTGCGACCTCGATGTTGGATTAAGATATAAATTTAGGTGCAGTTGTTTAAATTTTAAGTCTGTTCGACTTTTAAAATCTTACATGATCTGAGTTCAAACCGGTGTAAGCCAGGTTGGTTTCTATCTTTAGTTAATTAAAATATTTTAGTACGAAAGGATTAAATATTTAAATAATTTATTTTAATATTTAAGAATATAATTAATTAATTTACTATTTTGGCAGATTAAAGTAATAAATTTAGAATTTATAAATTTAATTTATATTACAAATAGTACTTGTTTTATATAGAATTTATTTAATTTTTGTATTAAGTTTAATATTAATTATTTGTGTGTTAGTAAGAGTTGTTTTTAACTTTGTTAGAACGTAAGGTCTTAGGATATATTCAAATTCGTAAAGGTCCTAATTAAGTTGGTATTATAGGAATTCCTCAACCTTTTTGTGATGCAATTAAATTATTTACTAAAGAACAAACTTATCCTTTAATATCAAATTATATTTCTTATTATTTTTCTTCAATTTTTTCATTATTTTTATCATTATTATTATGAATATGTATACCTTTTCTTATTAAATTATTTTCTTTTGATTTAGGATTATTATTTTTTATATGTTGTACTAGAATAAGAGTTTATACTGTAATAATTGCTGGTTGATCTTCTAATTCTAATTATGCTTTATTAGGAGGTTTACGATCTGTAGCTTAAACTATTTCTTATGAAGAAAGATTATCATTAATTTTATTATCTTTTGTTTTTTTAATTAATAATTATAATATATTAAATTTTTATTATTATCAGATTTATTTATGATTTTTTTTTTATTTTATATCCTTTAGCTTTTATTTGATTAATTATTTTTTTAGCTGAAACTAATCGTACTCCTTTTGATTTTGCTGAAAAATGTTGAATATAGTAGAGGAAGTTTTGCCATAAATTTTTTTTATCTGAATATGCAGAATTTTATTTATAAGAATGTTATTTGTATTAATTTTTTTATTTAAAATTAATATTTATTTCTTTTATTTTTATTTGAGTTTGTGGAACTTTACCTCGATTTCGTTATGATAAATTAATATATTTAGCATGAAAAAGATTTTTTACAACATGCCTCTCGACAAATATATAGATTTTCTAAGTTAAACATTTCTTTTTAAAATTATTTATATTTTCCAGTATCTCAAAAAAGTAATATTCTAATTGTCCCTACCTTTAAATACAGAAACTCTAAACAACAATTCTTTGTACATGCTGTTGGTCTTTGGAACTCCTTACCGGCAAACCTGAGAGGACAAAATAACTACACTTGTTATGAAAAATTCTTAAGAAACCTATATAAATGCTGAAACTATTTTTAAACATTGTTGAAAATTCTAAAACTTCATAATTTTAATTCATTTTCTTAATTTTACCTTCATTTAATTTAATTTTACTTATACATAACTCACTTATTTTTACTGTATAAGTCTTATAAATAACATTTCTATCAAATAATATCTTTAATTAATTTTAATAGACTATGTTTTAATATACTTAGGATAATAATAAAATAAATACAAATACAACATTCTTACATGCAGTCGCTAATTTGTATTAAATTATAAGTAATAATGACTGTATGCTTTCAAGTTATGACTATCTCCTACGCCTACCTCATATCTGTTCCTTAGGGAAAACTCATGCCTCATCGAGCTCCTTGAGTGCCAATCCCCTAGCGCGCAAATATAGGTGATGCTTTTTTTCATCTTTAAGGACAGCCGTGATAACCAGAAAGCTTTGTTGATATCTTTACGCGGTAACCTGCCAATTGCAAAGATGATTTCCCCCTGCTTTTATTGTTCTCATGCAAGCTATGTGAATCTAGGTATTTTTTTTGAATACTGCTCCTTACCCAATATGGCGTTAAAAGAGTCAAGGAGGTCCCTTACATCATTTATTCATCTGTTATTGAGGGTCCGCTCTGCAAATTCTTTGTTGAAATCTTTTTCGTTTTTTTTTAAGCCTCGGTAAGTGCGTGAATGCTTATTAGATTGAGGTTTTTAAATTTTCCTCACATGTGGAGGTTGCATACTGCATTGAATTTCATTAAACCACATGATGGCAGGCTTTTTTGATTCACTTAAAAGCCTACGGCGCGGCGTTGTAGTACTTTATTGTCTTTAATCTCAGATATATTTATATACATAAGGGATAACTCATCAGTTACTTACTTACTTACTGACTTACCATAAGAAACTAACAATATTAGGATAGAGTTAGCTTACTGCTATAAGCATTCCAAATCAAAAAAAAACTGTAGCCAATTAAGTGCCTGGTCTGCAAATTGAATGATATTCTCTTAATATGTAATAATGCACTCACTTAAGTTTTCTTTTCTTCAATACAAATTCTTCACGGAGAGTGGCATATTAAACAACACGAGGCCCGGCAGAATTTTTGGTATACTTATTGGAATCATATTAACACAACAAGAATCAGGAATGCTAATGAATATGCACACAGCTATGGTTTCTACCCGTAAAACAAAACATGTTATACATGCCACAAAAACAATTCTGTAGTGCAACTTGCCCAGTGTCCACATCAAAAACAGACAAAGGCACTTACGACAAACAGCTTCATCACTGAAATTTTAAAACTGTCCTCTCCATTCTCAATCTTCCGGATGACATCTTACATTATATTGCAAAATGCAAATAAAGTTGTCGTTAAAAATATATGAGCTTTGTTGTGAGGATTGAAGTTCTAGGTAAAAACATAAAAGGTACACCTTCCATCTATTTCACATGCAAATTGCTGTACCAGAAGAAAAGATTCTAATTTAGTTTACCCTTTTTGCTGAACACAATACTTCTGCACCTACAAAAACAATATGCAAAGTTGCACTACTCTTCAACTACACCAGGCACCATAGTACCAATAACATCAGGCAGCATCAGGAGATGGCAGCAGCGAAGGAACAAACCTTTCCTTAATGTTTAAAGAACCTAGGGACATGCTGTGCATTTGATGTATAGTTTCGTATTTTTTCCAGCCATTTGTAGCAGTGTGTCAGCATGCTATTGTAGTTCGTTCCCTGGACTGGTTCTGATGAAGATTAAATGCTCCATACTCGAATCCCCTGATAAAAGTTTAGCTATCTACGAAATTGGAGTTTAAATTTTAACGGTTGGTCTTTGCTGACGGCGCACCATCGTAGTTTTAACTCAAGCCAATGCAAATGCAATAAAACTACAAATATTTACGGATTGGATCCTGATACAGGATACAGCCCAACGCAATTGTTCTGCGGGTCGGATTCTCGGGTTTGAATTGTGCATTATGTATTGTTTCATATTCCACACTGTTACACGTAAACAGTTTCTGGGGTTTTATCTTTTAAGTACATTGACTGGCATTTATTTTATTTTTATTTCCACATTTAAATGAGGTTCAAAGCCATATAATACGATTCAACACCCCATTATTAATTTGGGATAAAGAGAGAGCAAAATGTAACAAAATAATTACATGGATGATTTTGAAATTACAAAAAATAAATAAACTTTTTGTGCGGCATATTATGTAGGATTTTGGATTGCTGTAACAAACGTACAATTTGGTTTAATTATGAAAATTCTGTTTATGTTAGTGTTTTGTTTAATTAAATAGAAAAAAATAATGTTGGTATTTCATATTTTTGTGTAAGTTAATACTGTGATGGTTTATATATTTTTTTAAAGTTTTTATTTTTTTTTATAAACTGGATCAATTAAGAATAAATAAAAGTTTTGAGCAAATTAAGTTTGTATTTGTGATTTTGCGCTGATACTTCCTATCCCCCCCGTTTAGGAAGGACGGGAAATTGTATATGAAATATTATTAATTAAATTTCAAAATTACTAAAAACCAACAAGAATCCAATATTCTTATTCATTATTAAATACAATTTTTCATTGTATCTAATTAATGTATTTAATCAATTCTTTTTATTTTAGTTAAATTTTATATTTCATTTCATTTTATTTATTTCGAAAAAGAACTCAATCGACTACAACACATTTTGTATTTGATCTCGTAGAATATAGCCGTGTTTTATTATCGCCAATAACCTATATATGGTTCACCCCCTGATAAAATAAAAAATTTAACCCAGTTGTTGTTGTATTCAGGATGAATTTGACTGATAGCATTGGTTATGTTGGCTTTGAGGGCCATTGTGGTTTGTCGCCTATTCGCATAAACCGACTTAAGAAAACACCACAAGAAAAAGATAGAACAAGAAGGTCGAATATAAATATGAATGAATATATGAATATAAATGTTTTTTTATTGGCACGACAGCTCCTTAAGGAGCCAAGGCCTAGTGACGATCAACCATTCCTGGGTGTGTGTTGTTAATATGCAAGATTGGAAGGGAATACAGTTTACTACCGAGTCCAAACGGCTACATGAGATGCAATTTTTCGACACAAATTTTACTTTTGGAGGTTTTGTCAGTTCCTCGCAAGAGGCAGTACCCCGGAAAAGAAAGTGGCTATGAGCGGGATTCGAACCCAAGCTCATTCGCTTAGCGGTCCAACAAACTTATTACTAAGCCACTGGGCACTACTATGAATGGATATTGTAGGTCTATTTAATTAATAATAGTGAAAGAATTTTATATATGAATAATTTACGTACATTATACAATAAACATTTGACACCGAATTATATACATTTATTGTATGTATACGAAACAAGTACTAAACGATAAAGATGAATCCAACTGCTTTGCTATCAACATTAGTTATTTGTATACGTATATTGAACGTGGGTTTTCTACATATCTCGGTGGAATATTGTAGATTTCATAGACATATAATATTTGTTAATTATCTTTCGACCTCGATCCTTTAATCGGAAGTTATTCAATGAACGCATAATATATGTATATTAAATGTATTGAATGAAAATGATACCGATTTATTGCTACGAATTCCACAACGAGATTGGCTGAGCGGTTAGCGCTCCAGACTATTGGTGTCAACGGACCAAGGTTCCATTCCGACATGAGGTAAGTACTCTTATTTAATATAAATAATAAATAATCAACAAAAATAATAAGGCTGACTATAGTTCCATTAAAGCTACTGGAAACTCATTTGTCAGTTATGAACCTAACTTGCGTTTCACAATATTTTAATAGGTCTAATCAGTAGTCAAAGTAATGCAAATTTTGACAGCTGTCAATTTGACCCCGAAAATAGAAAAGTTTTTAATCATAAAATAGATATTTTTGAAACATTGGTTCGATGAATTTTTTATATGTGTGGATGAAAAAGAGACCGCGTATATAGCGTAAATAAATCTACACACTTACCAGCACTGGCTACTGAGGCAATCGGCTCAGACAATAAAAAGACAACACACAAGATGACATTGATACAGGTCACACATGTCATGAGTACAGGTATTGGAAGTTGCATTTCCAGTTCTACATAAACCTACAATTGACGTAAACGCTGAACTTTACTACGACGAAGAAATTGCAATAAAAGCAAAGTTTTTAATGGGAGGATTTAACTTGTAGTTTACTTATGTGTCGGATAGTTAAACAGAACTTTAGTCAGATATTGTGAAACAAGCCTTAAATCACAAATCAATTATAAATCAATTATAGAAGCAGACACCACAAAAAAATTTACTTAAAAAAAACACAAAAAAGTCATTTTTTATTTTTCACCTACATATGTCTTACAAACGTTATATGGCGACGTCGTTTTTATGTCGTTAGTATCCATATCATCCAGTTCAGCTCAAAATAAGTTGGTATTGATCGACCTATAGTTGACGGTGATGACCTGGCCAAACATCGTTCTCAAGGAAATATGGACCGATGACACCCCAACCCAGTGACTTTATCGAAATGCACTGTTCATGTACCCATTCATGCAGAAATGGGTCTCATCGCTGAAGATGATAGTTTTGCAGTATAATGTCTCAAAGACTGCTTAGAAGTTAATATTGTCAAATGCCATACAATCATTTTTTCCTGTAATCGTTTAAAATCTTTTTCCTATATCTACCTTCTTCATAATCAATTCAAATCTAATGTGGCCTCGATTATCAACCTGGCATATTATATGACCGAAAGCTAAGCTTTTTGGCACATATCGATAGTACCTATCTTTAAGGCCAATTCAACGTTGTTGAAGGATTATCAAACCCCTAAATCATCCGATCCCTCTACATGTCTGCATAACATATTTTTGGTTAAGTGGTTCCCATATCAGCAGGTTCAAATTTCGAGAATCGAGAACATTCATCGCCGTTTCCTTATATTTGCCTTTCGCTGTCTGTTCTGAAATAATCCATTTATCGTGCCCCCTATCAAAATCGTTTTGAATTTATAAACCTTAACATTACAGCAAATAAATTGCAGAGATTTTCGTCATTTATCGGATCCTCTCAAGTTCCGTCGACTATGGAACTCTTTGCAAATCTTTCTTCTTCCGCAAAAATCCTCGTTAGTTAAAAAATCCAATTCAAAGACATTAAAGGTATCTTCACGAATTTGGAGAATCGATTCGAAGAGCTATTGAATCTGTCAACATCATTCCCCGTGAAACAAACCTAGTTGGATGGCACTCCGATATATATACGGTAATGAAAAATTACAGAATTCACCAACAAAAAGAAACAATTTTCAAAGCCGCAAACGAGTGATGATCAACAATTGATGGTTCTCTTAAACCAAGATAGAACTGTTCCTCTATCCTATAAGACACAATGTGCACCCTCATTGGTAGAATGGGTGTTTAGTCTTATATAGAAGGTGTCAAAACGTTGGTAGCGGAGTCCAATGATTATGAATACTTGGCAATGGCATTTGCTTCATATTTCTTATAGATATTCAGAGTAATAAAAGAGAAGCCGTACGAAATCACACCTTTTGTCGAAGCCAGAGGAGCCAAGGACTGCTTATTCAATACTAATAGCACCCTTTGGCTTATCCACCTTCACGACTTTTAAGTCATTAGTGGATGAACGAAGTTTTACGCAGTCCTGGCAGACTCTCAGTCTGGTGGGGATATTCTTCATTAGCACGATCCCAAGCTTTGCACCAGTCCAGATTTCCGCTAGCTATAGGTAACCACCTTATAAAGATCACATGATTTCTAGTCATCACGAGCTATGAGTTTGGCCTTAGTGCCATTATAGATGTTGTCTGGGTTGACCCAGAACTGGTCATTATGAACTATTACTCCCTAGCTCGTTGGAGGCCAGCCCGGGATTCGTGGCTCAAACCGAAATTTTGTATGTGTTGTGTTTGTTGCCTGATACCACTCAAGAGAGGCAAAACAGTGCCATTATAAATGTAAAAAAAATAAGAGGAAACCCAATGCAAGTTGGTTGAAACTATCAACATAACATCATCACGAACATATAAACATTTAAAAACTATTTAAATCCCCAAAAGTCGCATCCTTAAATCACACCCCATTGACTCAATTGCCAACTAATATTATTCATCCCTCTCGATCCACCAATTTCAAAGCAAACAAGCGAACATCATTGCATGCATCATCAACCCAGCAGCACGAAAACTATCAATAACCTCCCGATTTGAAGATTACACCCTCAGATAAGCGCATTTAAAATATTACACCGTTTTTTAAAAACTTTCTTTCTGTGCACTCAGCATCATTCGCCAGCAGCCAGTTACAAGCAGCTTCGGTCTAATGCCCTTTTACCATATGTAAACTTCCATGTACAACTATGACAGCATGTAAAATCCTTCCTTTTTATGAGCTTTCTCCTTCTTCCTCCCTATGCCATCATCCAGGAACTATACCTCCAACACTTCAGTTCTTTCGCTAGAGCTCGGCAATGGATGAAAGAGGTAAATGGCCAGTAGCCATTTTCCAGCATCTGCACTTTATACATCGCCAAACACTTTTTTTGCTCCATCTATCTCTACTTCATCCATCCTTAAACCCTGCAGCAAAATCAGAATTCCAACACCCCCACAACCCCAAAAATGGAGTCGCGAACATTTTTGGCTATTTAAATTTATCCTTCCGCTTTAGGGTGTGTGAGCAGAACAATGCAAACATCCTACACACTGGGATGGAAAAAAGTGAGTGGAAAAAGAAATGAACCACTCTAAGCTAAATGGACGACACAACACCATTGTATCGGAATCCTTTATGAACTTCCCACCATCAGGCGTCATCGTAGTCCTGGATGCGACTTAATTTTTTTGGGCTCCCAGTCCAGCCATACCCAACTTTTTGTTGTCTTTATCTTCTGGAGAATGGGATCAGAATACAGCGATTTCATCCCCGACTTCGTTTTATGTTGTAATTTCCATCCTCTAGCATTAGTATGCATGCACAGAGCTCACACAACTCACAACACCAAGTAACTACAGCAAGCCGGGAAAAATACACCGATCCAAGTATTTCGACATCGAAAACCATAACGTGTGTAAGGTAGTGCGCCCTAACTTTGGTGAACTTTTGCAAAAATTTAAATTCCAACGAATTTCAACAAAAAGCTCACAATTGAGTATGGCAACGGCAAGTGGGGGGATGTTTGTGTAAAAAAACTCGTGAAACGCGAGTTCCCATCGCGACCAAAGGCGATTTTCCGATTTACCAGCAGGTGATTCTCCTCTTTCCAGCAACGACGAAGCCAAATGAGCTCTGACCTCACTTTGATCCTATTGCATCGAAATCCCCTCTTTTGTTTGGTTTAACATTTTTTTTCCTGTTGTGGTTTTTTTGTTAGAAAAAAAGTGAAAAAAAAAGAAATTTCCCAAATGAACTTGCTGTCATTTATAAAGGGCAACATGAACTTTTTTCATTGGAAAATTTAAAGGAATCCTGATGAGAGTTTTTGGATTTAAATTGAGGATAAATCGGAGCATCTAGACGTAACTTTTACTTTACGTACCCACTTGAGAGTAATGAGGTTTCTTTTGAACATTGAATGGATCAGGAATTAAGGTTCAACCTTTGCAACCTGTTTTGAATGAAAACTAAATTTGCAGTACGAAATTAAGACCTTTTTAAACAAATGATAGACTCAAATGAGCTATCTGTAAGAGTAAAACGCACACTAATTATAATTTCTTTATAATCTTACCAAAGTTGAGTATAAGATGATAAGTCAATGAGCATATTTTGCTGTAGATTCTACGAATCGGCTGGCTTGAATCTTGGAGGCCATATTTATAGACAAAGCAAAAGAGAAGTATCTCAACCAACTTCAGACCGGACTTACTGTAGGAGTTTAGATTTCATATAAGAATTGGCATGGCCAATGTTATTCTCTCTTCGTTTTTTGTGAAGCCTTTCAAACAAAGTATCAAGCTTTCACCTATCACGAGGCATTATTCCATTAATCAAACCAGGCACAGTTAGATTTACCGACAGAAATTACTGCCAACTAACAATTTAGCTTGCATAAGTTCCAATTTTTTTTTAATTTGACAAGCAATATCTTGTATAGAGGTTGTATTAGGCAATCTAAAGCAATCCACACATTTTGAACTTTAAACATTAAAAAAATAGCTGTTATAAGGCGTTAAAAAAGTGAATTTAGTGAGCTCTATACAAAGCATGTAAATAAAGGTTAAAACTGGTTTCTATTAGCCTTTCCGAAGATGTTTACTGAAAATTAAACAAACAAAAGCTGTTATAAGGCTTTCCACGATAAGTCAATGCAAACGGATTTTGTAGAGATCACCTATAAAGGCCTTATACAATGCTAATATCAAGAGTCTTATAAATAAGTTTTTATGAATAAATTCAGTCATAAATGAAATAAGAGAGGTAAAAACAGAATATCGTACAATAGAAAATAAGTGCTCACAAAAATAATTTCTTAAGTGTTACAGAAATAAAATCATATGGTGAAGTGTATCGTTTCAAGGATTTCATCTTTGATTTAAAATTGTATTTATACAAATTTACAAATTTCTGGATGCTTCTCTCTGGTTCTGGCACAATCTAAGCTTTCGGTACTAATTTCAGTTCGAATTAGTACGTAGTCAAATCATATTGCAAATATGTAGCATACTTTTAGGAGCGTGCTTGTTGTACACAATAAATGTTGGTTGTTGTAAACAATGATGTCGTTAATTTACAAACAAAATGTATCCTCCGAATATCTAAACATTTTGTTGCCACATCACACTGTCCCCTCTTAGTTTTGTTCGTGCTGAACAAGCACATCATCATTGTTTCCGTGGTAACGATGCAGGCGATCCACATGGACAATTTTCATTTTTGCTCTTGGTCCTAGCTGGATTTGAAGAACGACATCATTAATGCGCGCAACTACTTGGTAGGCACCTTCCCAGTCCTGTTGAAGCTTGGGCGATTTGCCCTGAATCTCCTGCACTTTCGATCGTGGAACTACAAGCTGTATCTTAAAGGATCTTCCATTCGGCATTTCCCATTTTCTCTACAAACCATCATCTTATACATGGAGAGAGTCCCTCTGCGCTCAGTATGCCCTTAAGGTAGGACTTCTGTCAGCATTCTCGTTTCCGTACACCATTGAAATCTCGACGATTAAATACCTTAACACCTGCATTCGAAAATCTAGGACTACCTCATGTGCCTTCATAAAATCCACACCTAGGATGCAGTCGTCGCATATGTCAGCTATCAAAAATGCATGTGAGAAGGTTAACCCTGTCAGTTCTATCTTCAGAAGTACGTTCCCGTATACTTTTGCTACTTCTCTCGTAGGTGGTGTTGTGTAGCCAGGACGTCTGGACAAGGTCTCTTCTGATTATGGAGGCCGTGCCACCCGTATCGATAGTGGCCATATATTTTCTGTTGGCAATGACTCTCTCCACTGTCAAACTCCTGTTGCAGCGTTTCGTTTGCACAACTTGGATAATGGTGCCGGGGGGCGTTCATTGAATCAACCGACTTCTGGCTTGCAAAGTGGTTCTTACGCGCTTTCCCCACTGATGTATCTCCAAATCATGCCCGACAGGATAAGCGATATCCCTGTCAGTCGGCCTTTTTCTCGCACTATGTGGGCAGCTTACCCGTTTAGGTGGGGATGGGCATTCTAGCTGTAGATGTCGCAGCCTTTTGCAATTCCAGCATCTCATTGGATCTCGAGCAGTGTTTGGGTTTTGTCTTCCAATGTCGACGCGTTGACATACGCACTCTAGCGTAGCCATTTCCCTGAGGCGATGGCTACCTTGTGAAGCTTGGTCTGCTGCTTCCATTGTCAGGGCAAATGCTAACGCCTCAGCGGAGCGTTTTCTTACCGGCCATTCCATCTGCAATGGCATTAGTGAACGCATCGGTTGCCAGTTCGGTTATAATTTTCCTGCTGGTATTGAGATGAGACAAATTCGCTAAGCGCTCGATGTCAGCTTGAATTGTTGTAGCGTTTCACCTCTTGTCTGGACCCTTCGGCGCAACTGGACTCGGTAAAATTGCTTCATGTGGTCGTCGCCAAACCTCATATCGATTGCCTTGACCATGATATCATAACCATGATGCCATGATTGCGTAAGAGCAATTGACTTGTTTTCGTTTTCCCAGTTGTATGTCAATCCAGCTTCGAAATGCCTCTTATAAATTGGCCATGATGTTTGACCATCGAAGACAGGGGCTGCATTTCTTTTCTTTGTGGAACGTCGCTCGAATATTCCCGAACCTTCTGCTTCTTCAAAGAATAAACCTCCTTAGCCACATGTTGGTACTGTGATGTGGCAACAAGTTTAGATATTCAGATAATACATTTTGTAAATTAACGACATCTGTTGGATTCATTGTGTACAATAACCAACATTTAGTGTGTACAACAACAATGCTCCTAAAAGTATGCTACATTTTTGAAACATGTTTTGACTGAGTGCTAAGAACCAGCCAGAACCAGACGGAAGCTTCCAGAAGCTTGTAATTTTGTATAAATACAAGAGTAGATGGCATTGAGAGTGCAGTTTATTTTTAAAAGTGGAATTGTTATTGGAAGCGTTAGTAAAAAGTGATTGGATTGAAATTAAATAAAAAGTGTTGAATTATAAAAACGTATTTGAATTGTGAATAAGTGGGATAAGTTAAATTTTGTGTTATTTTAACTGAAAGACGTTGTGTTCAATAAAATAAAGAGATTTGATGTATTATTTTGGAATTTTGATTGAGTTTTATTTGTCGAACCCAGGCCAAAACTTCACATTGGTGCCAGAAATTGGGGATAAAACTCAGTACAGTGCTAGAAAATTCGGTGACTCATATAATTGTGAAAGTGGATATTTAAAGAAACTATTGAACTGATTGCGCTATAAAACTGTGAATAGCGAATATTTTTGTTAAAAATAGTGTTTAAAAAAGACTTTTCAAAAGGAGATATTAAAATAAAACTGACTGTGCTACGAAAATTGTGTTTCGGTTACATAAAATGGGTCGCAAATTAGAACAATTGACAACAGCTGAGTTGAAAGAAGAATAAGGAAAAAGAAATCTTCAAACTTCGGGGCTGAAAAAGGAACTATTGCTCCGACTTCAGAATGCTATCACTCAGGATGGTGCAGACCCCGATACCGTGTTGTTTGATGTTGAAGAACAAGGGAGAGAAATCAGAGTAATTACCGCCGATGAAATGCCTACCTTTATCAAGTTGCTTCTGTCGAAATTCGATGCTCTGGAAAGTTCCTCGAAAGAACAAAAGAACTTTCTCGAAGAACAAAAGAATTCGTCAGAATTGCTGCAAAAGCAACTAAGCGAACAAAAGAACTTTCTCGAAGAATAAAAGAATTCGCCAGAAATGCTGCAAAAGCAGCTAAGCGAACAAAAGGACGTTGTCGAAGAACAAAAGAACGTTCTCGAACGTAAATTCGACGAACAAAAGAATGAGCAAAAGAATTCTTTAGAAGTTCTCCAGAAGCAACTAAGCGAACAAAGGGATGCTCTCGAAAATAAGCTCGATGCACAGAATGTTCTCTTCGACAAAAGACTCCAAATAGTAGACCAGAAAATAGAAAACTTAGAAGAAGAATTCGGAAAGCAGGTAGAAAGTGTAGAACAACAGTACGAACATCTGGCTAAGGAGGTTGATTCTCTGAGGAAGCAAAAACTTCGGGAATATTCGAGCGAAGGTCCACGACGAAAAGAAATGCAGCCCCCTGTCTTCGATGGTCAAACATCATGGCCAATTTATAAGAGGCAGTTCGAAGCTGCCGCCTCTACGAACAACTGGGACAACGAAGACAAATCAATTGCTCTTACGCTTGCGCTCAGAGGAACAGCTGCCGAATGTTGCAGACCATTTCTGAAGACAAACATCATGATTATGATGCCATGGTCAAGGCAATCGAGATGAGGTTTGGCGAGGACCACATGCAGCAAGTTAACCGAGTCCAGTTGCGCCGAAGGGTCCAGGCAAGGGGTGAAACGCTACAACAATTGCAAGCTGACATCGAGCGCTTGGCAAATTTGTCTTATCCCAATACCAGCAGGGAAATCATAAACGAACTGGCAACCGATGAGTTCACTAATGCCATTACAGATGGAAAACTACAAATGGCTGTAAGATTGGCAGGTAACAAAACGCTCGCTGAGGCTTTAGCATGAGATGCTGGAATTGCAACAAGCTAGGACACCTACAGCGACAATGCAAATCTCCACCTAGACAGATAAGCTGCCCTTATTGCGCAAGGAGGAAGTAGAATGACGAAGCATCTGGCAGGAATAACACTCATACTGCTGCAAAAGCTTCTAATCAACAGCAGGCGGGGAAACGCCTAAGAACCAACTTCGCGGGGCTGAAGTTGGTTGATGGAATCGACGCCCAATCGCAAACTACACGCTGTAGCAATAGCTTGACTGTGGAGACAGTCATCAGAAACCGAAAATGTGTGGCCACTATCGACACGGATGCCACAGTCTCCATAATCAGAAGCGACCTTGTCCAAACGTCCTGGCTACATAACACCAGCTGCTATACTCTGAAGACAGCTACCGGAGAAGCAGCGAAAGTATACGGGGAGTTATTTCTAAAGATACAACTGGAAGGGTTGACCTTCTCACATGCATTCTTGGTAGCCGACATATGCAACGAATGCATCATAGGAGTGGATTTAATGAAGGCACATGAGGTCATCATATACCTTCGAATGCAAGTGTTAAGGTATCGAACCGTCAAGATCCCTATGGTATACGGAAACGAGAACGCTGTGAACCTTCTGGCAGTTATAAGGCGAGATGAAGTCCTACCACCATCTTCAGAAACAGTTCTTTGAAAGCGTTTGCAGTGTGATACTGGGAACCACCGATTCTATTTCGTTGAAGCAGATGATAAAGAGGACTTTCCAAGCTATATCTTTGGAATAATTTTAGTAGGACCAATAAAAAACATGGTTCCGGTAAGGCTGAATAATCCGAACAAACACTTCGTCAAGTTCAGACAAGGAGAGGTAATTGGAAGATGCGTACCCACTGCAGCCATATCGACAACATCTGGGAGTGAATCTACGAGTCCTGTTTCTGCAACGAAATTGGCTGAGGTATGTAATGCTTTCCTCGGAAACTGTGAGCTAAATCAGGAGAAGAAAACCATAGCCGAAAATCTCATTGTCGAGTTTGCTGATGTATTTGCATCATCATTTTCATCAAAAGTTATATGGCAGATACCGTTAGTTTCGAAGCTGGAATGCCAATTCGAAAAACAGTCGGGTAAAGTACTATATACCAAGTTTGAATCAAATCGGCCCAACCGTTTAGGCTGTAGGAATCGATACGGACAAAAATCGTTAGAGCCGTTTTCGAGAAAATCAAACTTTTTGTTAAAAATTGTATGGCAGGTACCGTTATTTTTCGACCTAGAGCAAAAATGAAAAACACCCGAGATACTATCTAATAAATATCTACTAAATACCAAGTTTGAAGCGAATCGGCCCATCCCTTTAGTCTGTAAAGGCGCGAACGACAGACATACATACAGACAGACGGACGGAATTTCCGGACCGACTTTTTTCAACTTCTCTATTATAGTAATGTCATGTTTGATTGTTAGATAATTTTTTTGCAGGAATTAATAACTTGCATTATAGTACCTATAATCGCAAGTAAAAACTAATGGAAATCCTTAGTGCAGATAGAAGGAATTGTCCTTTCAGCTTTGTATATACAATGCTTTCAGAAAGAATCTGAACATTTTTTTCAGATTTTGGAAAAACCACAAAATTGAGTTACATAAAGCGAAGTTCCTTCTAATGTAGCTTTATAAACTTTGTACTAATTGCTGAATAAAATATCTTTGTTCCTATTAACGCATTTTTGGAAGCCGATAGTTTCAAGCTGTTTTTTCAATGTAAGGTAATTGTTAAACGCAGGTATATTCGTACCGTCTCTATTCGATTTTCTCCATAATACTACATTTCGTTAGCTGGTAAACCGCAAGATTGTAGTTTTTTGATTTACTTGACAGTCATATTCCACTGACAATAATAGCTATGGAATTTGTTGATCATAAGTTGAAGAAATGAAGAAACTCTGCAAACAGCAACAAATGATCCGAGTACATCAGGACTTTAATTTGAAGACCATCTAATCGTCTAATCAATAAAAGTCCATATGACATAATTTTGAGCAGATTTTAAATGAACAACGAAAACACTAATGGACTTAAATTATATCCTTGTTTTAGTCCTCCTGAATGAAGTATATGAAAAGAGGGCGAAAGATTTTTACCATACTATACTCCGATCAAAGTTTGGCTGTAGATCTCTTCGATTACAATATTCCCTTTGTATATACACTGCATATAGTACTATCATGGAGCATCATTTTTTAGTTCTGAATCAAGTCGCAATGAGGCGTGCTGAAATTGCCAATTGGTGTGAATATAGAATAAGTATAGACAACAAAAGTTTATTAAATACTGGTAAAATATCGGTACAGGTTCTCGTCTCCACTATTTAGAGATAGTTCTGAATCAACCAGGAAGATGGCCAGACGAAAAATGACCACCATGAGAGTACTATAGAAAATGTATTGTGATGTGGCAACAAGTTAAGATATTCGGAGGATACATTTTGTAAATTAACGCCATCTGTTGCATTCATTGTGTACAACAACCAACATTCATTGTGTACAACGACCATGCGCCTAAAAGTATGCTACATATTTGCAACATGCTTTAACGGAGTACTAAATCGAACTTGAAGTACTAATTCGAGACTCGAATTAGTACCGAAAGCTTAGATTGTGCCAGAACTAGACAAAAGCTTCCAGAAGCTTGTAAACTTGTATAAATACAAGAGTAGATTGTATTGAAAGTTCACTTGATTTTCGAAAGTGGAATTGTTAACAACTGGACAACGTTAGTAAAAAGTAATTGAATTGAGATTAAATAAAGTGTTGAATTATAAAAACGTATTTGAATTGTGAATAAGTGAAATAAGTTAAATTTGGTGTTATTTAAACTGAAAGACGTTGTGTTTCATAAAATAAAGAGATTTGTTTTATTATTTTGGAATTTCGATTGAGTTTTATTTGTCGATAATAAAATATCACAGTATATACAATGGTCATATGAAACTCAACAAATTATTGTTTAATGATGGATCCAATAATGCGATCGTTGGAATGATGCATCCTATCTATAAGTAACTGACTCTCAAAGCTGTGTTGCAATGAAGTTTCTCTTCTTCACCTCCTATTATCCTAGTCCGAGTGGTATCCACAGGCATTGTATATACACTGCCATTGTATTTGGCCTCCAGCTATCTTCACGGCTGTGCAGTAACCATCTGTCAATAGTGGAGAACATTTACCGACATTTAATATACTCTTGTTTCCTATTTGTTCTTATTTTATATTCACACCAATTGGCGATTTCAGTGCCACTTATTGCGGCTAAAAATGATGTTTCATGAGAGTATGATAGGCAGTGTTTCCAATGTCTTTATCCAATTTTATTGCCGAAATTTGTAGTTAATTTAGCTCTAGTTGTTGTTCTGCCCCTTAAAGTTTCAATTATGTATTATTAACAGAAAAAAAATAATTGTTATTAAGCAATAAATAAGTTTGTTTTTGCTCACATTTTCCAAATTTTAAACCAACGATACAAAAATCCGCAACATTTTATTTACGGATTTGAATTGAATTGAATAAGTGCTTTCGATTTCATGAGGCAAACATATTCGAATCGTTTTTACACTTTCCGAGTACATCTTATCATTAGTTATGTGTCCATTGATTTCATGAGGCAAACATATTCGAATCGTTTTTGTGAATAAGAATATATCGGTAATATCTGTATACCGATGTAAATCTACATTCCTTTCGAATAAATAGTAGCATAGGGCAGTTAGATACATGTAGGAGACTTACGTCTCCGACGTGACGACTACATAGAAGGACAGCGAACACGACACCGGAAAGGAGTTATAGGCCAAAGAGTTAAAAAAGTGCCGATTTTCAGTAATTTTTCGTCGATTGTGATGGGGCGGACGGACGTGGTTTTGTAATTCGTTTTTTTTTTGTATCTATAGGATATCCCAAACAACATATCGATAATTCACAACTACCCGACCTTTTGTACGGTATAACCTCTTTTTTACTGGGCTATTGGTCCTGTTCCTGTATGGATAAATGGAGAGAGGAGAAGCATATTTAACGTTAAAAAGGAACTTAAATAGTTTCCACCTTTTATTTTTTTAAAAACCAAATTCTCCATCATAAAAGCTTCATTAGGAACATTAATACATTTAAAATACTATGTCAAACATTAAAGAAATTCAACACAAAATGTCAACAGTTGCAAGTGTCTTCCACATTCAGGAAATACATTTTTCGGTCTGTCAACTATATTCAAGTCCAACCTATTAAGATTTATTGTTTCTCCCCTGTCTTCACAGTAATTTGCTCAACATCAATGCCAAAGTAAATTATTTTCCGCCCAAATGGACAAGGACATGTCTTACATCTGAAAAGTTACTTCCTTAACTTCCTTATACGTAACATAAGTGTCACATTGTGTAACATGATAGATTCCTTTGTGATTGATGGAGTTTTATCTGACTTAATGAATTCAACATTTTTATTGTCTACCATCTCATGCTAGTGCCATTTTAATTTATTTTTTGTTTTTTTGAGTGAAATTTTTGTGTTGCTTAAATTGGAATCCAGAGCGTCCACCTGAGAAAACAATTTTTTTTTATTTAGAAAGAACACGCATACAGAATAGGTATGTATATTTGTATAAGACGAATGACATCCTTATCCATATGATTTGATTTCTTTAAAATACCCAAGAGCAACATACAAACATTAAACAAAAAAAAGATGTCCTTTTTAAACTTAGTCGTCTTCTGTTTGCTCGCCCTCTCTACAATATTTCTTCCAAAAAGAGGGAATCAACAATTTAAAAAAAACAAGAAAAATTCCTCAACTTTCAAAATTCAATTAAATACTACGTTAGAATGGGAAAATTTAATTCAAAACCATTGCATAAGGATGTCACGCTTTATTCAATTTTAAATTTTATTTGCAAGACTATGAACTTCCATTCCAAATGCCACGACATTGCTAGCCCAACAAAACCACCCAAACTAGCCTTTCCACCCCATAATTATCCGAAAAATGATTTGCCATAGAACCCGCACTAAAACTGCCTTTCCAAAGAGTTGGAGAGCTGGAGTGCTGGAGCTGGAGCACGACAAATCAAATAAAATAATTTCTAGAGGTCCTGCGAAAATATTTTCCCATCGTTGCTGAAGAACATCATCATTTTCATCATCATGATGGTGTTGGTGACGGTGTTTGTCATTCATAAGGGTTGGTCTGCCGCGGCAACATTTCCATGCTGATTCCATGCCATGCCGACAGCTTACCCCGAAACAAAACCAAAATAATTAGCAATATTAGATTGGGTATGCTTTTGTGGGATTTTTTTTTTAAAAAAAACAACGAGTTCCAGACCGGAGCTTTTTCTACTCTGGTATTGCAAATTATAAAACAGCTTGTTGATGCATAAATATTTGTATTGAATTTTTTTAAAACTATGTTTGTCAATCAGTTTTAATTTTTGAGTATGTTTGTATATAGAAACAAAATACGTGTTGACAGAAGCAGAGGTTGTTTATTCATTAAATATTATTATTTGAGATTTTATGTATGTGGTTTTGTTGGTTTTAAAATTTTAATTATTGATATATTTAGATTTTTTTTTCACTTTGAATGTGAGTGGTAAAAATGTAATTAACATTTGACTTAATGCACATATTAGCACCTTGCCCACCATTAACTATGTTAATTTAGGGCCCTATTATGACTCGCGAGTCGAACGTTCGACTCATTTCGAAAATTTTAGCGAATTACTCTTGTCGTGGTATTACGAAAACCGACTCCGACATTCGGAGTTCAAGTTGTTGAACGTCAAAAACTTCTATTTGTGTTGAAAATTGTGTACGGTTTTGTTTATTAAAAAAGATTTCGGAATATATAAAAAAAAAAAGTAAAATAGATTTGTTTTTTGGCGACGAAGACTAACAGATGAGGGAAGAAAAAATGTGATTTGTAGATTGAGAAGGAGTTTGAGAGATACATAGTTCCAACCCACTTGAATTACCTGACACTTTGTAAGCAACAAATCACTTATTCCCTTTGTTCATTTATTTGTCTTTTATATTATTAATTTATTTTATATTTTAGGATTACCAAACATAAATTTGAGTTAGTTTTAAATATCACGAGTTCATAATTTCAAACAACTCAAAGTTCAGTAATTTCACCAATCATAAAACTAGCATCAGCCTTGCGGTTCCTCGGTAGTTGCAGCTACCAAAGTTCTATCGAACATGACTTCGAGCTAGCGCTCTCACAACCTGCAGTTTTTGTTGCCTTAGGCGAAGTTCTTGAAGTGCTTGAAACAAAAAGTTGTCCGGGCTTGGATAAAGATAGATATGACCAATTCGGAGAAGCAACAATATAGAAATGATTTCTTTAAGAAATCTGGACTGCCTGAAATTGTTGAATGTGGATTGAACCCACATTAGAATCATTGCCCCGACTGAGTTTCAGCATCATTATTTAAACAGAAAAGAAAAAAACATGTTTGTTCTTAAAAAAAACACACTTTTTTCAAAATACATAAACTGCTTTATTATTTAAAGTCACCAGGATTTACAGTTCGACCGATTCTGACAGATAGAGACGAATGTTCGCTAATGGTAATAAAACGAGTTTTCAATTCGCCACATTTTTTGACATATGAGGCGAAAGTAATTAGGCGATTCGAAAACAGTAATACCAAATATTCGCATTCTCCAAATATTTCTTGCGAATTGCGAGTCATAATAGGGCCCTTAAAAACAAAGTATATTTGTTTTGTATGAGACAAGAACATTTACTATTTTTTAAACAATTATCTTTAAATCACATAAAAAAACATTTTTTGTCTAGTCGAAATTGATATATTCGCAGAAGGGAGACTTGGATTCAAGTGTTTTTACTTGCGATCTTAGGTCCTGTAATGCAAGTTATGCGTTTTTGCAGATTATAAATAAATCGCACAACTGGATGGCAAGTAGGTACTTACTTGTTCTTATGTGCGGTCACGAATAAAATTTAAAAAATATTAAGAGAACTTCAAAGTTTTTTTTTTCGATTTTCCTGGCTTTTATTGTTTGAAAAAAGTACGTTAAATTGTTTTCATCTGAAATAATTAAATGCCATTTTATAAAAGAAAGTAAGAAAGTGTGATTTTTTTTTTTTTAATGGTAGGAACGGTTTTTAACAACTCTTTTTTGTAAATTAAAAAAAAATATTCAAAAATGCAAACTTTAACACAAAACTTACACTTAAAAACAAAATTAAAAAATAATCCATCTACCCATTTTCAAAATATTGATTTTTCAAAAAAAAAAAAATTAAGAAAATTATTAAAAATAGAAAAAAAAGGTTTTCAAAAATATTTTAAAATATTACTACCAAAATCTTCCTGAATATCAATTTTTATTGAAATCGGATGACCAGTCTTCTAGAAAGCCGAAGAAAAAGAACGGTTCTGTGGTAGGTACCGTTTTTAGTCCACCATTATGATTTTTTTCACCAAAACATAACCTACACCTACAATAGTACAATGATTTTTTTTTATACAAAATCTTAGAGCCGTTTCCGATAAAATAAACTTTTACTTAACGGTTATATGACAGGTACCGTTAATATTTTAGCTAAAAAAAAAATTTAAAAAAGTCCGTCGTAGAATGTCAAAATAACCTATGTTCCAAATTTTAAGACGATTGGCAAAACCGTTTAGGCTGTAGTTCAATATACATCCGTACAGTCGGACAGACAGACAAAATGTTGCCAGTAACTCAAATATGTTTCTATATCATCGTAATGTCATGTCTAATTGTTAAAATTCTTTTTTTTTAAGAATGCATAACTTGCCTTATAGTCCCTATAAATGCAAGTAAAAATGGGATAACAATTACTGGCATTACGATGGTAGGGAAACATATTTAAGTTAGTAGCAATTTTTTATCTGTCCGTTTGTATGGATGTATTTGGGACTACAGCCTGAACAGTTCTTACGGTACCTGCCATTTAACCGTTAGGGACGTTAATTTTCTACCGAGGTAACCCTTGCCATTGCTACTTCGGAGGCATCTTCCAATGAAATGTAACACACATCAGATCGATGCGGTGAAATGCGTTTAGAAAAGAATTTTTTAATAGCTAGACATGTTCAGAAAATGTCCGATGATAAATTGTTGCGGGATGTCTTCCGAAATGGCAATTACTTTTAAGTTTTAGAGAAATTATAAAAATATTTATTTTATTATGTATTTATGTAAACAAAATTTTAAGGCAACATCAAAGTTTTTATTCGATTTTTTGACTTTTGATTGTTGGATGGAAAAAGTACATACAACAATTTTTAGCGGAAAAATTTCAACGCCATTTTATTTCGTAAAAAAAAATTAAAAAGACAATTTTTTCAAAATCGTAGGAACGGTTTTTAAATAAAATATCAACGTTTTTTTAATCTAAAAAAATAATTAAAGAAATAAAACTAAAGCACAAAAACATCCTAAATTTTTTTTAACTATTAAAAATACGATTACCGGGATTTTTTAATGGGCATTCATTCATAATAAAAAACGGCCCCTATGTTGGGGCCTTATTTCACAGAGCTTCTTTATTAGTATTTTTTTTTCTTTTTTACCCTTTCATATTAGGGCTTTGACAATTGAAATAAAGCCAACATTTTTGGAATTTGGCCTTATTTCGTTTGGCCTTATTTCACGTCACCTGGGACCACATTTGATCTAGATCCATTTGGTCCGAATTTGGCCATATAAGAAATTTGTTAACATCGTTCTGTAGCGCTCGCTATTGACGGTAACCGCCTCACCAACGTCTTTTCGAAAAAAATACGGAATAGTAACGCCGCCGGTCTAAAATTCACACCAAACGATACTTGGAGCATGCATAGTCACCCTGTCGTTGGTATCATCCAATATACGAAAATATTGCTTATTAAGACAGCCATTTGATCTCCTGGGTCAGTTGGATCTTTTATGTGGCTAGGCCCGAGTCCCAACGTCAAGTTAAAGTCTGCGAAAGGCCGAGTACTTGTGCACGCCGACAATTCGACAGCTTAGGCAAAACAAAATCCCGTATAACAAAATCACTAATTTCGTCGACTTTTTTCTTCTTGCGGGTTCTATACAAAGATAATAGTGACTAGATCGCATGTAATTCAAATAAAATTTGAAAAAATATTATGGGAACTTCAAAATTTTTATTCGAATTTTGTCACGATTGTTTGAATAAAGTTTGTTTTTAGCGAAATAACTTAAACGCCATTTTATATCTTCTTCTGAAGAGGTGTTCTTCCACAATGGCAAAGACACTGCGTAAGATTTTCCATCGCTCCTACACTTCTGGAATCTTTCCTAGTAGATGGAAAACAGCATTTGTCCGGCCTGTCAATAAGAAAGGTGATCCTCCTCCTTTCGACCCCTAGCACTTACGTCCCTTCTTGCAAAGGTCATGGTAACGCTGATTTACTGTCAGCTTGAGGAATATCTCGAAGATCGAACGCTTCTCCATTACCGTCAATATGGCTTTCGCAGTAATCGTTCCACTGGTGATTTGGTGGCATATCTCACCAAACATTGGAACAAATCCTTACATCGCTTTGGTGAAAGTAAGCTTATTGCGTGTTATATTTCCAAGGCATTTGAAAGAGTTTGATATGAAGCTCTCTTATCGAAAATGCGTGCTTTTGGGATCTATAATACTATAGTTCGTTGGATTAGAAGCTATCTTCTGGCTCGTGTGCCCCAGGGCCCCTATTATGTTTTACAAAATGGTTTTAATTTAAACGATACTGAACTTTACAAAAGTCGAGGCATAGATCGATTAAGTAAAACGAGAAAAGCGTAATACAAATGTTGCCATACAAAGCCGAAAGAAACATTTTTTTTGAAGCGCAACCAACTTCAAACCTAATTAGAACTGTCAGAAATGTGTCAGTTTTTTTTCTAGTGTCATTGGAATTCATCTTGTTTGCACACATTTTGCGCTATAAATTAAATGTATAATCTTCAAGCTTATCAAAAACTTAATAAATTAATATATTGTAACGTTTGGGCCTGGGGTTCAACAAATAAAACTCAATAAAAATTCCAAAATAATACAACAAATATAGGGATTCATTTTTTAGCCGAACAACATGAATTTGGAATAGTCTACGCGGCGAGATTTTCCTTTGCCATTTTGATCTGCAAGCATTCAAAACCAATGTTAATCGACACCTCCTATCTTTCCCCTCCCTATTTTCCTAATGCCCGCGCAGTGTGTTCTTCATTAAAAGGGAAAGAAATAGTGTGTTGTGCGCGCGTTAATTATAAAAAAAAAAATCAAAATATTGACTTTTCAAAAAAAAAATAAAAAATACAAAAATAAAGTTTTCGAAAATATATATTATTAAATGAAATTACTTAAGATAACCAGTTTTCGAAAAAGTCGAAGAATTTTTATTCTTCTTCCGATCCTGTGGGCGGTACCGTTTTGAGCCCACCTACTTACATTTTTGTTTCACCAAAACATAACATTTACCCTTATTAATAGTTCGCTGATTTTTGTTCACAAAAATTCTTGTAGCCGTTTCTGGAAGCTTTAAATTTTAAGCTAAAAAAAATAAAAAAATATGTCCTCTGTATAATGTCAAAATAACAGTGTTTCAAATTTGAAGACAATGTGTGTCCAACCGTTCAGGCTGTATTTAAATAAACATCATTATTTTATATACCAAAATTCAAACACTTATGGATTTTCCTAGAATCTTTCTGATTCTCATCATTCAGTATGCAAATATTTGAACACTACTCAAGCCTGTCTCAGCGCTGTCTTCAAAAACTGAAAACAGTGTGAATTTTTGTCCTCTTTAACTTTCATTAATTACTGTATGTAAGTTTATATAAATAGAAAATTATGCACCGCTGCCGCACTATTATGAAAAACTAAGAAATTTGCGGAATGTCGTTACGCGGGATTTTTTTAATCGTGATTCTCTGTTTCAGGATTATGTAAAACGGGAATTGATTAAACCGGATATTGTAAGACTGGCAAACATAGCCAACCCATTCGCCGGGCTGACAACAGAAAACTTCGGCATGTTTTCGGGTCCAGGCATTGGATTGTGCCATGTTTGAGGCTAATAAATGCAGATGTAGTTGCATTTGTTATGTCCAGGAGTGCTTAAGCATACCTTTCATCCGCAATAGTATTGAAACTAGTCATGGTTTTGATCTGGTTAAAGTTGGTTATGCTATTTATGTGAGTTTTCCTTGTTTTTTTTTTGTCTTTTTTATTGGATCACGCTTTGTCAACCCTGTCATGCGCTACACGGAAAATTGCGTCCAAGCCTTCCTTTCAATCACAGAAGATGGAAGTTTTTAGTAAGTTAATACTTTCGAAGCATGCATTGTATACTCCATCTTTCTTTAACGACACAGGTGATCTTAAGTCGTGCCAACACAGTATTTGGTGCACAGTTTTAAGGCTTACATACACCGCTGTATCTATAAAAAAAAAAATTATAGAAAACTAAGTAATAGTTTAATTAATCGCGTCGCCCCCTTTAAATGAAAAGGTACATATGGTACAGGGAAAAAAACACGGGCAAACGAGTTGCAGCATATTTTTACTAAGAGAAAAACAATATTAAGAAAAACGATTAACGGAAACCGTTCGCAACTATGTGCGTTAGAAGACAAGTGTCCTGGACCATTTTTACTTTAAAAATGTAAGTAAGAACAGTTTCAAACCCAAAACACGTAACGGTCTCTATTAAATATATAGAGTTCGCCTTGTTTGCGCATTGTTGTCGCGAGTGTTAAAAAAAAGAATACACACTCGTTTGAGAAAATAATAAATACCCCTCGCGTGTGTTTTAAAGAATAAAATAATACCCACTCGCATCTCTGGAAGCAAGAAAAAATACCCACTATCGCTGTGGAAGAAAATAATACACACTCGCGTCGCAAGTACATACTCTTATCTTTCCTACGACATTTGTGCTTAACTACCTCTTTCTTATCTACTGTAGGCATTGTATGACCATCCAATGCTTGCGGCAAATAGATAAAGGCATCTGAATTTGTCCTATCGTGCTGAATGTTTAAATTGATTTTTTGTATGCAAGCTGTCTTACGGTCATAACACCTAAGACAGTTTGATTATTGCAGAAATTAATTTGGACCATCACTGCACAGTTCGACATTGTCAGAGTTGTTTTTTGAATGTAAGTATTTTTAAATGGTAAGTGATTCTTGTGTCGTGTATTCTTAATGTTCGTGGTTTAAGAAAGAATTTCTTTCACGTGTACGTCTACACTGTTCACTACAGGCCAGCTGTTTTGGCATAAAGTGAAACTCAGATTGGAGTAAATACTGATTTATCAGAATTTTTTTATTTGAAAAATCAATATTTTGAAAACTAATCGAAAAAAATCATTTTAAATTTTATAATCCAATATATTTTAATAAATTCTAAAAAACTGCCTACCAAAATAAAAAAAAAATTTTTTTTTATCAAAACCGGTCCTACAATTTTCGAAATACATTTTTCATAAATTCTTTGTTATTTAAGACGTGTGATGGCATACTTCATTTTTACTAAAAAGCGTTAAGTATTGTGAATTTTAATACTTTTTATAAGTTCAAACTGTTTTATTTTCAACGCAAATGTTACTTGTTTCTGCAAAAGATCTTGCTTTTCAATGTAATTAGGTACATACATAAGAGCAAGTACGCGCGAGCCAGTCGTGCCCATTTTTATAAATGATCTTCTGTCTGTTACTCCTAATCCACTTAACTGTTTTGCTGACGAGTCTACCCTCAGATTTTCGATAATTCTCGTCTTTCGCCTTGGAATGTAGAATTGCAACGGTACCGCATGTCAAGCTCATTAAAGTCCGATTTCTACAGCATTGTCAAATGGGGTAATAGGAATCGTGTGGAGTTTAATGCTTCGAAAACTGTCTTCGGTCGTTAAAGCTAAACATACCCCCAATGCCAATGTCCATTAATAGCACTTATATCGAAGAAACCGAAAAGCTCTCAGTACTCGGTATGTGTGTCAACGACGACCTCCGTTGGCTTGGAATGACCATATATAATTTGCGATTGCTAAAAACGGTGCTAAGTGCTAAGGTTTTCTGTATCGGCGTAAGATATATTTTTTCCGTTCTTATCAGGCTACAATTTATATAGCGTTTGTACGCCCTATAATCGTGTATAATTTAGGATAATTTGGGCAGGTGCTTCACAAACATCGCTTCACCTGCTTGATAGAATACAAAATCGAGCTTTAAGATTGATAGGAAATAGAACTGCCGCTGAAACAATTGCCTCTTTTGAACGCAATGTTTCATGTCTTTCCTTATTTTATCGATTCTTCTATAAAAAATGTTCACTCGAAGTAGCCAGTTGCATTCCTCCCCTTAAAAGTTTCTCCCGTAATACTCGTGTTTCTAGGAATGCCCACCAGTTCACCCTTAAGCCCAATTTCGTACGTACCGTGAAATATAGAGATTCTTTTTTTAGCCAAACAACACGAATTTGGAATAGTTTCCCCGGCGAGATTTTCCAATGCCATTTTGATCTGCAAGCATTCAAAACGAATGTTAATCGACATCTTCTATCTTACCCCTCAATATCTTCTTAATGCCCGCGCAGTATGCTCTACATTAAAAGCGAAACAAATAGTCCTTGTGCGCGCGTTAATTATATGAAAAAAGAAAAAAATATACATAAAATCTTGATTTAACTTTAATGCTTTCGACCTTTGTGTCTATAAACAAATTGAATTTAAAAAAAATAATAACACATTAAATAAATTTTGTTTAAGTTTTTTTTTTATTTTTTTCATTTTATTTTATTTCAATTTTTTGTATTGTATTTACAAACAATGGGAGAGTATTTGTGTGCTTGCATAGATAAAACACCTCATTTATGACAATATCTTTTGATAGCAAATTACAATGAATTTCTTTTTAGTCTAATTTTCATGTTATAAACAGTTTTCTTATACGAAAATTCTTATTTATTTTAAATTTACTATTTTTTTTGATTCTGATTTCCAAGAAAGATTTGGTGGTTTTTTTTAAAAATAAAAAAATATCTTTCCTTTGTATATTTTTTGTTTTCTAAATGAGATTTTTTTATTTTTCTGTTATTTTTATTTTGCCATTAAGTGTTTTAAAGCATAAAACTTTTGCATTAAGCAATGTGTAAACATATTTATATTTGATTGAATTTTAACCAAGAAAATAATTGATATTTCAGTATTTTTTTTACTTTGGCAGTCGATATGTATTTAGTTGCATTTATTGCTTAAATTTATTTTTTTAATTAACTAATTTTTAGTTAAATGTGTGAGTGGGGATTGAGGTGGTGACAAATTCATCAATGTGTGCAATATCGAATAAAAATTAAAATAACAGATTGGAATCCAAGCCAAAGTAAGCTTTTCTAAATATACACATATTCGGACTTCACATAACATTCAAATATCAGATTCCTACTGACCGTGAAAAAACTTCAACCTCAATGCCATTCCTTCAATGCACCAGTGGTCTGCAAAAGGAAATAAGCACATCACAGGACAACTACCCAACATAGGGGAGACTGGTGGTAAAAAAAATAATACAAAAACGTCGATAAAGCTTACAAATGTTTACCTTTTCTCAACATAAAATTTGTTTGCTAATGACGGTAAGCAGTTTGTCATGTAATTGAAAGCGATTATTTGGAGAAACATGGTTTGATACAAAACCTAGATACAGAGCACAACCTGGTTCCTTATAAACAACTTTCATTGTGCTTCTATGCCTTCCTCCTTCGCGTAGGGTTTCAGTAAATCTTCATACACATGTCGGCATGAGCATTTTCTAAGTTAGTAAAGGTAGACTTGTGTGAAATAAGCTACTCAACATAGTCCGGCAAAAAAAGCTCAAGGAGATGTTAGTTTATTGTACTATGAATACAAAGAGTTAAGAGAAATCAACTAAAAAGGCATTGCTAATTGGGCTGGTAGATGTTTGTGTTTTATAGAAGGTTTGCTTAAGGTATTAGGGGGAAATAACTCTTTGAACGTCTGCACCTTTGAGATAGTTTCTGCTAAGGCGATTGGATAAGTTAAGTTCATCAAATCTACAAATATTTCTCTTTTGGAATATGAGGCAATATCGATGATAATAAATAGAGAGGTTCTTCGGTATTCATAGTCTGTTCCCCCAATAGATTATACCCTATAAGTTATCACGTTCAATTACAACTGTTGTGTCCTGTTCTCAACTAGTTCACAACCCTCGAATATGACGAAAACATCAAATCTATCCGCATTAAATCTTTGGCTTCGTTCTGCCTGGTTATAGAGAAGGTGAAAAGGAAAACTCTGCTTACTTCAGTGATCGAAAAATGCCCTTTAAACTGAAAGGCGGGCTCTAGACGGCAGTTCCAGCTCTTTTTAAAAGTTTCCAATGCTATATTATATTCAAGATTTATGAGAGTAAATTGAAGGCAGCTGAAATTAAGATGCTTTGGATCATAGGAGGAATGATGAAGAGTGATCGAATAAGGAGGAAACGAATCAGAGGAAACCTCTACATAAAGAATACTATCTTGGACAAAATACAGCATGATGAGCTTAGCTGATACTGTCATGAAAAAAGAAGAACCCAGTTTAAAAAAACTAAACAAGAACTCCTGAATCAAAACAAATGCAACGACACCTACAATAAGTTGGCCTGCCGGAGAACCCCAAAAGTAGAACAATGTGGCGAAGTAGAAGCGTTGTCCATGCAGTAATTATGGCTTAAACAACTCTTTGCAAACTATTCTATTAAGAAAATGGTTACTTTAGCGGTGCCGTTTAATAAGGTAGACGGTAATAAGGTCGATTCAGACTCAATCGACTTTATTTACATCGCAGTGGAAATAATACTGATTTAACGTTTTCTAGATTATTTCCTTAATTGAAGGAAATTTAAATCTCTATACCTGCCACTTACTGATTGAAAGATAAAATATCAAGAAATCTTGTGACATTAATAAACAAATAAGCTTCTCTTCTTGTAATTGTATCAACAGCAGAGCATTCGTTACCCACATACATTCAGGTAACTTAAAACTTGGTTTCCTGGTTGGTTCGTTGGTTTAATGTGTATGTACCAATAAACTATAAAAATATATTTCTTTAATAACTTCCATTTACATACAGTCTATATCCTTTTGTTGGACTGAAGCTTTGCATAGTTATAAACTACATTTCACAATGAATTCCTGGTTCCGCCAATGCTTCTTATATATCTCTCAAAACTCAATTACAAAAGACAGATCCCAACCTTCGTTTTGTCGCCTAAAGTAATTTTATTTTTTTTACTATTCATTTTGCCTAGGATTCATGATGAGAGGAAACTGCCTTTTTAAAGGGGCAACTAACAGAAAAAAACAGGAATAGGAAAACAGAAGCTACATGCGTTGTCATGTGGAACCATAAAATGTTCTATTCCACCCAGTAAAATTAATCGTCCTACTGCGCGCTTCTGTGACATCCTTAACAAGAAGTCCTTGATGAATTTCTCACCATCCCAGTTACATAGCTACAGTTTGACAAATGACTTTTTTTTTACATCATACATCTTTCCTCGGTTTCCTTATTTAACAAAAAAAAATCATTTCCTATCCACCTCCAGAATCCTGGACTAGATGTTGTTTGTTCGCTTTGTTTGAAGGAAGGGGATAATGGCAATCTCTAGAAATCTCTCCAACAGGTAAATGGCATTCGTTCCAACAAGACCCTTCATTGAGGTGAGAACTGCTTTTCGTTTAAAAGCAAAATGGCAACTGAATTGTATTATGATTATAAATGAAAATGATAATAGTAATGTTGCAATAATAATAGTAGCATTTTTGATTGTGAAAGATTTTGCAAACACATACATTGTTTTTCGTATTTACACATAATATTTCAATATATACTATATATATAAATTAAAAATTTATTCATCCTAACTGAAATCAAATATAATAATATTTATATAACAATGTTTCCTATAAGAGTTCCTATAATTATATCAACTTTTTTCTTTTATAATTATGATTATTTTTTACAGTCAATTTTGCAGCTTGGAATAACGTGTATTTAAAGCTGCTCGTTATTTTGATTAGATTTTTTATGTTTTCATTAACTAAGCATAAAATTTACAAAAATTGTGTATAAAATATTCTTTTTACATAATTGTTTTTTAATCAATTTTCTGTTTTGTTTTTTTTTTTAAATATATATATTTATGTATATATGTTTTAAATATATATATATTATAATCTTTTTTTATATCTTAGTATTTTAATAAAAAATATATAAATTATTGTGTGTGTATGCTTAGTGACTTAAAATTAAAAAAAAAATTAAAACTAATAAAAAAATGTTAAACAAAAAATTTACATATATAAAATAAAATTGTAAAAGTAACTAGGAATTTGTTTTTGTTGTTGTTAATGTCATAGAAATAAATTTGTTTTTAAACTAAATTTTAACTTATCTGTAGGTTGTGTAAATGAATCGCTAGCTACCCACAAGTTCGATTTGGCGATACTTTTTTCTTAGGTTGGACACCGGATCCCGATAGAGTACTGGATCCAGACGAAGATTGGAGCGTACAAGGGGCATGTAACTGAAAATAGAAAACAATATTTATACCTATTTTGACTCTATATGTATATAATTTAATGATAAAAGCGTATAGGATAAGAAAAACAATTTTATTATTTTTATTTACAGTTTGCGCTTATTTTTTTATAATTAGAAAGCGCTAAAGGGGTTTCGGCTACCCCATAATGGTGATTAAGCACAAAAAAAGGTTTTAGGACAATAATGAAGGATGGACCGATGCACATTTGTTTAAAGTTCTGCATTGCAAGATCGGAGAGAAAATATATGTATATAATATGCATTCGCGTTGTACGGCTAAAGAAGGATTCCCAGTATTTGACTGAACGCGAAGTCAGTAGAACGGTTTAATTGTTTTAAGCGAAGAATGCAGCTAGCTTTTTCGCTGGAGCATTTTTATAGAAATAGCGATAAAATAATGAAAGGCAAGTAACATTACGACGCCCTCAAAAATGAAGTTGTTTCTGTTATTGAACCATTCTTTTATGAATTCTATATATGGGAACACCTGCCCAAATATCAAAATAATTAACTGGCACGATTTCTTATTCCCCAATAGTGACCAGTTTAAGGTCCTGAAGAAAATATCGACACCGAGATAGTTTGCTTTCCCATATTGACAAACGGTTTCCTAGGGGATTTTTTATTTAACTGGGGTTTGTTGACACGAGTAATTTGTGGATATGACACAATGGTCACAACTGTCTACAGGTAATAAGACATGAAGAGTGTATTTATCAGGATCGGAGTTAAGAAAAAAGTCTAGTGTTGGCGGTTTTACCTGCAATGTCAGGAACTCGTGTTAGTTCATTAACGAGCTGAGCTAGTTATTTTAAGTCAACAAAAACCTAAGTCTTTAACTTGAGCTTTTCAGTACAATTTATTATTAGTGTTATGTTAATTGAATTGATCCTCCCCCTGTTTCTTAGTGAGCATTAATCAATCTATCCGATAACGATATAGTTTAGCCATAGATAACTGAATATTTTCTTGATAGATTTTAATCGTATGTTTGTCTAAGATTCATATAAATTACTCAAAAACAATTTTAGTTTCTAAGGTACTATTTAAAAAAAGTTGAAAGAAAAACGGAAAAATCGTGAACACCGCCACAAAGTAATGTTTCCTGTCATCCCTCATTCCATATTTATATTTGAGCCCAAACTCAAACGTATTGTTAAGTTCAAAGTATTTCCTTTTAGCCGCACCACACGAATGTAGATTTTTTTTATCTTGCTTATTAGTAGATGACTCCAAAATCAATTGTAGCAATATTTTTTTGTTTACTTTAAACTACAAACAAATGAATTTGTAAGTTTCACTAGGAAGCCTTATATTCTTTAATGTTATATGCTTTCTTATTTTTTCAATCAATACTATCAGGGTTGCTTAAGCCCCTTTTAAGAATAAAAAGCTTCAGAAAAACTTTTTGAATTCTTCACATTTTCGACATAAGAAAGTTCTTTAGTATCTCAAAACTTACCCAAAAACAGCGACAAATGTGTTCAAACAGCTTTGTCGCTGAATAAAATGATCAGGATCATTCCAAGGTGATCGGCCGCCTTCACGATCTTTATAGCCCTTACGTTGTGTTACTTTAATCGGCGGTTTTCTGGTTACATGTGATACCAGAAGATTCATTAGGATATCTTCGCAATTAGAAGATTGCTGTACAGTCTTTAAAAGAAGCAGCGACAACCAATTCGTGTATAAATAGTTGTAGTAGCGATGGTAGAAAGCTGCACCAGTCAATACTATTGAATAGTAGTTTGTCCATTTGGACGTATAACCCCAGACGTTCTATTTTATTTGAGATGAAAATAAAAAATCGAAATCATTTGAGCCTTAATTTATAAGAAACTCACCTTCGTATCATCCCAGAAATGAGCTCGAGCTGGATAGCCCACTATCCGGTCGGGGAAGTTTCTCCACACTGTATAAGCAAAGTCCAACTCATCTGTGTTCAATATGGCATCTTCATCCAGAGACAGAACTGCGTCTGTCTCCACTTCTGGAAATGGATAAAATCTTTGGGATATGTTTGGGCGTTCATCCGTCGTTGGCATAGCTGACCCAGATGCTAAGGCTGCTGCTGCCGCCGCAGTACTAGTGCTCAATGGTATCACATGGAACGATATATGATTTAAGCTAGGCCAGCGCTTTTTCGATGGGATAGGTCGATCAGCCGCCCATAATACAATTATCTAGCAGGAAAAAGACAATGCATAACTAAGCACCATTCATTTTGTTTTAATCTGCCTGTACTTACCCTATCTACGAATTGACTTTTAGTGATGCTCTTGACTAGTTTATAGAGGGCTGTGTTCGGAGTCAACATTATCCCTATTTGCACATAAATCACCGCTGTGTAATTGTGTCGAGGCTCACTGCCAGCCGAGTCCAGTAAAAATGGCATAAACCTGAAACAAAATTTCATTAACATATTAAAGTTATTTGAAGACAAAAAAAAAAAAACACTTACCTAGAGGAATCTGTAAATGTAGGAAGCGTTAAAAGAGCACCAGGTGATGTATTCCAAATGAGACTATTACGCACTGGATAGTCAGGAAGTCGTTCACGAATAATCTGGATAAGGAAAAGTTCATTTCGTTATTTTAATGGAATCAATAACTTGCTTCGGAAAATACTTTTATGTTGCACTTTCATGAAAGGAGGAATCACAGGATCCTTGGAATAAAGTTTAAGAAAAAATCAAAATTCAAAGAACTTCTTTTGTTGTAGATTGCACTCTCCCGTCTACCCCATCTACCTCTTCAAACAAAGAACCAAGGACATTTGTCGATTTGCCACAGCGCAACAATTCGACGCGACGCTCTTTGATTTTAAGAGCAGACCAATAAAAATTAAATGAAAATCCAAGATTAAAGAAAACGAAAAGCAAGAAACCAAATTTCAAAATCGGGAATCGATGAAAGTTTTAATGTCCACCTCCAGTCATGTGGAATTTTCAATAAAATTCATGCCAAAATGACGACGCAAGGGATGAATTCCGTTGCGAGATATAAAACACCCATTCCATCGATTCGTTCGTTAAAGTATCGTTTTGAAAGTACTGGATGAAGAGGTGGTTGGGTGCTGCGGATTCTATTGGATTTTTTTCTGTTGCGTTGGCTTAGGATGCTTTTGCAGAGGTCATTGCAGTGAGTGGTTTTCTTTGGGATAAAACGGAGATTTTCTGGCTGATGTGGGAATAAATCTAAGCGGGCACGTGGGTTTAATGATCGTGTGGCACCCAACAGCCATGACTTAGTATACTTGTTTCTTTTGCCAAATTGTATTTTTCACTGTTATAATGGCTGGAGAGATTGATTACTTGAATGTCAAGGAATTCGAAGTTGAAGAGGGTCTTCAATGTCAAGTGAGGTTCAGGGAATTTGTAAGCAATTTAGAAACAAAGAAGTAGGTGCTGAATGACGTTCTGTTTTTCAAAAAAAAAATTATTTCAATTTATTTCCAAAGGCGAAGAAAATAAATATCTATTTTTTAAAGATAGAAATATATTAAACAAGATAAATTGAATGAATAAAATTAATAATTTTTTTTTGTTTTTGTCGAACTAGAACTCAAATAAACTAGGAATATAAATGTTAGAGCATTACATTTTTTTTCTTTTTAAACCTCAATTTGTTCCACATACGCCACAGTAGAATATATAGTAAGTACACGAGAATATTTTTGGGGATTAAAATGACAAAACAATTTTAAATTTCAGAAAGTTAGGGATAGCTGTTTAGTCTGTAGGTGTTTTTGTAAAAAAAATCTCGGTTATTCGTTTCGTTTTATAGAGCAAGCAATTGTGCATACACTGCCTATAGGACTTTCTTGTAGCATCATTTTTTTATTGCTGCACGGGCCGCAAGAATGGCGCTGAAATCATCAATTGGTGTGAATATAGAATAAGAACATAGCAAAAAAATTGCATTAAATGTCGGTATATGTTCTCGTCTCCACTTTTAAGAGTTAGTTAATGCACGGCCCTGAAGATGGCCACAAGCCAAATGACATCAATGAAAGTACTATAGAGAATGTATATACAATGGAGCAAGTGAAAAATATCATTTTGATCCACATGTGCCACAGTGTTCTTTCAATGCAGTTTTTGCATTGCATTTCTTCACAAACGCATTTTTTCATATAAATGAAGTCTAAATGCTTCTTTGCACTTATTTTGCTCAAGAAAAATATATCTCTAGTATTTATTGTAATGTTGTTGTCATAGCTTGTAAAGGAATAATTTGGAAAAGGTCACAACTCTAGGATGTATGCCACTTTCGAATTAACCACCAAAATATTTCTCTATCTATTGTTTACGTTATTTAATGCAAACAAATATTGCATTAATCCGTCCCAGAATAAGAACAAATAAGATTTTTGATGGCAATGTCCTTACAAAGAAATATGATGATCCATATATATATTCCAGTACGAGACCATTCTTTTGATGATTGTAACAAACATTTTTCAGTCGCAAAAGTATAATTATTCATGTCTAATTTTACTCGTGATCGTGTGTTTAGCCATCAGAAGTACATTCTTCTAATAGTACAGTCTAGTGACACCAAGAAATTCAACGTTGAACAAGAAATTGCAGCGACTATATTTAAAATAAAACCTTTATAAGTAAGAAGTTATGGAAAAGATATCCCTAAATATAAAAAAGTTACAATTTTTGCATAGTGTTATCATAATTTTTTACAAAAATTGTACTGCGAGTAAGAAACTGTGTTTCATTTCTGAGAAAATTTACCATAGTATTGTATATTTTTTTGTACACCATCTGAAAGTAGAGAATTTAAAGAACAAAAAGCAGATATTTTGAAGTGAGAATTTTCGATTCAAAATTAAGGTGATTTTTCGATACTTAGTCAAAATAAGGTGAAAAATATCGGGGTTTTCAATACGAACTTGAAAACTTTGAATTTAATTTGTGAACGCACATTTTCACTAATCATCGAACTGTCATTGTCAATTTATTCAGTAAGCTCAACTTCTCATCATGTTAAAGTACACGAGCGAGAAACTTCTGCAAATTTTAAAAATGTTCTACCGAAATTCGGAGTCGGTGCACGCAACTTTAAGAGCGTTGATTTTTTGAATTTCATCGCAAAATCATCTTCATTGACAAAGCTCATTTTTGGCTCAATGGGTTCGTCAATAAGCAAAATATATGTTATTGGTCGGTTTGGTGCGATTTGCATGCCGGCGGCGTTATTTGGCCATATTTTTTCGTCGACGGTAACGATCGTCAAGTTACTGTGAATGGCCAGCGTTATCGCGCCATGATGACCGATTATTTTTGGCCCGAATTGGAAGATATGGACTTGGGCGACATTTGGTTTCAACAGGGTGGTGCCACAAGCTACACAGCACATTTTACAATCGATTTTTTGAAGAGTATGTTTGATGAGCGTGTTATCTCAAGAAATGGGCCAGTGCGATTTAACGCGTCTAGACTATTTTCTTTGGGGCTACGTTAAGTCATTGGAAAAACGTTGAAAGAGCTCAGAGCCAAAATTGAACGCGAAATAGCGGCCGTTTCGGCCGAGTCATTAAAAATGAGGTCCAACGAATCGACCGCTGCAAACATGGCCGGGGTGGTCATATGAACGAAGTCAGGTTCCATTCATAAATGTTTTGATTGTACTTCAAGCCGATAATAAAGTTTTTGAAATATCTCAAATGGTTTGCGTTTTATTTAAAAAAAAAGTTATCAAGTCCTTATTCAAAAACCCTTTATTTTAGTCAAAAAAATTATAGTATGTTTGATATATAAAGAAGGAAAGTTTTCACCAAATTCCGTTAAAAAAAATTGTAAAAGATAAAAATATAAAACCAAAAACGTTGTAGATTTTTTTTTTTTTTTATAATTTACACGCGCGAAAGGGGTTTGTGTGTACCCTTAAAATGTTTAAACACCGCACGAGCATTAGGGGAATGAGGAGGGATAAAAAGGAGATACCGATGCACATTAGTTTTAAAGTTCTGCATATCAAAATGGGAGGGAAAAACAGAGCCTGGCAAAGCATTCCACATTCATGTGGTACGACTAAAGAAAGAATCTCTATACTTAACAGTACGTCCGAAGTTAGGCTCAAGGGTAAACTGATGGGCATTCCTAGCAGTTCGAGTATTACGGTTGAATCGTTTCAGGGGAGGAATGCAGCTGGCTATTTCGCTAGAGCATTGTTTGTAAAAATAACGATAAAATAACGAAAGGCACGAAACATTTCGGCGGTGCTCAAGAGATGTAAACGTTTCTGTTATTGTTCGGTCGCCTATCATTTTCAAAGCTCTTTTTTGAATTCTATTTAGAAAACTCAAGTGGGTTATAGGAGCACCTGCCCAAATATGGGAATTATACTCGAGTTTCGGTCGAATATATGCTTTATATACTGTAGCCAGATCAGACGGGGTGAAGAACTTCTTGCATCTTCGAAGGAAACCTAAACACCTCGCAGCATTCTTTGCGATGTCAAATATGTGGTCATTCCACAGAAGGTGGTCTGTAATGCACATACCGAGAACTGAGAGGTTTTCTGTTTCTTCAATGCAAGTGCCGCTCATAGATAGTGGCATTGGAGGTATGTTTTGCTTTAACGACAAAAGACAACATTGAGTTTTAGAAGCATTAAATTCTACGCGATTTCTTATTCTCCATTGTACAATGCTGTCAGGATCAAAATTTAATGAACTTATCATACGCTGCCGTTGCATTTCAACATCCGAAGAACATGGATGTGAATCTGGAAACGAATATGAAAAGCTGAGAGTACTGTCGTCAGCAAAACAATTGATTGGATTAGTTGTTTCAGATAATAAGTCATTGATAAATATAAAGAAAAGAGTCGGAGACAAAACAGAGCCCTGGGGCACACCAGCATTTATTTTGTGAATATCAGATTTGAAACCGTCCAATACAACTTGAATTGAGCGGTTCGAAAGGTAGTTGATTAGTAACTAGAAGAACGAAGAAGAGATTCATCAAGTCCAAATGCACGCATTTTCAATAAAAGGGCTTGATGCCAAACTCTATCAAATGCCTTAGAAATATGAAGTGCAATAATTTTGCTTTCCCCAAAACGATGGAGAGATTGGTTCCACTTTTCGGTGAGATATACCATCAAATCACCAGTGGACCTGTTGCTACGAAAGCCGTACTGCCAGTCATTAAGAAGCTTTCGTTCTTCGAGATATTTCTTAAGCTGAAAATTAATCAGCGTTTCCATGACCTTAGAAAGAAGGGACGTTAGTGCAATTGGTCGGTAGTTTGAGGGTGCAGAAGATTCGCCTTTTTTGGGAATAGGCTGGACAAATGCTGTTTTCCATGCACTCGGAAATAGTCCAGAGGAAAAGGACCGATGGAAAAGCTTACGCAAAGGTTTTGCCAGCGTTGAAGAACACCTCTTCATAACAATAGCGGGGATACAATCCGGGCCAGCGGATTTATTTATGTTGAGATCTTTCAATACTCTTGCGACTGATCGAGTGCGAAAGAAGATTGGTCCCATAAAATCATTTACGCTCTCGAGTACAGGAGGAGTTCTGACACCTGCGGCCAGTGTTGAGTTTGACGCGAATTGGGCAGCAAGCAGATCTGCTTTTTCTTGAGAACTGACAGCAGGAGTATCGTTGAAGACGAGCGTAGGAGCTGACGATGACGAAGAAATCTTTACTTTTTTTTACAAATGACCAACAATTTTTACTGCCTTTGGGACATTGCAGTATTTTTTGCCGAATTTTTTGCTCATGTAAAAATATGGTTTTTCGAATATGAACATTGCAAGCCTTTCTAGCTTGCTGAAACTTTTTCCGGTTTTCCTCAGTGATGTTGGCTTTGTAACAACGGAAACTTACATTTCTTAACCTGAAAGCCTCTCTACAGCTCGAATCAAACCATGAGTTTTCCTTTGGTTTGATACTCTTCGACCTGTTTGGGATAAAATTTCTCATTCCTAAAAGAATTAAATTTGTAACCATGTCTGCGCTGGAATCAATGTCACTATCGAGGAAGCATAGTGACCAGTTAAATGTCCTGAAATAGTTATTGAGGCCGTCCCAGTTGGCTTTCTCGTATTGCCAAACGGTTCTCCTTGGGTTTTTTTCTTTAACTGAACTGAATTTGCAGAGATGACACAATGGTCAGATGTGCCTAGAGCCGATAATACACGAATTGTGCATGTATCAGGATCGGAGGTAAGAAACAAGTCTAGACTGTTGGGGGTTTGACCTGCAATGTCAGGAATTCGGGTTGGCTCATTAACGAGCTGAGTAAGATGGTTTAACTCAGCGAAAATCTCAACATACCTTCCTTCGGGTGTTGTCTGGCCAGAAAAGCGAAGCCAACTGGAATTGTGTACATTGAAATCGCCCGTAATAACGATTTCAGTGTGAGGGTAACGGGAAAAAATTCCTTGAATGGAGTCAGACAAAGCATCAAATTCGTTAGAAGTTGAAACTCTGTCTAAATTTGGGCTTCTATAAAGGAAACATATATGAATGATGCGCTTATTAGTTACAACTTTGCTATATAACTTTTTTCGATAAGACCTGTAGTTTTGCCGCAAATAGAGATAAACCGTGTGACACTTAGGAAATAGTCATAAGATCCATGGACATTATGCCTTTTTAAAAGTGGACATAATGTCTGAATTGAAATTTTGGACTTCAAGTCTAATTTTATTTATGGACATTATGTCCATATTGAGCTTTGCTGACAAATTAAAAGAAATCATAGTGTATATGTTGGATTGGTAATAATCTGGATCAGAATTTCGGCGTTATTACCGACATAGGTATGGGGGGGGGGCATGCTGCCCCATGCAAGCCCCCTGCTTGGGCTCACTATAGGATTTGGAGTAGTTGCGAGATTGGGTTTATGCCCAACCTTGCACTTTTTCCAAATCCTATAGTGAGCCCAAGCAGGGGGTTTGCATGGGGCAGTATGCCCCTCCATACCTTCTTCATACTAACATTAACAAGGTGGGATATAAGTCCCAAATCGTAAGACTGGGACTTATATCGCGGGGACTTAGGTCCCTGCGCCCATTGTGGTTCTATATTAACTTAAAAACAAATTACTTACGCCTGATTTTTTTAAACTTATTCAAAAATACGATATAATTATTTTATTAGAAACTTTTTTAGAAGAAGAAAAAGAATTGCAATATTATAAATATTTTGAAAATTTTAACATTAAATGTATTCCGGCTATTCGAAATAACAGACTCGGGAGAGCTAGTGGTGGAATATTATGTGGCTACAAAAATAAACGCTCAGCAAATAGTATTAATAATGTAACTTTAAGGAACTATAGTAACACAATTTTAATCGATGTAGATGTGATTCAAAACATTTTCATATTATTCCTGTACGAAGAATTGCAGAGTATATTATTAAATTACAAGTACGAGAACCTTATGATCATTGGTGACTTTAACGGTCGTATAGGTAATTTCCAAAACTCTCCTGTTCTAAATAATGGTCAGTTTACTGATATAAGAAACTCACTGGATAATTGCTTGAACACAAACGGCAAATTACTGATAGATTTGTTCGAAGACTGTTTTTTTTATCTTAAATGGAGTATCAACTGGTGATTCCAGGGGCGATTATACTTTTATATCTTCCCAAGGCTATTCTGTAATTGATTTTTGTATTGTAAAGGGCGATTGGATTGATATGATTAAAAAATTTGAGGTATATCCGGCAAACTATTCAACCCATCTGCCTATTGTAGTGTCGTGCGAATGTACGCTTCAAGATATCCACAACAGAGCTGAAGTATCTAATGCTGTTAAGAAACTAAAATGGGTCGAAAGTAAGGCTAGTTTGTATAGGCGAAACTTAAATCAACAAATGGGTTCTTTTAATGAGCAGTTTGAACTTTGCATAGAATCTTCAACACAATCTGTTTTTGAATTAGTTAAGCATTCAGCAGTTGTTAGTTCTTGTCCGAATAAATCATCTTTTTTTTCAAATTGGTATGACGAAGATTGTAAAAAAAGTAGGAAAAAATCCTTCGCTTACTTAAAGCTTTTCAGGCAGTCTTCAAATGAAGCTTTCAAAAGACTCTACTTGCAACAAAATAAAATATATAAGGATTTATGCAGTTTCAAAAAGCAATTGTACCTAAAAAAAGCTGCTAGGAATCTTTTAAACTGTAGGGATTCCAAGTCTTTTTGGCGCAAAGTGTGGATCTTAGGTGGAAGGAGCAAGTCATCGTCTTTGAGCGTAAGTGTAGATCAACTAGCAAACTATTTTGAAAACCTCTTGCTCTCAGACTCAAACCAAAACTCTTTAAGCTACGCCCTTCAATACATTTCGATACCTGAGCTAGACTCGCCCTTTACAATGCTTGAATTATTATCATCACTTAATAAAATGAAAAATAATAAGGCTGCGGGATTAGATGGAATCCCGATCGAGTTCTACAAGTTTTCGACCCCTGAGTTTCTGGAACGTATTTTAGCATTGCTAAATCAAATGTTCATTGACGAGATGTTTCCAAGTAGCTTTCGCTTGGCGAAAATATGTGCTATATTTAAAAAAGGTAATCCAAATCTTCCTGAGAATTACAGAGGTATATCCGTTTTGTGTTCATTAAGAAAACTTTTTGCTCAGATCTTATACTGTAGACTTATAAGATGGGTTGACAGCAATAATATTATAAGCTGTTTCCAAGCTGGTTTTCGGGCTAATCTCTCAACAATGGATCAAATATTTGCTCTTACAAGCATCGCAAGACGTTTTATCGATAAAAAGAAACTATTGTACACTTTTTTTGTAGATTTCAAAGCTGCTTTTGATACTATCAATAGGCATTCACTATTATATAAGCTTTCAACTATTGGTGTATCAACAAAGTTCATTAAAGTCTATGAACAGCTTCTTTTGAACACGTCTGCGACTGTATGCAATGGTGAACACCAGTCTAAAGCTTTCCGATCAGAAACAGGTGTCCCACAGGGTTGCGTTTTGAGTCCGTTGATGTTCGCCTTATATATAAATGATATTGAAAATTACTTACCAGGAGGTGTAACCTTTGGCGATTTGTCAATAAAGCTCCTGCTCTACGCGGATGACCTGGTGATCTTTTCAGACAATCCTATGACGCTTCAACTCCAAATTAATAAGCTGAAACTATTTTGTGATACATGGGATCTTAAAATTAATATTAATAAATCTAAAATAATGATCTTCAAAACTCAAAATCGATCGGATAACCTTACAAGGAACTGGAATTTAGATGGTCAAAATATTGAGGTAGTTAGTGAGTTTAAGTATCTAGGTCTAATTATAACTCACAATCTAAGTATGAAAGCCCATATTAAAGAAAAACTTTCCGTAGCAAAATCAGCAATTAATACCTTGTGGTCAAAATTTTTTACTAATAAATTTGTTGACTCTACGTCAAAGTTTAAAGTTTTTAATGCAACGGTTAATAGATGTCTTTGTTATGGAACTGAAGTTTATGGGTACCAATTTTTGAGGAAATTGAAAGATACTTTTTCAAACGAATTTTCCGATTGCCTTTTAATACCCCCAATTACGCAATATATGTTGAATCTGGTCTACCACAAGTTTATGTGAGGAGTTTGAAAGCCAATGCAGACTATCTCACGAAAGTAATGCATAGATTTGATAGCAATTTACATAAAAGAATTCTACTGGTATCACTCCGCTGTGGTTATTCACCTTTTAGAAACTGGCACGCGCTCGCGTCGGCTCACAGCGTCTCTTTAGATCTGAATGTAAGCAACAGAGAAGAGTGGACAAACATCTTTTATGATTTAATATCGGTGGTAGATGATAAAATCTATCAACAACAATTAGAAAGGGTAACAAATTCCACCTCTAGGGTTACGTATAGACGTTTGAATCTGAGCTTGTGTGATAATAATTATTTTAGGGAGGAACTTTCAACCTCAGATATGAGTTTAATCTTTAAGGTTCGAACTGAAACCCTTGAACTTAATTATAGGCCTCACAGAACAGATTTAGACGCTATATGTTCTCTATGCAACCTTAACCAAATTGAAGACGTACGCCACTTCATTGCAATATGTCCTATTCTTCAAGAAATACGCAGGCTATATTTTAGCAAAAGCTTCTTGTCTTTCGATGAGCTTATCAGTATTTTAAATGGTGAGAGAGGTTGGAAAATACTTCTGCGATTTGTTTCACACGCAAACAATTACAGGAATTCATATTTGAATTTGTTTTGACTCGACTATTCTTAGTTATTTTATGTAAAAAGACCATTTTTTTAGCTAAACTAGAAGCCCAAGTATGCCATCACTAACTTTTCATTTACGTTTTCTTTTTTTTTTCTCGTCTTATTGCAGTTCTTTGACTTTTTTGAATGTAATCCGTTATATCTTGTGTAAATATTAAATATTTCCTACATAAAATTATAATTTTTTTGCTTAAATATAAATATAAAAATTGTGTTTTATAAAAGTACTTAATTCTGTTAATCTATTTCCGTTAATGTATTTCTGTTAATTTATTTTTGTTAGTATATATTTGTACCATCAGATTTTAATTGTATAAACTGTTTAACTTTGTTCAATCTCTTAAAAAATAAAACTTAATCGATATCATATACGGCAGACGGCTTATATGCCATGCTTACATTTTTATTTGAATTAAATATTATATTTTATAAATGTTACTCTATTTTTGTTAATAAATTGAATTGAATTGAATTGAAATTGAATATTAACAACAACATAACAGTTACGTTCCAAAAGAGTAATTCGTCTTTTTTATAAATTTGTGATTTTTGTTTGAAATTTCCATTATGTGGACATTATGTCTATATCAAAATTAACTAATTAGACATAATGTAAACATTGTTGATTTCGCCATAATGTCCATGGACATTGTGCCTATTTGAAATAGACATAATGTCCATGGACATTATGTCCCTGGACATTATGTCATCCCTATTTGAAACAGACATAATGTCCATGGACATTATGTCATCCCGCCAGAAAATACAATATTGTAGATTATGTTAGCAAAAACAAATGTTTGAAATGTTGAATTTTCTTTTTAGTGGAGTATTTTTAACATTTTTAAATTTATAAAAAAAGGAAAAAGCGCATATAACCTATGTACATCTATTGTTATTTACTTTAATAAGAATGTTTTGTAAAAAAGCGGGATTGTCAGGATTTGTCGTGATTTTAAAAAAGCGATATTATAATAGATCGGGATTTTGAACAAGCGGGATTTAAAAAAAAAACAGTATTTTAGCAGACTTTTTTTTAGGGATTTTTGAAAAGCAGGATTCCGATACGCTCCCGATTCAAACTTGGTATATAGTATTTTTAGAGTACTCTACCCGACTGTTTTTCGAATTGGCATTCCAGTTCCAAAACTAACGGTACCTGCCATATTACTTTTTATGAAAAACTTATTCTTTTCGAAAACGGCTTCTACGATTTTGATAAAACTTTCTGAATGGTGTTTCCTATGCAAAATCTATCTTTCAGTTTTAATGGATTTTTCAGAAAAAAGTTTTAAAACGGTACCTCCCATATGACCGGTTTTTTTTTAAAATCAGACTTTCTCGTTGATGACATTTTCAAAATATGTAGTGTTTTATGACATAAATTATATTGCTTATTAAAATTTCGAAAAAACATTTTTTTTAATTTTTAAATTATTTTATTTTTTGAATATTTTGAAAACGAATATAGATTTTATTTTTATTTTTCTCTTAGGGTAAACTATAGATTTCTTTAAATTGACATACTCAAACAAAAAATTTAAAATATGTTTTCAAAAAGTTTTTCAAAAAAAAAAAACAATTTTTTGAAAAAACTGGCCAAACGATTTTGAAATGAAAAAATCATAAAATACAGCAAAAGAAATAAGATGGCTTACAACATTTTTTAATGAGCTTGGCATACGGTATCAGAGCAATTGAATGTCCGAAGGCGAAGGACGTGAATTGTCGAACGAAAATGAAAAGCTGAGGGTAGAATCGTCAGCAAAACAGTTAAGTGGATTAGAAGTAACAGACAGAAGATCATTTATAAAAATGAGGAAAAGAGTCGGAGACAAAACAGAGTCCTGGGCACACCAGCATTTATTTTGAAAGAATCAGATTTGAATCCATCCAATACAACTTGTATTGAACGGTCCAGAAGATAGCTTCTAATCCAACGAACAAGAGTATCATCGATCCCAATGGCATTTTCGATAAGAGAGCTTAATGCCAAACTCTATCAAATGCTTTGGAGATATCAAGAGCAATAATCTTACTTTCACCAAAGCGATGTAAAGATTTGTTCCACTGTTCGGTGAGATATGCCTTCAGATCACGAGTGGAACGGTTGTTGCAAAAGCCATATTGACGGTCATGAAGAAGCTTTCGATCTCCGAGATATTTCTTAAGCTGACGGTTAATCAGCGTTTCCATGACCTTAGAAAAAAGGGATGTTAGTGCTATGGGTCGGTAGGAGGAGGGGAAGGATGGGTCACTTTTCTGGGTCACCTTTCTTAGGGACAGACTGGACAAATGCTGTTTTCCATTTTCTAGGAAAGATTTCAGAAGAGTAGGAGCGATGGAAAAGCTTACGCAGTGGCTTTGCCAGTGTGGAAGAACACCTCTCCAGAAGAATCGGGGCATACCATCCGGGCCAGCGGAATTGTGTATATCGAGATTTTTGAGAACTCTTGCTGCTGTACGAGTGCGGAAAAAAATCTGTACCATGGAAAATTTTACATTCTCAAGTACAGGAGGGGCAACGTTGCTGTAAGGCAGCGTGGAGCTGGCAGCGAAATGGGCGGCGAGCAAGTTTGCCTTCTATGAAGAGTAAAATTATTGGTCTGTTATTATCGATGAGCGTTGGAACCGAAGACGTTGAGGAGTTTTTAATATTTTTACAAATGATCAACAATTTTTACTACCTTCGGGAAACGGCAAAATTTTTGCCATAATTTGTGGTCATGCAAAAATTTGGTTCTTTCAATAACGGAGTTCCTTGCTTATAGTATCCTATCTATATCACATATATATATTTTTACAATTACGGTAAGACGCACTGGTTTCGATTCACGAATGCTTTAGCAAAAGCAATACGTTCGAGAGACACAGCCCTACTAAATGACAGGAATTTGACTAACAACGAAGTCAATCAACATCTACAATAGATGGACGAAATTTTAAAACGAGTAATGAAAACAGCAATGGGACGAATAATACCGAAATAAGGTGAAGGTGGCGAAAACATAACCTACAGGAACGCGAGTGGCCTAATGACAAGGCTCAAGAACTTATGCACAATCTACAATCTACAGATAAGACAGTGAAGTCTTCAATCAAGCACTTAAGGCAATTGATCAAAGAAATTATAAAATCTATTTAAATTTGCATTGGAAGAAATGCAAGTGACCTGAGTATGTTTTCCCACATTATTAAGAATCTTAGAAAAAAAAATATGAAAATGACCTTTCGTGTTTTAAACTCCAGAGAAATACATATAACAGAGACACAGAATCGAAGACAATTTTGTTTCGGATCAGTGTGGCCTTGAGGGACAAGCGCAAGCATTGGCCCAAGATGGTCATCGGTCTTACGGACCGCAAATATTGAGCAACATTGCAGTGAATGACCTCAATATCTGGTTGGTTCAGTTTTTGTATTTCGACAAATATTTTATATGCTGAACTGATCAGGGCCACAAGAAAGTTCAAAATTCCCGCAGCTATACTCTCCTTTCATTAAAGAGGTTCCAATTACTTTTTCAGATGAAAATAAACATTGATTCTTATTGACGGGAAGACTAAGGGCAGAATAAAGAATCAAAGCTGCTTAATTTTATTTTGAAAACCTACAATCAATTATTTATACACAAAGATAATATCGAAATTTATTCATGTTCGAAATGCGCCGAATGCTGAAAAAAATTAACCGATTGGTTTAATATTTTCGGCCACAAAGTGCTGTCTTTTTTTTTTGGGTGAAAACAAATAAAGGAGAAAAGCCCAAAACTTCCACAGGCGCAGTTTTTTTTACAATTCAGTCGCGCGAAGGGTGTATTCGTTGTATACCCTTAAAATGTTCGACCGTACGAGCATTAAGAAAATAAGGAGGGGTGAAAGAGAAGATACGTTTTGAAGTTCTGTATATCAAAATGGGAGGGAAAAACAGAACCCTCAAAACATTCCACATTCGTCTGGTGCAACTAAAGAAAGAATCTCTATACTTAATAGTACGTCCGAAGTTGGGCTCAAGAATAAAATGACGGGAATTCTTTGCAGTGCGAGTATTACGGATGAAATGTTCAGAAGGGGAATGCAACTACCTATTTCGCTTCATCATTGTATATAGAAATAACGATACAATAATGAAAGGCAAGAAACATTACGTCTGTGTTCACGAGTTCTAAGTAGATAGTGATGTCTAGAAGGCCTTTGCAATGAATTTTACGGCAACGGCTAGATATTTTTTTTTCTATATATGATTCAATTGGTTCACGAGGCCAAAGCGTAAGAATTACAAATACCTATTCATAATGCTGATATTTTTCAAGATGTAGTCCGACTCCGGGGGAACAATTAGTTTATTCACAAGCATTCTAAATCAAAAAATAAATGTTGAACATCAAATATATGTATTCACTTATAGGCAGCGCATGGATCAGTAAAACCTCAGACAGGATCATTGGTTTAAGAGCCAACAGATGGCAGCAAAAATATTCCACTGATCAACAAATCAGCTGACCACCATATCATTCTGAACTCGTTCAAATTAATCTGAAATCACTTTGATTAACATGACCCTTAACCTGGTTTTAGATCAAAACTTAAAGTTGTAATTTCAGTAAGGTCAACTGGGAAATCAGGAATGACAATAGAATAAACAAACTAATATTTCCCCTCTTCTGGGTGCCTGGATATAGACTTTTAAAATTATTGTTAAGTTAATGACTTCGCCAGAACTAGAACAAATTTATCTATTTAACCAAAATATTGTATGTAGGCTAATGCTAAATCAAAGTGCTAAATAAGGAATAAATATAAGCTATAACTATAACTGTCCTTCATAAAGCAGATAATAGACTCTTAAGCTGTGTTCTAAAAGCTCTGGACGGTTTAACTAATCTGGAATCCTCGCTAAAGTTTTTGTGGTATCAAAATGAGCCTAATTGTCCTATTAGCATCAATTGCTTTTACGATAGACTTTTTAATCTTACCTAACTTTTCTCAAAATACAAAATTGTCTGCGCCCTGCAGTCAAAAGTCCCTTCAAAAATAGGTATGACCAAGATATCTAGTATACGGATCTTGGAATTGGTCTATATAAACGTCCTTTTTTAGTAATAATAATTGACTTATCTGTCAATTTGAAACAATGTACACAGTAGATGCAACCTTTTATCTGTTGAGGTTTTCTCCACTGCTTTAGATCTTCAACTGAAAGAACAATCTACTTTAAAAAATTTCCTAAACCAATTTGCAAATCAAATTCCTTCATCAAGACAGCTCTGCACAATCCTTTTGACCGCTGCAGTGATTCTTTAGCCTTCATTCACCACTCGAAATTCCTTAATTTGTGTCTCTTCAACCTTTTGCCAGCCTCACCACCAACACCACTTTTAAGGTCAAAAAGCTCGGCAGTATCTCATTATAACAAGCATTTACCCTTTTATTCTATGATTAATTTACCTCCATAACTTTAAGTAATTTCGACTATGAATGGGACACAATTCTCACTGGCAGCCTCTTCCACCCCCCAAACCTCGCTACAGCTACACAGTTCGCGAAAAAGCACTTGAATTACTAAGCTCTAAGGTACAAGAACGCTTTAAATTTTGCCATTAACCCTTCCCTCATAGCTCAAACTTACCCTCTCAAACAATGTTGACGATTAATAAAGACCGCACCGCAAAATGACAAATTGCTTCCATAATCAACCTGCATAATCTTCAAACTATGTGTAGTTGGTAGCACTGCCACCCTCGCCATCGCATCTTGATCCGCAGATTCAGCCACCCTGACTGCTAAAAATTATCTGAAACACTGCACATCTGTTTGGGTGTGTGTGTATGTGTGAAGTATTCAACTATGTGTGTGCATTTAGATAAATGAAGGCAAAAAGAGAAAATTAAAGTAAGCAAACGAGAGTTAAGACAGTTTTGAGCAGTAAGGGAAAAAATAAGCGAGAAAATTGCACGGAAGTTCGCAATCAGACTAATTAGGGGTGTGGTGCTCTAGCAAAGCTGGTCTACTCTCTATGCAACATATATATCTTTTGTGAGCAAACCTGCCTGGGATCTGGGATAGAATAGCAGCTCCAGCCCCGCCAACAAACCTACTTAACCGCACCATCTCTCCATGCGGTCGATATGGATCCTCTTTAGCAGGAAAAGTAGGAATATAACCGTATATCCTGCCTTGGTTACAAAATTACAATAACTCACTTGCACAAGGTTGAAAAAGGATAATGGGAAAAGGGTAGGAATATGGTAAAGTGAAGGTGAAGGTGTCGTCGTCGTCGTTCAAAATTTGCTTCTGCGGTTAGAGCCTGGGAATGATGTGAAGCAGCAGCACAAACAACCACATCTTGGTTGGGAAACTGGGAATATATCTAGGATCTCGTTAAAGGTGTGTACCTCCATGAGTAAACCATGTAATTCCCCAAGATAAGATATCACACTGAATTGTTTATCATTAGATCCTTCTCCCTGTCGCTAAAAAAGTCGACAGAGGCGTTCGTTGGTTGGATTTAGTAGCTGTTTCCATCGTTCCATTGAGTCGTTTATGTCTTAATCTTAATGGATTTCGCAGGGCAAGGAGACAAGAGTTTCTGTAAGCTCACACAACATAATTACACGCAAATTTCGTTATCTACGACTTCATTCTCCTTGTAGATTTTGCATTTGGAAAACTGCGCTGCAGATGAAAATTGTGCCATCACAGAGGAGGACGGAAGGCGATGATGTTCTGTTCATTAACGAGTACAACAGTTACTGGCACAAATTCCAAATTAGCAAAACACAATCGAACATGGTTTTCTGCTTCTTCTTCGTCATTACAAAATATTCCAGTTCCTCCAGCAAATCTCCGTGATGGTAGTCATTCGTAGTCGTTTGTTCGTTCTGGGATATCTCTGTGTTTCTTGAGTCCTTCCTCGTTGCTGCTGTTTGATTCAAGTTAGATTGTTCTTGCTTCTTTGGGTTTTTGCTTGATTGCTTCATTTTTTTTGTGCCTCAGGGTTGGAACATCAAAGGGGCGCAAGGTGCAGCTTTCCTATTTCTTGTGCATTTCTTGTCAAATATCCTTTATCTCATGGAACCGTTCTCTCATTGCTGAGTCATTCTTGTGTCGCATGCATGTTGTTGGCTGTTTATTAAGCAGCAATGGTGGCGTCATCTATAGAAATGAGGGAAGGAGCACCCGCGTTCGCTGGTTACCTTCTTTGGTTGGCATTCAATTTCTTATGTGCTTGTCGGCATCACAAGTCAAGGATTTCAATTCATTATTTCGCCTGGCCTTATATGAAGGAGACGGCGGCGGCGACTAGCACGACTGCAGCAACCACGTTGGGCGACAAAACGCAAGCAAAATGGGAATAGGAGGTCTGAGAGCCTGTGAAGCTTGGAGTGGATTTTTCATTGTCTTGTGCATACATAAGGAAATCATGAGGCTACGCGACATAAATTTCAGCCACTACCTTGTTTTTCGAATAGGAATTGAAAGAAGAGGGTGCTCCATAATCCTCCTGCTTTTTGGTAGAATGCCCCATGTTTCTCCAAAGATTAAATACAATTTGTTGAAATAGAAGTTCTACTGTGCTGTCCGGAGATTACAATTGTTCTGAAGGAGATTACGGATAAACTTTTACACAAAGTGGGAAAGGCAATATATCTGAAAAACAGTGATGGTACCAACGATTTCCGGTATCGCCAGCAAGAACAATATTTCTAATGAATTTTTAATCTAAACGACTTAAATGGAAAACAATGGCATTAAGAATATGGCTTAGGCAAAACGCTTGCGTTGTCGGTCGTTTAAATTAACATATAATTTCGTTTAGCTGATTATGTATACATTTTTCAGGAGCAAACAAAAATATATTATATTTATTATCTTATAGCATTGGAAAGGGTAAAAATAGAAAAGAAGGAATTTTTTAAGCTTTGACAGGAGAAGATTTTCTTAGTTATTTATTAAAAAAAAAGGATTTGTATTTATATGAATTTAAGACACAATATTTTTGGAAAATGAAAAATATCATCTAGAAGTGCTAATAATTTTCTGGGAAATACACATGAAAGAAGTTGAAAACTAAACAAAATTCCCTTTGCGTTTCGACCTTGCCTTACCTTAGGTGGTGCTACAGTCCGGGTTGGAAATAGACCTCAAGTGCCTCTTCTACTTGCGTGCGCCACATAAGTCTCCGTCTTTCTTTACTGCGGCGGCTGTTTCGTTATTAACTGAATTAGAACGAAGGGCCGAGCCCCGAAGACTTTGTACTAGCCCATATAAAGTGTTCACTCAGTAGTCCAGCATAACTCCACCGTTGATTCCATCTAGAGAATTTTTCCGCTGCCGCTTGAATGCATCAGAAGTGCCTTAGTAGTAATATACCCCCCCCCCCCTCGGTCTGACCAGCGACCTTCCAAAGGATTTCAAACCCAAGTTCTGGTACTAAACAGGAGTTGATAGATGGTGGTGGGTTTTGAAAAATTATTTGTGTGCCTGCTACTTCTTGGCGTACATATATATCTTTTAATGTTTACGCCTGTATCTTGTCATAAAAAAAACGCAAAATCTTCAAACACCACATTATTCGATATTCATCTAAGGAAAACATTTATCAATATTTGTTCTTTAACAAGACGGTCCAAAACGCTGGCGCACACACTCGAAGCCTTTTCGGCTTAATTTAAAAACAAACGTTGACACAAAATATTCTAATTATCCTTAATCCTTTCCAAATAAGCACTTCTAATTTAGAGACGCCTTTTCCTTGACTAATTGCCTTCAACTTTACACATCAAGTTGATTGATGATAAACGTATGTGGTGGAGTGGTAATCCACTTTCAATTAGTTCTAGTGCTTGCTTTTCTTTGGGATTGCAACAAAGGACTACGGGCTTAAATGTGGCGCAAAAAAAGTCTATTTGCCTTTTTGCACCATTACTATAAATATATATGGATGTATGTATATTCGTACATGTTAGACTAACACATTTACGAATATACTTAAATCTACTATGGTGTAAGGAAACAAAGTGAAATTCTTTTATCCTGAGAGGAAAAATTATTACAAAGCTTAAGAGCGTTACTTTACTATGCATAAACAAGGACAACGCATTAATTATGTCCTTTCCTTTTTGTTATCCTTTTTCTTGATGTGGTTCTCTTGGTGTTAAGATTTCTCACCACGAATATGTATCTTTTTTAAGTCTTTCAACTAAAGTAATAGATTTCTTTCGCACTATACCCAAATGGTGTTCGAGGAAAGTAGCAGATGCGCTTAAAGAAGAAGGCAACTAATGATGAAAAAATTATATTTTATGTACTTTTACTGAATACGTTGGAAAATTTGGTCATATGCACGAAATTACATATTTAAGTAGAAATTTAGTACTTAAAGAGCTTATGGGATCTAAAATAAGTCGTTCAAAGGGCGATTTGTCAGCCAGAAACAAGGAAAAGCGTTGTTTTTTTTAACTTCAGGTTATTTGATGTAGTGAGCTTAGACTAAGGTTCTATCAACAGGTTCTATCAACAGCAGTTATAGATATAATCAATTCAATGAAACACACATTTATTGGTCATTTATTTCGTCTGTAATTATTGACATCATCAAGTTTATTCAAAATATTGGTAAAGCATAAATTAGATACTTAAAATGCACACCGCACGGAGAAAACGGTGATTATTTATTATTATTATTATTATTATAAATTCTTTATTAAACTTCTCGATATGTTACAATTTTAAGTATATCTAAGAATAATTGCATGGCAAATTTTTGCCGTCTGCCTAGATTGACTAATTTCGAGTTTTGTTTTCCAAAATAGAAAAAGTTAAAGTTAATAAACATAGTTTAAAAAATTAAAGCAAAATATTTAATATTTGTTGGATTCATTTAAAAGATAGAAATACAATTAAAAAAACGGTGATTATGATTTTCGTAACAAGAGTCCATTAGAGGGAAGTGTACCCAGAGGGGAACGTACGCGGTAATTATCTAAGGAAAGAGTCACATCCACACACGCCCAAGCATAGAAATTGCCTTATTCATTATAAGATTAATGTGTTGAGCGAATTCTAAGTTGGAGCTGAAATAGAAACTCAAGTTTGTGCTGCGAAACAAAACAATCCAATGTAATAACGAATCGTTTTCTAATACAAATTATGGTCTCATACCTTCGTTCAACTGGTGTACGCCAGAGTGAGCAACAGATCTGACAGACGATCTCTAAATTTTACCTGTTCAATCTTTTCGTAATCAAAGCGAAGAAAAAGGGCGGGAAACGAAAACTTTTAATAGGTACACAATTATTTAATGCCTTTTTTGATTAAAAGACAAGTCAGTTTTAGCACATTCACCCAAATAACTTTTCTAATTTCTATTCTTCTTTTCATAAAGAAAAAACATTTTTTCCATACAAATGGCGACAAATTTTAATTGACATTTGCCGCCATTTTAAAAATGATTGCATATTACGATAGGGTGACAACTTTTGCGCCAACGAATATCGAATTAGGATTTTGAAAAGGCGATCAAAATTGCATTTCCGGTAATGATTAAATATTCTGGTAGCTTTACAGTGTTAAAGCGGTAAATACATTGAAAATCGGTTACCTTAATTGATCTCCAGTTTAATTTACTTAACAGTATATTTTCGATGGAAGGTCAAAAACCGAGCAAGGTAAGTTTCAAGTTTATTTATGACTACCTACCGAAATCTGCCTCTGGAAGTCCCATCAAAATCTATCTAGAAAAAGAATTTTTGAAAAAAACGACATCAGCACAACCTGGCGGATCGTTAAAATGGTCCTAGTTATTCCTTAAAACACCAACTATCTACTTGTGAAAGTATCGTCAAAATTGGAGCAGCAGTTCCCAAGAAACATCTGTTTTTTATGGATAAACAATTTTTTTTCGAAAATTTGTAATGAAATAAATAAAGCTTTGAAATAAATTTCAATGGGAACGAACCTTAACAAAAAAAAAACACTTGCTTGTTATCAGGTTGTACATTTGGCTTCGACAGTTGTTTTATAGCAGCCGCCTTGATAGAAGTCGGCTGTGCCCGACCGGTCCACCAGTTGTGGTGGCTTAGTTAAAAGCTAATATTTTCAGTCACATCGACTTAGATATGTCTAAGGTATCTTTTGTTAAGTAGGGCAATTGCGGCGGCACCAAAAAAATATACATATACAATTTTAAAAAAGCTTGTTGTGGCTGTTTTAGATTTAAGTATTTAAGTTTAGTTTATTTTAAGTTAGCTTTAAGTAGTCTAAGATAGGTTAAGCAAAATCTGATAAGATATCCAGTTTCAACTTTTTCTGAGCGCAAAATAAAGCCATGTTAACTTTAAAATAAATTTAAGATATTTTTTTGGCCGAAAGGCAATTAAAATTAATTTACAGATTGATTTAGAGCGCCCGTTAGTTAATTAAGCTGATCGTCTTAGCTAGTTTTAAAAATTTTGTCTAGCCTGTTAATAGATATAATTATGTTAAAGTAAATAAAAATCATTTAAAAGTAAAAGTAGGTCTTCGACTTCCGCAGGACAGATTTTCAATTTGTTTGTGTAACCATCTACCCAATAAAAAAAAATTATATAAATACACCCAGCCGGTCTCTATAGATGTAAAGTCACACACAAAATTAAAGCTTATTTTTATATATACAGACTAGCTGTTACCCGCGACTTCGTCCGCCTGAAATTTATCAAAAACTTTTTATGCAAAAGCGCCACCTACGGTAATTCAAATAGCTTTAGTTATTTCTTTCAAAATGAACTATCTGCCTGTGAAAGTCCCGTCAAAATCGGTCCATAAATAATAATTTTCGAAAAAGACGACACCAGCGCCACCTGTTGAGTAATTACCATAGCCTAAGTTACTCCTTAGGATATAAGCTACCTGCCAGTGAAAGTCCCGTCAAAATCGGTGCAGCCGTTCCCGAGATTACCCGGAAGAAACAGACTGAAAGACAGACCGACAGACAGACAGACAATTTGTTAAATGGTGTTTTTGTTATAAGTAATGTATATCCTTTCGTATATATTAAATAAAAAGCTGTTAATTTAATTTAAAAAAAAGACACTTCATTTTTATTTGTGTGTATAGATTTAAAAAAATAATATTTTTTTGGTTTTAATTTTAAAATGGCATTTGTACTAATAGTATGTCAAATTTTCCATTAACTTGATGAGGTAGGTGTTCCTACGGCCGCCTCACGGGCTATAACTATTGTTCCACTCATGGATCTAATTGAATTAATTTGTTTTATAAGGTAACCTCGTACCTTCCTATTGATGTGATGTATGAGAAGAACCTGACAGGCCAATAGATATTTGAATCGAAAATTTCTACAATGTTTTTAGCGCTCTCGTAATTTTGTTGATACAAAAATAGAAAAAGCTATAACAAAAACTATAAAGATTATTTTTTATATACTTAATTAACGCGCCCACAAGGGATTATGTGTTTCCCTTTTAATGTAGAACACACTGCGTGGGCTTTACGAAGATAGAGAGGGGAGAGATAGGAGGCGCCGATTAACATTGGTTTTGAATGTAAGCCGATCAAATTGACAAGGGAAAATCTCGCCGGGTAAACCATTCCAAATTCGTATTGTTCGGCTAAAAAAAGGATCCTTATATTTCACGGTACGTCCGAAATTGGGCTCAAGGGTGAACTAATGAGCATTCCTTGCGAGACGAGTATTACGGGAGAAACTTTTAAGGGGAGAATTGCAACTGGCTACTTCGAGTGAACATTTTTTGTAAAAGAAACGATAAAATAAGGAACAACATGAAACATTGCGTCGGTGTTCGAGTGGGGCAATTGTTTCAGCGGCAGTTCTATTTTGTATCAATCTTAACGCTCGATTTTGTATTCTATCAAGCAGGTGAAGCGATGTTTGCGAAGCACCTGCCCAGAGGTGGGAGTTATACTCGAGTTTAGGGCGTATAAACGCTTTATAATTTGTAGCCAGATCAGATGGGGAAAAATACTTCTTACACCGATACAGAAAACCTAAGCACTTAGCAGCATTTTTAGCGATCATAAATATATGGTCATTCCAACGGAGGTCGTCATTGACACACATACCGAGTACTGAGAGCTTTTCGGTTTCTTCGATGTAAGTGCCATTCATGGACAATGGCATTGGGGGTATGTTAAGCTTTACCGACAAAAGACAGCATTGAGTTTTCGAAGCATTAAACTCCACACCATTCTTATTACCCCATTTGACAATGCTGTATAAATCGGAGTTTAATGAGCTTGACATACGGTACCGTTGCAATTGTATGTCCGCGGCGAAGGACGTGAATTATCGAACGAATATGAAAAGCTGAGGGTAGAGTCGTCAGCAAAACAATTAAGTGGATTAGAAGTAACAGACAGAAGATCATTTATAAAAATGAGGAAAAGATTCGGAGACAGAACAGAGCCCTGGGGCACACCAGCTTTTATTTTGTAAGAATTAGACTTGAATCCGTCCGATACAACTTGTATTGAACGGTCCAGAAGATAGCTTCTAATCCAACGAACAAGAGCATCATCGATCCCAAAAGCACGCATTTTCGATAAGAGAGCTTCATGCCAAAGTCTATCAAATGCCTTGGAGATATCAAGAGCAATAATGTTACTTTCATGCTGTTTTCCATCTTCTAGGAAAGATTCCAGAAGAGTAGGAGCGATGGAAAAGCTTACGCAGTGGCTTTGCCAGTGTGGAAGAACACCTCTTCAGAAGAATCCGGGCCAGCGGATTTGTGTATATCGAGATCTTTGAGAACTCTTGCTACTGTACGAGTGCGGAAAAAAATCTGTCCCATGGAAAAATGTATATTCTAAAGTACAGGAGGGGCAACGTTGCTTTAAGGCAGCGTGGAGCTGGCAGCGAAATGGGCGGCGAGCAAGTTTTCGTTCTCTGAAGAGTATACAATTGGTTTGTTATTGTCGATGAGCGTTGGAACCGAAGATGTCGAGGAGTTTTTATATTTTTTACAAATGACCAACAATTTTTACTGCCTTTGGGACACTGCAGAATTTTTTGCCGTAATTGTTGGTCATGCAAAAATTTGGTTCTTTCAATAACGGAGTTGCATGAGTTTCTTGCTTGTTTGTTCTTTTTCCGATTTTCCTCTGTAGGGTTGGCTTTTTAAGAACGGAAACTTACTTCTTTGAGCCTGATAGCTTCTTTACACTCAGAATTAAACCAAGACTTTTCTTTGGGTTTGATGCTTTTTACTGTGTTAGGAATAAAAGCACGCATCCCTAGAAGATCATTTCAGCACTGGCATCAATGTCACTATCGAGGAAGCATATTGACCAGTTTAAGTTTCTGAAAAAAATATTCAGTTGGCTTTCTCGTATTGCCAAACGGTCCTGGTGGGAAGTTTTTCTTTAACTGGATGGGTGGAGGATGAGAAATTAGCTGAAATGACGCAAGGGTCTGAAGTGCCAAATAGAGAAGTTAAACTAATAGTATATTTATCGGGGTGAGAAGTAAGAAACAAGTCAAGAGTATGGGCGGCTTGCCCAGCAACATCCGGTATACGCGTTGGCACATCGATCAGTTGGGTAAGGTGATGTAACCCGGCAAAGAGCTCGACATACCTTCCTTCGGGTGTTGTCTGACCAGAATAGCGGAGCCAATTGGAATTGTGTATATTGAAATCGCCCGCAATAACGATTTCAGTGCGAGGACAAAGGGAAACCATTTTCGAGATGGAATCAGACAGCGCATCAAACTCGTTACAAGCCGAATTACTGTCGAGATTTGGAATCCTGTAAATAAAACAATAATGAATGACATGCTTGCAGACAGTGAATTTGAGCCACAAGAAGTTAAAGTCCGTGTTGGAACATTGCCCATATTGGGGAAGGCTCTGGCAAGCAATATCATTCCTAACATAGACCACGAGACAATGATGGGAAAAGAGTAATGGCACCAAGCTATACCCATGTAGAGCAAATTCCGATAAATCAGTATTTACTCCAACCTGGGTTTCACTTAATGCCAAAACAGCTGGCCTGTATTGAACAGTGTAGACGTACACGTGAAAAAAATTCTTTCTTAAACCACGAACATCAGAATACACGACACAAAAATCACTTACCATTTAAAAATACTTACATACAAAAACACAACTCTGACTAAGTCGAACTGTGCAGTGATGGTCCAAATTAATTTCTGCAATAATCAAACTGTCTTAGGTGTTATGCCCATAAGACAGCTTGTTTACAAAAAATCAATTTAAACATTCAGCACAATAGGACAAATTCAGATGCCTTTATCTATTTACCGCAAGCATTGTATGGTCTTACGATGAATACAGTAGATAAGAAAGAGGCAGTTAAACACAAAGGTCTTGGGACAGATAAGAGGATAATTTGCTATGCGAATGCGTTTTATTTATTTTTTTTTCTTCCCCAGCGCGAGTGGGCATCTTTATCATTCATCCTACGACGCGAGTGAATATTATTATTTTCTTTACAGCACACGCGAGAGGGTTTTTTTCCAATTTCTCTAACGAGTGTGTATTATTATTTTTTTTAAACACTCGCGATAATAACGCGAAATAATTTTTTTTTTTGACTTTTGTTTTATTATTTGTACGCACACCTCGACGTCCGGCCTCTACGAGCTTAAGATCGACACTCCTAAATAACGTTTTCGCAGTTCATGTTAATGGAAACTTATTGTAATTTTTAATATGTGAAAAAATTAGCTCTGTTCTTTTTATATTTTTACACATACTTAAAACATGTTATCATAATAATATTAAGTAATATTTTTGCTTATATTCATGAATGAAACTTTACGTAATTATCAATACGAATTCCCATATGTATTTCGCATTTTAAAGGAACAGAAATATAAATTTCAAATAAAAAACAAAACTCTTGAATATATCACGGAAAAATCTTAAAAACAGTTTCAAATCATTTATGTAGCTAAACGCTATAAAAATTTAAATGTTCAGGACCTAAGGAATTTTTATTCGATTTTTACCACACATTTTTAAGCCTACAGTGGTGGTAACTCTGTTCCTATCTTCAAGTGCTATAGTTTGCTCCCGAGTAATTCGCGTTTCTATGTGGTTATAAACCGATCTTAAATATTATAAACACTAACAATCTATTTATAGTTGTTGCATTTCTCATTTTAATTGAAATTTGTGGTGATACAGTGCTTAGTTTTTGCAATTTCTAAAAAATCTTATTTCCTTTAAAGCAAATACTCTAAGTGAACTCTAAGTGAACAATTCACTGTTATATCAAATATTATTTTTTTTGATTTTTTAATTTTAAAATTTTAAGTTCAATCAATCAAAATTTAAAATCTGAAAGGAAATATCAACAGCTTTTCAATAAGTGGTAAACGATTTCTGTGCTTAGCGTATTTCCTAAGTTATAGTAATTTTTGTGAAAAACCCATTTAATTCGACCCGTGGAATACCAATTTAAAGGGTTGCCAACTTTTTTTTTGTTGTTAATTATATTTTTTTTGTGTAGCTCACGTAAAACGCCCTTCGTATTTTGAATATGGATTCCTTAAGCTGTCTAGTCTGTAAAAAAACTTCTAGTGATGTAACAGTTTCTTGTGCCGTATGCTTGCAACTAGTTCATGCTAAATGCATAGGTATTAAAGGTAAGGATGCTGATAAATTCACTTCTGTAGCTGGCTTACGGTACTTTTGTACTAAGCATGACAAAATCTCGGTGGATAAATTACATTGGAAAGTCCTTAAACTCCAAAAATTATTCAACAATGTCTCCACAATATTTTCGGATATTGAAAAGTTATTCGATTTCGATGTTTTATCGTCAGAAAGAATGAGTGAAAGTTTTAAGGCCATTGAAAGTCCGCAAATAAACCCTGAAGTTCAAGTACCATTGATTTTGCTGACGCCTTCACCGCTTTCAAATGAAAGTCGATCGGATCGATGTAAGAACCCAACGGAAAAAATTCTTCAGCAACAAAATGATCACCGGGAATCTCAAGTCTTGGAGAAATCTTCGTCGTCACCATCTTTGTTGCAACCTAGAACTCTCCGTTCAGGTCCGAAACCCCAAGCTGAGAACGATAAATTGGTAGCCGTATCAAAAAAACCTCAGAAACAACCAACAGTTCAATCCAATGATGAGTTTACTGGCGGCCCACGGGTTTCCTCAATAGCTTCCATTACGGATGAGAGGATTTCTGACCCGGCAGGATCCTTATCTGATGGTATTGAACTGTTGCCCTCAACTTCCGCAGTGGGGGGAGAAAGAACCGTAGAGGAATTTGATCTCGTTGCTATGGAAAGACCTTTGCCAATTTTTATTTCAAATTTTCCACAAACAACTAGTGAGTCAATGATATGGTCTTATTCACTAAAAAAATCACCAAATTTAGACTCATCTTGTCTTAACATTCGCAAAATGAAGCTGAATGTAGATCGGAACTACTCCTCCTTCATTATTGATGTAAAGCGTAATAATGATATTTTTAAATTATTAAATGATGAGAAATTCTGGCCGGTAAACTCAATAGTTCACCCTTTTCGGAAGCGACCTACTGTAGCCAAAAAGAGGTCAAATGTACGAAATACTCAATGAGTTATTTCTCAATGTACTACCAAAATATTGGAGGATTGAAGACAAAACTAAAATCAATGTTTGCTTCAAGTCTTGGGTTTAACTATGATGCAATACTTTTTACTGAAACATGGTTAGATAAGTCTATTTTGGACAATGAAATACTATGTAGTTCGTATCAAATATTTCGGTCAGATCGGTCTTCCTTAACTAGCAGTAAAAAGTCTGGTGGTGGAGTTCTAATTGCCATTAGAAATTGCTACAACTGTAAAATTGTCTCTATGCCCTCAATAAGCGTAGAAATGGTATGTGTTACAACTCTCCTCAAAACTTTCCAACTTTTTATAGTCTGTGTCTACATTCCACCAAAAATGAATTGTGAACTTTACGATCAATGTGTTATAAACATTAAGTACATCGTTTCCCTGATGAATCCCAATGATCGGTTACAACTTGTTGGTGATTTTAATTTACCAGACATTGAATGGGACGTTCTTCAAGAAGATGACAAATTTTTGTCACCTACATCGTTGACATCAGAAACGAGTATTTCTTTTGTGGACTCAATGTGCTCTTTAGCCTTAAATCAAGTTAACCCGTTTAAAAATGAAAGAGCTAATTTTCTTGACCTCGTGTTTACGGATGATGTTAATGGCTTAACGGTGCAAAGATCATGCCCTTTATTGGATGATGTTAGATACTTTCTATGAAATATTGTACAACAGCTTTTTGAAAACAATACCTTGTCGCCGCATCAAAATTGTTGATAATTGTGTTCCTTGGCTCACACCTTTCCTTAAAAGGCTTAAAAACAAAAAAAAAAAAAACTCCACAACAAGCTCAAATTCAAGTTTACAGTTTCCACTGCTCAAGAGTTCAGCAGAATAAGAAGAGAATTCCAAGTCAAATCAAGGGCTGCATATAAAAACTACATAATATCTATGAAAGCTAACCTATTACGGAATCCTTCATCTTTTTGGAAATTTGTTAAAAATAAGAGAAAAATAGCTGAATTCCCGTCCTATATGAATTTGGATCAAATTTCTTCAAATGATGAGGTAATGATCTGTGATATGTTTGCAGAAATGTTTAAAGGCATCTACAAATGTAATAATGGGTTGGCTGGGCTGCATCAAATTACCTCTAACATGAGCATTACAAACGACTTGCCATTTATTCAAGAAAACGATGTGACAAGTGCAATAAAGAAGTTAACATATTCATTTTCTACTGGACCTGATAATGTTCCTTCCTGTGTTTTAATAAACTGCTGTCATTCCTTGGCTAGTGCTTTATGTTATTTGTTTAACCTATCTTTGTCGTCTTCCGTTTTCCCGCACGCTTGGAAGTCTTCATTTATAATTCCACTTTTTAAATCAGGAAGCCGATGCAACATGCGTGACTCAGCGTTATTCCCAAGATGATGGAATCTATAATAGTCCATGAGTTGATACATGGTGTAAAATCGCATCTATCGGACAGAAAGCATGGATTCGTCAAGGGCGAATCTACCATTACAAATCTGTTGGAAATTACATCATGCATAACAAAAGGAATCATGAATGGTCATCAAACGGATGTAATATACACTGACTTCTCCAAAGCCTTCGATCAACTTAATCATCAGCTGCTTGTTAGAAAACTTTCACTTTTCGGCTGGTCCCCAAAACTTGTGCAATGGATTGCAAGTTATTTATCATCTCGTACTCAATATGTTAAGTTCAAGTCTCATGTATCTAACGCAATAGATGTCAAGTCTGGCGTGCCTCAAGGAAGCCACCTGGGACCACTGTTATTCGTAATTTTTATAAATGATTTACCCTCTGTGATATACATCTCTATGCTGACGATGCGAAAATTTCATATTCATATAAAAATAATGCTGATTACCTTCAACTGCAATCTAATATTGATCATTTGCAGGAATGGTGTACTAAGAATTATCTCACACTGAACTCTAAGAAATGCAAAGTAATGACCTTCGCTAGAGTTAAAAATGTTTTCTTTAATGAATACTCTATAAATAATTCAAAACTTGAAAGAGTTAATTATTTTATAGACTTGGGAGTAATATTTGATTCAAAATTAGACTTCAGAATGCACATCGACTCTATAACTGCAAAAGCTTCTGTTCGTCTAGGAATGATTAAACGATGGTCAAAAGAATTCAACGACCCTTATGTGACAAAGAGCCTGTTTGTTGGACTGGTTCGTTCGATCTTGGAATATGGTTGCCAAGTTTGATGCCCATATTACTCCTGTCACATTGCCCGCATTGAATCCATTCAAAAACAGTTTCTATTATTTGCTCTCCGTCATCTTAACTGGGATAATCATCACCATCTTCCACCATATCGTTCGCGACTTTTACTGATTGGTCTTAATACGCTCGAGGATAGGAGGTCATCACTCAATGCTGCATTCATATTTAAACTTTTAAACGGTGATATAAATTCTCCTTATTTGCTTTCCTTAATAAAATTAAATGTGCCATTCCGTCCAAGTCGAAATTATAAAATTTTGCGAACACATGAAACTACTTTAAACTACTTAAATAATGAACCGTTCTCTCTCTTATGTAAACAGTTCAATAATTATAATTCCTTCGTAGATTTTAATCTTACTTCATTGAAATTTAAACAAATTATACTTTTATTCAATTTAAATCGTCACTAATTATGTAAACGTAATATTATTTGTATAATCCAAATAACTGTGATCAATTATGTATCTGTAGTTATAGTCAAATAAATAAATACACGAATGCAAGCTTGCCCTTTATTACAATATCGCAAGAAAATAAATAACATTTTAAAAGCGTGGTTAGCATGACCATGGACTTTTAATAATAATCTGTTATTTTATTATTGTTAAGTATTTAATATGATTCACATTTTTCGGTAAATATATGATCTTCCTGAAGAATTTAATCATCATTATTAAATAAATTTCAGCCAACAGATATAAATATTTAACAAAGGAAAATTTACATGATTTGTTTCTGAAATAATTTCTAAGCTATACGATTATTAGCCATCAGGCCACCAAGTATTATTAGTGATCTTTGATGATGAAGCAATCAGGTAGACCTCATTAAATTTAGTTTTCGCATCACACACATCGAACCACGCTAACCTCCTTAAGTGATTTACCCCATCATGTCATCCCATATATACCCAACCACTAATAGAATATTGAACAAAACCCAAAGACACACATTACCATACAGAAATGCTCTTTATATAAATTCAACTAATTATCAGTTGAATACGTTTAGAACTTTTGCCATTTCTATAGTCACAATATTTCTAAAGACATGGCGAAGGGTGGGGTAATGGTAACAATTTAAAACCTCAATCATGTCGGTCTCCATTTAAAATCACAGCAAAATTTATTATGCCCGTCTAAAATTATATATTTCAAACAAATTTCGGTTTAATTAACGTGGTTTGCAGTTTGTTTAAAGAACTTTTACATCCTTGCAAGCCCTCCACTTTGATATGTACTCTTTTATTTGCGTCACTATAAGTCCGCAATGTCTCACTGAACTAAACACCATCACATTGTGAAGGTATTTTCGATTATGTCCGTTCGTGTTTATTATAACAATCCTGCATCACCACGATACACATAGAATACCGATGCACCACGCAAAACCAACCCTGCTACCATCCACCCAACTGACCAACTAACCGACAGACGATGGCGACAAGGACCTAGAGGACAATTAAATGTTCAAGTCCCTTGAAAACAGCTAACGCGGTCACTTGCTCAATAATAGAGTTGGGCGAGGTTGAGCAAAAGGCCATCCACGAAATCCAACTCCATTCACCGCATTTGCCTCCATCGTCGCCACCAACAACCATAACAATGATTTGTACTCGCCCAACACACACAACATTGACATTCAAAGCTCAGCTAGCAAACTAAAGAACAATTATTATTATTATAGAGCTGTGCAACATCGAAAAGTCGTGCATCACCTATGTCGCTCTTCATCCTCGTCCTGATTGCTGAACACCCAGTTCGTTTGTCCCGCCTTTTATCCACATTATTGCATGCTAATTTGGCATTTACGAGGAGGCACACAAGCAGCGACAACTAAAAATTATTCATAGCGTATTTTGCTGTGTAAACAGTGGACACAGGACCTCCTTTTTCATACCCGGTCCGCCATAATTATCCGAGACACCCACCCTCCAACCAAAAACCGGTGAAAAAGGCCTGCACAAATCATTTGCGACACAATGTGAGTTAATATCGGTGAAATACAAACCAAAAACACTGTCCCAGCTCCAAGTTCGCCTATGGAATTGAAAGGGTTTTTTTTTTGTGGGGGTCGTCCGTTTGTATAGTTCCCTATCTAATAAAAGCTGCACAATAAAATTGGATCCAGGGATTCGTATAATTTTATTGAATTTGATTCCCGCACATGTAGAAGTAACGAAAAAATGCCAACAGCAAAAAGGGTAATCCGGATAGAAAAATACGGAAGAAAAAACTGCAATTTTTATGACACCGCAGCAGTTGTAACTGGCAGGCTAGGTTATCGTCCTTAGTACACATAGATAGAATCGCCCTTGCGATTGGTAATAATAAACTAAGCCGATTGGCCATGCGGTTTCTATTTTGGAGTTGGTTCCGTTTTATTTAGAGGCTGATGGTGGTTATGATTATGATAGATGATTGAATGTTACTGCATCGTCCGAAATTTGAGGTTTAGTTTGGCGATAAATTGTTTTGATTTTTTTATCCACATATTAATCTCCGTGATATGTGGATAAGGACAAATGATAACAGAAAGATTTGTTGGGTGGTCAAGGCCGATTTCTTGTAGGTCACAACAAAATTCTTCACAGAAGGCAACAGTAGTTTGATTAACCTTAAAATTGTTTAAATAAACAGTTTCATAGGCTATCATTTCCAGTAGCTGTAGCAAACAACGAAAAAGAACCTGACATCATGGTTGAATAAATATGTGCCCTGGTGAAAGCCCAAAGAGGGAGGACGAGAAGATTATTTTCAGAGTTCTAGAAAATGAAGGGCGACATCTGATCTATACTCGGTTTAATTTATATTTTCAGTACAGCCCTTAAGGCTTTCAAACACATTGGTACCTGCTGGTGTTTGCATCGCACTCAACTTAGGAAATTGTCACTGAAATAAAAACAGAACCCCTAAATTACATTAAAATAGTTTTTGTAATATTCTATAAGTCAACGTACATTCCACCATGACCTAACTGCTCCCCGAATGTTAGGACGAGGAGACTGATCGACAATTTGCCTCTCGCGTATTGTGTTTATTAAAAAAAACACTGATTCCATTGATGGAAATTATAATACCTTTTTCTTTGGGTTTTGCTATAGAGCTTTGAGAATTGAAGCTTTCTTAATGCTTTTGAGAGCATATATTTTAAGTAAGAGGAAAAACGTGTTGTCGTTGTGTTTTTTCCGCTTACATGTTTTCGTTTTTTTTTTATGAAAAAAACCCGTTAAAATACTAGCTGTACAATACGTATCGTCTATTTTTTAAGGAAGAATTACTATTTGAGCAAGTTTTTGATGGAGTTCGGTTCGTTTAATTAATTGATGTTTGATTTTTAGTTTTTTGCTGAATAGTTTTATTGTCCATGAAAATAAAAAGAAGATCGTTTTGTGTAATAAATAAATAAATTTATTGGCGCGACAGCTCCTTAAGGAGCCAAGGCCTAGTGACTTATACTCTCAACCATTCCTGTGTGTGTGTTATTACTCTGCAAGAATGGAAGGGATCTACAGTTTAACGCCGAGTCCGAACGGCTACATGAGATGCACTTTTTCGAGACAAATTTTACTCTTGGAGGTTTTGTCAGTTCCTCGCAAGAGAGGAGGAGAGTTTTGTGTAAAATATCTAAAATACTGCAGTAGAATGACCAGTTTTTCATTTTAATTGACCAACAAGCAGCCACTTCTCAAAAATGGAAACAGAAAAAGTAATTCAAAAATAATCAAAAATTAATTATTTTTTTTTTAAAGCAAATTGTTCGTATATTAAGTCGAAAAGAAATCGGGCGCAGAACTAGGACAGAGATGAAAATGAAATGCTGCGGCAGTTTTTGGAGCCATACATTAAAGTTTTGGAGGATAAAGGGGACGGCTTAAAGATGATAAGAAGATAGAAGGCAGCTTGGGAGTCTATCTCATCAGCTCCTGAACAACCCAAATCCAAATCCAACTCCGTTGTTTCATCTTCAGCCAGAAACTTGCTTGGTGCATTGAAGAAACCAGTAAAAAATCCAACCACAAAATATGAGGTTGAAAAACTGAACAATTAACTTAATTACTGAATACGGGAACGTTCCTATTACATAAGAAACATACATTTGTATGTACTAATATTATTTTGTTTGTTTTGAATTAAAAATACTTATTAAAAAATGTGTTAATGAACAATCTGGAAGTCTTGAAACGTCTTGAATATATTCAATATCATCTAAATTCGTGAATAACAGATGGTTAGATGTCCATACTAAGAAATAAAATATACTTTCCGTGATTTTAAGTTTAACTATCTCATGCTATACCGATAATCTGGGTTTTAAGTCAACTATAATTTGCAAAATACTAATATCGACTTTGTTAGCTACTCAAATAATTTTAAAGTGTACTTTATCTGACTATAACTTTTATTTTTAGGTTCCAAGAGATTAGGCCTTATGGAGAACTTTCATAAAAAACGCGCCTATTATCTTACCTCTTGGTGGTGTCAAAGAAGATAGATTTAATTTAATTTAATTTTTTTAAGATTTAGTTTATGGTCTGTTCTGTTTCATGTTTCTGTTCATGAAATCTTAATAAACAGTTGGTAACCCTACCAATTTTTGTGCGAGAATTATGCCAATTTATAATGCTTACTACGGCAACCATTTCAGAGAGCAGCTCAAATCATAGGTAAATGCTCCGAAAGAATCACCTAAGAATATCTAGCCATTGTTGGTTTGCATCAGGGTAAGCTTCTTAAGTCCTGTGTTCTTTATTACAGTTCCTCTTTATCTACTATAAGGAAATGTGGGATTGGCTCCACCATACGTGACGACTGGCGATCCTTAACCTATATACAAAGCACTTGATGTTATGAATCGATGTTCTGCATGGAAATGGATGCTGCATTAACGCGAAAACGAATGATGCTTATGCTACCATTTGTTGATCCACTCCACATAAACGTGATCCGATCTACGATTAGTAACGAAATACCTTGTAATAACGACATCAAGCATCTGCTATCTTCCGTGATTGAAAATTGCTGTCTTAGAAGAAACAAACGGCGTTTATTCGTTCTGCGTTTAAATAGGGTTCACCAAGGTTTGACAATGTATAAGACGTATGAGAACAATTGAATGAAAGTGCCAAAACGCCACCGGATAGTTTATTAATTTGTCTCTCTTCTTTTAATAAGTTCTTGCAAACTTTTGTGGCAATTTTCCAATCAAGCGACGGTCAGCTTTGATTTATAAAATAACACTCAATGCATCTATCATGATTCGGATTGAATATTTTCTTTCTTCTTCGACTTGGATCACAATTCTCTCACTTTGCTGCTTTAACTGGTTTAACCTCAGAAAACGTCGTCCAGCCTCCCGGTTTTGAATTTTTCAATGTCTGTTGAGGCGAATCAAATGCTGGTGTTTTTGCATTTGTTTGTAACAGGAGTAAAGATAAAAGGCAGGCCTATAACTGCCTTTTATCTTTCGCGATTGCAAAGTTGAAACATCTTTGATGAGTAAGCTTCAATGTCCTGAGTGAATTCAACTCCTATGCAAGGCACAACATGATCAACGAAATCGGAGAAAGCTTCCACATTAAGAACACCATCTTCAGCATGACCAGCTTTTATGATTACCCTCTTCTATCAAAACGTAAGAGGGCTTCGTAGTAAAACCGATGACATTTTTTTTAAACTCTCAAGCATTTCCACTTAACATTTGTTTCTTGGACACAGAACTTTTTCCCCAGAGTTCCTAGTTTATAGAAAAGAAGAAGGGTGCAGGTGTTTTGATTACGGTAACACATTTTTTTCTTCGTCAGTCGCTTCCCTGTTTGAACTATCAATTGAATTAGTCTGTGTAAAACTAATTGTGTGGGCAAAAACTTTGTATATTTTCAACGTATACATTCCACAAAAAAGTCTATCTTCCGTTTATTGCGAACTTTCCATAACAGTTGATTTTGTTATTGATTTATCCTGCTCAGATAGCAATAATTTACTTTTAGGTGATTTTAATTTATCTAACATTGATTGGATTCCTTCTTAAGATTAATCCTACTTAGAACCTTCAATAACCTTCTTGATAAAATTATGTCTACTGTCTTACAGCAAATAAGCTGTATTAAAAACTCAAAAAATCGAATTGTCGATTTAATATTTTCCGCTGACGCTATTAGTACACTCGTTCTAGAATATAGATCTGGTATCACTAATATAGATAACTACCATCCACGACTGGACATTTTCCTTGATTTGAGTGATCAAATTTCTGAAAACAGTAACTGCCTTGATTGCTCTTATAGTTTTGACTTTAAAAAAGCAAATTTCCAGGTATTGTTTGAAGATTTAATAAGTTCTGGAATAGATAATGTATTAGATTCTTCGAATATTGACGATGAAGTCACTAATTTTTATGACATTCTTAACAACTGCTTGAGTAACAATCTGAGTTTAAAAAATCGAATAATACAAACACTATTCACCCATCGTATCAGTCGATATTTCTAACGCCCTTGGACCAAATTTTCGTTATTCTTTTATTAAAGAACGAATGGAACTTGATGAAATTTTTTTTCACAAACTAACGGTAACCATATCCCTGTACTGCAAAGTACATTGCTTGACTTTCTTTCTTCGTTAAAAGATGATTGTTCAGCTGGTCCCGATGGAATTCCCCCGATAGTATTAAAAAAAGTATAAGCATTCTGTAGTTCAGACCCCCAGGTTTATGTTTGAGATTTCACTAAAAGCAGAAAAATCTCTAAGTACATGGAAAAAGACCTTTCTTACTCCAATATTCAAGAAAGGAGATAAGACTGACATTACAAGATATAGTCCCATTTCTAAATTATCTTGCATTCCAAAACTTTTTTAACAAGTTGTCTGTGAGAATATGGCATTTTTTAGTAAGATCCTGATTTGTGAGTAGCAACACAGATTCATGTTACAGATCTTCTTACATTCTCCTACAGATGTTCAAATGCATTAGAAAAAGGTTATAAAGTTGACTGCATTTACACTGACTTCTCAAAAGCATTTGACCAACTAAGTCACGAATTAATCTTGTTCAATTTAAAAGCTCTTGGTTTTCCTCCTTTTTTCTTAGCTTGGATCAAATCCTACCCAGCAAATAGATGTTACCAAGATGATTAAGACAAGCAGGTCTTAATGATGACCGCAGTGTTCTGCAGGCAGATATTGATAGTTTTAGTAATTGGTGCAGAAAAAAGTGGTATATCCCTCGACCCTATAAAATGCCAGACGATTACATTTTCTAGAAAAAGTGCATTCGATTATCATATTTCGCAGCACAAACTCTGTCGCATCTTCAGGATTTGGGTGTCCATTTTAGCTCCAACTTAGAATTTACTCAACACGTAAGCTTTATAGTGAATAAAGCTAGCTCTATGTTTGGATTCATAAAACGATGGGCATTTAGGAATTTAGTGATCCATATGTGACTCTTTCCTTGTACAATTGCTACACACGCCCCCAACTTGAGTATACTTTCCCATACCCCCTTATTACGTAATTCATAAGAACCAATTAAAAGGAATCCCACACAATTTCATTCGTTTTGCCCTTAAAGGTCTTAGGTCTACCTTGGAATGATCCATTCAATCTGCCACTTATGAAGAGCTTCTCCAGATGCAAACTCTTCACCAAATGCGTGTTAATGATGATTTAATATTTCTTCATCAACTTATTAAGGCCGAAATTGATGCTCCTTATTAATTAGCCTGTATTGGGCTCAATTATCGTAGAGGATCTTATCACTTGCGTGGATCGGAACTTCTGCATGTTGAAAGTCAACAGAACAAACTATGGCAAATATGAAGCTCTAAACTGTATGAGCAGACTTTTTAACAATAATGCTTCGTCTATAGATTTTAATTTAAGTAAAGTAGGAATTAAATCTTTATTTCAGACCAGTGCTTCACTATCGTGATTGTAGATTGTTTTCAAATGTTTTTGTTATGTAAAAATTATTTGTAGTTAACTTTTATTTAATTCTTGTATTTTTCGCATATGTTATTTTTATTTTATTTTACTAACAACTAACACATGCACTTATGATGAGCTTTAAGCTTACTACCACATCAAACAATTCAAAGTGTTAAAAAAAAGCAATCCATGGTTCAACTTTATGGCGGTAAAAAGGCAGGCCCAAAAACTCCTAGTTCGAACAAATGCAACGACAGTAAACATTCAGTAAGTTGAACTGAGACATTCATACATTCGATTTTTAGGTCCACTCGGTGAACACTACGTGAAGAGGCTTTACGTGAGCACCTGCCTATTAAGGCTTAATCGCACGGTGGGCCTACCCACTTATGGAGTTCCCTTGGGGCGGACAAGACCCCTAGAGTGGTTTGCCAGACCACACTATCAACTAGAGTGGGCTGCCAAACCACTCTAGTCGCAAATGATGAATTTCTCATGGAAAATACATCCTCCTTGCTAAGAAGCAGGGCCTATCATGCACCCCTAGCATCAAGGTTAAATAAGACAATGAACACACGCTTCTTTCGAAGCCGTGCCATCCTCCCAGAAACCAAAGATACCTTTTCGCTTCCGCATTTGGAGTAACCACAGCCCCGGTGAAGCTCCCACAGGGGGCCTACCTCAATTTTAACAGGCGACTGCTACCGAGACAAGCTCACGTAATCAGCCGGGGCTGCTGTTAACCCACGGTTCCTACTTTTAGACCCTAGTTGAGGCTCGCCCGTCTCTCATGAGACGCACTTGTGGTTCGACTCCATGAGAAGTCGCTAGCCCACCATCCAGTAAGACAAACAGTTCATAATCCAGTCAACCAAGGTGAAGACTAGGACACTCCCTGAATGCCCGCCTAGAAGCATGGTTACAGCCTCTTATCCTTACGGAAAAAGTGGTGATCGCTTAACTAGACTATTGGCTCAATGATCTTAAACCTCGAATGATTACACAGAATCTTTGTTGGAAAACTAATGCCAGAAAATGGAGATTTGCATTGATTAAGAGTATTCCTTTTTACCTATACACTATCTACGTATATGTTAAATGAGTACAGTTATTTCTCAAGCATAATAATGAAATTACCATAAGAAAAAGAATTCTTAACATCAAATTGTCTTTTCTTGTGTTTTCAAAAGTATTTAAAATAAATTGCACGACTGGATCGCACGTACTTGCTCATATGTGTGCGGTCACATTGTAGAATAATATTTAAGAAAATTAAAGTTAAAACCAAATCTCGAATAAAATACGTCAAATTGTATTGAGTGAAATAATTTAAACGACATTTTATTTCTTTAAGAAATGTTAAAAAGTGTGATTTTTTTTCAAAATCGTAGGAGCGGTTTTTAAATAAAACGGTTTTTTTAACAACTTTTTTTTTTAAATTAAAACAAAAATAATTCAAGAATACAAAGTTAAGCACAAAAAGAATATACATTTAAAAACAAAATTTAAAAAAAAAAATCACTTACCCGTCTTCAAGGTATTGATTTTTCAAAAAAAAAAAAAATTAATGCGAAATTACTTAGGCTACCTACATCTTCTTGAATATCAATTTTGATAGTAATCGGACAACCAGTTTTCGAAGAAAAAAACCGGTCCTATGGGAGGTACCGTTTTTAGCCTACCATATTAATTTCTTTTCTCACCAAAATGTAATGCTTACCTACAGTAGTGTACAGAGTTTTTCATAAAAATTCTTGGAGGCGTTTTCGAGAAAAATAAGCTTTTACATGACGGTTATATGATAGGTACCGTTAATTTTTGAGCTAAAAAATTGAAAAAAACTTCTCTGTAGAAGTTGAAAATAACTTTAAGTTCTAAATTTGAAGACGATTGGCCCAACCGTTTAGGCTACAGCCCCAAATACATCCGCACTGATAGACAGACAGACAGACAGACGGACAAAAATTTGCCAGTAACTCAAATATGTTTTTCTATCATCGTAATGTCATGTTTGATTGTTATCCCAAAATTTTTAATCTGCACGAATGCATTACTTGCAGTATAGTACCTATAATCGCAAGTAAAAATACTAATTGGAAGTCAATCCAAATTAATTTAAAAAAAAAATGTTCTTCAAAAAAAAAATACATTTCACATAAATACCAAGTCCTCAAGTCTTCAAGTCTCCAGGTCCCCCTGCTATTACTACTTATACTCGTTTGTCTTGCATATAATAACTCCATCAGGACTTACGGCAATATCTGCGACAGGAGCTTGTCGCCCGCAGACACAACAATTTAAATTTTGTTATTATGAAGGATGACAATAAACGGTTTCGGAACCCTCTGAAGCAACAAATCAGATATTACGTCAACATATGAGTTATGACACGGAATATCTCCACGAGATGCTGTCTTCACTGCTACTTCTTGTCATCCACTTGAAAGTTGAAGCCAAGCAGGACCAACAACAACTACAGAAGAGAAGATTTTCGGTTCCTGTTTCTGCAAAGGATGCCCATGTTTGCGCCAACTTTAATAATTGTGGCAATTGCATCTGTGTGTGCACCATCAGATCCCATAAATCGTGTACTAGTCACGTATTCCCCAAGAGAAAAACGAAGCGCACATTTAATTATTATATTTTCAAGAGGACCTCTTTTTGTGTATGTATATGCTTATAGATTTACTCTGAAGGTTGTGACAAAAAAGTTTGTCTACGTCCTCCTAATAAACCCTTCTTTTTTCGTCAAGGACCTCCAACCAACTTGTTCTCCTGCTCCATGACTCGCGGTGGTGACTGGATGATGACGCGCACGACGGAAACTGCGGATGATTGTTGTTGGAAAGGAATCGAGTAGCAAAGCAAATTAATTTGCATTTGTTTGAAAATTGGAATTGAAAATTCTTCGAAAGAGAGAAAGAGTGCTCCTGCCACTTGAGTTTGCAGCGAAGTTCTGGATCTATACCAATGTGTAGCGATTGCCTTTGAACGTTGCATGGTTGTTCCGTAGTTTTTGCATCGCATTGGTGTTGAATTTAAAGCGGAAAATTAACTTATCGACAGATTTTCTAATAACTTGCGATCATCATCATTTGCCGTTATCGTGTCCTTGTTGACTACCAGAAATACCGTCATCTTGTTCGTTCACCATGCAGTCGTTTGCCTTGCCTGTCATCATGGCTTTGGTTGCTTTGGCAAAAGGCAAACTTTTGTGTAAGCTTTTTGCGAAAATTAAATATTAACTTGGCAACTTACAGGCGTGCAAGTGTAACAGGAGTTGAAAAAAAGAAGATTCTAGTGACATTTGAGGGCAATATTTTCAGCGTTTGGTGTGAATTTTCGAACAGAAACTTTTTTTTTATGTTGATGAGGATAACGGTGACGATGATCAACGTATAAAAAATATATAAAATAGAATTCAATTTCATTTCAAAAGTCCCCAAAGGGAACTTGCTTTTCGAAATAATTTCAAGGGAATTTTCGATTTTAATGGAGGGTATGACATTTTAAAGGGACAAAGAAGCTTCTTGGGAAATTCTGCTCTAAGAAGAAATTTTATTTATTTGTACATTTTCGAGCATAAAGTTTCTAAAGCATGTGTGTTTAAGGAAGTGCGAAATACAAACGCTAACTGTGAAGTGTTATAATTAAACTTGATTAAAAGTGACACCTTTAATACATCGTGTCTGAGTTTAAATTAATTGAAAACAAGACATGTTTTTAGAAGTTGAGGAAAGTTGTAGATTTCATGTTTAGTGATAACAAGGTATCCGTTTGTATAAGAATGAAGTTTGAAGCAATTTTAGAATATAAATACTTTTACTTTTTTTTTAAATTATAATTCCACTTTTAATTTACATTCAAAATAAAGCCATTTTGCCAACACCATTGGTAAAATAACTCAAATGTGCAGTATTAAAAAATTAAGCAATGCCATAAAAGCACGAAAATAAAAGCTCTTGTCAACAGCCTTGGCTCCGATAAAACATCACTTCCCGTGAGACATGTGTTGACATGTGTTATGTGTTTTCTGTTTTCCCGTTCTCTCTCTCTTTGTTCTGGCCAAATTATCAAAATAAATTTAATTTAGTGAGTTATAGTCTCAACCATTCCTATGTGTGTTGTTAGTCTGCAAGAATGGAAGGGATCTACACTCTACCGTCGAGTCCGAACGGCTACATCTACATTTTCGAGACAAATTTCACTCTAGAAGGTTCTCGCAAGAGGCACTACACTCCTAAACCCCAAATAACCGATCACCATCAGCGTTAATGGAATAATGAACAATGATCGTTTACCCACTTTTTTCTACCTATACCTTTCTGTGTGAATTAAAAAAAAAGGTATTGCAACAACAGAGTTACCTTTGCCAATTGAAAACACTATTATATAGCTTTTTCATTGGTTTTTTGGTCTTTCGGTTTTGGAGCTTTTGAGAACAAATTAAGTAGACTGAGATGGTAGGTTTTGTGGTATTTGTATATAAATAGTATTAATAGTTGGAAAATCGTTAAAATACAGTTAAATTTTTTTGGGTTTTGGTTTTTTTAGTAGAAAGAAGTTATTTTCTCGAAGTATTAATTCGGAAAAGTATTTTGACGTTATATTGTGTTTTAATAAGAAAGATGTGGTATTGTGATTAATAACAATAAATGTATAAATTATTATTAAAAACTGTGAACTGAAATTGGTTTAAATTGTTTTTAAACAGCGAAATGCTTATGTTGTAAGTAAATGCATATTTTTAAATTAATACTAATGTATTGTATTGTAATCAGCAAGTGGTAACCCCACCTACATTGCACTCGCATTTGCGACGATTTATAACTATAAGTACGGAAACCCTGTTAGAGCTTTGACTTGAAACAGAAATATGCAAGCCAATGCAACCAGACTGAGAGGCAAACGTTCTATCATCCCTGTACTGACAATTTTTGTTGAACAAACTATAACTCAAACTCTAACATTATAATGTCATTTTTGACTGTTGTCATTTTTTTTTTCAATAATTTAATGTTTCTGCCTCAATTTGTTATCTATGAAAACATGAGTAAGAAAATAAAATTAAAATAAATATCTAATTTTTAATTTCAATTATTTTAATTAAGTTAAAGGTTTTACAAGATTAAATTATTTTAAACGTATTTAAATTTAACCCAATGACGGACGCGAAGTCCGAAACGCGAGTCGCAATAGAAAATAATTAAATGTCTTAAAACCTTTAAAATTAACTGAAAAAAATTAAATATTGTAACAGTACAACAATAATTATTATCTATTTTATCTCTTTGACTTTAATTTACATTTTAAATGTCATTAAATAAACAAAGCCATATGGCAACTTTAGAGTTTCATCAACATTTAATTTAAAATATTAATGTTGCATTTGCTTTGTTAAATTGCAAAAATAAATTATATCAATGTAAACTTAAATCCATAAAAGTAATATGGCAACTCTGTATTTCATTGTAGTTATTCTTACTTTATATGTGTCAATTAGATTCATGGGTCAAACATACTGTTAAGCGAAGAGCCTGGGTTCGAGTCCCACTCATAGCCACCTTCTTTCCCGGGGTACTGCCTCTAGCAAAGAACTGACAAAATCTCAAAGAGATAGTAGGTCCCTTGCATTCTTGCCGATAAACAACACACACACAAGAATGGTTGAGAGAATAAGTCACTAGGCCTTGGCTCCTTAAGGAGCTGTCGCGCCCATAAATTTATTTGTATTTAATTCCGAAATTGGTAATATAAAAATAAAATACTAAAGCCGAAAAAGGATGTGCAGCTGCCTGCATCTATGCATGCAGCGCTGTCCCTAAACCAGATGGCATCCTTGAGTGCCTTTAAGAATTGCTGTATTATTGTCTATCTCATTTTTGAAAAGTTGCAAAATAAGTGACATACAAGAAAAAATAATTTAAAAAAAAATTAATTTGTCTGAATATTGAATTTGGGAATAAAAATTCCAGCGAATCCGACAGAAATTATTTTGATTGAAAACTTTAAAATGATTTCAGTTTTCAGTAGATGGGCTAAAATTATTTACCTGTATATATAAAGTAGCACAGAAATAAATGCGTTAGCAAAAGTGTCACAGCGGTAACGCTGATTAATAAAGGTGGTATATATCAGTATTGCCAGATATATTTTATTTACATTTCGTTTGTTTGTTGTTGTGGCTGCAATGAAACTAGGCTTCTATTTTAGAAATAGAGACATCGTGCAGAACTGGCTGTATGCAGACCTTGAAATATGAGTTCCCTCATAAGAACCTGTGTAATTTGTTTTGGCTGCATGGGAAAAGGCTGCTCTTTTGACCATAATTTAGATTTAGTATTTAGATTTGATACTTCGCTGGCGTAGGTCGGGTTATTCTCTAAGCAAAGGGGTAATTCCGCGTTAAATTAGTGTTTGAGACAGAGATATTCTCTCAACGGACGGTCGGGTATTTCAACTGTCAGAGAAGGTCTCTTACCTAAGAAATAGTGATGCCAAATACACTCGTTAATTTTACTATCAATTTACTTTTCTTACGTTTCTTTATTGAATTTTGGCAGTATAATAATTTATTTTTCGTTTAACAAATTCTATTTTATTGTTATAACTTTAAAAAACATTTTTCTTTTTTAAACTTGTGGAATCGCGGCAGAGAGTGATGTAAAGCAGCGTTTACTGAGTGGTTTGTCTACCACGAAGGGTTTTGGGTTTTGATGAGCTGACTTCCTGAACTCTACGGGCTGCAGAATTGTCTAACTTCTACAATATTTGTTTAATTTTTTTTTTCAATATGCACGAATGCATAACTTGCATAACCTAAAATGACAAGTAGAAAGGAGAGACAAAAGACATAACGACGAAAATGTATCTACATATGCTGTTCCTGTCTCCAATCATTTTAAAGGCTCGTCTTTGAATACTATACAAGAGACTGTTGCAGTTTCACTCACTGACAGAAAGGATATGAGTCTGGAAGTAGATTATTTATAAAGTGGAGAAAGAGGGTGGGGACAAATTAGAGCCTAGGGGCACATCAGCATTTCAGAAGCCGTCTAATACAAATAGTAAAGAGCGGTTTGAAAGCGAAAGGAAGTGTCTAACACAACGAAGTTGGAAGTTGTCGAAACTGAATGAACGTTTTAACGATAGCACAGCTATGTAAATATCAATTTTTTTCAAATGCCTTTGATATATCGAGTTCTAACTGTAGTCCGAGTCCGATATTGTAAATTTAAACGATACAAAATTCTGTTCCATTCTTGGGCGAGATAAGCCTTAGATCAAATCAAGGTACGAAAAGCTTTACTGTCCGTCATTAACAAGGTTTCGTTTATTTATATGATTAGCGGTGTGAATTACCTGGACAAATGCTATTTTCAAACAATTTAAAACAAGCCCAGAAAAAAAGGTTAAATGAAAGAGGTTTTGGTAGCGTGGAAGAACACCTCTTCAGAAGAATAGCGTGGATACTATTCGGACCAGGGCATTTAATTTAATTTTTAACTCTTGTCGAAGGTCGAGTGCGGATAATTTGTCCCATGAATCATTTATGCGCTCAAGAACGGTGGACGTCATGACATCATTTGGCTGTAAAATGATACATCGCTTAATATGGTAAAGCAGTTCCGTCGCAAACCTAAATTATTAAGTTAGATTGTTTTTTCATAGAAAAATTAAAAAAAATGCATCACTGATTCACGAGTGTAGTATTCCAGAATAAACTTCAGAGTTTAAATTAAATTGTTCATACATATCACTTAATTCTTAATGACACTTAAGATTGTATATATTAAAATAAATAAAGCTACGATGATGCACTTTTGCTACTCTTTAATTAAATTAAATGTTTTAATTTAATGAAACTCCGTTTTCAAAAATGCAAAATCATTCTAAATCAGACAAAAATTGAAGAACAAGAAAGGTTGTTCAATATTACAGAATTCAAACTTTTTTCTAAAAATATAAAACAAATTCTGAAAACAAAAGGAATTTGTAATGACTTTCCTTGGAATTTGTCAATCGATTTTCGAGAATTAATTTGTTTGAAATTTGTTTAACATTTTACTTTAATACGGGACTTTGAAAAATAAAGAACCGAAATTGTTTTTTTTTTGAAACACCAACGATGACTGCGTTTTTATATTGAAAAATGATAGAAGCTTCAATCTCAGGAAAATTGCTATTGTCACTCACTATAAAGTTTTATTTAATTTTTTTTTGTAAGAAAAAATAAATTGAACTGGAAATTGAGTATCGCGTGCTGATGAAAATGGGTTTGAAAATATTAGGACATTGGATGTGTTGTAATAGCAATTTTCAGTGCTGTCTTTATTATTTTTTAGGACACACTACATTTGTGAATCGCGTGATGGGTCAGAATGAAACCAATTATAAAGATTATATTGACAGATCTAACTAACCATTTTGTGTATATATTGAATGATTGCTTGGATACAATTCTCGTGAAGTACGTTGTTTTCTATGTGATAATAGGTATTATTATTTTGATTCGATTTACAAAAAAAAATTGAATAGCATGTACTTTAATTTTCTCCAGTATTCTTGACAATCAATATAAGTAGTTCAAATTATCAATGAAAAAGTGGCATTAAAGTAGATAGACTTCATTCTTCATATAAAATATTAACCAATTAAATAATTTATTGGTAATTCTGGGATAACCTTTACTTCTGCAACTAATGTATTTATGGTCGAATGGAGAAAAGATATAAGACACGATGTGATAAAGGTAAATGTCATTATTGATCAGAATGGTTATTTAATGGTTTTTCTATTTATTATTAACAGAGCCTTTGGAATAAATTAAAACGGTTAAATAATATCAATAACTAATAATAATAATGATTAATTAATTAACTAATAAAATAGTAATAATATCCATAAATCAAATAAAAAAAAATTGAAAAAAACATAGGCTTAGCTATACAGTCAATATCCGAAATAATTATACGGACAATGTCAATGACCAATACTACTGACAAAAAATGTCCAGCAAAATCGACTTAAAATCAAATTATTTACAGCAATTTGTATTCGAAACAAGAAGTCAATTTTCTAAAAACGTTATATCCCTTGATTGGAAAGTTTGACTTAAATAAACTAAACAAAGTTCCAGTTGTTGTCTGATGATTCAGTTGATTCTGGAATTTTTATTATATCAGCTTCTTCGAATATTGATGAATAAGAAGCCATTTTTTAGTGCTCGTGGTTTATTGGTTAGTCTGTTAGACTATTATGCAAAACGGTCAGGGTTCGGTTCCCCTTCAGATTTTTTTCGGGGTTCTTGAGAGGCCAAGAGGAAATGACGAAGTAGTAAAATTTGTTTCGAACAAGCGCATCTCATCTAATGTAGCCTTTCGAACTCGGCGGGAAGTTGTTGGTCCCACACGTGTAGATTCACAACACGCAGACACAGGAATGGATGAGGGTATAAGTCACTATGCCTTGGCTCTTTGCCGTTTCATCGCTCATAATGATGTATCCCAAGGAATCTTTTTTTGCCCTTTTCTTTTCGTGTTGGCTATTAGTGAATTTAAGCACTCAAGTGGAATTCGCCTGTTTACTGATGACGTACAGGTTCTTAAGACAATAAAGTCCAGCGATTATTTTTCTGCAGGCAAATATTTGCAGCTTAATTGCTTGGTGTAAAAAAGTGGCATTTTCTAAAAACTGTTAAATGCCATACGATTATTTTCACTAGAAAATGATTTATAAGTTCATTAATTGGACAGTATTGCTTCGTCATCTTGGCGCGGTGCCCGTTGCATAACTAAAAGGTGAACTAACGAGCGTTGGATCCGCCGGATCCATTTATTATGAAAAATGGCACCGTGATAAGAATTCAGAGGAAACTCAATGTTGAACAACTTCACAACCTATGTAAATCGCGTATCCCTTGAGCGAGCGAGAAATTTCCCGGCTGATTTTAATCATCTGGAGAAACTTATTCACCCAGTTGTTTAAAGGCGATTATCGACATGTAACAGTCAATCTAGATGACAACCCAGAATTACATGCGCCCAACAAGAATTAGATCGAAAAAGACATTGCCAGAATAAAAACAAACAAATCACTTGATGCTGATGGGCTACAAGCGGAACCCTTTAGGCACGCTGGAGCTGACATAGTCAGGTGCATACATCAACTCATCTGAAAAAGGTGGTAGGACGAAAGTATGTCCGTTGATTGGAATATCACTATCATCTGCCCGATCTATATAAAGGGAGATCGACACCACGTTATAGATAACTTAATCTCTTAAACAAAGCTAATAAGATCCTGTCCAGAGTTTTATGTGCACGTCTTAAGCCGTTAACTGGTCAATCGATAGGTCCTAACCATGGCGATTTTAGATCTGGAAATATCCTGGAGAAAACCCAAGAATGTGACATCGAGACCCACAACCTGTTCATCAGTTTTAAATCAGCTTTCGACAGTGTAAGCAGAGATGAACTGCATCGGGCCATGTCCAACTTTAGAATTCATGCTAAACTTATATGCTTTCACTAACAAAATTTCAATCCCACCACCAACTTATTCAGAACGTGACAATTGAAGCATGGACTATTACCAAGTCGGATGAAAGCTCCCTTGAAAAAGTTACAAGAACGATTTATGCTTCTGTTTGAGACCCAGAAAATAATGAATGGCCAGGAAGACACAAAGAAGAGTTGTACGAACTCTACAGTACAGTGATAAAAGCCTAGGGAAAAATCGTTATCCAGCCATTTAGATGACTCTGCCAGGTAGAGCGGATGAATACCGACGCATACCCCAGCACTTAAAATCTTCGACGCCGTACTAAAAAGAGTCAGAAGCTGAGGCAGACACCATCTTCGATGGAGCGACAAGTACGATGGAGACCTCCGACTGCTAACAGTGCAAAATTTGAAACAAGAGGCTAGAGATCGAGCTGGTTAGAGGGGAATTTGATGATTATCCTTAATTCTTCAGTTTTAAGGATTTAGGTTTATTGTAGCTTCAACTTAGAATACACTGAAAACCTTTAACTCTCGACTGGGACAACTTTCCTACATTTCTGCGGCATTTTAAGGATCGGCCTTTGGTTCAATAGGTAAATTTCAGAAAACTTTGCTTCTACAATTTTACCGTACTTTCTCATTTTATTATGCTTCACATATGTAAAGACTCCCTAAAGCAAATCAAAGCAATCCAACATAATTGCATACATTTTGGCCCTGAGGGTCTTTGTTGGACTGATACTCTTTTCTGCAACCATATAAACAGCGAATCCAGCTCCCTCAGTGGCAATCTATTTACCAAGAGTGTGTTAATAACAGTAATAGGTATAACATACTGTTATGCTATGCTAGCTTACCCACCCGGCGTTGTTCAGGTATACCGTACTTTTTGGAAAAAAAACGAACACGGCGAGGCGCCACCTACTAATCAAAACAAATTAGTTTAGTAACTTCTTACAAAATAAGCTATGTGCTTGTCGTACGACCCCAGCGGCACTAACGGGTGATTAAAGTAGCCTTAGTTACAACATCAGTTATCTGCCTGTGGAAACCCCGTTAAAATCGGGCATAAAAAAGAATTAAAAAAAAACGTTTCCAGCGCCATCTAGGGGTAATTAAAATAGCCTTACTTAATCCTTACAAAATCCCTAACAAAATCGTTTGATAAATAAGAATCTTCAAAAAAATAACACCCCTGCGCCACCTAGAGGGTAATTTAAATAGCCTGCCAGTGAAAGTCTCGTCAAATTCGGTGCAGCCTTTCCCGAGATTACCCGAAACAAGCAGACAGAAAGACAGACAAAAAAAAATTTAACATTGTGTTTTTGTTATAAGTACTGAATATACTTTTATATGCATCTTGTAAAAAGCTTTTATTTTGATATTAAAAACAGACACTTCATTTTTATTTAAGGGTATTGATCTATAGATAAAATATTGCCTTTTCCACTTTCAAAAAACTTTTACTTGCATCTAATTTATAAAAAAACGCCTCACATATAGGTTCATAAAACAAGTTTTGCAAATCTCTCACTTCAAAGTCTTCTGGTTTTTCGCTCCACTTTACAAACACGATAATATTTCTCAAAATATACACTTCAAAGGATTTACATTTTTGTTTTACCAAAAGATTCGCCAAAGAACTTTACGAAACCTATGGTGTAGGACAACTTTTTGCCTGCAGTGTATTTTGAGCAAAGTACATATGTGTTGGGAATGTCGGTCGCAGTTGGTCCTCCGGCATTTAATCTGGTATATGCAAGGATTTCAAACGGAATTTTCATTCAACTAAGGAGCTACTGCTGCTGTTGTTCTTCCTGAGTTGCTTGCCATTTTGCATATGCTTAGCGCGCGCCGCCCAATGTTTGCCTTTCGAAGAAAAGAAGAACTTTTTCACCATCAAATAACAACCCAAGGATGGAAAAATGTATAATGGTGTCCTCTGACACGAAGAAAGTAGGGATCAAGTGGTAGATACGAGAATGCATGGTGTCGTGTCCTCCTCGGTGGATGTGTGGAGGATGTGTCACGGCTTCGGTGGTTTTTTTTTAGCAAAAGTTTTTTAGCATACATCTCTCTCGACAAGGAACCGTACATTCATCTATATAACAGCTGCTTGCTACTGTTCCCTCTCAAAACTAAGACTTGTCTCATCACCCACATACAGTCACAAAACCAAAGAGGCATATGTAGGCTTCCGGGTGCATCAACCGATTTGGTTATCGTGCTTCTTCTACCCTTGCAGCTACCCGACCTCTGTGATAATGTCAGACAGCTCCGGGTACCACATGTTCGTTGGGTACTCTGGCATCATGCTTTATGCCTAAATATATATTTTTTTAACTTTTCTCAAAAACTAAAACAGAAAACTATTCAAAACCAGGAAAATGATGCAAGACCTACTGAAACATACCAAAGCATGGAGCAAAGGGTAAAAATAAAAGATAGAACCATAGAACACATAAAACAGGAAATGACTCATTTTGGTTTCACAAGTTGCAGAGAGCTATGAGCAATTTAGAGACATATGGCCGGGCGCCAAATCAAGTATGAAAGAATTTTCCATGTCCATTTACCGGTTCTGGCCTTTAGACATCACATCACCACCGATCCGATGCCCTGCTGCCTGCAATCCCTTATTCATGTTCACACAATAACTTTGGCGCAGCTGAAAACAGTTGTTGCTCATTAATGCAGGAAGTGGAGTCCTGTTAACACATATCAACAACCGCCATTAGACACTCCGGGCGGACAGCATAATTTTCATTTGTTTAAGAAAGTACAAACACAATTAGCTATATCCAAACACACACAAACAATGAATGCTATACCTACATTTGCACATTTTGCAGTCAAAGGAATTAAATAATGAGGCGTTTTGTGTAGGACTTCCTGCTGCTTCTTACCGATGAAAAGGCAACAAAGATATACTGTCTTAACAGGGGAAAAGGGTGAATTGTTATTGAAATTTCAAAAAAAAACCTTAACCAATACACACAGAATCTGCAAAATACGGAGGAAGTTTTTTGAAGTTTTCAAGGCGGACTACATGGTTGAGTTCATTGGTGCTTTATTTGTCCCCATTTTTAAAAAACTAAATAACTAATGACATTTTTAGTTTATCCCACATCTGAAATCTAGGTTGGCTATAATAGATTTCAATTAAAGTAGTTCTCATAGAAACTACGGAACGACCGAGAACTAAAACGAACAATTTTAATGGTGACAACTGCAGGTTTTCCATTTTTCCAAAAGTTCAAATTTTGTTTGCATCGAACTTTGTCCTGTCGTCGTCCTGGATAGGTCCTTGTCATCGTTGTGCTGTTGGGTCCTTTTTTTCTTATTTCGCTTTTTTCGATTGAGTGTTTTCTTGATGTGAACTTTGAGCGCATTCAATTTAATGGATTAATGAATGTTCATGGTGATGGTTTAAGTAATAGAAATGCATTTTAAAACTTTTTTTTTTGGAATATATGGGTTCACGGTTTCACATAAAAAATTATTTTCCTGCAGTTGGTGAGCGAAAGGTTATTTCATGTGCAAGCTCATGTTTTGACACTCAAATGATATCATTTGCGTTTCGAAAAAAAAATCTAATTAATTTAAATTTAAAACGGAAAACGCAGAAATGAATAAGAATTATACGATTAAAAATTAATAGATGCTTTAATGGACCTAGATAAAGAAATTCTATAATTGGGCGTCAGTCGTCTGTAGCATGTAGCATACCAGCGTACGAGTGTTCCGAGTATGAATGACGTAAATATTTCGAATGCTTGTAGAAGTGCTCTTTAGCACCGTTGTAGCGACCGATATAACCAAACTTTTATTAAAACACTTATTAACAATTTGGCTAGTTATGGTGGTTCTAGTTCCTCAGGATTGACGAGAGGCTGGTAAGCTCTTCCGAAACCAGACAATAAGCCTCTAACCAGTTAAACGCCGACAAGACACGTCGTTTAAATCATCATTGAATATTTCAATGCCACATCAAAACGCGAATTTATTTTAATTTATTTACGTTTAATACAAGCCTACTTAAAACTAAATATGTTCATACAATGAGAAATTAAACAAAAAAAAAAAAAATCTGAACAAAACTATATTTATAAATGTTTGGGGGTTTTAGGAATGATTGTTTTATGACAGTCGTATTAAGGAATTGAATTTTGTTCTGACAATAATATTAAAGAATTGAATTCTGTTAACATAAAATATTACATTAATTATATTATGTACATATAACATTAATTTTCAAATTAATAGAATGGGAGAGCTTTTAATTATTTTAAGTGGGAGACAAGATTTTTACGAAGGAATCATTTAGAGGTATTGAAATCGAACAGAATTGAGGAGTAGTTAAGATGAAAAAAAGATGTAAAAAAAAATAAAGCTGTAGTTCGTACTGTGAAAAGGAATGCGGAATAGGGGGACATATCTAAGATTACAAGGATTAGAGTTGATGGAGATCAAACTCAGTAGTGAGGGATAATCAATGTTTCAACTCAGAAGGTCGTGGACGAATATTATATCTGCGATCTCTTGCCTTTTTTGAACGGACGGTTAATTAGTTGCAGACGATATTTATGCTCTGAAGGAAGGTTGCGCAGAGCAAATAGAAGAAATCTGCGTTGCACAGCTTCGAGACATTTAGCCTGTGTAATTTGATATGGTGACAAAACTTGGGAAGCATATTCAAGGATTGGCCTTACAAAAGTTACGTAGAGAGCCTTTAAAATGTATTGATCGGAGAATTCCTTGGACCAGCGTTTTATAAATCCGTCAAATGACACCTAAATCACGCGCACTAGAAACAATAGGTATTTGTTATTTGTGAGATCTGAGATGACCTAAAACACGCTATGTATTTTCTTTGGGTCAAATAAGAGTTTATCCAAGAAATAAAGAGTGGGGAAAAAAAGGATGATGTTATGTAACAAATGTCTTACTAAAGTCGGTAGCAATAGCATCAACATCATTTCCGTTATCTAAATTGCATAAGGTATAGGAAACAAAATCAACCAGATTGGTGGTAGTTACCTTCCAGCTAGAAAGGCGTGTTGAGGAGATACAAGTGATTTCCAGTGAAAGGACAGTGTTTCGTAGATGATGCTTTCGAATATTTTCAGTATACATGATAGCCCTAGCTATGGGACGATAATTGGACACATCGTTCTTGGGTCCTTTTTTGTGAATAAAGACAATGTATGATGTGTTCCAAAAATTTGGAAAAACTCCTTGCAAAATTGATAGTTTTGGAAAGGGTAGTAAGCGGATGAATTAAGATGCTCGAACATTTTTTAACAACAACTGCCGGAACTACGTCCGGTTTAGAAGAGTAATCACCCTCGAGCTTACCTATTTTAGCTTTAATCGTGAATGATATTATGTTAAGCGAAGAAAACGAAGTATGTGGTCAGTTTTCCAAATATTGAAAATACAGTATATTCGGTTCGACGTCGCAGTCAGTATGCGATTGTTTAAAAAGAGAAATTTGAATTTGTTTTTGGTTTTGTTGAAGAGTTGCTGAGGAAGAAGAGGGAAATCAGCTTTTCAAAAGTTGAAAAAACTGCTAGGTAAGGATTTTTTGTAAGAAAATGAAAACATGGTGATACTCGTCAAGTACAGAAAGAAAATGCTCACATCGTGTGACAATAGAGCTACCAGGGTCAGATACGAGTATGAGGTCCAGCTGACTGCTGAGGTTGTTTGTGACACCACCTTACTTGAAAAAAGTTTCAGTCAAGTATGCAATCGGTGAATAGTATTTCTTTTTCCGATGTGGTTTTTGTTGGATTATAATAAGTTCCATCACTGGAGGGACACCAGTGGATAAAGGGAAGGTTCTTTAAGATATTTTGTTTGTTCCTATACAAGAACGGATAGCTCCAAAATAGAAAACCATAATTGGCTACAATCAAGGATTCGTTCCATAATGTAAATTAACAACTGATCACATATTTAATGAATGGAACAAAAACTGGAATCTAGCATTCTATCATATATTTTTCTTTTATTTTAAAGCCAGCAAGGGGAGAACTGTATAAAGACACGAGAGAACTGGGATTCATTATATATACATTGAAACGACTATTTGGGCTGATTATGACAAAAATTACTAGTTAAAGCACCACATGCATGCTCTTCGACCAGACTTTAGAGAAAGCAATTCGTTACTCTGGCACGTTATCAAGAGGAACCAACCAAGTCCAGCCCAGATACTAGGTTACAAGCTGTACAATAATCCTTTATCTGGAAAAAAAATCCCAGTGAACTTCGGTGGAAGAGCGAAAAAGAACCAGCTTGTAAAGTCTTTACAGATTGAAAGATATCATCCTTTCAGGATACCAGGATACTCTAAAACTTATAGTGCGAAAATGGATGGCGTTCTGTCAGCAATTGAGATAGATGTATGAAAGACCAGTTGAATGAGGCTGGTTTTTGAGATGATGATGGCGATAATGAATTCTACATGCATAGGTTTTGCTTATACATAATAGAAATTTAAAAACGATCTGTTATTAATTTTCTTTTATTTTCGAACATTCTTGCGAACGGTTCAATCGATTTAAAAGGATCAAAAAATTTAGGAGGGTTTTTCTTTGCTGATCCTTTAAATAAACTCTATCCCAAATATATTTTCTTTGATAATAAAATAATGTTTCAGATGTAAGACTTTACTTTGACATGGTATTTTAAAATGTGCGGTTACAAAACCTTTTGTACTGATTTATTGCAAATAAAAATACTACTACTAACTCATCTTTTTCAATTCCTGATTGATATTTAATAATAGACTACTTCTGTTTGCATATAAAACATAATAGATCATTTTTTCATTTTTTTTATAAATTCCTGAATCATGCGATGGTCGAAAATAATTATTTTCATAACAAAAACAGTCTTCATTTCATATCAACAATTTTTAAAGCAAGGGGTGAACTCACTAACCTGAACTACCTGCAGTATAAAAACGATATAAGTAATGAATGCACATTATGCAATATATTCTGAACCTTCATCTTCTATTTGGGCGCTGCCTAGAAAGCTTCTTCTTTTTGATATAGTACATATATATTAATTTTTGATATGTAACTGTTCTCCTTTTAACTCTATTTCTTTTTTCTATAATAATCAAAAAAGAACACAACTCATTATTGTTTTAAACTTATAAAATATCTACTTTCTTCGGCTGACGGCAAACGCCAAAGTACTTATGTGAAAATTGTAAACAAAATTATGTTACTATGTAATTATTTTAAATGTCGATAAAATCACATCACTACTACTACTACTACATACTATATCAATTGAAAATTTATAATAAGGCTGACTATCAAATCTAAAAAAACAGGCAAACCTGTAAACAGACCTAGAAACGGTGTGGCAAAAACGTATAATGTGACGAATTTGAGTTAAAGTTTTTACAAACATCATATAAATCAAAATCACCAAATTCGTAATCCTGATGCTTTCGAGAAATAAATAGAGAAACCTCCTCACTAAAAATATTACAGGTCTTTTACAGAAAATGTCCTTAAAGAATTAAAGGGACAGGAATGTCAATTATAATTGAAAGCTTGACCACTGTGTGAAACAGCCAAGTATCCGAATCCCCCTGCTATTAAACCGAATCCAATCATGAATGCCAGCACATGTGTTACAACTTCAAGGACACGAATTAAAATTTCCCCTAAACAACAATTGGGTCTGATTGGATAAAAAGGACAAAACTTAGTTATTTCTATACCCATATCCACATCAATATCTTATTCTGTATTCAATTCAGTGTCCAACCTTAAGCTAGATATATAAATAGAAAGTTTAAAATTAAATAACATATAGGGACAGTGACCGTTTGGTCGACTCGACACCCTATTAAGAAGTTTTATTGTCGCACAGCACGCACGTTTATATTGCGAATTAAGCACAATTAGAGGGAAATTGAATTAGGGTAGGCTTGAAATTTTCGGGGTGGAATGATTTACGCAACTGATTTAGAACTTTTGTGGGGTATGTATTAATAAAATTATGATATTTATGAAACACGTAGAAGTTACCACTTAAAACTTCGAAAAAACTTTTCTTTTATTGGACAAAATTTAAGAGAATTCTATTTTCAAATTGTGTTTTTTTTAATGTCAGTGTCAGCATTTCAAAGGAAGTGCAATATTTCCTAACGCTAGCAACACAATGATAAATTAATTCGAAAAATAAAAAAAAATTAAATTAAAAAAAATAACTACCCCGGTTTTTGATACCCTAGGTATCGACATCATTTTTACTTGCGAGTTATAGGGACTATAAGGCAAGTTATGCATTTGTAAAAAAAAAAATATTCTAACAATCAAACATGACATTACGATGATAGAGAAGTCAAAAAAAGTCTGTCTGTCTGTCCGTATCGATATCTACAGCCTAAACGGTTGGGCCGATTTGATTCAAACTTGGTATATAGTATTTTTAGAGTGTCTACCCGACAGTTTTTGGAATTGGCATTTTAGCTCCAAAACTAACGGTACCTGCCATATAACTTTTAATGAAAATCTTATTTTTCTCGAAAACGGCTCCTATGATGTTTTCTATGCAAAATCTATCTTTAAGTTTTAATGGATTTTTCAGAAAAAGTTTTATAACGGTACCTCCCATATGACCGGGTTTTTAAAATCAGACTTTCTCGTTAACTAATTGACGGATTTTGATAAAATTTTCAAAATATGTAGTGTTTTATGATTTAAATAATATTGCTTATTAAAGTTTTCAAAACCATTTTTTTTAATTTTTAATAATTTAAAAAAAAAATATTTTGTTTTTTGAATATTTCTATATGATCTATAGATTTTTTTTTAATTTTTCTCCTAGTATAAACTATAGATTTCTTTAAATTGACATACTGAAAAAAAATTTATAATATGTTTTCGAAAAGTTTTTTTCAAAAAAAACATTTTTTTGAAAAAAACTGGTCCAAAGATTTTGAAATGAAAAATTCATAAAACAGATAACAGCAAAATAAACAAGATGGTTTACAACATTTTTTCCAAAAAACGTCATGAATAATGTTGTTTTGATTTCATAAAAAAAATTCCCCAAAATTTTATTTCATATTGCTCGGCTAAGTCCTAGCCATTAGTCAAATAAAAGAAGGTGACAACCTACATACATACCTACGTATTTTAAAGCATTTCATCATCATAAAAGCACACAGAATAAATAAGGAGCCTATGACAAACACACAAAAGCAACTAACAAATAAAAAAAAACTATTCGATTACTACTGAATGCAAAAATTTCAATCGAGAAAACAAAAGTTTACACCTTCCTATAAATAAACAAAACCACTGTGAAAAGTTATTAATATTATCTCTATACCTACTCGCTTAACACTAGTTGGAACGTGTATCTTAATTTTAGTACCTACCTTCCTTCCAACCTTATTATAGGTACCTGATATCCTTAATAAATTCCATTAATACCTACCCATACCATACGTTTATCGATCTATTAAACATAATTATGATATTTTAATTAATTTGATTTCAAAAAGTAAATTATTGTTATTGGGACCTATATAGGTCCTTATACCTAACATTATTGCCCTACTACTGATTCCCACGAATCTTTATGCCAGTTGTTCAAACTTTTCCATACCAAAATGAAAATTAAACTGAAAAAAGTCCTTTTTATCTTTCTATGAGCAAATTATATTATAAACAGTAAGCAACAAGTGGAAAGACAGTACACTAAAAAACTGCAAAAGCTAATAATCCTATATATTTATGTGTTTATCCCTTTATCGTGACGCATGTTCGTTCGAGCTTCAAACCACAACGATTCTAAAGAAGTTGCACGTCAAAAAAACATTAAAATTAAATCTTTGTCAAAAAGACGACTGTACCTAAAAAGGATTAGCACCCGGGAGCAAGTACGTGCGACCCAGTCGTGCCTTTTATTTTTGTTGTTGTACAACACACACAAGAAGTAAAAGTTGAATTTGGAAATAAATATAAAAAGCTGCGGCTGCTATCGTCAGGAAAAAAAGTGATCATTAATAAATATGAGAAACAAAATCGTAGACGATATGAAGAAGCCTTGGGGTATACCAACTCTAATTTTTCAAACTTCGATACCAGAAGCAACTTAGATTAAAGAGCTTGATGCCAAACTCTATCAACAGTTTTAAAATCGCCGAAGTGATGATCATTATTATCATGACCATAGAAAGAATAAGGGAGGTTAATGCGATTGGTCAGTAATTCTATGGTGATGAAGATTTAGATTTTTTTTTGGAATTTGTTCAACAAACTTGGAAAACGTCCTGAACAATAAGAGAGATAACCAAACTTTATACGAAGGGGTTTTGTTAACCTAGAATTACATTCTTCAGAACAATAAGGAATATTCCATCTGATTCTGCGGACTTATGAATGTCGAAATCTTTATCAGAGAATTGCATGCATATATGAAGGTTCTTTAAACTTAATTCAGTTTTCCTCCGAAGAGTTGGTTTTATATAGTCGCTAATTGGATTTTCTCTCATTAATTGCACTCTTGATTCTGGAATCAAACCAAGAATTTTCTTTTGGTCTAATGCTTTTTGTTTTATGAGGAACTAAAGAGTTCAGGCCAATTAACATAATGTTGACAACCATTTCAGCACATACCTACGCATCCACTTGCCTATCAAGAAAAGAAGTCGTACATTTAAAGTAACGAACAAAGTTTTTTAAGCCATATCAATTTGCTTGTTTATACTGCCAGACGGTTATTTTGAGAGTCTTTAAGTTATTTTAATACAATTTTTTTTATAAAACCCCTCACTTATAATGGGACGGAAAAGCCTATCCTTTAACCATAGCTTTGAAGAAAGAAACATAATAAGATAGATACAAATTTAGCTAAAAATGAGTTAGATATATTCCTACTACTTTTTTGCCTTCCCACCCGCATTACTCGTCTTCAGCCAACAATTTTCTTCAACATGCTTCAAACTACTTAAAAAATTAAATAAAATATTGGATTCTGTTTTTCTTTCTTCTTAATAAATCCTCTTTTGACACTTAACCTTTCAACAAATAAAACCTTTTTTTGCTTCCAATAGGTGGCCACAAAATGTGTCATGTAAAAACCATTATCTTAGACTTATAACAATTTGTGTTTCATCATCCTCATCTTCCGCTAGTGCTCCTACTTAAGCAAAAAAAAAAAATAATAATAATAATATCCCATCCTTTATCTACCCTAACTATAGGAATTGCAATAGCAATTCCAACAATTTAATTTTCCGTAAATTACGTCAACACAATAACAATCCAATAAAAAAAGCAAGAACCAGGAAACAGCTACCACCCTTCAAAGATTTTTATCTGGCCATCAAAAAAATATGAAAAGGATAAACATTCCTGAAAAAAAAACTAATAAATTCCATTCCCTCAATGAATTGATTCTGTCCCACTTTACCCGAAGCCTAATTCCCCCCGAAACCGATGATAGTAAGGGTTGGGTGTCTAAAAAACAACTCTTCCATTTAAATGCGTTTGCTAAACCCAAAGACTGGAAAAAAGGTTAACCAGCAAATAAGCTCCATAAACGAACCAAAGCACAAAAAATAAACTCCTCAGTTCGTTCATGCCGAAAATTGACTTAGGGAAAACAAACATCCCCCCAAGTTCGGACCCCAAACCAGGAGATGAAGCCCTACTCCTCATGTGCCACCATCAAGACTTCGGCGACGGAGATGACGACGACGACATAATCCTCCGACAACGTTTATCGTCCAACAGCAAACGAACCAGTCAACTCGTCCAGGGAAAGAGTGCCAGTGTATTGCCTTTAGGCATTTTTCGTTGTTTGCTTGGAGAATATTCCAAGGTAATAGGATTGAGAGGGTGTGAGGTTGTTTCTGAGTGGAATGTTAGTAGGGGATTGAAACTTAGCGCTTTATACGAGATAAAGAACCCACCACTATTTAGCGTGACTCGCTAGGATAAATCAAAATCGAAAATGACATGAAGCAATGACCTTTGTCGGCAATGGGACGACGCGACGCCCTCTGTCTGATGCTTCGTCAAACAATAATTGGAATAAAATGAATTTTAATTCGCATCCTGCGTGCTCAAGTGTAATGTTGACGAATCCTTCTAACTTCAGGAGAGGAGGCGGGTGACCGTGGGTAAATACAATGCAGATTTACCTTGACTCTTCACACTGCAATGCACTGTATGCAAATGTCAATAATAGTAACGTAGTCCCGCCGTGAGTCCTTGAGAAAGTCTATTATTTAGTTTGCTTCTAATATTATGTTTCGTTGTGATAATCCTGAAAAAAATATTTACATAACCATATACTTGTCCAATTAATTAATATCATTAACAAAAGTGTAACGGGATGTTATTTTGCGTTGCTAATTGGTTCGTAATTAAGAACTTTGCTGCAGCCGTGCCATACAGAATCGAAGGACTCTAATCCGTCTAATATGAGAGTTTATAAAGGAGCCACCGGTCCACGGTTCTTCATCTGACCTGGCAGATAAATGGAATAATAATAAACAAGGGCCGAAGGGCCATGTAGGAAATTGACTTCACAGTTCACTCTAGTGTCAAGCCGACTGCTATGAAACAGCCGTTTTGTCAGAGCAAAGGCACCATTGGCTGTGGTCAGTGCAGCATTTACACTAATAATTCTTTCTTCCGGAAGATGCTATAATTTCTTCAGTTCTGCTTCGACATTTGTGAAGTATGTTACAACACTAGATGCTTTTAGATCTGGGTGGTCCCGGAGCAGCCGTTGGAGAATATCGCGGCTGAAAATTTCGTAAATGACCCTGAGATATCGAACAGATGACGACGTGCAACGCAGTTGGACATCAATCAGCGGTCTTTATAGAGAATTTTGGTGAAAAACTTGAAGAAAATCATCATTAGCTACGAGGCCCATATTCATTGCGATAAGTAATGGGTCTTCAGAACTTTGACAGTTGATAGCGGCCATCTTGTTGAAGCTACATCTGTCAAATTGGCTGTCATTTATTCAGTCTATTTTGCCATATCACCATGGACGGATGTAGCGTTCAACAACACATGCAAATGATAAAATTGTTTTATCAAAATGGGTGTTCTGTTCGGGCAACGTTCGGCGCGCTTCGCACGGTCACCATAATCGTTCTATCAATTCTGGATGAAAATTGTCGAATTTGGAACGATACCAATCCACATGAGATCCAAAAGCGTCGAATGCACTCCGATAAACTCAATGTTTAGTATGTATTTTTTGCTTGAATTGGATGTTATGGAAATCAACGACATTTGGTCATTCTGCACGAGCGATTTGAGGGCATGATCATCTTACATGGAGGTGATTTGAATTGGCTACCGATATCGTGAGATTTGACCCCATTAGATTTTTTCTTTTGGGGTTTTTTAAGTCGCAGGTCTATTAATAGGCCACAAAATACAGCAGCCCCCAAAGCCATCGGTCAAATTCATCCTGCTTTATGCGCTACAGTCATGGAAAATTGGAAACTTCGGATGCGCCGCACCAAGAGAAGCAGCGACAGACCTTTAAACGATATTATATTCCACACATAATGGCATCGATAGGCCTTTCAAACAAATTTAAAATTTCAATGATATCTTACACATACTTTATTAATTAATTGCTTTGTTATTAATTAATTGTTATTAATTAATTGTTTTATTGTAGCATCAATTTTGAACATTTCACCTTAAACTAAATTGCACAATTTTCAGAGATTTGGTATTAATCTACCTTACTGCTGTTAATAATATCATTAATTTATAATTTTAAATAAGTTTACAATTTATCTTTGATTTGAAGGAAAAGCTACAAAAAAAAACCTCCATTGAAATACATATGAATGTTAAAGTACGTGAGAAGAACTGAATAGAAGGGTGGGCGTTGCGATGTTTTATTTAAACCATACTTTAGTTTGACAAATACCTGTCAAGTAGATAATAAGTAAGCATGTATAACAATTGGAACATAAAAAACCGTTTTACAATTGTATACATATATAATGAGATTACACATACTTTGTTTTATTTAAATTTTAAGTTAGAAAGTGCTTAATGAATAAGCAGAATTATCCATTCTGGAGTACCCAACATGAAACACATGCTCAACGATTTTTTCTAACCTCAACTGGACGAATTAGGATTGGAAAACATAAACGGTTCTAACAGGATAAAGCATGATGAACGATTTAGCCGTTCTAAACTTCTTTTTATGGGTTTCTTGAAGTCAAGAGTTTATGTCAATAAGCATCAGACTTTTAAAGCCTTCAAAAATAATATCCATCAGGAGAACCTATCGCGGGATGGATAATGCCACAAATTAAGCCGGTATGGGCATCAATCCTGGCGGCGATCAAAAGACCAATACGCCAATGATGGCAATATGGCACCAATTCCTGCACTTGTCCCTGGAAGCCCAAGCCAAAGGATTTCAAAAGAGAATTGTCTCCGATTTGTGGTAGTTAGCTTTTGACTTTCATTTATCACAGTATCGGTGAATCTTGTCATGCTGTAAGAGATATATGAAGGTTTCAACCTTTTAGGCCGTTCTGTCACAATGCAATGGCTGAGTTATACTCCCGCTGGTGCTGCTGGTATAAATACTGAACAAAATTGGCAAGTTCACCACTTCCGGTTGATGGCCTCTTTATTTCAAACGTAGTAAGAGTACTAATATATTGCTACTTTTGACAACAAATTGTTAACCACGGGGCATGAGTTGTGTATTGTCCTCCCTTCAACCCGAACTGATTTTCCGGAATGATTTTTAGGCAGAGTTCAAATGATTATTTTTTCGAATAACTTGGTAATGCTTGGTAGAAGAGTTATCGATGAAAATTCGCCGGATTAGTATTATCCTTTTTGTTCTTCGTTAGAGGAATTTATGTACCGCAGCTGCCTTACAACGCCCACGATAATATCCATTGTTGAAGAGTGTGTCGAAGGCGGTTAATGTGTCAGTACAACGTTGGAAATACCGCGGATACCTACAAAGTTCTTAGTTTTTAATGAATCGAAGATGAACTGGATATCTATCTTCGTTACAAACAAGTATTTTGGCGTTTGTGAAAATTCGTCAATGAACATCAGAGTAAAACGACGATTCCCAGATTGTAATTGCCAAATGTTATTCCGAAGGTATGAACCAGGCCATGGCTCAAAAGTCTTTCATAAGACTTTCCTTATGTGTGACAAGAACAATCATCATTCCATTAGTAGAAATAAACCCGCCACTTAGAAAACAAAACCATTCGATTCATTTTTTTCCATATTTGCTACCACTTTTAATAAACATATATATTTAATGTCCATCAAAAGGATATCTGAACTACTAATCACCCAAATCACAATGCGAAAGATAAACTTCCAAGAAATAATGAGATTCATTATTTTTATTTTAAGGTCATGGCCATGTGACAAATCCAAGTCGAAAAAAAAACTTTCACTCCAACGAACCCTATCATCTCAAAATCAGAATAGCAACATTTTCTTTTCTAACGTATACACAAAACTTAGTTTCCAATTTCAAAAAAAAAGAAGGTGAAGCCGGATAAATTCTTAGATTCAGTGATTTCACTTAAAAAAAAAAAATACCTATATCCGGATGCTGGCGGACATGACCGCTAAGGATACAAAAATTCGTTAGCAAATTCAAAGCTTCGGGGCGAATTTCTTTGAACTTTTATATATACCGTGTCTGCACAGCTCGATTCAGATCCACAGGATATCCATAGATACACTGCTCATCTACTTGGGTGTGACTCATCTTTGCATTATTACTTTTTGGCAAATTTCCATTTCGTGTCCCCGATCTATTGGACAAAATTGTGTAACTTTCCGGGCACAGGTTTATCAGGACTATTCCTCAAGTTCCCAACAAGAAAGAAGATGGCATTATTTTTTGCTCTTCTTTGACCAAGTATATCTTTGTCCACTGCTCCTCCATGGCACAACCGAACAACTTCGGTGCATGCGGCTGGAATATTTAGTAGGTACACAAGGATCCACAACTTTGTAATGTTCAAAGTTGTCTAGGAGTGAACGTGGGTGAGCTAAAAGAGGGGAGGCATTTGTTGGCGCGAATTTAAATGCAGGGCATAGTAATGCAGGAAGTGCACACAAGATGGGAATGGATGATGAACTGACTCTCCCTCTCGAACTCAATTTGCATAAATCACCTCCCATATAATTACGGACTGATATCAATCGGAAAAGCAGGTTCCGAGTGCGGCGTTGTATAGGGACGGCATCGCCATGCCAGTGGCACCAAGGAACTCTGCCATTGACCACAGGTTGATTTATTTAAATTTTTTTTCAGTTAGCACCATCCTAGTTGGTGGGTCGGTTTTGTATATGCTTAGCCTAGTATACACAACTTCCAACAACGTGACTTGCTGAAGGCGAAACGATAATAAATCATAATCCTCGGAGGGGCGCATTAGCATCGGTTAAGGATAGAACGGTTAATGTTAAATGGCAACTGGCTAACTGGCGGCAGCAGTGATGGTGTCCAAGCTTCCAGCAATGATAATGGTCAAAATCGATTATCCTTTGGTTGATTGACTTCGACCGCATTGATCTGACCAGCATAATATTAGCGCCACCGTTGAGCGGATGATTACTGTGGATGGATTGATTGTCTTCTGGAAAAAGGCGAGACATTATATTATCGCGAGCTCTTTCCATGGTTGTTCGTTAATTTTACATTAAATGCCAAATGACACGTAAAGTCATACACACTAACTGTCGGCTTCCAACAATTAAAGGACGAAGGGCAACTAACCCCATTTCGGTTGGCGTTGGGGAGATATAATGAAGGAATTGTTATGATTATAGTACATTTTTTTATGTCCCACTTTTTTTCCTGACACACTAAAGGGGGAACCGTTTTTATAACCCTGAGTTGAAATTGTTTTCGAATGACAATGATGATGATATGATGACATAAAAGCGAATGCTCAGGACCGTAGCAGGATGATGATGAAAACAAGAAGAACAGATTTGATATCCATTAAGCGATTGGCAGCAGCAAACATTCTTATCTGGACGTTTTAATGTGGTCCTGAAGAGTTATAGGGATGGGATTTGGCTGAAGACAATTTTGATCAACGGAATATCGAAAGGGTGTTACGAGAGAGCTGAAGCATGACATCGCCACTAAATGAACGTGTGTCTGTAACAAATGGCTAAAAAAGGATGTTGGGATCTCGGGACTATCTCGTCATTTTAAGTGGGATTTATTTTTTTTTATTTGAAGAAGTTCGGTTACAGAGAATGGGGTTTATTGTTAAAGGATTTTAAGTCAAAGAACAAATAGAAATATCGCATTTTTAGAAGGAAAACGAGAAGCAGGCAATTGAGGATACGAAGAAATGTTGCTACAGGGAAAAAGTTTGAAAGTTTTACCAAAACATAAAAAGAAACTATCAATGTACGTAACCAAAGATTTCAAAGATGTTCAAACAAATATTTTTTTTTTACTTTATTTTTATTTTTATTTTCATCAATAAGAGTTCACAATTTTACTCAAATAGACTTTTAAAATAATACATACATAAATTATAATATTCTAATTAAACAAAAAGTATATTCTTAAAATATTTTTAAATGAGTTTCTACTCAAAATCGATGTTGTTTGAAATTATATTTATCTCCCTGACACTGCGAGTTAAAGGCTCATTAAGGGCATAGTTTACTTTATGATTGCTTACTCGGAATAATCTTCGAGTTCTTAGCTCTCGAGAAGGAGCATATAAATCGATAAGTGACAAAAGATAAGGACAGTCAATTTGATAGGTTAAGATATCATAGACGAAATTTATTGCGGTTTTCTAAAGTCTGAATGCCAATAAGCTGACATCTCACGTTATATGAAGGCATTTCAATGTTTCATCCTGGTTTGCTTACTACGAATCTAGTAAATTTTTTTTAACTTTTTCGATTCTAATAACATGATTGTTGTATATTGGATTCCACACTACGCAGCAATATTCGAGAATCAAACTAACATAAGCAACGTATAGAGATTTTAATGAATAAGAATCCCTAAGACCAAAACAATTTCGCGATATAAAACCCAGCATGGAGTTGGCATTATTCACCATGAATTCTAAATGATGTATAAAGTTCAGTTTGGAAACAAAAACTAATCCAAGATCATTTTTCAACTAAACTTTATCTAATATGTGATTTTGGATGTTATAGTTATACGAACTAGGTAACTAACGGCGAGTAAAAGTAAAAAGAAAAAGGACCTAAGTGGCTTCCTTGGGGAACGCCTGATGTAACTAAAAAAGCTTTTGAAATATTGGAAATTTATGCGAAATACAAAGTTCTCAAATTTTTGTATTAAGATTTTTTGGTGATCCCTATCAAATGCCTTGGCGAAATCCGAGTATATAACGTCAACTTGGTTAGCATTTTAAATTGAATTAGGAACAAAATTCGTAAAAAATGCTTAGATAAGAGGTACTTATACGATATAAAACCATGCTAAGAAGGGGATATTGTTTCCTTTAATAAAAAAATTAAGTTTATTACAAACTATTTTTTCAAACAATTTGATTATTGAAGATACTGTACTGATGGGGCGGGAGTTCGATATATCCTGTTTAGGACCATTTTTATGTATATGAGTAACGCAAAATGTGGTGTTTTATTTAGACGTGTGGTTTTCAATCTGGCAATACTTTTTTGGAGTTGGTCTTTTTGATAGCTGTCGCTTGATTTATGCTCTGTTTGGTTTGCCATTTCATAATGATTAGACTTACTGAATAACGTTTGCAAATCATGTAAATTTATTACCAAAATGATGGTTCGATTCGGTGGAGCAGATTGGAGCTGTGCACATCCACTGTGCACGTCGCAAGTTCGGTAAATGGGCCCAAACCGAGATGGCCACCGATCCCGATTTTTACAAAATTGGGCTTCTCGGCTGGAATTTATTCGAGTCAGCCGCGGCGGCCACTTGCCTAAAATCATTTTTAAAACATAATGGCAAACCCTTAACTTTATAATAAAGCTAAATTCTTGGCCATAAAATTAAATTATATGCGTTTAATTTCTTCTTAAAACCACACGTCTAAAAAACACCCATTACAAAACTCTAGACAGAGCTGTGGCACATCTTTTTTAATATAATAGACGGAATTCCATCAGGACCACCATTCTTGTCTTCATTGAGGCAGGATAGCTCCATTTCTATTTCCGATAAAGAAATATGTAGGAAACCTATATTCACATTTGTATTTATAGAAGGGTTAATGAGATATTATCTACATTATTTGAATCGATATAATTGGATTTAAAAAACTCTGCAAAAGCATCACAAATAGCTGGTAAGCTTATATAAGTCGAATCTAAATATTGCATACTTTTAAGGATCCCATTGGATTTTCTTTTAGTTTTAATGAAACTCCAAGAACATTTGCTATTATGTCTTAATTTGGATTCTATAGAGTAAATATAGTTATTGTACAAAAAAATATTAAGAACATTGATTGCATCTTATCTGAAGAACAGGGAGCAAAAAGTCAAACTCGGTAACTTCCTGAGTAACACCAGGGTTATCAACCTTGGAGTTTTACAGGGGTCTGTTCTTGGCCCTATCCTTTTTTAATATAAAATAATTCTGTTTTTGAACAACCATTTATTGGAGATATAAGTACTTTTGCAAATGATTTAGCAATTGTTTACAGATCTGAAAGCTTATTGAATTTAGTAGCTGATTTAAATCATGATGTTTACTTGTTGAGAGTTTGGTTTAATGAATGTTGTCTCCTGCAAATTGTTTAACCGGCTTCCTGCTAGCATAAAATCTATAACACTTTTTCTCGTTTTTGGAAAAAAAAAATATAAAACTCTGACTTCTTGGTTTTGATCATGATCAGATTAAGATTTTGTTGCGTTATATTGTTTAATATGTGATATACTGTCAATGCATTTGTATTTCTTTAATTTACCTTGATTTCCAGTACATCAGTTTTGTATCAAACATTTTTTTCTTTTTTGAATTTATTGTTTAACTTTAAAATTGTATACTCCATAGTAAATTTATTTTATAAAGTGGCATTATCTCTATTTTTATGAAATACCAATGTCACTTACTATTCTTTCTTTTTTAAACTTGCTATTGTTAAATCTTTTTTTTAAGTATACTTAATATAATATATTTAATGTTATGCAGCATTGTTCGTGGGAAGATATATATTTTATATATGTACAATCAACTATTAAACTACATTATTAAATTAAATAAAGCATATTTAAAACAAGCGATTTAAAAGTGTCTCCCAAACAATTCGAACAAAAATCTACCTCTCTGAAGCAACGAGAAATAGGTTCGTTTCGGCTATAACGATGTATGATGAAACTGTTCAGATATTAGAAATCGACAACGTATAGTCCTTGATGGGACATTTTCTCCAGTAACCAATAATAATGACGGGGGACAATTAATATGATGCATGAAAGTGTCTCTTATAAATATTACGAAAAAGTATACCCTACAATCTTGAAGAAATTGAATTCCAAACAGCAACTACCGAGTATTATATTATGGCCTTGGAATCCTCTAACTCAATTTGAAGAAAGCTTATCTTGAGAAATTCTTTTGAACTTTCAATTATATCACTTGAATAATAAGGGTTTCAAATTATGCTTGAAATACTCCAGAACTGACCTTACTGGAAAATTATACAGTGACTTTAAGGTATAGTGTTCCAAGAATTCTCTTGATAAAATCAAACATTTGATTAGCTTTGTTCATCATATAGTCGTAGTGAGATAAAAATGACAAATAAGTATCGAAGATAACTCCTAGGTCTTGTTTTCTTTACACTCTTTTTAAATTAGAATTTTCTTTGATAACAATCAAAGAAAATTGGATTATAATACCTGAAACATGATAAGTCTTGACGTTAAGATATATTTAGAAGAAGGTGATTCCTTTGCAACTACTCATCTAGTCTCTGGTTTGGAAACAAACCTGAAGTTTGTTACAAACTATAGTTTCTCAAAAACTTTAAGTTAAGCTGAAATCATGTAATTTGATATTTTCTGCTTTGACCCAATTCAAAAATTGGAGACAAAAACGAAATTTTCTAGCAATCCCAAAATTTGCATTTGATAAGTGAAATATTTAAAATTATTGAAAGTGTGTCAGCTAATGCAATTTAGCAGGAATCCTATCAAACTCTTCCTTTATACATATTAGCATCCAATCCAGATAAAGCCTCTTTAATTCTTATGCGACTTAAAGTAACCGAGCCGATATCAACAATTCTATTTACGGTTCGATTGAAAATAACCGGCGAATAAATTTCAGATCTTTGGCACCTCACTAGTCGTTGTATCGAGGTACTTCATACAATATTCTATTTGACTTCCGTGTCGAGCTTATGAAATAGCATTTTTTTTTTTTACAAGTTGCGCGTGCAACTTATAGTGTTAAAACCTTATAGTGTTAAAACGCACTGCGCGAGCAAGGAAAATTAAGGAGGGAGGAAAAAGAAGGTGTCGATTAACTTTGGTTTTGAATGCTTTCAAAAATCGCATGGGAAAACCTCGCCGGGTAAAACTATTCCAAATTCTTGTTGTTCGGCTAAAAAAGAAACCCTATTTTTCACGGTAAGCCCGAAATTGGGCTCAAGGGTGAACTGATGAGCTATCCTTGCGAGCCGAGTAAAAAATATTTATTACTGAGCTTTAAATGCAAATGTGCAAGAATCATGCTAAATTACGGATTATTTTATTTTAAATTTGACACCAACTTCTTTAAACTTTAAAAAAATGTATATGTACATCCAAGCTATGCCAAATCTCAATTCTAGTATAAAAGTGGATATCTACATTCTACAGTCACATAAATAATTTATTCTTATTAAAAGAGTCCTCAAAACTGTTTTCCATTTCTTCAAAAATCCTCAAAGGATTTCCAAAGCAATAGCTGAATACAAATTTTCTTCCTATTGCTCTGTGGATTATTCACCTTTGTTTGGCGTCACATTTCAAACCATCAGCCGCTTTAATCTTTAAAGCTCGGAAAATCAATAGAAAAAGCAGCAAAAAATAAAGTCAGCATTTACGACCTGTGATTTCCGCCAAAGTAACAACCATTCCTCACTAACTAGATAGAAATGCATGCTGCCATCCTCCCTAACCGGGTGTGTTCATCGTTCGCCCATAACATCAAAGCAGAGCCTATATATTCACCCCGCAGAGACACAAACGGAAATCAATTTAAATTCCCAGCCCCCGAAACACTATTATTCTATATGTTGGGTTGGGTAAGTGCATTTTTTCCCATTCAGCTTCCGCAACACCCATCAGTTCAGGTTCAATGCAGAACACAGGAGGAGCAGAGTTCACAGTATATCTTCTGCGTTTCCATAGCCACACGAACATTTGAATTTCCAATCTGGAAACTGGATAGAAGGAATCAAGAAATTGCCATCCTCGCTTCTCTCACATCACATCTGGCAGAGTGAGTGCCAGGACCTGCTCGGCTATTACGAGGATGACGATGATGATGGTGGAAAAATTGTAAATAAACACCAGAAACCACTAGGAACACACGCAGGCAGGCACATAACCACCAATACGCCAATACACACACCCGCGCCCACATTCTCGACCCACAAAATAAAAACCGAATAGACAAACTTGAATAATTCGTCATTTTTTCCGTGTCTTATGCCATGTAGTACATACGTATGGCATTACATAAGGATAACAACATGCATCGTCGTCCTCGTCCTGGTCGTTGTTGTTAGTATAGTATGTGGTTGCTTATTGGAGATGATAAAAAGAATCCACTATGCAAGGACCTTAAACTTTCCCACAGAATATTTTGTTGTTATTTTGATAAGCATAAAGGAAAAAAATAGTAAAAACAATATGGATAGAAAGGGGAAGTATGGAAAGGAATAAGGAGCATTTATCAACAACACATAGCTATTACACACTCACCTCAAAAGTTGTGAAAACAATTTTCTCGATCGATCCAAAGTACCGTTCCCATAGTATTTGAGTTTGCTGTCTGAGGGCCAGAATGCGGTTGACGGGTATCGACCGCACCACTTCAGGAACCTGTCAAAAGATACAAGATATTTGTATGTTTGTTTAGTAGTACTTTAGTAGTAGTGGGCTATAAAGAGTAAAACTTCTTGAATGAGCTGGAAAATTGTACGAGCAAAGGATCGCAAAAAAAAAATTATAAATAGGTACATATTTTTTTTTTTATATAAAGGATGCTAAAATATATTATGGACGACATTTATTTTACAGAGGAAGATACATAATTTGTGGCATAAATTCCTTTTTGAATTTCAGGGTCAGATTCTGTCAACTTTTTTAATACATATTAGGTAAACTGCGTCTGATTGTATAGATATTAAATTCCATATTGGCTAATCAATGCCTATATTAATACTATACAATATACACAACCTCTGGGAGGAAATTAAGGAACTGAGTTAATACGAGTATGACTATTGTAATATACTTACTCAGTTTGATTTCCGTTTTAGAATACCCAATTTAGTGATTCAGGAATTGATTTTTCTATGTCGTTTTTTTATCCTTGTAGCTTTGAATATTAGGTACAGTCATAATTGAATACTATTCGTGGGCAGAAATTCTGTGCTGCGTATAAGTTACGTGTTTTACCGCGGTGAAGCTTAAAAAAAACCAATTTTGTTTTTATTGGGACAACTGTCCAATTTATTGTGCCGAAGAGAACTAAACTTAATTTCTACTTTACAATTATTTATAAGGTCACCATCAGTTGGAATATTTGCCTACTCAGCAGCTTGGGTTGGTTCGATCGTTTCTGTGAACTCGGAATTGTATCGGTCATATGAGCCTTTGTTGCTACAGGTTTCAGCAAGTGTGCGAACCTACAATTGCATGTGGCGGATGTGAGAGCGTTGAACTAGGTTTAGCTTTCGTGGTGTTTAATTCAGCAAGTGTGGGAACTTATGAGTGCATGTGGCGGATGTGGGAGCATTGCACTTGGTTTGACTTTTATAGTGATAACTCTTCCCTCCCTAAAATCGAGTGTCCTCACTCATCATGTAGAGCGTTGGCACTGGATTTGATTGCTGTTGTTCACCTTCAATTTTACCCTCGCGCTGGGTTTCGAACACCTTTGGAGCTTCAGTGCGAATGGTAACTTCTTTCCTCTGGTCAATCGTCTGTCTGATGATAATTATTATAACAGCTATTACTACAAGAAATGTTATACTGTAGTTAGTGATGACATGAATCTGTCCTTCTTCTTCTACTTCTGCTATGTGTTCTGTGTTGTTGACATGTAGTTCCTTCAACATTTCCAATGTTATAAGTTCTTTGTATGTTTTAATAGAAGAACTCAAATGTAGAGCCGCTGGCAAAGGTTTTGCAGATGATATTTCCTTTGAATTATATTCCTGGCCATTTATGGAAATTGATGCATTGTGGAATTGTAGAATAAAGGTTCCGGTCAAATTTACTCTATCGCTCTCGACTAGGATTGATCCATTAAATTGGTTTAAGAAAAGAGTTCCTGGGTGAAGTTCCTCGATGACTGGTAAATGCTGGTTGTTGATCTCATCGCAACTTGATTCGGTGCCTTTTACTAAATTTGGAATACATTTGTCATAACTTAAACTAAAAATTTCTTTCTTATTACAAACACTTAAATCATTGTATGTTTTACAAATATTCTTAATTCCATATATTTCGTTTTCGCAGTTAAGTATATTTTCATATTGTATTTTTATTGCTTTTTTATCATATTTTACAGTCTTAATCAATATTTTTTCACATATAACTTTTCCTGTAGTAGGAATACTAATAATGTACAGAATGGTTGATTTATTAGATGCTATTTTGATATCGGCAAATTCGAGTGCCTCTTCAAGGTTAATAAATCGTATGCTTTTTTCTTCGAATTTTTCTTGAACAATCTTAATTTCTGAATTGGAAAGGATAAATGAGTTTACAATTTTACTCTTTGCCCAAAGCAAAGCGTATTCTATGTTATTGATTTCTTCTTTTATAATGTCTAATTTGTACTTAATTTCTAGTGTAAATTCATTCTTTAAGTCGTTGTTTGATTTTAAAAGATACATTATTTCATTTGTTACATTAGTTAATTTGTTGATTTTTTCAGTATATGCTTTATTTATAATGACTTGTTTATTATTATTACGAAGTAAATTATTGGTTTGAGATTTTATAATCTGAAAGTCGTCGTGGTCCTGATTACCAGCTATCCATTTCCACGCGCTTCCAATAAAGTTGAGGGATCTTGGGTTTTTTTTCCTTGGTCTTAGGATATTTAACTGGTTTTTAATTTGGTTAATTTGATGGGACATTGCATGGAAATTGGGATCGGATTCGTTGGTTTGGTTCTGGATTTGGAGTTGGATTTCCTCAATAAGTTCATCGTAAGCTTCCAGGTCTATGACGTGTATATTTCTGAATGTACCCGTTTGAAGCTTGGCCGTTCCCATATTTGTTGATACGATCTTAGCATTTGTGTAGTCCAAGTGCTTCGTTAAGTTTCACACACGGTTGCAGAAAAAAAAATTACACTGTTCTGCTATTTTTTTTTCGGTGTTAACGAGTTATTTTTGCTCAAATTAGGCGAATTATTTGCACTTTTTTCGAGCTTTTCAAATTTACTTAATGCTTATTTCACAACGTGGTTTTTTTATTTGTTCGGACTTTTCAAATTCACTTAATGTTCTTTTCACTACGTATGGTGAAATACTTCTTTCGTGATTTATTTATTTATTCGGGCTTTTCAAATTCAATTTTCACTACATATGGTGAAATAATTGTTTCGCGATTTATTTATTTGCTCGGGCTTTTCAAATTCAATTTTCACTACATATGGTGAAATAATTGTTTCGCGATTTATTTATTTGCTCGGGCGCCAGTTACGTGTTTTACCGCGGTGAAGCTTAAAAAAAAAAACAATTTTGTTTTTATTGGGACAACTGTCCAGTTTATTGTGCCGAAGAGAACTAAACTTAATTTCTACTTTACAATTATTTATAAGGTCACCATCAGTTGGAATATTTGCCTACTCAGCAGCTTGGGTTGGTTCGATCGTTTCTGTGAACTCGGAATAGTATCGGTCATATGAGCCTTTGTTGCTACAGGTTTCAGCAAGTGTGCGAACCTACAATTGCATGTGGCGGATGTGAGAGCGTTGCACTAGGTTTAGCTTTCGTGGTGTTTAATTCAGCAAGTGTGGGAACTTATGAGTGCATGTGGCGGATGTGGGAGCATTGCACTTGGTTTGACTTTTATAGTGACAACTTATATCTATACGGCGTCAAACTGGCCAACTATTTTGGTACTTAGCGAAACCCAAGTATAGGTGAAAATACCGAGCCTGGAATTAAACATGCATGGAAGAATCCTTTAACCTTATTCTTTACCTAACACGGTCTCATCGTTAATAAAGGGTCTTCCGAACTTTGACAGTAGAAAACGGCCATATTGTTGAAGCTACATCTGTCAAATTTGCTGTCGTTTATTTAGTCTGTTTTGCCAAAATAACTTTGATGGATATAGCGTTCAACATTGTACGGTCGCCATAATCGTCCTACCGACCCAGAGGACTATTCTCAGTGTGGTAAATAAATTTCAATCCACTGGTTCAGTAAACAATCAACCAACACCCGATCGTGTACGAAACGCAAGATCTGCCGAAAACATAGCTGCCGCGCCGCGCCGTCCATGAGAGTGTGCAGGAGAATCAGAGGCAGTCGATTTCGCGTCGCTCACAAGAACTGGTCCTTTCGCAGACCACAACTTGGCGAATTTTGCGTTTTGACTTGGGCCTGTACCCGCACAAAACTCAATTGACTCAGGAGCTAAAGGTAAACGACGTGTGTTCGGTGAATGTGCTCCGGAGCAGTTGGCAACTGGCCCTAATTTTCATCGAAAAATAATCTTCAGCGTGTTGAATGGATGTGTGAACAAACAAAATTGTCGAGTTTGGAACAATACCAATCCACATGAGATTCAAGAGCGTCCAACGCACCCCCAAAAAAGTCACTGTTTGGTTAGGATTTTGGGCTGGCGACGTCATCGGTCCATATTTCTTTGAGAACGATATTGGCCAAGTCATCACCGTCAACGGCGAGCGCTAAAGTTCGATGATTACCAACTTCTTTTGGTCTTAATATGATGATATGGACTTCAACAACAGGACGGCGCCACGTGCCACAAAGCTCATGCCAAATTAGACATTCTGCAAGAACGATTTGAGGGCATGGTAATCTCACTTGGAGGTAATGTGAACTGGCCACCAAGATCGTATGATTTGACCCCATTAGACTTTTTCTTGTGGGATTTTCTTAAGTCGCAGGTCTTTATGAATAGGCCTGAAGGTTGCTGCCTTCAAAGCCAATATAACCAATGCCATCCGGTCAAATTCATCCCGATTTATGCGGCAGAGTCATGGAAAATGGTGCACTTCGGATGGGTGCCACCAAGAGAAGCCACGGCGGACATTTTAAGGATGTTATATTCCACTTTAAATGGCATCGATAGAGACCCTTCAAACGAATAATTTCGATGATATGTTACACAAACTTTGTTTTATTTAAATTTAAAGTTATGAAGCGCCTAATGAAATACCTTTTTATTAGGAACGATGTTGCATAGGGTCAAAGGGGGTAATTGTGAACAGGGGTAATTGTAAACGTACTATATTTTACAAAAACCGATTCTCCATCGAGACATGCCATGCCAATATTTGAAAATACGATATGTTCCCGTTGTGCTGACACGTGCCAGACGCAATGCTGTAAATATTTTAGTCGCATTCATCGTTGGCATAAATGGTTCATTTTTCTGTGTTTTCAAGTTTTTTTGTAAGTGCAAAATTGTTTTAAAACATAAAATAAGTGATCAAAGTAAGTAACTGTTTTATTTATAATCATTTTAAATATAAGTTGTAATGCATGCGATGTGTTTTTAATTCTTTTTAACAAATTATAAAAGTTATTGGCTGTTTACAGTTACCCCATTCTTTTTTATTCATGGGTAAATGTGGACACCAAAATGGGGTAAAAGTAAACACTTTGGGGCAATTGCAAACAAGCGTTTAAAATGAACTAAGTGTTGACCTAATATAATTTTAATTCAAAAAGATGCCACGTATTTACAAACGAAAAATGGGACCTCCATCGTATACATTAGAAAATATATTAAATGCAGTGGAAGACGTCAACAACAAAAATATGACATACTGACAAGCCGGGTCCCAAAAGCAGTTATTTTCAATCGAATTGGTGGTAGAAAAACAACTCTTGCTATGGTATCACGCGGAAGAAAGCCTGCACTAAAGTCAGATGTTGAAGACGCCATAGCTTAATGCCTAATTTCAAGATCTAGGGCTGGTTACCCTTACGATAAGGAGGATCTCCTTAATTTAGTAGGAACCTATGTGAAAATAAAAGACTTGGACACCCTTTTAAATAATGGGAAACCAGGATATGACTGGTACCGCTTTATGTCAAGACATCCACACCTAATTAAGAAAAACCAGAACATTTGCAAAAAGCGCGCCGAGATTCTCGAAAAGCGGACATAATTTTTGACTTTTATCAAAAACTTAATAAGGTTTACGATGAACTTAATTTGCTAAGCCCCGGCAAGGCAGATTTTATTATGAACGCGGAGAAAAGTGGTTTCGGCAGTGATCCAAGTCGCTTGAGAGCCATCGGAGAAAAAGGTGTACCCCTAAGTCGTGTTTCAGGTGGTTCTGGCAGAGAGCTAACAACCGTCTTGGCTTGTGTATCTGCTAGTGGAAATAAGCTACCACCACTTATCGTTTTTAAAGGCGGCGCTGTCCAGGCAAGATGGACTTCACCAGATTGCCTCCCAGGAACTCTCTTTGCTGCTTCAAATGAAGGATGAATGGAAGGGCCATAATTTTATCATTGGATTACAAAAGGAATACAGTGACTCAACAAGAACCAACACCATTTTTTTCACATGACTTCATAGAAGCTATAAGACGAACAACAGATAATTCTAAAATGTGTATCAGCCCTCCTGTTCCTCCGCCAGGAATACACAGAAACGAAACTACAGTGCAGACTGAATTACCATTGCCTCCAAAATCTATGATGTCACCCCCTAAAGGTAAATTATTAATCAAGCATTTATTTTTTAAATTTATCTGCTTTACTTAAACTTTGTATTATTATTTGAATTTTGTTTTTTTAAAGAACTTTTGGAAAATATCTTCGGTTTGCGAAATTCGTCTCCGTCTTCTATAACTAAACCAGAAATTGCTAAGAAGATTGTTTCACGCCTAAAGAAAATGCAATACGGAGAAGTCTTAAAAACAGATGAAGTGCTAAACCGTTTAAAAGATGCTGATGAGCTCAAAGCTGTAAAGCCGTCAAAATAGCGACCTAAAAAAGAAAAACCTGTGGTTCCGGAGAAAATAAAAAGCCCAAAATCAAAAAAATTAAGGACCAGTAAGACAAATAGGAGCTCATCTTCAGATGAAGAAAATGTATCTATACCAAGCATTGCAGTCGTATGAAATGAAGGTATAGAAAAGCGGAAGAGTAGAATGTCTGGACATTGAGGGAATAAACCACTTAAGACCAGGCCAGTTTGTCGTTGTCAATTTTAAAGGTGGTAAACGTCTTGCTACCACGTATAAGTACGTTTGTGATATTCGTAAGGTCGTGGTGGAAGAATAAGAAGTCGAAGTAGTTGGTATACTAAAAGTATTGATTCGTCAAAAACAATTTGTAAAGTTGTGGAAAGCGATATAAGTTTTGTCGAAAAAAAGATAACTGTAGAGTTCAATGCAAAAGTTCTAGTTTTTGAATTGTTTAACTTTTAGCTTACGAAATATCTTGAAGAGGAAAAATCGTTCGCAGCAAAAGGTAGACTGGTGATCTGATCTGACGGTATACCTCCACCGTTTTGGCGAAAGTGAGATTATTGCATTTAATAATTCTAAGGCATTTGATGCATTTGGACTCGATCAAACTTCTCATGGTTGGATTAGTAATGACCTTTCGAACCGCTCAATAGAAGTTGTGTTGGAGGGATTCAAGTCTGTGTTCATAAAATAAATGCTGGTGTGCCTTAGGGTTCTGTTTTGTCTCCGACTTATATTTATTTATCAACGGCCCATTATCTGAAACAACTAATCAAATAAATTTTATGGCTGAGCACAGCACTCTCAGCTTTTTATATTCGTGTCCAGTCCAGACTCTCATCTATGAACTTTGGATCTGAAACTACACCGGCAGCGTATTCTTAGTTTATTAAATTTAGATTTTGACAGCATTCCTCTAATGGAGAACAAGAAAACAGTTAAAATTCAAAACTTTAAAAACTCAATCTTGTATTTGTGGTTAAAGCGAAAAACGCTACTAATGCCACTATCCAAGAGTGTTCATCTCGGAATCTGCATTACAGACCACTTTTTTTTTAGACCACATTCGAATATGTGGCGAATAATGCTACTGAAAATTTAAATTTTGTACTTCTTACCTTCGAAAATGTAAGAAATTTTTCACACCGTTTGATCTTGCTTTAGTTTAAAAAGCGTATATTTGGTCAAAACAGTATAATTCCGATATTTGGGCATGTGCTCCCATAGCTTCTTCAGTTTTTTTGACAGATTTAAAGAAAGGAGCATTAAAAATGATGGTCGACCGGACAATAACAGAAAGGTTTACGTTCCTTGAAGACCCTTGTAATGTTTCTTGCCTTTTTGTAATCATGAACAGGGATACCTTCTGAAATTGGGTCATTGTAGTCCCGTTAGCAGTTAGCAGCGTTAAAGGAGAACTAAACTTTCGGAAAGTTCATTAAAACCATCACTTTCTCCCATACAACTATGGACCAACTTTCAAATGCGTCTATAAAACTAGCAGGAATGCATGTATGCGACTTTTGTCAATAATTTGGATTGGACTGGCCACAGCCAGCGCTTCGTATCTATATATTTACTTGCGATTATAGGCAAGTTTAGGATTCGTGATTATAAAATAAATTGAGATAACAATCAAATATGACATTACGATCATAAGAAGCCTAAAAAAGGTAGTTACGAGAAATGTCAGTCTGTCTGTCCGTCTATATGTATATTGATCTACAGGACTACAGCCTAAAGCGGGTAAAGTGATTTCCATGAAATTTGGTAGGTATGTGTGGTTCTTTTAGCATTCCTCAGAGGGGAAATTGAAATTTTATTTTGAAGCCTAAGAATACCCGACGGACTACCCGCCTAGCTTTTTAAAGCGGCCGGAGATGACCTGGTGGAGTGCATACACCAACTCATCTCTACAGTTTGGTCAGAAGAAAGTATGCCTGATGAATGGAACCTCAGCATCGTTTGCCCGATCCACAAGAAAGGAGACCCTCTAAACTGCGCCAACTATAGAGGAATTAGTCTCCTGAATATCGCCTACAAGATCCTCTCTGCCGTACTATGTGAACGCCTGAAACCTTTCGTCAGCAACCTGATTGGCCCCTATCAGTGTGGTTTCAGACCAGGAAAGTCCACAATCGATCAAATGTTCACGCTACGGCAGATCCTGGAAACTACCCAAGAATTCCAAATCGATACCTACCACCTCTTTATCGATTTTAAGGCTGCGTACGATAGCATTTATAGAGACGAGCTATACAGAGCCATGTCAGGTTTTGGCATCCCCACAAAACTCATCCGACTGTGGAGGAAAGGATGACGATGAAGAACTCTCGCTGCTCCGTCAAGGTTGGTACTGACCTCACAGAAGCTTTTGACTTCAAAAAAGGATTCCGACAAGGTGATGCGCTATCGTGCGATTTCTTCAACTTAATACTTGAAAAAATTATAAGAAACTCGCAAGTCAATTGTAGTGGGACAATTTTTTTCAAGTCTGTGCAATTGCTAGCATACGCTGACGACATATACATCATTGGCAGAACTCGGCGAGCTGTCTCTGGAACGTTTGCTAGCATTGAAGTTGAAGCGGCTAAGATGGGACTAGCAGTCAATGAGGCCAAAACGAAGTACCTGCTGTCCACAAAATGGGACACACAACACCGGCGGAATGGACAAAACTTCACAATAGACAGGTACAACTTTGAGGTAGTTAAGGACTTTGTGTACCTCGGATCCGCTATAACATCTGACAACAACATCTCGTCAGAAATAAAGCGAAGAATTACTCTTGCCGATCGCAATGGCTAGGAAGGCAATTGAGTAGCAAAGCCCTCTCTCGAAAGACAAAGGAGAATCTGTATAAGACCCCAATCATCTCAGTCCTGCTCTATGGCGCCGAGGCATGGACTCTATCTAAAGCGGATGAAGATATCCTTAGTCGTTTCGAGCGTAAGATTCTTCGGAGGATTTTTGGCCTTATCTGCGTTAACGGGCTTTGGAGGAGAAGGTTCAACCAAGAACTATACGAGCTGTACAGCGACATTGACCTGGTAAAAAAAAATACGCATATCACGTTTAAGATGGCTAGGTCATGTAGAGCGAATGGACAACAATGCTCCGACGCAGTCAAGGAAGACCTCGCCTTAGGTGGCGCGCTCAAGTGGAGGACGACCTGAACCAAATTGGAGTGCAAAACTGGAGGCAGCTAGCCAAAGACCGAGCTGGCTGGAGAGGCATGTTGGTTGCGGCCCAGGTTCGTCCCGAACTGTAGCGCCACCTAAGTAAGTAAGTAAGAATACCGGTACCTGCCATATAACCGTTAAAGAAAAATATTTGAAAAATCTGTATAAAGCAAAATTAATTCTTACCTTACTTTTTACCTTAGGTGGCGCTACAGTCCGGGGTGGACCTGGGCCTCAACCAACAAACTTCTCCAACCAGCTCGGTCGCTAGCTAGCTGCTTCCAGTTTCCCACAAGTCGGTTAAAAATTAATTCTGCATACCAATATTTATTAATAATTTAATTTTTGTATTTAAAATAAATTTTAGATATTTTTTTTTTTTTTTGAAAATTCAATGCTTTTAAAACTATTTAAAAAAAATATTTTAAATTTTATAATCACCTGTATATTAATAAACTAAAAAAAAAACTGAATACCAATATCAAAAAAAAAACATTCTAAAAAAACAGGATTTTTTCACAATCTGTTCTCCAATTTTTGAAATACTTTTTTCATAAATTCATTAATTTTTAATGCGTGTGATGGCCTAGCCCGTTTTTACTAAAAACCGATAATTGTTGTGGTTTTAGCACTTTTTATAACTGTCTGATTTTTCTTTGATGTAAATGTTTCTTGTTTCTGTTAAAGATCTTGTCTTCCAATGTGATTAGACACATAAGAGCAAGTACGTGCTACCCAGTCGTGTACATTTTTTTTAATTATTTTTACTTGTTTTTCGACAAAAGCAAAACTGGTCCTCAACATTATCAGATTTGCATGGATTTTACTCTCATGCCTAACTGACTTACACTGGCATCTTAATGTTGCTTGTAGAAGACTGTTATATAAAAAGAAAACTGAATCTTAGCATCTAATCGTTCCCTAAGGAACCTCTTGCTTCAGTGATGATAAAATATCTACCTGAACCGAAATGCCAACTTGAAAAAATCCCCAAGCAACAATAGTGATACATTAATAATTATTTTGAAGCTAAATCCACTTCGGAGAACACCAACAACGTTGGCAAGAGCCATTTGGATCATAAATTTGCGCTCCGTTGGGAGGGAAGCTGAATTTCGCCGATTGCGAAATTAAATAGGATTATCTCGTCGAATTCCCAAACAAGGGATCGAGAAGCTCTCTAATTTAATTCCAGGCAAGTCTTCGTCATTTCGTGAAGCGTTTAAGTGCCAGCTTTATTAAATACACCAAAACATGGCATAAGAAGGTGAGGGGTCAGGATAATTGGATTCTATTGGTGGTGTACGAGTAGCACACACAAATTTCATCAAAAACCTGTGGATGATGGCAAAAAATATATCATGCTTTTTTTTGTTGATACTTCATCATCATAATGTAACCAAGCGGCGCGGCAGGTGCCTATGCTAACATAACCTATAGATCCTGGGGAAACGTCAAATAGTGGAATTGACTATGTGCACGAAGCTGTGAAAGGAAATGACGATAATATGTCAGCCAATCAGAATTCGAAGGTTTTGACATGATGTCATCAATAAATGTTCCCTCAAGAGCCACATAATCCTGATATTGATTGTCGGGATTTTGTGGTTATACACTTGCCACATCTGGTGTTAATTTTATAACGAGGGCGTGATTTCAAGGACTTTTGAACAGATTTATTCAGGTTGGTTTTTATTTCAAGTTGCAAAAATAAATTTAACTGTCAATATGAGGGAATTCTTGACAATGAGGTTATATTATGAGGAAAGAAAGATTGTACAATAAGAACTATGTATAATGGATAAATCTGGATGCATTTTTTTAAACTTCTATATTTTGTTAAAACCAAAATTAGGGGGCCCAAGTGACTGCCATGAGTCTTGAGGAACACCTGAAGTGTGTTAATAAGATCAGAGATTTAATGTCTAAAGATAATATTTTCCTCAGCCAAGAGAAAAAACAATGCGGAAAACAATGGGCGTAATTTTTCAGGTAAGTAATATTTTAGAATTTTAAAGTCGTGTTAGTTAGATAAGTGTGTATGTAGAGATCGGCATTGTATGGTAGTATCTAAGAAGAAATAGGGAGACGTGTATGTCAACATGTCGAATAGTGGCATTTACTTAAATTGCGCTCAATGAAGTCTAAGTCTTCATCCTATGCTTAATAAGCAGCATTTTTTGGAAAATAAATTGCACTACTAGATCGCAAGTACTTGCTCTTATGTGCGGTCACATACACATGTTCGAAAAAAAAAATGTGAATGTAAGAATGTAACTCTTTTAAAAATGGCAAGAGTGTGACTTTTTTTCAAAACCGTAGCAACGTTTTTCAAATAAAACAGTTTTATTTTAAAAACTCTTTTTAAAAATAAAAAAAAAAATAATTCAAGAATGCAACGAAAAAAAATTTAATTAAAAGTTTTCAAAATATTGATTTTCAAAAAAATTTTGTCTTTATTTATTAATATACAAAAAGAAATTGTATTTGAAAGTATTTTCATTTCAAATTAATTTGGCAACAGACATCTTCCTGAATATCAAATTTGATTGTAATCGGATAACCAGTTGTAGAAAAAGTCGGAGAATAAAAACGATCCTATGGGGGGAACCGTTTTTAGACCGCTAACTTAATTTTTGTTTATCAAAATATATACCACACCTACAAAATTACACTTATTTTTTCATAAAAATTCTTGGAGTCGTTTTTGAGAAAAATAAGCTTTAACTTAACGGTTATATGGCAGGTCCAGGGCCCAACTGTTTAGGCTGTAGTCGAAAATACATATGAAAATACAGACACGGACTGACAGACGGAAACACAGACAGGCAGAATTTTGCCAGTAGCTCAAATATGTTTCTCTATCATCGTAATGTTATGTTTGATCCTTATCTCAAAATGTTTAATCTGAACGAATGCAAAACTCACATTATAGTACCTATAATCGCAAGTATAAATGTAATTTTTATTTAAATATTTGTGCAATTATAATGACATAAGCATTATTTTTTGATAAGTTTTGCTTGAAAGAAGAACGTATATAAGTTCGAAACGTTGCAATAAATTTAACATCTTTTATTCACCTTAGCCCGGTCTAATAAACTCAAATTGAATAAACCACAATCGAGAACTTAAGCATCATTGGTAACTAAGATGAACAACGTTAGGCCAAGTTGACTGCCTTGTGGAACTTCTAAGGCTGCATTAAACGGAGAGGAAAGAGGTGATCTAAGACGGTCGGCTTATTTCTTCTTGGTCAGGTATGAATTCAACAACATACGAGAAACAGTGTAGGGAAACCCGCATAGAATTTGGATTAAAGATAATGATTTTATGGGATATTTCGTCGATAGGTTTGCTTAAGAAGTAGTTTGAACTAAGTTCGATTTTGGTGAACGGTTTTTTAGAGTTTATTAATATACAGCTGATCAATGATCATTTCATATTAAATTTTTTGATTAGTTTTAAAAAATATTGAAAGTTTAAAAAATTTATTATAAAGAGAAAAAATATTAAAAATGTTGGTATATAGAATTCATTTGGCTGACTAGATCTTTTCAAATTGAAAATTTGACACAAATCTAATAAACCGTTAACAAAAAAGTCGAAAAAACCGTTGTATGAAAGGTAATCTTAATAAACTTTACAAAACATAAAGGTTAAGCGATGATTGCCATGCCAATAATTTATTATATTTCTGTTCCAAAACAACAGAAAATAATTACAAATTATAAACAAATTACAAAAATAAAAAAATTAATAAACTACGTTATTGGAAATAAGAGTTTCCCATTTTTTTGCTTAACTTCATTAAATTTTCCTACTTAAATTTTTTTTTAAGTGGACCATTTTTATTGTGAGCCACTGTATGTCACGTCACATATGTTTAAAAAATTAAAAAACTATTTTTGTTTCTTAGGCTTAGGCAAGCAAAGCTATGGGCTAGTCTTTTTTTTTATAAAATGATAGCTAATATTTACCAAAATACTCTAATTGTTCTTATTAAAATCGTTGGAGTCATTTACAAGGGAAATGAGCTTTCCGTAACGGTTATACGGCAGGTATTTTTATTTTTATTTTTTTTATCCAAATACTAACACCGTTATTGTCATGTTCAATTTTGTTTTACATGCATGAATGCTAAACTTATAAATAAATTTTATTTAAAATTGTATGATCAGCTGTATATCAATATATTCTAAAAAACTGTGTACCAAACCTCAAAAAGAAACTTTCTTCAAAAAACTAAATATAAAAAAACAGGACTTTATCAAAATCGGTCCTACAATTTTCTAAAAACTTTTTTTATAAACTCATTATTATTTAAAATGTGTGATGACGTACTCCATTTTCACTTGCGATTATAGTGATTACAAGGCAAGTTTAGGATTCGTGAATATAAAAAAAAAATGAGATACCAATCAAACATGACATTACGATCATAGCTAGAAGCCTAAAAAAGTCATTGACAAAAAATGTCCGTGTGTCTGTATGTCTGTCTGTCTGTCAGTCCGGGTGTATATCGATCAGCCTAAACGGGTTAAGCGTTTGCGTTCAAATTTGGTATGTGTATATCTCTTGGCACTCCTCAGAGGGGAAATTGAAATTATATTTTTAGGGCTAAAAATAATGGTACCTGCCATATAACTATTAGGGAAAAGCTTAATTTTCTCGAAAACGATTTTTCTCCAACGATTTTGATGAACATTTTTGAGATTTTTTTTGTTGGTAGTAGCTATGAACTAATTAGAACCAAATTTACCAGAAAAGTCTATTAACGGTACCTTTCATATAACGGTTTTTTTTAATTTTCGACTTTCTCGGTAACGGATTTCAATAAAATTTTATACTTCATTTTTATTAAAAAACCGTTTAGTATTGTGGTTTTGATACTTTTTATAAGTTCAAACTGTGCTATTTTGAACGTAATGTTAATTGTTTCTGTTAAAGATCTTGCTTTCCAATGTAATTAGGCACATAGAACAAGTACGTGAGACCCAGTCGTGCCCATTTTGTTAACTAAAAACCGTGGTTTTAACACTTTTTATAAGTTCTGACCGTGTTAATTTATCAACGTAAATGTTACTTGTTTCTGTCTAAGATCTTGCATTTCAATGTGATTTGGCTCATAATGCAATTAGCTACGTACGACCCATCATACACATTTTAATAAATAAAAAGATGGTGGAACAACGACACCTCTAATAGAATATTTTTTTTGGATTTTCACAGGAAATAAAAAAAAAGATTTTCACAAAGGCGTATGTAATCCAAGTAATGTTGCATTAAATTAATTTCGAAAAACGGATTTAATAAAATTTTAACAATCACATTTCAAAATGTATCCGTGGTATGTCTTCTCATAATATTAGGTAATTTCCAGTGCGAAATTTATGTGGGATGACAATGCTTTCAAAGCTTATCGCTTTGAAAATTATATGCAATTCTTTTAATTCTTTTAAAAAGAATTTTGTGCAAAATTGTTTTTTATTTTCTTGTTTTGCAGTTCTTCTTAAATCCGATTTTTTTAGTTTTTGAAAAAGGCTATTATTTCGTTTAAATATTATTCTCTTTTAACAACATTGAACACCAGAGCCATAAAGCCCTGGGCATTCGATGTAAAGCTGTTTTTCATTTTCCCAAAAAAAAATTACCGAGAGTCCATTTTTTGAATGTTTACATTTACATTTCTTAAAGCCATACTTTAATGAAAGTTGTCTGGCAAATAAAATTACAATGGCGCAAAATTATAAACAACCTATTTTTAATACGTTAATTTCACACTACTTAAAATGTTTAGTTCTGTACTAAGTTTTTCTCAATTATAAACAAAATAACCTCTTCACTAGTTAAAATCAAATTTTGAAGTTTGAGAACCTTAGGGAATTTTGTTGTTATTGGATTTAGGCTGGGTTTGTGTGTATTTTTATTTTCAAAATGGCGCTTTGTGAGAGCGAGCCGTCATTCTCTCTGAGAGTTTTTAGCTTCACACTAAAAAGATAATGCAGGGCATTCCTGTTATTAAAAATCTAGTTTCACACTAAGAAAAATTCAATTTTTGAGTCGTCTATAATTGAAGAACTACACTTTTAATGTTAGTGCCAAATTTTATTTGCTTTAGTTTGGTATTAAAGCGTCTATAATTTTGCGCCAATACCTTTATTTATTTCGCCAAACATTTTGATTCTAGCTTTGAGTTCATAAATAAATTCTCCAAATGGAATGTGTACTAATTAAATATGTAGGTTCTTAGGACAAATTCTCAATTCAAATTCCTTACGAATATAAACAACATGATTTAATTTAATTCTATGCATAAGCTTTATTAATCTTAAAACAGTATCACTTTAATTGCTTCATTATACTACGGAATGCCTCCCGGCAAAATTCTGCAATAGAATCCCTATTCACATCACTGTTCCTTTCAAGCGAGTTAGGCGAACTTTAATCCACACTCCACATACAGTACTATGCAAAAAAAGGTCCTTTGAATGTAGCAATGCAAATTGCAGACATTCCACATTTGAAGACTCCTCTAATGAGTACCTACTCCTAACCTACAATACTGGGAAACGACGCCATCTAAAGAAGGTGGCAGATTTAATTCCCAGAAAGCAAGTTAATTACTTACTTTTCTCGTACCTATATTCTTTTAACTGCATCTGTCTACATGCCTTTTAATACAAAATAATCTTCTCTCTGCATATTTACTCTCGAATTAAATTCGAGAAAATGTTTAATTTTAAAATGCAGAGAAGTGGGATGGTGTTTTTCCAAGAAAACGAAGAAATCTTTTTACAGTGTCTCGATCTATCTAAGAATATCCAATTCAAAACCCTTGGCTAGGTATTGGAGGACAAAATAAGAAAAATGAAGTGCAGTAAAAAAGTCTTCGCTTTTTAAGAATTATAAAAATAAAAAAAAATAATTAAAATTAGAAATGCGCAAGGCAACGTCAAGGGAGAATAAAATAAACTGGAGTAAATACAACGAACGCTATCAATGACTCCGTAAATTGTGGCACAAGGAGCCTTAAGAAATTTTAATTTGTCCGTTCCGTTAATAGGTTGAGTCTGGAGTGGGTAGGTTGTTCGTCCTTTTATCACTTATTTGTGCCTTTGTCGTGTGTTCTATGCCTCAAGTAGGCTTGTTCTACTATCAGTCAAAAGGATAACGAACATCGAACACCAAATTAATTTGTCATTTGAACACTGGCAAAGAACACGCAAAGGTAACATTTTTTCTGGGCCATTCATTATGAGAAGAAGGATTCGAAAATCCTACTTCATCCTAGGACTCACAAAAGGAATTACTAGAGAGAAACACTCACCTGCAATAAAAGCCGCTCGTCGGCCCAAATAGCCGCCTGCTTCCAATCGATTTTTGACTCAAATGGCAGCACCCATGCATTGGACAATAGCACCGGAATGCAACCCGCTTGAAGTGCCTCCAGGAACCTTTAAAGAAAAAGACATGAAAGGAAAAAAAAGAGAAAAAAATGAGGTTAGGAAGAACTTAATTTCTCAAATTCACGAGGATAACAGAATTTAAATTCCTCGGTGCATTCAATGCATACCTAAATGATCCCAATCGCCTGCCGCGTGGAACTAAGCAAAATGTTGAGTTCTGGAGTAGCGTCTCATAGTCGTACCTGCAACGGAAAAAGAGTGTGAAAAAAATTAACTTTTGCATTGAAAACTTTATCCTAACCTCCCTTCTAGTATACCCCTACGAATGCTCATATTATTATTGTTTTTATACCGTTAATAACAGGATGGCTGGATAGATTCAAGAATCGGGATATTCGTTCTGTTTTATAGTACTAACAGGAGCTTTAACAAAAAGCCAGAAATGAATAATCACAAATATGTCCGAGACGGAGGGGGAAGCAAACGTTAAAGAACACTGTACACATGTATGAATGGGATCAAATACAAAATGGAAATTTTTCATGCCATTTTTTTCTCCAGATCGTCCGACCTTTGTTGCTGAGTTCCACTTTCAGTGAGTTCAGTATTTGTGTTTGGTCTTTGTTTTCCCATACATTCCTACATACATAAACATATTTTGCTTTTTATTTTTCCCAATGCGAAAATTCAAAATGAGCAAACTACAAGAGCACCCATTGGTAACTATACCCTAACCCAACACCCATTCACCTTTATTCTATATATTTCTTCCCACTCACCCGCACCGTTCAACTAACGTGGATGATGATGAAACTTTAAGAGTTTAGTTGTGTGGAAAATTGCATTCAGGAGCTGCTGGATATATGTGTTTTTTACTCTTGTTATGTTTTTCAGGAGAACACCGACGACGGTCGGGTGGCGGGCGGCGGTGAGGGAGGAATATAAATTCTATGGAGCGGACACACCGGAAACGAGAAACCAGCCCGGATGCTTAAAAATTGCACATTCAACACCAGGTTGCAACTACTTCTGCTACCAGCTACTGGCGGATGGTGTTAGTTGGCCGGTTGTCGCTATGGGTATGTTCTGTGGGGTGTTGGACGAGACAAGGACATGAGTCCAAAGTGAGAACAAACGCGCTCTCCAGTGATTTTGGGTTGTGTAGTTCGGTTTTTTTCGTTCTGCTTCTTGTATTAAATTTAATTTGGACAAAGAATTAAGAACAGAAACAGGAGCAGGAAGATACTCAGTGATATGCAAGAAGTGCTGATGGTTGTGCTGTTTCGGTGGTTGGTGAAACAAGACACCCACCATAAAATTATGCTGGTTTAAGATTTTGACAGCTCTTTAACAATAAATAGGAGTTAGCAACGATATAAGAGAAATTATTCTTTCGTTTTGAATTTTCTTTTTTTGAAACGTGTGCGAGTGGATTTTGTTTTTTATTTTTAACTGTTGCACAAGAGGAGGAGGAAGGATAAAAAAATCCTTTAAAACAGGCGAACTGTGCGATGCGGAAAAGAAGCTGACGTCGTTTTAATAATCTTTTTTTTTTCAATGTTGGCCAAAAGAGAAGATTGTTTGGTGAGAGTAGCTAGGATTTTTGTAGTTTTATCATATTTTGAAGTACCTATTATTGTTAGGTACCTATTTGATTTATTAGCACAACATGATAACCGTGCTTGAAATTTTTAGTTTAGGTGTGCAACAAAGCAGAATTGGTATGTTGGTTAATTATGTAATTTTTCATCTTAACTGATGTCTGAATTGCAGATGGTATACAGATATTGCTTTGGGAAAAAGCTTCAAAGAAATTAATTAAAAACGAATTATTTATGTATTGTTGAACGAAAAAATATTGCTACATTTTCTAAATGCAGCTGTAGTTTCTTCTTAAGTTTTTGAAATAAAAAGAAAACTAATAAAAGTATAAAATGTACAGACAAGTCTCTGCGTAAATCGCTGTTTCGTATGCACCATAGAGTACCAATACTATTCCTCTTATGAGAGCCTTATTTTGATATGATCACTTATGCTTATAGCTTTATAGCTTTATTTGGTACAACTCAAAAACTTTAATCCGTACGTCCATATAATTTTATGCATTTGCTTGTAGATAAGCAGGTTGATATATGGCCGTATCTTCTTGAGCTATGTATCGCGTATAAAGTACGAACAATACTGGGCTAAGAACACTTTCTTCTAAACAACAGCATTTATTTCTTTAAATCCTGAATATTCTGTTTCTTGCTTAGCTCGGAAATGTCTATTTTTTACGTATAGGATTCCAGAATGTTAGATACATATTTTTTCGGAAAAACTTGTGCTAATTTAAATTTTAAGCTAGACTATTACTTTCCTCCACTAGGAATTTTCAATTTCGTTTCATTTTCTTAAACTTGGTCTTTGTTGTTGCAAGACTAAGCCTTTTTTTCTTCTAAACTAAACTGGAAGTAGATGCTTGAGGAAGAATTTACCTCTGACTTTTGAAAGTACTGGTAGTAATGAAATTATATATATGATTTATTTTCATTTAGTTTTTCCCAAAGTTAAAACCATAATTACTTCGACTACTTTCTATTGGAGTGGAACGTATACAAGCTTTAATGCAGAGCATTGCTTTTATTGATAACTCTTTAAGAATGCGGGCATTTCAATAATACAAATCAGGATCTATTTAGTTTTTTTGCTTTTTCATTTCGTGGAAACTCAAAATAGTTTTATTTTGAGGAGTAACAGATTGCTGCGTGCTTTTTTCGACTAGTTCTTTGATTTCTAATGAGATATATTCTCATTGGGAAGCAAATATCTGCTGCTTTCCGGAGTGTTTTTCCAGGAAGCGTCTTGGCCGACTTTTATACATTTATCGACTTCTTCCTAACATACCAGAAATGTTAATTCGCAACCTTCAGGAAACCGTTTCCAGTAAGTTTTGTTATTTTGTAAAGGTGTGTCCACACCAATGAAACATTTGTTTAAAAAATATTTCTGAAATGTTTCCCATTTGTTTAAAAAAAACATTTTAGAAACATTTCAGGAACATTTCTGAAATGTTTTTTTTCTTTCAGAAACATTTATGAAATGTTTATTTGTATTCCAGTTTTGTACTTTGATGGATTGTAAAAAATTAGCAATCATAGCGCCACGTTTTGTCAGCATGAACAAAATTCAAGAAAGTTTTCCGTTTCGAAGGAGAAACAGAGAAACAATAAGAAATGTTTCGCGAAGCGTCTGGACCTAAATAAACATTTTAGAAACATTTAAAAAAACATTTCAGAGACAAGGAAACATTTATAAAATGTTTTTTACATGTTTCTGAAATGTGTAAAAATAAATGTTTTCCGCACTTTGCTTTATAAGAAGGCTTTCGTTTACCGTCATCATGACACGCGAGTGAAGAAGAAGAATTAAGAAAAAGGTCGACTTGGTAGGCGCAGGGACATAAGTCCCCGGGACATAAGTCCCAGTTTTACGTTTTGGGACTTATGTCTATGTCCCACTAAACATTTTTGAAAGTGCAATGCGCCCTACCAAACTTATAAGGTCATAAGGTCCATGAACGAAATAGACATAATGTCCATGGACCTAATGTCTGAATTGATTTTTTTTTTCCTTTTCAGTGTGAGGTGCCTCCTTGGGCACACTCTAGAATTTTGAGAAGGTGCAATGATGGATATGTGCAACGTTTCTTTTTGATTTAAAGAACCATTGCATATACCCAATCTCGCACCTACTACAAATCCTATAGTGAGCCAAAGCAGGGGGGTTGCAGGGGAGCAGCATGCCCCTCCCCATACTTACCTCATATTGAAAATGAAAAAAAAATTCAATTCAGACAATTTGTTTGGGACGTTATTTCACAGAGCTCAGATTTAAGCCTATCTCTTACAAAATTTGGGACTTATGTCCCACATTCAACAAACAAAAGTTGGGACTTATGTCCCACCTTAGTGGGAGAGACATAGTGAAGTTCATGGAGGGTCGTCTTTTGCAATTAGGTGTAGGAAATAAATCCCATGCCAACACAATGCCCTTCTTAGATAGCACGCCGCAACATTTAACTCTAGAAGAGACTTTTGATGTATTACCTTGGCATGATTGTATTCTGATGCGAATGACAAACTAAATATTTTTAAGAATCTTGTTCGTTTCGACTAAAACTGTGGTCATTAGAAATAAAAGCTGTCGTTGATACTCATCTGAAGTTATGAACCAAATTAAAATTCGGAACAAAACGTATTCTAATTAAAACTCCAAGAGGAATTCAATGCGTCAATGCTTACTAAAAAGTAAAAGCAAAATGTACGCAGGGTTGAAATAACTGAAAGTAAAAGCAATCAAAAATGCAGTTTTGATCCCGACCAATTTTTAGAAAATTTAATATGTGTCAATGCTTACTAAAAAGTAAAAGCAAAATGTACGCAGGGTTGGAATAACTGAAAGTAAAAGCAATCAGAAATGCAGTTTTGATCCCGACCAATTTTTAGAAAATTTAATATGTGGAAACCATCGGCCTCCCCGTTTAAATTTGTTAAACTTATATTGCCTTTGATTGTCTCTTATCTAACTTATATCATAAATCACTGCATAACTACTTCTACCTTGCCCCGATCCTGGAAAATTGCTAAGGTCATCCCAATTCCTAAAAAAGCCAATCCAACCTCAGTAAATGACTTTAAAAAAAATATACTTTTTCACATTTTCTAAAGTAAAATGGCGTTTAAATTTTCCCTGAAAACTATTTTACGTACAAACAATCAAAAGTCAGAAAAATCAAATAAAAACTTTGAAATTCCTTCGGTCGGTCTCTTTGTATGCGTCAATACACCTTAACGCGGACGACCGACGACGTGCAACTTTACCTGCAGAAACTGCACAGTATTTGCTCATGCTATAAAGCTTTGGAAAAGCTTGCCATTATGTATTAAAAGAATAATCAGCACTTCGAACTTTAAAGATGCGGTTCTTAGACATTTCTCTCATTTTAATTGAATAGAAAACATTTCCCTTTTTTCCTTTCTACCTTCCTTAATTTTTGTAATTATTATTTTTTTTTTCAATTATATACAAACCAGAGTTATGATACAAATTTATTTTTTCCCAAATTATCTAAATTGTTATTACTACCTACTAAAGTACTAAAAAGTACTATGTCTCATTGTACAAATCATAAACTGAAATAAATTGAAATTGACGAAATAAGACCGGGTATGCTCGGAAAAGTGGTTCAACGTTGGACCGATCAGGATGGCGTTCATAAGGCGTAGTCGCGGAGGATATATGCCAGAAATTATTTTTAAACATTAGATGTCATGAAATTTGTGAGCTAATAAATCCATTTTTTGGTCATTCTATTGAATTGCGTTTTATTTAAAAAAAAGAAGTTCTATGCCTCTAAATAAAAAACACCCTTTATGACCTATTTAATGTTTACTTCTTTTTCTGTTTAATAAAAAAATTACTAAATACAGCATTCTTCTATCCCCAACTAGACAAAGTCCAAGTTATGAAATAAAAAATTGAATTAATGAAATTTTAACTTCTCTGTTTTCTTATGGTGAGAACAAAAATATTTTTGGGATACAATAAATTTAAAAATGATTTTTATATTTTAAGAAAAACGCAAAACAAACCCGCTACAGTTTGAACTATCCAATCCTTTACACATCTTTGTATCTCTATCGTAATTCACTCTTCCTATCTATATTCATGTGTATTCTGCCATCAGTTAAATTTGCCTTTATTAGGGACACACACGCTTTGTTTGAGAAAACAAAAGCTATCACAGCAAAGACCACTCAAGGATACAATGAACTTTTACATCCCCCCACTATGGCCTTTCATGAGAACCTTGTAATTAATGCGTGGTATACGACTCAAAACAACACCGAATGTGAACCATATCCTCGGTTATGCACCTTTTCCTTGTACTGCCATTGGAATTTGCACAAAACAACAGCGCCTCCTCCAACATATCCTCAGCCCCTATACAATTGATAACCAAATGTTGTTGGAAAAGGTCACGTTTGCCCACTTGTCTGCAGCAGAGCGCGACTATGGCAGAGTATCCTTGCAAACTTGCAATGACTTCTGAGGAGGTTCCTTCTCGTGTGAATGTGAATATTCTGGCAAGGATATATGTACATGTACCTATATGCCTCACGACTCCCAATGTTTAGTGACAATCTACCGCACATTCGTGGGTTCCTTTTGAAAGGGGCTCTGCTGGTAAGTACCAACTAATTGCATGCATGAATATGAAGCAACAATCGGCATAGGTTGCTGTACTGTCACACACAGACCCGACTAGAATTCTGAATTGTTTTGGCCGAGGAGGATGTGAAAACTGTATGCACGACAATAAGGCAAATGTGAGGTCAGGTCAGTGTACCTGGGATTCTTTGTCTCTAGATTTTTGGCCTTTTCATACTCGTTTATGCTGATGCAAGTAATTAAATGATTCTGCTTGTTGGGAAGTTTCTCTTTCTGTGGATGTTTCGTTCCGTGCTCCACAGAACAATTGCAACGTGTTAACACTCTATTTTTGGTATATATAATAAGCAGGACATAACATTTGTCATTTTGAGTTTTAAGGTTAATGTTGTTAGCATTGTCGATTTTGGTCTTTCTATGTAGAAGGCACACTACTTAGCAGAAGGGCAGACGAACAAGGACGCAATAATCTTATAAGCCTGTGACATTGATGCCTGTCATCGCAGATGCCAGGAAAGAGGTGGTATCATCTTGCTTCGCAGGATAACACAAAACTCCAGCATTTTCAATTCAATCCTATGTGCAGATCTCAACATCACCAAATGAAACTCGATACAAAATGTTTTAGCTGACGTTCATAAGAGTGTCTTCTATAATGGTGTGTGGATAGATTTAAGAGATTGATTTGACAGCTTGTCAGGACACTGAAGCTAGAGGGGCAGAATGGAATGAGCATTGCAGGGTAATTTTGAGGTTAGTCGTAAAAACCACATATGTGTTGAAATATGTGATATGTGCTGCGAATTCCAATAATAAATCTTATTTCTGTGTGTACAATTCTCAACAAACTGTGAGGAGACACCTCCATCTACTTAGCCAATTGGGAAGAAGAACATCAGATTATGTTGGATTTTGTTTGTGGTTGACTTGTGGCAGGAACTCAGGCGAGAAAACTTTTTCACACACAGACTTTTCAGCTTTCGGTTGTAATAAATGATTTCGAAGAAGGCAATCATGAAATCATGTTTTTTTTCTTCAACTTTTCTTGTGTGATGGCATTAAATGGATTGCACGCGGGCACACATGTGAGGATATTGTCTTGTTTCCGATAGGATTGAGATTTATGGGGCGTTTCCTGTGTATAATGCCAAAAAGCAAGGGGCGAGAAGAATATGTCAATCTTAAGAGGTGTGTTGAGCGTTTTGAGTCGTGTAAGCAATTTTCTTCTTTGAGTAATGAAACTCATCTTTTATGAAAATGTTGTTGTTAAATTTGGGTTGAATCCAGTAATTTAAAAAAAGAAATACATTTGTTTTTGTTAAAGTTTTTTATTAATTAAATTGTTTTTAAATTAAGCTAACATATCGAACTTGGCAAGAATAATTGTGTGTTTTAAGCGATGGTAATATTTTCTTATTTGATAGTAATTTCTTATAACTACTTTAAAGTTATAGCTGTCTATCGTGATGTTCTATTCACTCACCCGTGTTCTTCCGATCATGTCAATATGGTTATGTATAGGAGTAGACGGTCTTTTATTTATTATATTTATTGGTGATCTTCTATCCAATATATACATATATTTCAGCTAATGTTTAATATATGCTGATGACTTCAAATAAACGATGGATTTGGATAATTTATCTCGCTGGTGTAAGGCAAACTACCGTTATTATTTTATGAAGTCCATTGAAACTTCTTTTCGAACTCTAGCCACGTAATATGTTTTGGGTTTGCAGTTGCTCAGATCTCGAAAAACCGTTATATATAGATAATAGCTGACCTGGCAAACGTTGCTCTGCCATATAAATTATTTCTGGTGAATATTATGGTTGTTATAAAAATGAATCTTAAGTGTGTTTGTTGGTCTAACGATCGATATAATTGATCTTATGTGAAAGGCAAAATAGAGCGATCGTTTTTCGATAAAATAGAACGAATAAAAGTGATTGTACGAATTTTTTTTTAACATTTATTCTGGCTACAATAACGGTGCAATTTCGTCGGTTTGTATGGTCAGCTAGGCGGAGATTTCATTAAAATCAGACTATTTATTTATTTATATCAAAATCGAAAGTGAAATTTAAAATTTGAAACTGAAAGTGTACTATTGTTGTGTTTCGCGGAATTATTCAGACCTGATTTTGGATGTTCCTGTGTCGGGATAGTAACCTCATGTACGACGACAGTGGACAAAACTTATTCCACATTGAGGATTAATTGCACGTGGATATTAAGCAAATACGTGAATTTTAGACATTGTTTTTCGCGCCATGAACAAATGGTCTTCCCGGAGTTTAATGACGATCCACTATTTAATGAAGATCATACAGATAATGAATTGGGATGGAATCTATGTATGACAGAAAGAGGAATGGAAAACTGTAGAACATGTGGGCTGATAAAAATAAAATATGTACGTACATATGTATGTAAGAAAACAAAATTATTTATTTGTACAGTAAAATGTACATATGTATGTACATATTTCATTAATGTAACTGACATAATATTCATCGTTTGATCTCTTTATTTCTCTAAATATTTAGCGTAAAAGTAATCTATTTTTATCGTAAAATATATACAAAGAAAATCAATATAAATTTCGAAGAGCAATTGAATGTATGATATTTCTTTGTCATTCTGACTTTAGGCAAAACAAAACTCAAAATTGTGGGTTAATAATCTTTGTCATACATTTTTGAATAACCAATCGCGTACTTTTGTACAGTCTTGGTAGGTTCCAATTCCGAAGTAAAATAACCGGTGATCCAACTATAGGTCTTAGCTTCGTTAGTATCGCAAACTGTATCAACCGATTTATATGGTAGCAAGTCACCTGGCAACGACTTCTGTGTCTTGAAGTTTAAGTCTTCTGCGTCCACATTTTTTGATACATGCAATTGCGACATGATTAAACGCACATTTTCGTTATATTTTTGGATTTGTTTGTCCATTATTTCTGTTCTACAATTTCGCATGTCTGCTGCTTTATAAAATAGAAAGCCCAAATGGTCCCCATTCTTCTTACTGGCATTATTCACCGTAACATACACACTAAAAGACATAGTAATATTATTTTACCAATCTTTCATACAAAAAAAAAATCAGAAAGATATATCAAATGAGCGAGATCATCAAAAAGATAAATAATTCTGTTTCAAAAAAAAAAAAAAAAATGGGCACGACTGGCTCGCACGTACTTGCTCTTATCTGCATAATTACATTGGAAAGCAAGATCTTTGACAGAAAAAAGTAACATTTACGTTGAAAATAACACAGTTTGAACTAAGAAGTATTAAAACCACAATACTTAACGGTTTTTAGTAAAAACGAAGTATGCCATAACATGTCTTACCTAACAAGGAATTTATGAAAATGTATTTCGAAAATTGTAGGACCCGTTTTGATATAATCCTGTTTTTTTATTTCTAGTTTTTAGAAAAAAAAAATATTTTTTAAATTTTGGTATGCAGTTTTTTTTAGAATTTATTTAAATACACGTAATTATAAAATTAAAAATGATTTTTTTTTGATGTTAGAATATTATTATTTATTATCATCAATGGATTTATATTATCTTTTGATTACATATGTTTGCTTAACTTAATTATATATTCTTACTCAAACTTGGTGAAGGTGAAATAGATTTTGGACAATTTTTTTAAAACTATCCCTACTCATAGAGAGATCCACTTCACATGAAATAGAATTGTACAATGTAAGAGAACGAGTTACTGGGTTATTAAGACCATAATTTGTTCGGTGATTGGGAATATAGAGTATGTTATTTCTGTTTCTTAGCGATCTTTCCGGAACGTAAAAAGAATTTTTTCTATTCTATTAATAGCATTTTCATAATACGGTGACCAGACGACACAACAATACTCTAAGATAGGTAGCACCAATGACATGAAAATTGCCTTTAATGTATAAGCATCTTTAAATACAGTCGAAGTTCGTTTAAGAAAACCCAACATAGAATTTGCCTTTGATACAATAAAATCAATGTGAGCTGAAAAAGAAAATTTTGAGTCGAATATAACTCCAAGATCTTTAACTTCGCTTGCTCTTGTGAGTGATTCATTTTTAAATTTATAAATAAATGTTATCGGGGATAAAGTTCTATAGGCACTAAAAATCTTACATTTTGCAAAATTTAGCTCCAGGTGGTTGTATTTGCACCAAAATATAAACATATCAATGTCGTTTTGGAAGTTTAAACAGTCACAATCCGAAGATATTTCACGGTATAATTTAACATATAATTTAACATCCGCAAACATCAAACAGTCCGAAAAATTAAGAACTTGCGAAATATCATTTATAAATAAATTGAACAACATTGGTCCAAGGTGACTACCTTGGGGAAGACCTGAATAAACTTGAATATAGTCTGATGAAAAACCTTCAATCTGGACGACCTGTTTCCGATTCGACAAGTAGGAACACAACCAAATCAGAAAATGTTCATTCAAACCCAATTTTCGAAGTTCTTGAATTAATAGTTCGTGATGAACTCTGTCAAAAGCCTTGACGAAGTCTGTGTACAGGACATCCACTTGCTTCCTATTCTCCATAGATCTTAAACAGAATTGAGAAAATAGGCACAAATTTGTCGAAGTTGAACGACCACTTACAAACCCATGTTGTTTTGGCGTTATAACTTCCTTGATTGAAAAAATTAGCCTTTGGGTAACCAACTTTTCAAATAACTTTGGCACGGCAGAGAGTTTTGATATTGGTCGGTAATTTTTTACCTGGTGTTTAAGGCCACTTTTAAAAATTGGATTTATGTAAGATATTTTCCAATCTTCTATAAAAACACCAGTTAATAAGGATTTATTAAAAATTATTTTTAACGCGCTACAAATTGATGGAGCGCAATTATGTAATAAAGATGGCGGAATATTATCAACTCCAGCTTTTTTATTTGAATCGAGTTCAATCAAACCATCAAGAACATCTTGATCTGAAAAACACTTTAAATCAAAATCTATAATAGGGGAAATAGTTGGATATAAATCGATAATATTTAAAATAATGTCTTTATTATAGTTAGATTGAAAGTATTTTGCAAATAGATTGCAAGATGATTTTAAATCGCATGACCTTTCGTTATCAAGTTCCATCTGTAACGGCAAAAAAGAACTTCTTCGTTTGGAATTTAAAAAGACCCAAAATGATTTGCTGTTCTTTTTAATATTTATCTCAACAGCACTTATATGTTGATGATACAAAAATGTACTCAAAAAAACAAATTCTCTCCTTAGCTGAAGAAAACGAGCATGATCCTCAGGTTTACCTGATTTTTTCGAACGCTTTTTTTTTATTAGTTTTCAAAATATTGATTTTTCAAAAAAAAGGTCAAGTTAATAGACTTTTCCCGTATATGTGGTTCTAATCAAAAAACAAAAAAAATATCAAGAATTTTCATTAAAATCGCTGGAGTCGTTTTCGAGAAAAATAAGGCAGGTACCGTTATTTTTAGGTTAAAAATAAAATTTCAATTTCCTCTCTGGGGAATGCCAAAAGAATCACACATAAGAAGTTTGAAGATAATCCCTTAAGCCGTTTGGGCTGCAGCTCGTTAAACATACTGACAGACAGGCAGACAGACAGACATTTTTTCTCGATCACTTTTTTAGACTTCTCTATGATCGTAATGTCATGTTTGATTGTTATTTCAATTTTTTTAATATTCACGAATCCTCAACTTGCCTTATAGTCTCTATAATCGCAAGTAAAAAATGCTGCTGAACTACGTGTGTAACCATATATACTTTACGCTACGGATTAAAAAGAAAATAGGTTTCGTTTTTTTGCGGCAAGCGAATAATTATTTTGTTTGTATAAGGCTTGTAGACAAGCATGACGCAAGTTCAGCAGCTATTATTTTTTAAATTTATTAAATATACAGGCTTTTAAAAACCTTAATAAATAAGACTAGTATAACTGCCTTATACAATCTATTTTTTTTCAAAGTTTGATCTGTGGGGCTTCCGTAAGTTTGCTTATACAAATTCTACAAAAACTATTTCTTGCCAAATGTAAAAAATTGGATTTTATACAGGCTAAATTATTAGTGTGGATGGAACGTAATTTAAAGTTGACGCATGTAATTTTCAAGGCGAATAAACGGCGTGATTGTAATAATAATGTGAATGAATAATGTGAAGCATCAAGTGCCGAAGACCAGTGGCAACACTGTCAACAAGCCATCAGAGATGCCGCAACTGATGTGCTAGTTTTCACCAGACCACCACCACGAAACCTCTGGTTCGATGACGAATGTAGGCAGGCCCATGCAGCCAAACAAGAGGCATATAAAGCGGCGCTGCAAAGAAAGACGAGAGCTGCTCGCGATCTTTACAAGCAGAAAAGACGGGAAGAACACCGGCTTCTCCAAAAGAAAAAGAGAGAGCATGAGAAGCGCGCGATCGAAGTTATTGAGAGATGCTACTCCAGGAAAAACGTGCGGAAGTTTTACCAACAGGTAAAAAGAAAGTGCCAAGGAAAAAAAACCCGTACAAAAACCTCTAAAGATAGGAATGGAAACCTCGTAGTCACAGTCGGTGCTGAGTACATGAGAGGACCATTTATGCAGACTGTTAAACGGCGATGAAGACCAAAATCCCGCTGTCAGGCGGAATGAACCATTCAACATGGACGATGATAGATAAAACTTTCGTCCACCTAACCAAAATGAAGTAAGGTTCGCAATATCTTATCTAAAAACAAGCAATCTGCTGGACCCGACGGACTACCCGCAGAACTTTTTAAAGCGGCCGGAGATGACCTGGTGGAGTGCATACACCAACTCATCTCTAAAGTTTGGTCAGAAGAAAGTATGTCTGATGAATGGAACCTCTGCATCGTTTGCCCGATCCACAAGAAAGGAGACCCTCTAAACTGCGCCAACTATAGAGGAATTAGTCTCCTGAATATCGCCTACAAGATCCTCTCTGCCGTACTATGTGAACGCCTGAAACCTTTCGTCAGCAACCTGATTGGCCCCTATCAGTGTAGTTTCAGACCAGGAAAGTCCAAAATCGATACCCACCACCTCTTTATTGATTTAAAGGCCGCGTACGATAGCATTTTATTATATTTATATATATTTATATACGAGCTATACAGAGCCATGTCAGGTTGTGGCATCCCCACAAAACTCGTCCAACTGTGCAGGATGACGATGGAGAACTCTCGCTGCTCCGTCAAGGTTGGTTCTGACCTCACAGAAGCTTTTGACGTCAAAAAAGGATTCCGACAAGGTGATGCGCTATCGCGCGATTTCTTCAACTTAATACTTGAAAAAATTATAAGAAGCTCGCAAGTCAATTGTAGTGGGACATTTTTTTTCAAGTCTGTGCATTTGCTAGCATACGCTGACGACATAGACATCATTGGCAGAACTCGGCGAGCTGTCACTGGCACGTTTACTAGCATTGAAGTTGAAGCGGCTAAGATGGGACTAGCAGTCAATGAGGCCAAAACGAAGTACCTGCTGTCCACAAAAAGGGTCAGACAACACCGGCGGATTGGACAAAACATCACAGTAGACAGGTACAATTTTGAGGTAGTTAGGGACTTTGTGTACCTCGGATCCGCTATAACATCTGACAACAACATCTCGTCAGAAATAAAGCGAAGAATTACTCTGGCGCGCTCAAGTGGAGGACGACCTCAACCAACTTGGAAAGCGAAACTGGAGGCAGCTAGCCAAAGGCCGAGCTGGCTGGAGAGGCATGTTGGTTGAGGCCCAGGTTCGTCCAACTGTAGCGCCCCATAGTAAGTAAGTAGGAATGAATAAGTTTTTATTCCGAATAAGATCTTTCTTTTAGCTCCTGCAACCGGGTTTTCAACAAAAAAAATTAACACCAAACATGCACTATTTTCACTAGACTTATAACTTTTAGGTTTCAAATATTTAAATTTTCGTTTTTAATGTGAAAGGTTTTAAAAGAAAAGTTTTGTAGCTCTATATTAGGGCGAACAAATATTATCAATTTATTTATCATAAAAAAACGATAACGATAGTAAAATAAAACAAAATAATTTACCTCCTGAAAAAATTCCACATACGCCCTAGTGGATTTGAAACAGTTTATAAGAAGAAACGTTTCATATTGATAATACTTGTTTGCATACTTAAAGAAATTTTAAGTATGAGTAACAAGTTAAGATTTTTTCTAAATTAAGGAATAACATATACATGTATGCACATTAAAAACATTACATTACATTACATATAAATCTACTCCTTAGATAAATCTATGAAGGAAACACACTTACGAGCACTCGCTACTGAGGCCATCGGCTCAACATTAAAAACAATTCTGTTCATTCATATCTCATATGCCATAATTGCAACGAAACATGCTCGTCATCGTCCAATCATCTTTTGGCATCTTTTCACAAACCTCACTATAGTTGCTGCACAGAGAAAAAATGTTCAGTGAACCAAATTTACAATATTGCTTCAAAGATCACCCAACCCACGCCTTTAAACGTTTTTTTTTTACAACAAACTCAAAACATCTGCCTTAAATCAAGAGCTTAAACTCTAGGCTTTTGGGATGCAAGGGAGCAAAGTATTTTCGCACAATCATAAATAATATTCCATTTTTTGCAAAATATATGAAAAATAAAGATGCATGAACATCAAAAATAAAAAAAAAAACATAAAAGGAAGAAAAATGCTCCCTTGTGGCGGTAAAATTAAAAGCTCGTTCCACCTGCACCTCTTTATAGGGACAACGAGCAAAGCGCTCGCATTGGGAGCAATTTTCATTTTCATTTGTTCGAATAAATCACGTCAAGTGTAAGAGAACTTTCGTCCTTATTCTGTGTAAGTGTGTGTTTGTTCAAGCACAAGAGTATGTTGGATTTCCAGCCGAGTTAAATGGCAACAAAAAAATGCCACTATTAATTCAAGAAAAAAAATTTATTAGCTAGCTTCTTCTTATTCTTATGCAAGAAGACAGTATTCGTGGGCAAAAAGCTTTAGCCACTATTTTTCACCATTTATTGTTCCTTAATCTTTTTATACTTAACAGTTCAATTTTTTTCTGCAAGTGTCCTAGTGGAGAAAGAATAAGAAAAACAAAATGGGTACACTAGTCGTCGTCCCTTATTCCCCCCGAGAGGTTGTCCTAAAAAAATGAGAAATAAATTAATGAAGAACGTAGCACTACTTTTTGCATCCAGGGACAACTACGATGACGGGAAGGGAATTTAAGAAAATAGAATAAATAGAGTACAAACAACTGGACTGACTGACAAAAATACAACAAAAAAATCCCTCCAATATGAATCGCACAGGAGAGAAATAATAGAATGGTATTTTGCACCGAAGTTCAGAGACATTCAGACACGAATTACGAGCTGGGTTGTCTAATGGCTTCATCCTAAACGTACTAGTAGTTCTGTACTGGTTCTTGTTCCTCTTCCCACCAGAACTCGACTGATGGTACACTTCTACAAACGAAAGCATTTTCGATTCTCGTAGCCTTTTTAGAAGTTTAACATGGCACTTAAGTGAAAAGCAAAAACGAGTCCTGGAACAGATGCTACGAGGTGCACCAAGTACCAACACACTACACACCCCATCCCAGCAAAACCAATTGAAATTGATACCCAACGGAACGTAGCGTAGTTGGGGTTGAGATGGTTTTATTTTGAATTAGTTTTGAGAAAACCAGGTCCGTATCTGGTGGGCAAAATGGATGTGATATCCAAGAAAATAATTTGTATGCATAATTGTAAGAAGACTTAAAAAATTAGGCGCCGTTAAAAAAAATAATCTACTTGGAAGAAAGGCAGGCACAAAAACTCCGGATTCAAACAAATGCGACGAAAACCTTTTCGAATGAATTTAAAAGAGGGTTGGTTGAGTTCAAACAATCCAACCTTCAAAGAATGCAAAACCAAACGGTTTATCAAAAAGCAAGTCAACCAGTGTAATGCAATCCAAAGGCACACATTATTTTTCGCAAGTAAGTATATTACATGTTCGATTTCAGAGAAGACAAAATGGGCACGACTGGGTCGCACGTACTTGCTCTTGTGCCTAATAACATTGGACGGCAAGATCTTTGAAAAAAGCAAATAACATTTACGTTCAAAATAACACAGTGGGAACTTGTAAAAACTATCAAAACCAGAATACTTAACAGTTTTTAGTAAAAATGAGGTACGCCCTCAAACGTCTAAAATAACAATGAATTTATGAAAAAAGTATTTCGAAAATTGTACGACGGATTTTGATAAAATCGTGTTTTTGATTTTGTTTTTTGAAAAAAAAATTGTTTTTAAATTTAGGTATGCAGTTTTTAGAGTTTATTAGTATACGTGTGATTTAAAATTAAAAAATATTTTTTTGATTAGTTTAAAAAATACTGATTTTTCAAAAAAAAAAAAAAAAATTCAAACATATTTTTTTAATAGAAAAAAAAGTTATTCAAAATTTTGATATGCAGAATTAATTTGGCTAATTAGATCTTCTCAAATATAAAATTTGACAGAAATCCATAGAGCCGTTACCGAGCAAGCCAAAAATTAACTGAGCAATGCCAAAAGATAAACACATAATAAATGTGAAGGCAATCGCTTAACCCGTTTAGGCTGCAGCTCGATATACACCCGGACAGACAGACAGACAGACAGACAGACGGACATTTTTTGCCAATGACATTTTTAGGCTTCTCTATGATAGTAATGTCATGTTTGATTGTTATCTCAAATTTTGTATATTCACGAATCCTAAACTTGCCTTATAGTCCCTATAATCGCAAGTGAAATAAAAGGCACGACTGGGTCGCACGTACTTGCTCCTATGTGCTGATCCTTTTTAAGTGCAGGCGTCTTTTTGACAAAGATTTTATTTTAATGTTTTTTTTTTTGAGTTGAATTTTCTTTAGAATCGTTGTGGTTTGAAGCTCGAACGAACATGCGTCACGACAAAGGGATAAACACATAAATATGTAGGATTGTGAGCTTTTGCAGTTTTTTAGTGTATCATCTTTCCACTTGTTGTTTACTGTTTATAATATAATTTGCTAATAGAAAGACTTTTTTCAGTTTAATTTTCATTTTGGTATGGAAAAATTTGAACAACTGGCATAAATATTCGTGGGAATCAGCAGTAGGGCAATAATGCTAGGTATAGATACCTATATAGGTAAGAATAATTTACTTTTTGAAATCAAATTAATTAAAATAGCTTAATTATGTTTGATGGATCGATAAACGTATGGTGTTAACCGAGTGGGTATAGAGATAATATTAAAAGTTAGCACAGTGGTTTTGTTTATTTATAGGTAGGTGTAAACTTTTGTTTTCTCGATTGAAATTGTTTGCATTCAGTAGTAATCGAATAGTTTTTTTTATTTGTTAGTTGTTTTTGTGTGTTTATCATAGGCTCATTATTTATTCTGTGTGCTTTTATGATGATGAAATGCTTTAAAATACGTAGGTATGTATGTAGGTTGTCACCTTCTTTTATTTGACTAATGGCTAGGGCTTAGCCGAGCAATATGAAATAAAATTTGGGGGAAAAATTTTTATGAAATCAAAAAAAAACACTATTCATAACGTTTTTTGGAAAAAATGTTGTAAGCCATCTTATGTCTTTTGCTGTTTTATATTTTATGAATTTTTCATTTCAAAAACGTTCGACCAGTTTTTTCAAAAAAATGTTTTTTTTGAAAAACTTTTCGAAAACATATTTTAAATTTTTTTTGAGTATGTCAATTCAAAGAAATCTAAAGCTTATACTAATAGAAAAATTAAAAAAAAAATCTATTAATTCAAAAAACAAAATATTTTATTAAAAAAATTATTAAAAATTAAAAAAAAATGTTTTTGAAAATTTTAAATAGCAATATTATTTAAATCATAAAGTTCTACATATTTTGAAAATTTCATTAAAATCCTCCGTTAATTAATTAACGAGATAGTCTGATTTTAAAAAACCGGTCATATGGGAGGTACCGTTATAAAACTTTTTCTGAAAAATCCATTAAAATTAAAAGATAGATTTTGCACAGAGAACATCATTCTGAAAGTTTTATCGAAATCGTAGGAGCCGTTTTCGAGAAAAATAAGCTTTTCATTAAAAGTTATATGGCAGGTACCGTTAGTTTTGGAGCTAGAATGCCAATTCCAAAAACGGTCGGGTAGAGCACTCTAAAAATACTATATACCAAGTTTGAATAAAATCGGCCCAACCGTTTGGGCTGTAGATATCGATACGGACAGACAGACAGACAGACAGACAGACAGACAGACAGACAGACAGACAGACAGACAGACAGACAGACGGACAGAATTTCCGGACCCACTTTTTTTGACTTCTCTATCATCGTAATGGCATGTTTGATTGTTAGATTTTTTTTTTTTTTTTACGAATGCATAACTTGCCTTATAGTCCCTATAAATCGCAAGTAAAAAGCCATACAAAGCAACATGGCACGGGTAGGCACATGTAAGTAAGTATGTCTTCTTGCGTGTTGTCCTAATCGAATTTTTTTTCATGGTTAATTTACGAAGTTTCACTTAGTTTATTGTTAAAAATTTGATGCAATGTGCTTTTCAGGTTAACTATCTATTAATTAAAATAAATTTGTTCAAATTTGTTTAGTGTTCTCCCGTGATGCGTACACAATATGCAGTTAAATTTTTTTTATATAAAGGGTCCGCCATCTAAGGTTTTTTTTTCAACTAGAGGCATAATTGGGCCATTTTTCGAAAATGAGCAAGGAGTGGCCGTTACAGTCAATGGCGATCTATATCGGGCCATCTTTAACGAATTTTTTTTCACAAAAATTGAAGAGGAGGATATTGGCAACATTTGGTTTCAACAAGACGGCGCTACGTGCCACACAACCGAAGCTACACTCGATGTTGATGAAGCATTTTCAAAAAAAAAGATAGTTATTTGGCGGACCCGTTATAAGATAAGATAAGATAATTGCACTCGAGGCCCTCAAAGTCCAGTTTCAACCCTGGTAATCAAGGTTTTAAGGTGACATACGTCTACACCTTTAAGACGATGCCGACGACGACTACGAGGACGGAAGTAACAACATCTCTCATTGTTTGTGCAGGAAACAGGATCCACTGTTCATTAAGGTAACACTGTGGAGGGCGGCGAAATAGACGAATCTATATTATAGAAAAGCACAAGAGACACACTCCCTGTCGCAAATAAGAGGTTAATATATTTTTCAAAAGATTTGTCTTCGAGTGACGTTTTGTGTATCTTAAGACACTATGCACTATATATACGAACCTACCTTAACGATACTGATACACTGATAGTACATTCCATTGTTATCCTTGATGAATCAATTGTAAGACAAAAGGATTTCACCATGTATGAGGGCAAGAGAAGGGAAATAATAGAGTATAAGAAAAGTTTTCCCTTAAAAAATGTACACACTTCTCTAGTGCGGGAAATCGGCTTTGTCGGATTATTACACGACTCAAACACACAATGTGCAAGGATTCACGAAACGAACAGGGAAGTTTGTCTTTTGTCCTTAATGTTGTCCTTGTTCAATGGGAATTCTTTGCAAATAGTTTTTTTTTTTTTTTGTGTTTTAAGGTTTAGGTATAGGATAGATAGAAGTTTGGTTCAATTGTTCATCGGTTATCTTATTCTAAGGATAAAACAAATGGTGAGAACTCTTTAATCTGGCATTAGTGCCTTAGAAAACATAATTTTTCGTTCTTACTAGAGTTCGTTTTTTTATTTGGTGTGTGTATTAAGTTGATTCTCCTTCTTATACTGTTTTGTTTAAGCGATGATTATTTGAAGTTTGTTAAAATGGAAGGAAAAGTTAAAAAGCTTTTTTGTGTTTTCGCATTAAAATCTAACAGGAAGGAAGTTGTTATTCGAAATTAAATTGCACAGAAGATATGTGGTTTGACTTATACTTCTTTGTCGGAAAGGGAAATTGTGGGATACTCGACATTGTCATTAAGTTGCTCTTTAGAGTCTTGATTCTGGATGAGATTATAGGTTGAGGTTGATAAAAGGCGTAACATTAGTAGACTTGAATATTACAAGCAAAGGAGATTAACTGCATTGAAATATATATACATGTAGAACAGTTTTAGCTAGTGTGTTTTTTATTAGTTTTTGGAGAAGGTTTTGGATTACGAATAACATAATTACATCCGTTCCAGGTATTCGGTAATGCATTTAAGTGACATTTATCAGGCTGGTCAGTTGAGAAAAAAATCTAAGCTTTTCAGTTTGTTCGTTTAAAACAAAGGTCAAAAGGATTAATATTTTTGTAACTTATCAAATAATTACAAAAATTAAATTTCCTCAATTCTAACAAATGTTAAAATAATGTCTCTTACACAACTGCAATTAATGATTTGATGCTACAACTTTGTTCGCATCAAAAAAAAATATCCTTGCTAAAAAATATCATAATGTGTGTGCTTATGTTACCTTTGTTTACTTTTGACATCTGTACTTAACCCTCGTCACGGTTGTTTAAACAGCAAAAGTAAACAATTTGAGGTTTTGCTAACAAATATACAAATTCAATGTGCCCACTTTAATTTTATTGTTTACACATTAATGCTTTCAAAAACAACTCTGCTATAAAAACAATTGTTAACCACCCTCCCTTAGCTACACCAGCCAAAACCAAAAACCAACATTTAACCCCGTAGATTGGATTCGCTTTCACTTCGACTCGCCCATAGGCAATGAAGTTTTGCCATGAATTCACGATGAGCTGAGGCAGAGAAACCAGAGATATGTTAAACATGCTTCAGAGCTGTTTTCATATCATTCCATCGCTTTTGTTTGAAACAATCCGAAACGAAAGAAACTCGCTCGAAATGGAAATCCTTAATTCGGAAATTTCGAAAAGCTAAAAATCCTTTGTTTATTTTTTGGACTCTTTGGTTTTTATCGTGAAACGTAGCTTAAAAAATCATTTTGAATAATTTGAATTTCTAAAGGCACTATCTTTTCCGCCAGGAGTAACTGGAGTAAGTTTAAGCGGATTGTTGTGCATAAAATGGTTGAAGTATTTCCTGGTGTTTTTTTTTTTTTTTTTTCTAAAATACTGGTCTGTGGTGCTTTTTCTATAGCAAAGTTTGCATAGTTGAAATGGAATAGAAATTAAGAATTACAAATGAATTTGTGATGAATAGACGTTGATAAAATAAAAAATACAATTGAAGTGCAAAAAGAAATTCCTTTTTTCACATTTACAAATTAAAGCGGCTGGAACTAGGTAACATAGTAAACTACATAGGTAACATATTCAAAATTGTTAAAATATTGTACTGATTTATTTATACTGAATTCCATATCCTAATTACACTATTTTGTTAACAGCTTAATCAATATTAACGTTGTCAAATGTAAAGCTTTTGTTATATTTTATTTCTCTTTTAACTTCCTCTTTCTTGTATCACTCACTTCCTTCGTTTTACTTGCGATTATAGGTACTATAATACAAGTTATGCATTCGTGCAGATTAAAAATGTTGAGATAACAATCAAACATGACATTACGATGATAGAGAAACATATTTGAGTTACTGGCAAAATTCTGTCCGTCTGTCTGTCTGTCTGTCTGTATGGATGTATATTGGACTGCAGCCTAAACGGTTGGGCCAATCGTCTTCAAATTTTGAACTTAAGGTTATTTTGACATTCTACAGAGGAGTTTTTTCAATTTTTTTTAGCTCAAAAATTAACGGTACCTGTCATATAACCGTTATGTAAAAACTTATTTTTCTCGAAAACGGCTCCAAGAATTATTATAAAAAAATCAGTGTACTATTGTAGGTATGCATTATATTTTGGTGAAAAAAAAATTTAATATGGTGGGCTAAAAACGGTACCTCCCATAGGACCGGTTTTTTTCTTCGACTTTCTCGAAAACTGGTGATCCGATTACAATCAAAATTGATATTCAAGAAGATGTAGGTAGCCTAAGTAATTTTGTATTAATGTTTTTTTCGAAAACTTTTTTTTTTTTGAATTTTTAATATTTTTAATTTTTTTTTTTTTTTTTTTGAAAACGAGCAAGTGATTTTTTTTTTAATTTTTTTTTTAAATGAACGCTATTTTTGTACTTAAGTTTGTATTTTTGAATTATTTTTTTTTATTAAAAAAAAAACTGTTTTATTTAAAAACGTCGCCTACAATTTTGAAAAAAATCAACTTTTTAGCATTTCCTAAAGAAATAAAATGGCGTTTAAATTTTGTCAACCAATACAATTTAACGTACTTTATTCGAATAATCAAAAGTCACAAAAATCGAGTAAATGCTTTGATGTTCACTTTAATTTTCTTCAATTTTATTCTACAATGTGACCGCACATATGAGCAAGTACGTGCGATCCAGTCATGCAATTTATTTATTATAAAAGCACACATAAGAAAGACTAATAAATTTTTTATAACTTATATTTTACTCGATAATCTTGTCATAATTTTAACAGGTTATTATTTTATTTTTGTATTAAATTAATTTATAGAATCCGATAAATATTTTTTTTTAAATAAAAATAATAAAAATGACAACTTTCACCGGAAAAATTCCATTATTAAATTAAGATGATTTTGACACATGGAAGTCTCAGATGGAGGCGCTTCTTTATAAAAATCGCCTGTTGACAATAGTCAATACTACTGCGGCAGCAAAACCCACTGATCCAGTTAAATTAGCAGAATGGAAGAATCAAGATCAAGATGCCAGATGCGAGATGATAATCTGCATGGAGCCTGTCCAGGTATCGTTGGTGAAGTCGATCGCCACATCCAATGAGATTTGGGAATTACTTGAAACAACTTACAATAGGAAAAACACCAGAACTAAAGTCCAAGAATTAAAGACAATACTCATTACATCGTTCCAATTTATTTGAACTGCGGCCATTGGCAGCGAGACTTCGATAAGCTACGAGAACTTGTTTGTGAACTAGCACCAGGAAATCTGATGCTAATCGGCGACTTTAATGGAAGAGTTGGTCTATCACAAAACAACTTTAATAGCGGATTGAACTCAACACATATTTATTATGATCGAAAATCAAAGGACGAGGTGTGTGACTCTAGGGAATCTAGGGAAAAATTCTGGAACTGGCTGATTCCTTGGACTGTCACGTTCTAAATGGGAGTTGTGAAGGCGACCTTGGTGGCGAATTCACTTTTATTCGTGGAACAGCATGTTCAGTGACAGACTGTCTGTCTGGAGATTGGATCACCTGTTTTGACGAATTTCAAGTGGCAGTGAAAACGTTTTCGGACCACATGCCGTTAGAGGTCTCGTTTAAAATAAAAACAGAGCGTGAAGGAGCAGTCGAACATAAGCCTAGTCGTCCTCCGAAAATTCATTGGGATCACAATCGCAGAGAAATTTTCCAGCGGAATCTTAATGGACAGATTGGTATGCGGATAACCTCGGAGGCCCCAAGCAACCCGGATCTAGACACTCTAATAACCTCAATTAAAAATGCAGCACCGCAAAAGATATTGGGAAGAAAGGTAATTCAAAACAGGCAAAAGTGGTTTGACAGTGAATGTTGGGCAGCAAGAAAATTATCGTTTGCGTACTTAAAAATATTTAGAGCTTCTGACAACATAAACTTCAAAATTCTTTATGCATCAGCAAACAAAAACTACAAGGAGCTTTGCAAACAAAAAAAAATAAAGCCAAAAACTCAATGGATTTCTGGAAAGCAGTTAAACTTGTGAGTGGAAAAACCATTTCAACTTCTTCAGTCCTGAACATAAATATTCTCAAAAATCATTTTTCGGACCTTCTTAATGCAGTGGAACCACCACCTTCAATTCATTATGCTGCTCCTTTAATAGTTGATGAAGTTCTTAATGTTCCAATTTCTCAATCCGAAATAGAAATAGTGATAGAAAACGCTAAAAGTAACAAAGCTCCTGGAGAGGACAGAATACCTGTCGATTTTTTTAAAAATTTAACACCCGAATTTTTAAGACTCCTTACTATCGAATTCAATAGAATCTTCGAGACATCTGATGCTCCCAATAGTTTCCGGGCAGCAATTATGTTTCCGTTACATAAAAAAGGAAATCTTGAAGATCCAACAAACTACAGGGGCATTTCATTTTTAAACACAGCTACTAAGCTTTTTAGTTCAGTACTTTATATTAGGCTCTGCGATTGGATTGGACTCAAGGGAATTTTGAACGAATTCCAAGCCGGGTTCAGGAAGAATTACTCAACTGTCGACCAAATATTCTCTTTAATAAATATCGCGGAAATTTATAAGAAGAATGGAAAAAAGCTCTACGCCTATTTTGTTGACTTTCGGGCAGCGTTTGACTCCATCCCACGGGAAGCACTTTTTCATAAACTCTTTAGTTATGGAATTTCAACAAAAATCATTTCAGTCATTAAAGCAATGTACAAAGATAATATAGCGAGAGTGTGGGACGGGAATCTGCTTTCGGATGAGTTTTGTACTTCGATGGGAGTTAACCAAGGATGTGTCCTGAATACCCTTTTTTTCATTTTATACATTAATGACATCACTGAATCTGTAAAAGGTGGCATAGTGCTGGGTGGAAAAACTATCCCAGGTCTCATGTATGCAGACGATATAGTTTTCCTAGCCGATTCTATAGACGGGATGCAGTTGATGATGAATAGACTTCAACGCTATTGCAAGATCTGGAACTTATCCGTTAACCTTTCGAAGTCAAAAATGATGATATTTAGAAGAGGCGGCCGAAGATACTCAATACAGGAAAAGTGGACGTTCGAAGAGGAGGCAGTGGAAATAGTTAAGGAGTATAAATACCTAGGAGTCTTGATCACACCGAACTCGAACTTAGATAAGCACCTCCGTTCAAAAGTAGCAGAAGCTAAGCGTGCCATGTGTTCGGTATGGAGAAACTGCTATTTAAAGAACAACGTTTCCTACATAGCCAAATACGCGGCCCAAGTTTGGGGTTATCTCCCGTTTGAAGCGGTGGAAAAGTTTTTGCGTTTTTTCATCAAAACCACTTTTAGACTCCCAAGTACATCGCCCAACTATATGCTGCACCTTGAAACAGGATTAGGCCCTCTTTTCCTGGATACACTCAATTTGCATTTTAATTATGTGACAAGAGTTATGGCGATGGGAGAAAATAGGATTCCGAGACTGGTGCTATCCCAAATCATGAATTCTGGAGGAGGGTGTGTAAGAGAATGGTATAAACTGGCAACCGATTGCTCAATAAATTTCACACTACCAACTGAAGAAAGCCCTGCATCTATCAAATTGAAATTCGATGATTTGTTAATGAAAATCGGGAATAGAATGTACGACAAGTTTATTGAGGAATCAGAATCGTCAATATACAGAACTTACTACAGTAGAGTAAACCACTTTTTAGACCAAAAGACCTATTTCTTGGCTGACAACACCGCAGACAAAATCAGTTTGATTTTTAAAGTAAGAGGCGAACTCATCGGTCTGAACTTTATTCCTCATCGTCCAGATCTTCCTATTTTGTCTGATTTATGCAATCGCAGAGAACGAGAAGACGTTTTCCACTTTTTGGGAGTTTGTCAAATTCTTAAAGAATTCCGTAAGCGATACTTTGGAGCGGAGACCCTTAATTTATAAGAATCGATAAATTTGTTAAATGGAAGAAGAAGAAGATGTATAGTTCATGAAAGTTTTTGAAGATTCGAAAATTGTTAAATTAAGTAATGAAATATTTGATATTAGTTTTTCTTTAGTGCGTATACACATAATTTATAATGCAAATGTCAGTCTGGTAGACGGCCTCAGGCCAAGCCATTTAAAGACTTATGATATATAATTTTTTCAAGGAAAATTGTGAATTGTATTAAAAATATTTTTTGAAGTCAATAAACTAACTAACTAACTAACTAAAGTCCAAGAATTTTGTAAGTTAGTTAATATAAAAATGAGCGAAAATTAAAGCATGGAAAATTACTTAATCCAATTTAATTCTGTTGTGTCACGCCTACTGGAAATGGATGCTAAGCTGGACGATAGTCTACCCGAGAGTTACAAGGACATTCAAGCTGCATTTGATGCTGCCTCTGATTTCCCGAAAATTCATGTTCTGCGGGCACGTTTATTGAAAGTTAGTCAAAGAAAAAAAGGTAGATGGTCAGATAAAAGATGGAGCTCTAAAGTTTAAATTCCATCACAAAAGCTGGAAAGTCAAAAACCAGGTTGTCATCGCTGTGGAAAATAAAATGCACGACTGGATCGCACATACTTGCTCATATGTGGTCACATTGTTGAATAAAATTTAAAAAAAAATCGAATAAATTACGTTAAATTGTATTGGGTGAAATTATTTAAAAGCCAATTTATTTCCTAAGGAAATGTAAGAAAGTGTCAATTTTTTTTTTCAAAATTGTAAGAGCCGTTTTTAAATAAATCGGTTTCTTTTAACAACTTTTTTAAAAAATAAAAAAAAAATAATTCAAGAATTCAAACTTAAGCACAAAAATAACGTTCATTAAATAAACAAAATTTTAAAAAAAATCACTGACCCGTTTTCAAAATATTGATTTTTCAAAAAATTGAAAAAAATTATTAAAAATTCAAAATAAGTTTTCGAAAAAAATAACGCAAAATTACTTAGGCTACCTACATCTTCTTGAATATCAATTTTGATTGTAATCGGATCACCAGTTTTCGAGAAAGTCGTAGAAAACCAACCGGTCCTATGGGAGGTACTGTTTTTAGCCGACCATATTAATTTTTTTTTTCACCAAAATATAATGCTTACTTACAGTAGTACACTGACTTTTTTTCATAAAAATTCTTGGAGCCGTTTTCGAGAAAAATAAACTTAAGGGTTATATGACATGTACCGTTAATTTTTGAGGTAAAAAAAAATTGAAAAAACTCCTCTGTAGAATGTCAAAATAACCTTAAGTTCAAAATTTGAAGATGAGTGGCCCAACCGTTTAGGCTGCAGTCCAAAATACATCCGTACAGACAAACAGACAGAAAGACAGACAGACGGACAGGATTTTGCCAGTAACTCAATTATGTTTTTCTATCATCGTAATGTCATGTTTAATTGTTATCTCAAATTTTTTAATCTGCACGAATGCATAACTTGCATTATAGTACCTATAATCGCAACTAAAAAGGGCATATGAAGAAAGATTGTCGAGTAAAATTATTATAAAGAAAGGTCGCATTATGCCAAAAACGAAACGGGAAATGAGGAAGGCTTCGTAGCATCTGAATTTATTGAGCACTGTTATTGCGCGCCAATCCACAATTCGTTGAATAAATTAGAGGTTAATGAGGATAAAAAGTGGTACATAGATAGCGGTGCCACGTCACGCATGTGTTGTGCCGAATATGATTTTATTGATTTCGACACAAGTTATTCTGGACTAGTTCAGGTGCCAAAAAAAAGTTTGCTTACATCAAGGGAATAGGAACTGTCAAACTTGACACAACAGTTTATGGGAATTTTAAATCAATTTTTCTTTACAAAACACTTTTTATCCCAGAACTAAGAAGCAAATTTTATCTCCACCAGTAAGGCGATTGATTATGGCTGTAGGGTTGTAATAGAAGGAAAAAATGCATATCTTAGCAAAAAGTGGAAAAGTATTATTAGAAGCTATAAAAGTCAAAGGACTTTATTTAATTAATAAGAATTATACAAAGGAAAATTGTAATTTAGTACCACAAAACAACAGTAATTTAGAAATATGGCATAGGAGGTATGGACACCTAAATGTTGCATCACTTCGTCAATTAAAAATCAATGGCATGGTTAGAGGACTTCCAAATTTTGAAAATACTAAGCTCGAGTGCCCGGCCTGTTATAGAGGAAAGCAGACAAGGCTCAGTTTTCGTGTAAAGATCGAAAATCTTCAAGATGTTTGTTAGAAATCGTGCAAACAGATCTTTGTGGACCAATAAATATCGAATCAATATAGAAGAGTCTATATTTTGCAACTTTTATCGACGATTATACACGAAAAGTTTTTTTTTATTTTTTGCGAAAAAAGAGCGAATACCTACAAGTTTTTAAAAAATTCAAAGTCCTGGCAGAGAATCAAACAAACACAAAAAAATAAGATATTAAGTTTGCCAGCCGAAAGCCTCTGGTAGCTAGTGCTGTTCTTTTTTTATTTTCTGCTATTATAATCTAAATTTATTTTATATTGCAATAAATAATAATAAAAATAATAAATAATAAGATATTAAGAAGCCACACCGCGAAAGAACTAGTTTCTCACGAATTTTTTAATTTTTTAATTGATAATGGAATCAAACGACAGCTAACCGTAGAGTACACGCCGCAACAAAATGGCATTGCGGAGCGCATGAATCGTACTCTAGTCGAAATGGCCCGTTGCTTTATCATTGAAGCAAATTTACCATCCTTCTTATGGGCTGAATTGATCAATACTGCTGTTATGTACGTAATCGTTGTCCAACTTCGTTGAACTTTAACAGAACTCCAGAGCAAATATGGGGTGAAGCAGGCAAGCAGGAAATGGAATAAAACTTACTAATTATACAATCAAAGTATGATCCATGCATATATTCCAAAATTGATGATGACGAAATAACTATGATTGGAAAATATATTGCTGACATCATCATCACATCCAACGTGGAAGAATCTATTTCACTTATCAAAGAAAAGCTTAGTTCAAGTTTTGAGATGAAAGACCTCGGAGAACAATCTTTATGCATAGGGTTAGAAATTAATAAATATAATGATTTTTTATTAATTAATCAAACAAGTTTAAAACACAAAATGAATAATTCTACAACTTCTAAAACTACAAAAGGAACCATCTATTCCTAGTGAACGGATTACTATAGAAGTTTTAAAATATCAAGAGCTCATTGGGTCACTTATCAGTTTTTAGTCGGCCTGATATTTCATTCAGCGTTAGCAATTTAGCTAAGTTTTTACAAAGTCTTCGAAAGCAGCACTGGAATGCAGCAATGCAACTCCTTCAATATCCAAACACAACTAAACATGCTAGAATTGACTTTCGTAAGACTGGATCTCCACTAATAGATTTTGTAGATGCTAGTTGGGCTGAAGATATAAGCGATCGTAAATCTCAAAGTGGCTTTTGTTTTACATTTACAGGTGCAGCCATTAATTGGGAGTCGAAGAAGCAGCGCAACCTCCAGTGCCGAAGTGGAATACATTCCCTTGACTAAAGCGTCAAAAGAAGCTTATGCACTTCGTTTTTTACTTCAGTAGCTCAAACTTGGGTGTCACAAACCGATTTATATCTACTGCGATAACCAGAGCGCACAACATATCGCATAGTTTGGAGGAAAGTACTCGAGAACCAAACATATACACTACAAGTATCACTTTGCGAGAGAAGCAATAGAACAAGAGGCTGTCAATTTGAAGTATCTACCAACCGAAAACATGGCCACAGATGCTCTTACAAAAGCTGTTCCTAAAGATAAACATTTGCTTTGTTTTCAACAACTTGGGATTATTTTGACTGTATTAATATTGAGGAGGAGTGTTAAAATATTGTACTGAATTATTTATACTAAATTCCATATCCTAATTACACTATTTTGTTAACAGCTTAATCAATAACGTTGTCAAATGTAAAGCTCTTGTTATATTTTATTTCTCTTTTAACTTCCTTCTTTTTGTATATTATCTAATTTTTTCACTTTTTTTATTATAAAAAAGCACACATAAGAAAGACTAATAAATTTTTCATAACTTGTCTTGTCATAATTTTAAGAAAAATTAACAAATTTTCAAAATTTGGTAAAACGATTATATACATGACAAATTAAATAAAAATAAAAATTAAATGATACATTTTTTTTTTAATATTATTATTTAATTAAATCACAACATTATTTGATTCATTTCACTTCACTTCAGTCTGATAGTATAAGCCCAAAGATGGAATTTTAAATCCGAAACTTTAAAAAATCTGATATTATTAATGTTGTGATTTAATTAAATAATAATATTTTAACTAAATAAAAACAAATTTCATAATTCAATTTTGATTTTAATATAAATTTTTAAATTTATAATCCTTTTACCTGATGTAATATAATATGGAAACTACATGACAGTAAAATTTAAAAAATTAATTTAATCATAGTTTTCTACTTTAATTCAGTTTGGTTTTCTTACTTTTTTTTAAGTTTCCGACTTCGTACATTTTCAGTAAATAATATTTTATTGTTATTTTTTCATTAAAAAAATTTTATAAATTTTATTAAATTATTAAATTATTAAATAATTAAATAAAATAAATTGTATACGTTTGCTCCTAACATAGAGATATGGGAAATATAAGGAAAAAATTCTATTCCTTTTAACACACATTGAGTCCTATACCACTTTTACGTCACGTGATTGGCTAATCTAAGAACAACGAATGGTCAAGGTTTTAAACATTGGGCGTTTTTATTATTTTAACCATAACTCTTCGTTCTATAGTGGCTGGAACTTAGTATTTACCAACTTTGACAACACATAATATGTTTTTTTTTCACATAAACTTAATAATTTTATAATTATATTGAAAAAGTGAGTTGATTTTTTGTCTTCTAAGCAAAACAAAATTATATACAAAAAATACTTTGCGACAATGTAATCTATTCGGTCAGTTAAGTCACAAATGCTTATTTCTTTTTCACTCCTTTTTGTAACTCTTCCGACACAATATCTTGACTAACATTTTTTAAGAAATTAAGATTCGCCATTTTTTTCTTCGTTCGAATAACCACCAAACGTCTGCCTGCTTATCATAAAAGTCGAGTAAGCAAACACCACACCTAAGCAACTAACAAACACCACGCCTAGCCAAACCTTAAGACTAAAAAACCTGTTAATAAGAGACGAAGTTTGTCACTGGGTGTTGTTTCGAGTGGATATCACTAACGACAGTAAAATAAGATCAACTAAGAAACTGGCCCAAGTACATATCTATAAACAAACTCCAGAAACATCAGTATTTTTCAGATATGGAACAATCCAAAAGCGATTGGTTGCCTTCATTTTCTCAGCCACCCGGCATATCTTTCTGTCTTGTCTTTCCTTATTTTATCTATTTTTCCATAACAAATTCTAATTTAAAGCGTATTTTTATATGCGATAACTATCAAGCTCGAAATGGTCATCAGTTCACGCTAGAATCAAATTTCACACGAACCCTTAAATAAGGAGACTACTTTTTCGCCGCAAAAAATTTAGAAAACAACCAAAACCAGTGTTCATCTAAGATCCGATTATTACTCCCCCCCCCCCCCCCCCCCCCCCAATTTATACATTATAAGGGTAACAACAAACCCTTGTGTGCGTGTCAACATTAAATAATTAGTCAGTCGATAGTACATAATTCTTCCAACAAAAGTGTTCCTCTGCTTTAAACTTTCTTTAAACCCCCCACTAGATGGCGCTGCAGCTTATCAACTCGATAGGCTTAAACGATATTTGTAGGTGAATAGTTTAATTATATAGGTCGTTTGGTTTAGCAATGTAAGCTGGAACTGGTATCGTCCCAAAGAGGTGAAAGCAAAATAAAATGAAGCATGCTTGTGTCGTAAAAACCGGGAGGCTTGCCGACGTTTAATGAGATCAACCCGGCGATCCCCAGTCTCCAGTTTTATTCCAAACAAACACTGATCATTAATAGTAATAGTAATCATTGCAAACTAGGCATGCAGACGTACCAAACATCAGCTAATTTTGATTTTATTGCCAATGAAGATTAACTTTCTAGCAGTTTACTCTAAACAAATATAACAGATTAGAAAATAGGAAAATAATTTTAACACATTTATTTACAAAGCGTATATCTAAAAATTAATAGTTTTTTAATTACATTATCTTAATGATATTTATTTCTTGACTTAACAACTTAACTTTTCCAATAACTACATCAAAGGCTACTCGACAAAAACCAGATCAGACAACTTTCACATTTTGTGGAGGGAATGCTCTTAACAGTTTCCTTTCTTCTCTTCAAAAACACATAGTTTTTTTCTAGATTACTTGAAAAGTTTAATTGCTTTTTAAGTGTTTTCCCAACCACCAACAAAGATATTGTCCAAAGGGGTTAATGTGGGAGGCTTCGATTTCGACATTTTCAATCAAAATTCACAACCCATATCCAACCCCACTCCTGACATGCCATTCTGATAAATTTACAAAATTACATAAAACACACGCCCTAATAAGCTGCTCCTGGCTTTCACATCGCACACAAAAGCTTAACTAGGTATCTATATATCATTGCAACCCATCTCGTCCTCATTTGTCAGGTATTCACTTTCCGATAAATTTACAACCAATTCACCCAACCAACCAGGCAAGCGTTCTCTTCGATATTATCTGACCGTGCAGATGACCCTTTCAATATGAAGCGCACCCCCACTCCGTGACAATAAAAACCCAAGAGTCATGTTTTCTAACACTTCTCATGCTACTCGAACTCGTCTCCACTTCTATACTTGGCACAAAAGGAAGGAAAACAAAATTGATTTTTACACAAAATGGCCAACGAAGGCAGCAATCCCCTCATCAACCACCTCATACACGATTCGCAAAATCGAGTCAATGGCACACAAATTTAATTAAACTCTTTGAACTCTCTTCTTTCTGTGTTCGCTGTTGCTGCTACTGACTCCTAACTTGTGATTCCCCTTCGCCTTCGGCCACAACTCAATTTAACCTCATCCGAGAGGAGTCCTTTGGCATTGAGTGGAGTGAAGTCGAGATAGAGACCAAGAGTTGACTCTATCGACTATTGCCTGTCGTTTTAATTTGTGCTTGCATAACCGAATCCAACGAACTCTTCCTCTATTCACCCAAAGGGGTATCGTGTCGAACCGGAAGCGGGCCAACTTCGAACGAGCAAAGAGAAACGAGTGTGTGATTTATGTTGCCATCGTTTAACTGCAGCCATTTAGATTGGTGGCCTTCTTAATTGTTCATTAATCTCATTCAAATGACTAGCGGCACAGAGGACCTTTTGTTATGTGGCACAATATACCTCATCCTTTCGATGGCAGGGAATATTTTTGTCAAGGTAAAAACGAAAAAAAGTGGTTTTCCTGTTCAGTTTTTCTGATATACCTCCAGTATGCTAAACATCCCCCCTCAATGCCAACCCAAAATGTTTACTTAATCCGGCTCGAAGGAGCTGACTTTATGTGTCGTCCATTTGTGCCTCTTCAAGGAGAAACACACTTCAAACTTTGTTGTTATTTTACACGATAAGAAAAAAACTTTTCATTTTTGATGGAAAATTAAAAAAAAAACAAAGTTTTTCCTCAACAGTTATTTCTTTTCACTTTGGCGTTGGCCCACGAAACAATAACAACGTTAGTGTTAAAAGACCTTGGGCAACAAATGCCTCCTGAAGTGCGCCCACAACTACTGCCGCATTCCGTATGTGTAGTGTAACATTTGTAACTAGATTTTGTGTAATTCCTTTGGTGGAAGTGGAATAGTGCTTTCCAATATTCTCGCAAGAGGACGTGAAAGGTCTTTTGGAGCAAAAATGAGTATGGTGTGGGTGCTCGTATATGATGAAAGTTTTCCAAGGACGAAACGACGATGACGATGGAAAATTATTTTATATCGAAGGAAGTGGCAAAACAAATGAAACTCCTCGAGGGCACATCGTGTACATTTGGTAAAGTTGTTTCTTTGTATGGTTATGCCTTGTTGCAAGCAACAAAAAAAATGGTAAGTTCCCGAGCTTGATCAGATGAAATGTGCCACCTAAAGCGTGTGAGCCAGTTGCCAACTTCTCTGAACGGGTTGAGTGTACGTTATGGCATATTTTCCCTTTTTTTGTTTGAACAAAAACTTTTGTAAACTTGATGGCATATGTGCGACATTTTACCCGATTTTTTCGTCCTATTTTTGTTGTTGAGGGTATTTTTTTGTGTGTTAAAGATTGGAAATCTAACAGGACGTAGAAAAGAGGGAATAAAAAATTGTTTGCGTATGCAAAGAATGATTGACAGGAGGCGGTAGGAGCTACTCTCGAAATTATGACTTCATGAGTCGAACGTGGCCTTCGTCGTGGCAGGAACTGAAGTTAAAGAAGATGTTTTCTTACTTAGCTACGTGAGGTGGATTTTTTTGCAAGGTTAATGGTGGAAGCACAGCAGAAAAGGTGGCACGGATGGAAACAAACAAGTTGGTGAAGTGGCAGGAACATTTATTAAGATGTGGAAAAGGAAGATTACCCTTGAGGCGTTCGAGTGCGCTGCGAGGTGGAACCAGACAGAATAACTTTTTGCTTTTTACTATATTTTGCTCCTGCGGCTTCTTGGGTCCTTTTTCCCTGAGGGTTTCTTTTTAGATTTTGTTGGCTCATTTTGCTTCAATGTATATGTATATGTTCAATTCAATCGCCATGTCAAGTGTGATGAAGAGGATGTTGAAAGCTTAAAATTGCACCGTCAGGGATAACTCAACATGAGAAAGTGTATGTTTTCTTGGCGAGGTAAAATTGAAATTGGTTATGTCATTAATTCTCATTCATTTTAATATATTGACTTACTTTTGTACATCAAAATATTGTTATGGATAATCAGGGAGTAAACATGTACTACTGGTGATTAGTTGCTTTGATGCAAATGTTTAGATGTTTAGATAATTCCGTTTATATATGATATGGATATTTTACTAAATGGTTTTGGGGTAACTAAGTAATTTATCAGTTCAAGCCATTAGCACAATTATATATAATTTAAGTAGTTTTCCTTTATATTAGGAACAACGAGAAGTAATGCTTTCTCCTGAAACTTGAAGTGAAAGTTCAAGAGTCGTGCCACTATGACGGCGGAGAGCATTCATTACTCCCAAAAAATAAATAATAATAATAATAAGGAATTTATGAAAAAAGTATTTCGAAAATTGTAGGACGGATTTCCATAAAATCCTGTTTTTTATTTTTAGTTTATTGAAATACAAAAATTTTAAATGTTGGTTTGCAGTTTTTTAGAGTTTATTAGTATACAGCTGATAGTAAATTTTCAAAAAAAAAAAGTATTCAAAAATTAATTATAAATAGACAAAAATATATTTAAAAGGTTGCTACGCAGAATTAATTTGGCTGTCATAAAAATGTAAAATTTTATAGAAATCTAATAAACCCTTGCCGAGGAACTCGAAACGGTACCGTTAATACACTTTTCCGGTAAATTTGGTTTTTATAAAATGATAGCCCATGCCTACAAAAACAATTTCAAAAAATTTATAAAAATCGTTGAAGCCGTTTTCGAGAAATATAAGCTTTTCCTTAAATTTTGTTTGGCCCTAAAAATAAAATTTCAAAAATCTCTTTAACCGGCTGAACACAATAAGGACGGAGCCGCATACGCAGCCGCATACGCAGCCGCAACTGCAACAGCTGTCAAATATTGAATACACGCGAATACAATATGGTGAACACAATGGAACGCAACTTCATACGCAACTGTAATACGGAGCCGCAAAAGTTGGTTAATTTTTAACTTTGTCGTGCGTGATTATTATTTTTGGTTGTCAAAACAAAACAAAAAAACCCGATGGACGAAAGGGGAAAAATATTCCTTTTATCGGAGAAAGAAACGAATAACGTTTACTTAGAAAATTAACAAGGCCTGGACTTTAAAGTGTGAAACCCAATACACTTAACAGTTTTAAGTAAAAATTGATAACCACGAGTTTAATAATATTTTAAAATTGTAGAATTGTAGAAAACTTTTTAACAACGGATGACAACTTAATTAAAGCATTAATTACCTAACAGAAATTGTAATCTTTACACGAAATGAGTTTTTCTTTTCAAAATCATAATAACATTAAAAAATAAATTTATTTAACTAAGAAATAACTTTTCAAAAACATCAATAACCTTAAAAAAAAATTAAAAAACACATTTTTTAAAATATTGATTTTTTAAACGAATTTATATCACTTAATTGAAAATAATTTCAGCAAAATTACTCGGGCTACCATCATTATTCCACCAAAAACATTTTCCTGAAAATGTAACCAAGACCAGACCATTTATCAGATGTCATGTACGGCCAAGCTTCTAACTCTACACGCCTTAACTTCACAAACTCTACACTTTAGTAAGAATATGTGGCTTGGTCATTTAAATGAAAATGTTCTTGGTTGTATTTCACTCTTTTTTGTAAAATGCTTAGTATTAAGATTCGTGAATATAAAAAAAATTGATATAACAACCAAACATGACATTACGGTCATAGAGAAGTCTAAAAAACTCTGTCCTTATATATAAGAGCCTAAACGGCTTAAGCGATTATCTTCAAATTTGATTGTGATTCTTTTGACATTCCCCAGAGGGGAAATTGAAATTTTATTTTTAGGCCTCAAAATAACGGTACCTGCCATATGACCGTTTAGGAAAAGATTATTTTTCTCGTAAACGGTTCCAACTATTTTGATGACAATTTTTTGAGAATTTTTTTGTTGGAATTAACGGAATCTTTCATACTTATAACGGTTTCTTAAATTTTTGGCTTTCTCGGTAACGGCTATTTGAATTTATTTGAAATTTTATATTTGGGAAGATCTAAGTAGCTCAACAAATTCTGCATATGAACATTTTGAATAACTTTTTTTCTAATAAAAATAAATGTTTGCAATTCTTTTTTGAAAAATCAATACTTTTTTAAAACTAATCAGAAAAAATTATTTTAAGTTTTATAATCAAATGTGTACTATAAACTCTTAAAAACTGTATACCAAACTAAAATTTATTTATTTTTCAAACTAAAAATAAAAAAACAGGATTTTATTAAAATCCGTCCTACAATTTTCGAAATACTTTTTTTCATAAATTCAATATGATTAAATACAAAAGAGCAAGTACGTGCGACCCAGTCGTGCCCATTTTTTTGGAGTGTTTTTCTTATATTTTTACATTATTTTTTAATTACATTATTTTAATTTAAAACAAGTCTCTTTATCAATTTTCAGATCTCTATAGCGTCAAAATTTGCGAAGTCTCACAAACTTCCATCCTTCTAGTTTAGTTTCTAAGTTTTAGAATATTTTTGTTTTTTGTGTACTAATACTAGCTTACATACCAAATTACACTTCACGTGCACTGGATACTGAGCCATTGGCGACAATTACAAGACAACACACAAGACGACATTGATACTGGACAGAAGAGAAGACAGAAGGAGAACGGATAACAGAAAACACATAACGCATGTCAACAGCACGCAGTTGGTTTTCGGACGGTTCCCCATATTTCTACTAACCACGCGCAACGATGCTTGATTTCGCTGATCTCACGTGAAGCGATGCTTTATCGGAGGCCGTTGCCAATGGCTTTGTATATTTTATTAAGACCCGAAAATTTATTTCACATGTTATAAGAAGAATGATCTATAAGTAAATTTTCAAAAACAGTCAAATCCTTGAACCAGAGATACCAAAAAACAAAGAATTCTTATCTTTCATTTATCATAGTTTTCTTAACAATTTTTTTTGTATTATCCTGAGAGCTTATTCTACATGCTAATGAGAATGACTAAATATATTCAGGTCGAAATTCCTTTTTTCGAAATTGCATTTCTTTTTTTCAGAACACAACCGCATTTGGATTCCCCAGAAGTCTGCAAATGAAAAACGGAATTCTGATGCAATTTGCGGGGGATGTGGATACATTATCTAGAAAATTCGTTTCTTTCATAAAGAGACGATATAGCTTCCCATTTCTTCAGACATTATTCTCATAATAAAGTAAAAACCTAAATGAAAAAAAAATTCTCGGTACTAATAATAAAGAAATGCATAAAATGTAAATTGTATAAAATTCTCGTCATCTACACCAAGCTTGTTTCGTATATATTATATAGAGTACTGTACGAGTCCTTAATAAGCTTCTGTTGATAAGCATGTCTTTCATATGCTAAGATCTTTTGTCTCAACCGCGTTCACCCGCTCTCATCATCATGCAAGAGCGCATCAAGTACTCCTTATGCAAACCATTGCCTTCAAGGGTATTCGAATAAATATCCTTTTGTCCTGCCGATTTACAATAATATTCTTTTATCGCAAAAGTTTCGTTCTCTGAGTGTTATAAAGGGGGAACACATTCAATGTTCGGATAAAAAGCTTTTCACATAACGGTTTTCCATAATTTCTACCTGAAGTATAGTGTTGCCAAATGAGTTTTTATTTTGTAGGACTATGTTTATTATTTTGCCATCGCATGGATTATAAGAGAACTTAAGTTTTCAAATCCATACATCATATAGCTCTTAATTTAAATTTAAAATTTTATAACTATATTAGGCCTTGCCATTTTAATTGCAATCATGTTTTTGATTATACTAAAGGCGGTTTTGTCTGGTTTTCTAATATTCTCAGTACCTTGGACTGGAAGTTACGGTGAAATAAATAACGCGAATAATTATTTCAGTAATAAGCTTAAAATATTGCCTTTTTAAGCTTATTACTGAAATAATTATTCGCGTTATTTATTTCACCGTAACTTCCAGTTTATATATTCCTAAAGTTCGTTCGAAAAATCTAAATAAGCCTCCTTGGTTTTTTTTTTTATAATTTACACACACTAAAGGGATTTGGGCTACCCTTTTAATGACGGTGGAGCACTCTTAGATAAATAGGAGAGGTTCATAAGGACATGCCGATGCACATTAGTTTTAAATTTCTGGACATCATGCTGAGAAGAAAAAATAGATTTTGACATTTGTACGGGTGAAGAACAAATCTCTGTACTTGACTGTACAATCGAAATTGGGCGCGAGGGTAAATTCGTGAGTATTACTGGAAGCGCGCGTATTACGGCGAAACTGTCCTAGGGGAGGAATGCATTTAGCTATTTTTGTAAAACAATGAACGTAGAAATAACGGTAGAAGAGGGAGAGACATGAAACATTCCGGCGATGTTCGAGTGATGTAAATGTTCTGATGATGTGTTCATCTCCAATCATTTTGAACGCCAAAAGCCTCAAGTAAGTCGAAGGAGCACACGCCCAAATATGGGAGTTGTATTCTAGTCTTGGACGGATATACGATTTGTAGATGTTGGCCAGACGAAGATAAGCCCAAACATCTTGCGGCATTTTTGGCGACATCATATATATAATGATCGTTCCAGAAGAGTTTGTTGGTGATGCACATACCGAACATTTCTAGATGATCGGCTCATAATAATAATAATGGTAATGAGGGTTTATTTCGCTTTAGATAGAAGACAGCATTGTGTTTTCGACGCATTCAATTCTACAGCCTTTGTTTATCTCCATATGATGATGCTTTCAAGGTCAGAATTTAATGAGCTTGACATACATTGCCGTTGAAGATCCACATCCGAAGAGTCCAAAAATGAATATTAAAAGCTAAGTGTACTGTCTCAGCGAAGCACTTTAGTGGATTAGAAATTTCAGACAAAAGACCATTTATAAAAACGAGAGGGGAGTCGGAGACAAAACAGACTTGAACCCATCCAATACAACTTGTATTGAACGGTCCGAAAGGTAATTTCTAATCCATCGAAGGAGGGAAGCATCGATACCGAAAGCACGCATTTTCGATAAAAGGGCATGATGGAAAACTCTATCAAATGCTTTAGAAATATCGAGTGAAATAATCTTGCTTTCTCCGAATCGGTGCTAGGATTTTTTCTACTTTTCAGTGAGATAAGCCATGAGATCGCCAGTGGACCTATTGCTACGAAAGCCATACCGCCGGTCATTAAGAAGCTTTCGTTCTTAGAGATAATTCTTAAGCTTATAATTAATAAGCGTTTTCATGACCTTGGAAAGAAGAGAGGCAAGTGCAATTGATCACTAGTTTGCGGAGGATTCGTCTTTTTTTGGTATAGGCAGGACAAAAGCTGTTTTCCATCTGCTCGGAACGAGCCCAGAGGAATAAAATAGGTAAAAAAGATTACGCAGTGGTTTGTGGTTTTGCAAACAAAACAAAACAATAACGGGGATACTATTCGGCCAACGGATATATGTATGTCCAGATTTTTTACAATTTTGGCCACTGTAAGAGTACGAAACAAATTGCACGACTGGATCGCACGTACTTGCTCTTATGTGCGGTCACAGCTTGGAATACAATTTGAAAAATATTAAGGGAACTTCAAATATTATATTCGATTTTTCTGACTTTTGATTGTTTGAAAAAAGTACGCAAAATAGTTTTCAGCGGAAAAAATTAAACGCCATTTTATTTCTTTTAAAAAATGTGAAAAGGTGTCAATTTTTTTTCAAAATCGTTAGAGCCGTTTTTAAATAAAACGGTTTTTTTTAACAACTTTTTTTAAAAAGTTAAAAAAATTATTCAAGAATACAAACTTAAGCACAAAAATAACGTACATTTAAAAACAAAATAAAAAAAATCACTTACCCGTTTTCAAAATATTGATTTTTCAAAAAATAATTTAAAAAAATTATTAAAAATACAAAAAAAAGTTTTCGAAAAAAAATTAATGCAAAATTACTTAGGTTACCTACATCTTCTTGAATATCAATTTTGATTGTAATCGGTACACCAGTTTTCGAAAAAGTCGAAGAAAAAAAACCGGTCCTATGGGAGGTACCGTTTTTAGCCAAACATATTAAATTTTTTTTTTACCAAAATACCAATGATTTTTTTTTTAAATTCTTGGAGCCGTTTTCGATAAAAATAAGCTTTTACATAACGGTTATATGACAGGTACCGTTAATTTTTGAGCTAAAAAAAAAATTGAAAAAAGTCCTCTGTAAAATGTCAAAATAACATTAAGTTCAAAATTTGAAGACGATTGGTGCAACCGTTTAGGCTGCAGTCCAAAATACATCCGTACAAACAGACAGACTGACAGACGGACAGAATTTTGCCAGTAACTCAAATATATTTCTCTATCATCGTAATGTCATGTTTGATTGTTATCTCAAAATTTTTAATCTGCACGAATGCATAACTTGTATTATAGTACCTATAATCGCAAGTAAAAAGGTTGGTCCTATAGGATCATTTACGCTCTCAAGTACTGATGGGACCAGGACACATTCTGGCAGCGTAGAGTTAGCGCAAACTGACTAGCAAAAAGATTTGATTTCTCTTGAGAACTAACAAATGGAGTATCATTCAAGGCAAGCGTTGAGATGGTGGAATAAGCAATAAAGATTAAGTCAATTTGAATAATCGAAAGAAAAAAACCTTAAAAACTCTTTTATAATTCAAATAACAACTCAGAATGATGTAAAATGTGTGGATAGCAATGTTTTCCTGAATACATTAAATATGGGTGATGATTCTAACAACAAATGAGGTTGAAAAGGAGTAAGTTGAGTTGAATTTGGTAGCAAGCCATGGATGCATTCTCTTATAATATCTTTTAAAAATGTGCTCAGTCTATCGCGCTACAACTATATATTATATTTAACCGTTCTCTTGATTATTTCTTGATGATAGGAAATATTCTTTTTCCCATTCATAAGTCATGATTAAAAAATGATGTTACCAATTATAGACCGATTTGTAAATTATCTACCATTCCTAAGCTTTTTGAAAGCCTAATTTACAAAAACTTATAACCTTATCTAAAGAAATCATTTCACCGCTGCAACATGGAAGTGTTAGTGGAAGATCTACGTACACAAACCTGGCAATTTCCCCAAACTTTGTTCTGTGTTCACTGGAGAATGGTTTGATATGTGAAGTGATCTACACTGATTTTGAAAAGGTTGATCACCAAATTCTTCTTAGGAAACTTCAGAGATATGGTTTTCACCCAAGATTTTTGAAATAGATTGAGTGGTATCTTTGTTGGCGCACATATTTTGTTCGCTTAGACAATTATCTCACTGGTACTTACTTTGGGTGTTCCCCAAGGAAGCCATCTTGGACCTCTCCTATTCCTAATATTTGCCAATGATAATCCTGATGTTTAAATGTATTCTCATTCACCCTGCATAATGATACTCGTTGTTTGCTATTTGATCTACTAAGTCTGGAAATTCGTCGAAGATATTTTAACATCATGTTTATTAGAGACATTTTGAGCTATAAAACAAATTTCAACTTTTACTAGCTTTGATTGGCGTTAATTATCCAGCACATACTTTGCAACAGGGTCAACTATAGTCTAAAGAACCAATCTCACGTTGCTTGATAGGCCAACAAAGTATCAACGACTAGATTGATTTTTTTCCAATTTAAAAATAGAGATACATTCAAAACGTATTTATTAACTGAGTTTAAATTTAGAAAATGATATTTATAATTAATTGTTTTACGTTATTTAATAATTTTGTTTTATTTAAGATTTTTAATTTGAGTAGGTAGTCTTCAAAGAGATTCGAACTCAAATTGAGGAGTAAATACATATATTAATATTTCTACAGAATATATTCACTATTCTGTAGAAAACGAAGTTTTTCTTTTTAGTTTAACTTATACATAAATAGGCAATTTTTTTAAAATTTTGGTATGCACTTTTTTAGAATTTATTAAAATACATGTGATTATAAGATTTGAATAATGTCTTTTGATTAGTTTTCAAAATATTGATTTTTCAAAATAATGATTTCAAAAATTAATTTTTATTAGAAAAAAAAGTTATTCAAAATTTTGATATGCAGAATAAATAAAGCTACCTAGGTCTTCTCAAATATAAAATTTGACAAAAATCCAAAGAACCGTTACCGAGAAAGCCCAAAAATAAAAAAACCGTTACATGAAAGGTACCGTTAATAGACTTTTCCCGTAAATTTGGTTCTATACAAATGATAGCCAATACGAACAAAAAAATTCTCAAAAATTTTCAACGAAATCGTTGGAGCTGTTTTCGAGAAAAATAAGATATTCCTAAACGGTCATATGGCAGGTACCGTTATTTTTCGGCCTAAAAATAAAATTTCAATTTCCCCTCTGGGGAATGCCAAAATAATCACGTTTGAAAATAATCGCTTAAGCCGTTTAGGCTGATGCTCGTTATACATACTGACAGACAGACAGACAGACAGATAGACCGACAGAAATTTTTTCTCGATCACTTTTTTAGACTTCTCTATGATCGTAATGTCATGTTTCATTGTTATCTCATTTTTTTAATATTCACGAATCCTAAACTTGTTGCCAACAGCAGAATTTGGTGCATAACGTTGATAATTGTCCATCAATGACGTACTCCCACAAAACTAATCCGTCTGCCGCCTTGTATACCCAACCTGGTACCTACTCCAAATTATATAATGGCCCTAAGCAGGGTGTTTCGGAGGGCCGCATGCCCCCCAATACCTATCACACTGCTTAAACTGCGTAATCTTTAATGATTTTGTAGGGCGCATTTCACTTTCAAGTGTTTAGCGGGACATAAGTCCCACAAAATGTCCCACCAAAGTTATTTATTTATTTTATTTATTTATTTCAAGTAAATACTAACACTGTAAGATGGAGGTCTTATAAATTATAAGTCTCAAATTAGAATTTGGCACTTATATACCACCTTGGTGCTTGGTGGTTCGTAAGACTGGGATTCGGGAACTTATGTTCTTGCGCTGGAAAGTAATTCCTTGAATTAGTGTCAGACAAAGCATAAAACTTGCGTTAGAAGTTGACACTCTAAACTTCGGCTTCTATAAACAGAACATATATGAATAATGCGCTTTTTAACGTGATAACGACTTATAAATCGATGACAGGCTACACGTACGAAATAACATGACTCATGCTGATAAGACTCATGACTCATGCTAAACGCGATACTGTGGTTCTTTAAACCAAAATCGATCGCAAGCACCAGACGAACATGAAAAAGAACAGACGCAAATTCCCAAAATAATTCCACTCAAATTCAAAAAGAACAAGAAGAGAAAAAGAAATAAAAAATAGGCGGAGTTTTTTTTATTAAAGTAGATGTAGATATTGGTGTGTGTGTGTGTGGATTTAACGAGTTAATGGGCTGTATGTTGGTGTTGCTGCCATCAATGTTTTCTTATGACGTTATCACGTAAAATTATCGTCCGTAAACCGACTTTATAGACAACCAACTCTTTTTACCGGGCCAATACAGCTGTCCTCTTCATCGCAGTATGTATATAAACAGCACGGACATTTTTCTATGAGCCCACGAATGTTGACATAGTCACTAACCCAATCAGATATTAAATTAATTTATAATAATAATACTTTTATTTCAAAGTTAAATAACAAGCGCAATTGGCAACCGTACATGTTTGCATAAGAAAGTAACTCCACTCAGTGACGACGACGTATCCCATAAAGTGCTCAGACAATCTCAAAAGCCCTCTTTGTGCACGCTTAAGCTTCAGACCCAACACCCTATCACTGCACCCCTTTCCCGTCCCGCCCGCCTAGATACTTTTATTAAAAGATACCATTGTGGCAGTCCTCCAGAGTTTAACTTCCTTCGCCATCCTCCTCAGCGTAGTTGTCGTTATATGCTGGTTGTAATCATCATCATCATTTCTTCGTCGTCGACGATGAAGACGACGTCTAAAATCATTCCAAGTAAAAACCCAAAATGAAGTAAAAACTGCGTTATGGATGGAACGAAGAAAAATCGCACATCCAGGTCTTGGTATTTGCATACATATACGTATACACGGATCTCAAATTGCCTGGGTGGATTTTTCACATACTCACCTTGAGAGATGTTGCCTTCAACCAACCTAACAGGAGACCACGATATGGTGACGGCAACGTTAAGGTGGAGATTTTCTGGTATTCGCATTTCATTTTGGAAAGGGGACTGTATGTGGCGGTAGGAAGAAGGAAAAAGGGGCTTAGGACCAAGTAAGCTGCTACAAGTCCTCTTATATGAGAGATGTCTATTAATAATAAAAAAACACGCTTCTTTTTCGTTTCCATTTTCCTGCTTAGGAATAAGAAAACGGCTCTGCAGCTCACCGACCCGCGTGCGGACTTACGTGTCGTCGTCATCATCTGTCCACGTCCTCGCTCTGTCATGTGCATTGAAATCTGAAACTGTGCTTCGTAAATTTGAATTTAAGGAGCAATTTAGTAAGCCATAGCTTCGTATACCCCGGGTTTCGAGTTACCTTGTCTCTCAGGTTGTTGTATTCATTCATCGTCAATTTAAAAAAAAGAAGGTAAGAAGGGTGGCAGATGATAAGTGCTTCTCCTGATGATGGGGGTAGTTGTTGGAGGGGTTAGTCATAGGCTTAAAAGTGACACGAGACAAGGGTCGCGAGACACACTGACTTCAGTTTGAATAATTCTATCCAATTAAGGTGATGAATTTATCAGAGGTGAAGCTTATGGTGGTGGATGTTTGCTGTCACCCTTTTTCGGAACGGGGGGTGGGTGGATGGTGGTTGAGATTGAAATGTTGTTTTGGAATTGTTCGTGTTTACATGGCAATCCAGGTTAAATGTTAGATCGTTTATGATTACTTTCTGATGGGCGTTAGATTAATGCCTAAGCAAACACGAAGGTATTTTAAAAAAGCTTAAGAGGCATGTTGTAAGGATAGAAGTTTTTCGTACTACAAAAGGTTTAAAAGGAGAGAATGTTGATAAATATGTAGATAAAAATAAAAGAAATTATATTTTGTATGGAGGATTCTTAGTAAAAAATTTCAACTAATTACTGCGTTTTTTGCTTACCTTCATTCTTCTTCTTTTTCTAACAATTACGTCCCAAGAAGTTATATTCTTAGCACAGTTCTATTAATTATTTTTTATGAACAGGACCCTCATGCTGCCTAATGAATATAAGAGTACATAGAAAATAAAATATTTTTTATTTAAGCTTTCTTACACTTCAGATTCTTTGATGTACTGAGCTTAGAATAAGTTTCAATCTATGTTCGTTCAGAGCTTCATCATAACATAAGTGCATGTGTAAGTTGTTAAGTAAAAATATAAATAATGCTAATTTACCGGAGGCAACAAATACGAGACTTAACATAATTAGTATTAATACGAATTATTTCTATAATTATAGAATTTTACGACAATCTTCTCAAAAGCGTTAGTTAGAAATGTAGATGTTAATTATACGTTATTTTAGTTGAAGTCCATAGATGTAGCTATAAGCTCATACGATTTAGAGCATCATGTGTGCCATAATTTGTTCTATGAATGTTTATATGTAGAAGTTTATATTATCGCAGATGGTGAGATCTTCCACTGTAATTTAAGCCAATATATGCTAACAAATAGAGAACACTAATTCCGCTTTAAATATGTTGATGACGAAATATTAAATCATAATATACACGACTTTGCATCTTTAGAAGTTGAATTCACTCTTAATACGGAAGAACATTAAAATGATAATAACAGGAAAGACCCTAAGGCGCAAAATGTATGAAATTTTGTTAAATTACTTAAATTCGCTTCTTATGAGATTTGTAATAGGGACTTTCATGTATGGATCATTATATTTCAATATAATTAATGTGCGCGAAAATTCCATACGTCGAATTTGAAATGAACACTTAAATATTTTAAAAGTGAAGACCCGACACTACAATAAGTAGTGCCCCGTGGCTTAGTGGTTAGTGTGTCGGGCTGCTAATCAAAAGTCAGGCTTCGAGTTCCACTCATTGCCACCTATATACTTTTCCGGGGTACTGCCTCTAACGAGGAACTGACAAAATTTCCAAGAGCAAAAATTTGTCGCGAAAAACTGCATCTAATGTAGCCGTTCGGACTTAAGGAGCTGTCGCCCCAATTAATTTATTTATTTTAATAGGTACATAAAAAGGGTTCTAAGAGCAATATTAAAAACAATCGTCCTATTGCCAAATTTTCCTACATTAATAAAATATTCGAAATCATTCTGTACGATATTTTAAGTTTCCGTTGCAAATCTATCATTTCTCCTTGACAACATGGTTTTCTTAAATGCAGGACTACCAGCACTAATCTTGTTGAATTTGTTTCCCATACCATATTAGCCCTCAAGAGCGGAAAAGAAATAGATTGTTATTTCTACTGACTTTAGCATTTGATAAAATTTCGCAGACTTATACTTTTTAAACCTCTTTGGCCTTGAACCTATCCTTACAAAATGGATTTATTTCTATTAAGAAAACCGATACTACAATGTTCGTTTCCGATCTATCTTCAACAATCCATTTTTAGCTACCTCCGGGGTCCCCCAAGGCAGCCACTTAGGTTCTCTTTCGTACGTACCTTCTCTATAATCAACCTATATCTAATGTGGATTCCATTCGCGACCTTGGCATATAATGTGAACGAGAGCTCAAATTCTTGGCACATATCGATAGTATCAGCTTTAAGGCCAAGTCGACACTTGGCTCTGTGAACCGTTGGTCTAAAGGTCGACTTTAACCTTAAACTCTTTCTTCGGAAGCATCATTACAATCCATTAGTTTAAGTTAGCCATAAGTTTCATGATTTTAAGTTAGTTTAAGATATGAAGCCCGTATTAAGCTAATAAATTTGGGGATATGGCACCCACAAAAATTGAAAAATAAAAAGCTATTTAAACAGAGAGGAAGTTTTCATTCCAGTTGAATGTTGAATTCTATTCACTCTCAACAAATTAACTAGGTTTCGTATGTTTAATTCTATATTAGGTAGGTTAGACTATTATCATAATTTATAAATGACACTCTTGGTATTCTTTAGGTGTAAAGCTAAAACAAGGAAGTTAATTTAACACCATATACGAGTTGGTTCCAATAAATTAACAATTGTTTTGTCATATTTATTCTATAAAAATAAATTATTATTGTTTTACGATTTTATGATAAATGTCAAAAGAATATCTGACACAATGCAATATGAGGCTGAAAATGAGTTTTTATTTCTGTTTTTATTTCAACCTTCGTTTTAACACCCATAAACACAACATCCATAACTCAAACTGGACGTTATATTTTTTTGAAATCGTTCTAACCAGGAAATAAATTAATTGCGTCCATGACAGCATTCAGCTAACTGAAAAAAGTTCCTTTGTGCTGTGTTGTCCACATTACTTTTAACCATGTGTGACAGAACACAACTAAAAAAAACATAATAACCTTGACACGTGAATAGCCTTTTGATCTTTTTTTCAGCCACAACAAATATTATTTTTAGTCCTCTTAACAAGTGAGGAAAAGTTTAAATATATATTTTCCTTTGAAAATAATATAAAACGTAGTATTATTTTATTATTTTTTTTATTTTGTCCAATTATCATATCGATTTTAATTGGGTCGTCTGATTCGAATGTCAACCTCAAATCAAATACTTTGTAGAAAAGTTCCGAAATTGATTAAATAATTTTTTGACTAAATTGGGTTTGTGGAAAAATTAAATATTCGTAAAAGAACTTTTTTTAAAATTAATTTATATAATAATTTCATAAAAAAATTATTTTATCCTGAAACTATGGATTTTAATAATTATTGTTCGTTGGGTATGAATATGACGTAACTTACCTATTTAATTACAAATTTTAAGTACATATACCTATGCAATGAATAAAAACGCATTACGTGCAATAACTTTTGTTTTATGTTCAACTTCAAGGAACCGAAGGACTAAATAATTTCTAAGAACAAGATTGATTGAACTTGATTTTAGCTTAGTACTCGAACTCCTACCCTTGTAAATAACAGTTTGTCCGAAATTGGTTTTAAGGGTAAACTCAGTCCGTTCCCATTGCGAAAAAAAACAAAGAAATATGCATGAAGCATTATTGTCGTACTCTAAGAATGAATTTGTTTGGACCATTTTCATGTCCCTTACTTTTCCTAAAGTTCTTTCTGTTTACAAAATTTATTCATGCAAATTACAAAAATTAAAATAAATTTCAATAAGGATAAGAGAAAAACATTTTTATAATTATTGTTGAAATTCTGTATGTCCCTCTGTACGGATGTATTTGCAACAACATCTTGAACATTCGAATTTGGAAATGATGTTTTTTAGTAAAGTAAAAACTTCCTTTTCCCACAAACGGCTGGAAAAAACGTTATAGGAAAATATATGTAAAATGTTTGAGGTCATATTATAACATATTACATATTATAAACATTTATTTAAATTATTGGATTTAAACTTATTACAATTCTATTCTTCACTTTTACACATAAGATAAGATGTTTTGTGACCGACCGCAGGATTTTTAATGAAATGGATGTATACTATAATTATCTAATTTCCTCTTATCTAAAATACTGTCCTTCTTTTTATCGAGAGTTTGCTAAAGAAACTAGAATGCACATGCTTAATTATATGTCTGCGAGATTTCTAGCGGTTTGTGCACTAGTGCACGAAGGACTGCAAAATTCACTTCTTCAACCTGTAGTGGGCAATTTACAGGGTGGGCCATAATTTTTTGCACATTTCAAACATGTATAGAAATAAAACCAAAAATTTTATTTTGTTGATCATTTATTTAACGTAATAAACGTTTACTGAAATGTATTTTTTGAAATGACATCTTCTTCTTGAACGTGGCGGCTCTGTTTGTGTAATATTCGTTTTCGCCCATGTTTGCTCGAACTTTTTGAGCCAAGCTTTGAATAAATTGACACTTGGAAACCAATACAATCCGTATTCAATTCTAAATAGGCGTCGTACAGTAACGTAAAAATAGTTGTTTTTGAAAAAAAATTACACAAAAACATGCTGTTGTCCCGTGAAGCGACCCATCATGACTAAAATTGCATGAAGCGACGCACATTTCTCCGATACTCCAGCGCCTATCGCTCAAACGGTTTTTAAGATATCAAGTGGTACTATTTGCAAAATTAATGGCCCACCCTAACCCTATATTTATCAACAATATAGTTCTGATGTAATCATTATGCAACATTTTTACCTTACAATGCTTTCAAGAGAGTAAGGTCGAATGGATGGAGCTTATCTAATGGATGAAGACCTGGAATTAATTATTTTTTAGTTTATTTTTTTTTCAATTCAATTATTTTTTATTTTTCAAAATTAAAAAGATACAAAATGTTGTTCTTAAAGAGTAACAAAGCATGGCTTAGCAAGCCGTCTGCCGGATAAAAATCAATTAAAAAGTACAATAAATAGAGAGGAAAATAAGATATATTATAATACATAAGAGAAGAAAAAAAAAAACAAAGTAAAAAATTTAATGTATAAAAACATAATACATAAGAAAAGTATTAAAAAAAAAGAAAAGAATGTTCAAATTTAATTTTAAAAATTGATTTAACAAAAGTGACTTTTAGTTTAGCCAAAAAAAAATTAATGAACTTTTAGTTAAGCGAAAACAAAAATTATTGAGCTTTATCTTTATAGATTGTTAAAGGAACTACATATAATGTATATTATTTTAGATTTGAACCAAAATTTATGTTACATTGGGTCTCAAAACATACTCAAATAATCATTTCGAAAATTGTGTGCATGTGAAACATAGCGTATAAGAGTCTTCCAACCACGATCTCCGTTTAGAATGCTGACACATTCCTCCAACGAAAGAAAACTAGAGCAAAGGTCTTCGGATTTCCTGCAAATTTGGACAGAGCGCTAAGAAATGAAAAACATCTTCGTTTTGATCAAGATTGCAAAGTGAGCAAATTGCGTTAAGATCTGTTCTGTGTGGCTTATAGTTCAAGTCAAGCAATACAGTTCTAACCTTGAAAATCGTACTCATTTCTGACATCTGACTCTTGCCTAAAATATTTGTTTTCACCTAGATTATGGTTGAGTTGCCTATATGTACTCCTGGAGGTTGATTCTCTCCCTCGTACCAGACACTTCTTGAGTTGCCTATATGTACTCCTGGAGGTTGATTCTCTCCCTCGTACCAGACACTTCTCATATACATCTATTTTAGATATGCATTCGTACAACGAATTTTTCAGTGCTTCTACATTGTCCACTGTGAATGACATTGCAAATTGATGAGTTACAGCGAGATCATACCAGTTTTTTTATAGGAGTATAGCCACATCTAAAACAGATCATAAGGATCCGCTTTTGTAGGTTTTGATTAGATCTTCTCCTTTTACAATGTAATTTGCATGAGCTTTTAGTTTTTCAAAAATATTGGGACTAAACCTGACTCAAGGTTAATGGCGTAATTGGGGGTGTTAGAAGATAGCTTGAAAACTCGTTTGAAGAAAAACCTTTGTATGTTTTCAATTTCTTCCAACTCGTATCCGTACATCTCATTTCCATAGCAAAGACAGCTACTAACCGTCGCGTTGAAAACTTTGAATTTTGATACTGAGTCCACAAAACTGTTGGCAAAAAACTGTGACCTCATAGTATTTATTGCAGCATTCGCCGCAACTATCTTAGCTTTAATATGAACTTGAACATTCATGTTGTATGTCATTAAATACCAAGATATTTGAATTCCCTTACAACTTCCATGATTTCAATATCCAGAGACCAATTACGCTCATAACCAATAGATCTGTTAGTAGACCTAAACACCATTATTTTAGACTTTGAAGTATTTATTTTAAGATCCTATAAATCACAGTATTGTTTAAGCTTATTTATATATTTAAAAACTCTTGATTTCTTTGTACCATTCTGGACAACTGCGGTCATATTTTCAAAGAGTTTTTTATAAATTCTTATAAATTTGGTTGATAACTCAATTGCTGCGAGCTTATAAAGCAAGGAATTTCTGTTAACTGTATCAAAAGCCGCTTTCAAGTCAAAGCGTATAAACATTTCTTTTTGTCAATAAAACGGCAAGCAATAGTACTGAGTACGAAAATTTGATCAATTGTTTAAAGCTTTGCTCGGAAACCCGCTTGGAAACAGCTTATAATATTGTTTTGTTCAACCCAGTTTATGAGTCTATTATAGAGTATTTGCGTAAGAACCTTCCTCAAAGAATTTAGCACAGCTGAAATTCTAGAAAATTGAAATTTTTCAGGGATGGTCTCCTCACAGAATATTCTATTTAGAAGTTCTAGGATATACTCCAACAACTCAGGGGTAGCATGTTTATAAAATTCAACAGGGATTCCATCAGAACCTTAAGCTTTGTTGTTTTTCATTTTATGTAGGGCTAATAAAAGTTCAACCATAGTTAAAATGGAGTCCAAATCCGGAATAAACTAAGCCATTCACCTTTAATAAGACAGTAGTTAATCACTGAGCAACCCTGACTCGAGACAAATGTATAGTTACCATTTATGTCACTATTAGAAGTCCCATTTAAAACAAAAAACCCAAAATCTTGAACAAGTTCTAATAAAGATTTTCCATTTTGATTAAGACAATTGTCTAAAGTTTTTCTTTCGCAGGAGAAGTGGTCATTGTTTAAGAGATCTGAATTTTGGAAGTCACTTATACGGCCATTTAAATCTCCAATAATCATTATGTTTTCATGGTTTTAGTTGATTAAAAAGTTATATAGTTCATTTTATTTTAAGCTCCAATCATTAAAATTAAGATATATAGGAAGAATTTGGAGCTGTTTTGTACCATATGTGATATCTATTATTATGTTATGTTCAATATTTTTAAACTTAATTTTCTGATTCATACCAGAGTGTTTTATACCACACATTATCCCACCACTTGCCCTACCAACGCTACTGTTTCTAATGGCTGGGATACATTTAATTTCAAAGTGTTTAAAGTATTTAAAGTACTGCAGTTCCTTTCCATTTTCTAAAAAGGTTTCTAAAAGAATAAATACATCATATTTCGTGAATCAAATCAAAGAATTCAGGCATTATTAGTTTGTTTTTAAAACCTGTAATATTGTAACATAAATTTTTTAATTTAAAGTTAGGTGTGTGTGTCCTATTTGTAGCTGGGACCCGCACCTCCTTCATTATATACGTGTTGGTTAACAGGTGTCTCCGCTAATAGGTTGTATCTGAGTTGACAGTTTGAATTGACATTGACGTTGTTTACATTAAAATAACACGTTGCTTCATCTCCGAATTTTTTTTAATGAACTGAAGTTCGGTGTTCGTTTTAACTTTTAAACCTACGAGAATATCGTATTCAAAAGTGAATTTTTCAATTTGTAACCTTGCAACTTTTACGAAGATTTTGATGTTCGGGTTTCTCGTAGCTAATTTGTTCTTTAAATCATATATGCTTTCTCTCTTGTTACGATAGACCAAGGATTTTTCTCGAAGAAGAAAAACGCCAGTGTTCTTCAATTTTGGAGCGGCTTCAATTATTTTGTGTACAGTGTCAGATCTGTCAAACTTAAGAATCATTCGCACTTTCATTTAGATTGAGAAGGCTTAGACAAGTTTGTGTAGCAAAGCTAAGCTTGTTTGCCATCTTGTCTGAAGGAAAATGCATGACGACGGTGTTTTCATTTGTTTTTGTGTTATAATTTTAAGTTGTTTTTCCAGGGTCTCGCAATCGGAGCCAAGGCCGTTGACAAATGCGTATTAAATTGCTGTCCTTCTAGCATCCGCTCCTAAACGAACTAAAACAGTCGATTACACCTTCTCAAGAATTGGGCAGCACTTTTTCCACACAATTGTAAATTGTTCGTAGGAATCCTGGGCTGCACCATTATTAGATGGTTTTGAATCAAGAACTTAAGCCGCTTACATAATTTCTTCGGTGGGGCTCAAGAAATGTTCGAAGAAGATGACCAGTTATCTTCAGTAAGGAAGCAACATTTTTGGAATAACGAATTCGCAAATAAAGGGTTTTCGAATAAGGACCTGACAACTTTTTTTTAAAATAAAACGCAAACCATTTTAGATATTTCAAAAACGTTAATCGGCTTGAAGTATACAATCAAAACATTTATGAATGCAACTCGGTATAAGCCAATGACTTAACGTAGCCCCAAAGAAAATAGTGTAGAGTCGTTAAATCGTACGAACAAGGCGGCCAATCGACTTGCCCATTTCTTGCGATAACACGCTCATCAAACTTACTCTTCAATATAAATCGATTGTAAGGTGTGCTGTGAGGCACCACATGTCACCGCCGCCTGCATGCAAACCGCACCAAACAGTTATTTTTTGTGGATGAAGTGGTGATTTATTAAGCAAATGTGAATGTTCATCCGACCAATAACTCTTATTTTGGTTATTGAAGAACCCATTGAGCCAAAAATATGCTTCGTCACTGAAGATGATTTTGCGATGAAATTCAACAATTCAACGCTCTAAAAGTTGCGGTCACCGATTCCTCGCTCGCTCGCGTTATTTACCATGATGAAAAATTTGAGTTTACTGAATAAATTGACAATGACAGTTCGATGATCAGTGAAAGGGTGCATTCATAAATTAAATTCAAAGTTGTCAAGTCGCTACTAGAAAACCCGATATTTGGAAAATACTGAAAAAAACTATACATCGCAAAGCCGAGGTCGATGCGCAAAGAATTTTGGAAACATTGATTAAAATTTTCCATAATTTTGTAAGTGTTTATCTCTCATAAAATTTAAATTCGTGCTCGTTTTCATTTTGAAACTGTCGTTTTGTCACTAGGAGAAACTTCTTAACAAGCCCTTTCTACGACTGGGAAAAATAATGTATTGAATTGTAGGTACTTGAAATCGAATTTAATTTTTTTTTATTAAGATTCCCCAACAATAATAAAATTATCACTTTAAACTTTGTTCTCATACACTAGAACCTTTGACCAAACCCAAATCATAATTGTTTAAATGCCTACTTAAGTTGTAAGCCCCAATCACCGAAATCTGACAGCCAATCGACCACATCAGCAATAACAATTAAAACAAAAACAAATTCAACTTTCTCCAATGTCCCGTTCGTTCGGTAGCCATTCCAATTTAGTTGTGTCCATTTTCATGGGATGCGGATGTGGAAAGAGACTATTTCCCTTTCTTCAACAATGGCGTGTCAAAGTCTAATTATATAGGGTAACTTTTACAGAACATACACATACATATACATGAATTTATTTTTATTTCAAGGAATCCCTTTTAATTGGTGTGTGAAGGAAATGCCAAATGAAAGTCACATTTGGTTATAATTTAAAGACCAAAGTGATTTTAGCAAAACCATTCAAATTGTAATCATGTAGTCGGCGGCGGCAGGAAGTGACTAGTATTTTTGTTCGTCCTTTAGCATTTTTTATGTAAGTGTCATTTGGAAGGATGAAGCGTGCAAAGTTCAGGAAAAAAATAATTATAGAAGAAGAATTTTAATGGCTAAAGCGTGCGAACTTTCAATGTCGGAGACTTAATAATGAAATTAGTTCGAAATTTAAAATGAAATATGTTCAGTTACTCAGCGGAGCAATTTCCGAAAATTGTACTAATTCACGACCTTAGTAAGAGTTACATAATTATTTACTAGAATCTTAGTTATTTGACAGGCGAGAGCGATTGAGTTAAAACTTTTAATTTAAAGTAGAATCAGCAGTAATGTCTGGAACTTGACTATGTTCATATGTCTACCGAGATCACGCTGATTCGTTGAACCCGGTTTAAAATGACTCGCGGTGGACACGGCTGCTATTTCCTGTTAATTATTTATTAGCTTTTAGATCCACACTTGAAATAAATGTAACCAAAATCATTTTATGCTCTTTTGAATTAATACATTTTGAAAAAAATTAATGCTGCGTCTTCTATTTAACAAATTGATTTTATTTTTTTAGTAAAAGAAGAAAAAGACAGAAATAAAGAAGTCGATATTGGAACAAAATATACTCAAAGAAAATGGAAAACTTCGAGATTCTCAGACGATAAGAAGGCAGTTTTTAAACGTCTTAACAATTAAGTAAATATGTGAGTTCTAAATTGATTCAGTTAGTTAGATACCTAAAAAGTCTGACAACAGACACTTCTACCGGATATTCTTTATAAGCCAAAGGCAATAGTTTTCGGAAAACTCTGGAAAAGCTAAGTATAATAAAAGAGGAAAGAAAACTAATTTCCAATTATTATTTTGGATTTGGAAATAACCGTTCTAAAATAGACTAATTACATATAATTGAAGAAATTGTGGAAAATGCACTTGATCTGCGCACATTCAAAACCAATGTTAATCGACACCTCCTATCTCTCCCCTCCCTATCTTCCTAATGCCCACGCAGTGTGTTACATTAAAAGGAAAACAAATAGTCCCTTGTGCGCGCGTTAATTATAAAAAAAATTATGCATAGCTCTTTTCTCAGCACTAAATTAAAAGAATTATTAAAATAGAAGCTGGTGCACCACAAGTAACTGTTCTAAGAATCAAACCTGTTCAAACGATATTCAACAACAAAACTATTATGGCTACCTCTGCGGAAAATACTGCAACAATGGTTTCTGATAATTCTGTTAAGAAAGCAGCACACAAATTTCAGAAGTGGTTAAAAAACACGCAGCATCATACAATCAGCGAATCCATAGTCATACCAAAATCTAAATGGGGACTGTAAATATATGAGACCAATGTTCGAACTATAAAAAGAACTAAATTAAATCTTGAGCCGATTCCTAATTAAAAATCAGTGGCGGACCACTGGTATTATCTACATATGTACAACTATGGCCAAAATAATAGGAACACCCAATGCTTTTAAACTTGACTATCCGTCGTTCTTAGATTAGTCGATCACGTGACGAAAAAGTGGAATTGGAATAACGGTTTTTTAGTAAACTGTTTATCAAATGTTTAGTTTTACACATTATTTTAAATGTCTTTTAATCATTTGCACTAAAGAAGCTTGCCAAAAAAAAATAGCAACAGGCAGAAAAGCAGTAACAGAAATTATTTTTTCCTGCGGCATCATTTTAGCTTTCTATAACTTAGCTTGTCTAACTTTTACTCCTATAAGCTTAGTACTTTCCTACCTTCAAAAATACTATGGAGAAATCTTCGTGAAATTGGTATGATAGACAAATCTAGTGCTTGCTGTACGCTTGATTTAAATGAACTTAATAATTCATTTGTGATGAATGGAACTCAACCCAACAAGTTTAACTTTCAAGATATTCCAGCTTCCTCTGTGCAAGCCCAAGCTCAATTTGACATTGTGACTGAGACTGAAATTTTTGATCTTACCAAGTCTTTACGTTCAAATGCCATTGGTGAAGATGGAATTCCCCTTCAGTTTTTAAAAATGTTGCTGCCACAAATTGCTAGTCATGTTACACACGTCATAAATGCATGCATAATGACTTCAGCATTCCCTTTGTCCTGGAAACGAGCTAAGGTCATACCTGTAGCAAAAAAACCTAATGCAAGTACATACAATGACTATAGGCCAATCAGTATTCTTCTCTGTCTTTCTAAGGTATTTGAAAAAGTTTTAGCGAAACAGATACATAGGCATCTGTCTGTGAATTCCTTGCTCAGCCCACTTCAATCTGGTTTCAGAGCTGGCCATAGTTGCTCCTCTGCAATGGTGCTCGTCTTAGACGAAATAAGAAAGGAATTTGATTAAGGATTTATAACCCTACTCTGTATGCTTGACTTTTCAAAAGCTTTTGATAAAGTCAGCCACTCTATACTTTGTTAAAAGCTTCGACATCACTTTCGTTTTGGTGACAGTGCTATAAGGCTAATTGAAAGCTTTTTAAGTATTAGGTTGCAGAGGGTGGTGGTTGGGAATGATTGCTCGAAATTTAAAGCGATTGAGCAAGGTGTTCCCCAGGGCTATATCCATGGCCCCATATTATTCTGCCTTTACATAAATGACCTCCCCTCTGTCTGCAATCATGCATCTATTCACCTCTACGCCGATGATGTACAACTTTATTACTCTAAACCCTTTGTTGGTCTGGGTGAGCTTGTGTCTAACCTAAATGAAGATTTACTTTCAATTGTTCAGTGGGCTGTTATCAATGGTTTAGAACCCAACGAAATGCCAAGCCATCCCTATTTCTAACAAAACTTTTGAACTTTCTTTGATGCCTGATATATCACTATCTGGCACAAAATTGAAGCTGGTTGAAACTACAACAAATCTTGGCTTTGTAATCAATCGCAACCTGTCTTGTAATAATCACATCAACGTGGTAGTTGGTAGAATATACAGTTGCTTACGTAAATTGTGGATTACAGCCAATTTCACTCCGCTTGATACACGAAAAAGATTTGTCCTCATGCTTATCATGCCCTTAATTAACTACTTCGAGGTGGTTTATAGTAATCTTCACTCATTATCATACCACAAGTTGAAAGTGGCTTTCAATGACTCTGTGAGATACATTTACCAGATTCGTAGATATGAAAGAACTTCTTCATACGCTAATAATCTCTTGGGTTGTACTTTACATCAATACCGTAATATGAGAAACTTTATCTATCTGTATCTTTCTTTTCAAAGTCATTAGTTCAAAGTCTCCTCCTTATCTTTACTCTATACTCCAATTAACCCGCTCCCTTAGAACTTTCAACATTGTGGAATTGCTTGCCTCTAAATATCAAGCGTTTTGGTGGGTGCTGTATGAATAGGGTAGGCACTGAAAGGCATCAAACTGGTCATGCACAGTCGCTGCAACTATATCGTACACATCAATTGTGCTTATTTTACCTCCCCGCGGTAACCACCGGGTACTGGTCTGTCCATCCGGACATTCCTGCTAAACTTATAAGCGCGAGTGTCTTGCACGAGAAGTCTTGCACGAGCCCCTCAGAAAGAGGACGTACGGCGGATGAGCCCAACCAATTGGACCAACGGTGGCGTCAACAGTCAACAAAGCAGACGCCCTAATGAGCTACTTCGACGTATTTGGAAATAAGGTCATTAGGACAATTCAATGCAAGTCAGGGCATTGAAATAGAGATGGTGGCGGATGAACCCTTAATGGGCCAACGGCAGCGCTCATATCCCCGAAGTGGGTTACTGACTCCGGATTCTCCGGTTCCTTTTGTCCAAGGAATCCAACAAAGGACCTGGCCCTCCAGGTTGGGGGTTGTGCGTGGGGTTAACAACCCTGCCACGGAAAAAAGAAAAAGTTGCGAAGCGACCAATAGCCTCGGAAAAGGACGGATTTACTGTTGACGACCCGGAAAAACGAATCAAGGACAACGACCTTCGGATCTGCACGTGGAATGTTAGAACTCTTAACAGACCACGTGCATCCAAACAACTAGCGGAGGCCCTAGACTGCTACAGAGCAGGAATTACTGCCATCCAGGAAGTGCGATGGAATGGGCCGGGCAAAAGGAGGATGAAAAACTGTGACGTGTACTACGGTGATTGCGCAAGAAGACCACAGCGTTTATTTGGGTGCGGATTCGTCATAAGCGGTAGACTTAGGCAAGAAGTCTTGGGCTTTCGACACGTAAGTGAGCGACTTGTGACAATCCGTATCAAGGCTAAATTCGCCAACATTTGCCTAATATGCGCTCATGCCCCCACAGAGGACAAAGATGACGCCACCAAGGATGACTTCTATGAGCTCCTCGACAAAACCTATGAGCAATGCCCTAAATACGACGTTAAGATCGTACTAGGCGATTTTAATGCCAAATAGGTAAAGAGGAAATCTTTGGTAGGACTGTCGGAAAACATAGCCTACACGACACAACGTCTGAAAACGGACTTAGGCTAATTGACTTCGCAGCGGCACATAACGTCACCATTGCAAGCACACGGTTTCCTCATCTCGATATACACAAAGGGACTTGGCGACACCCAGATCAAAGAACCGTCAATCAGATTGATCACGTTGCGATCGATGCAAGACACGCCTCCAGTATCTTGGATGTTCGCACCTTCCGAGCAGCTAACATCGACTCGGATCACTACCTTGTTGCAGCAAAGGTAAGAATGCGAATAACCCGAACTCCACAACAACGGAGTAATACTGTGAGGAAGTATGACGTCGGAAAGCTGCAATCGCAAGAAACCGCCAAAACCTATGCCGATCGAATATCCCGTAACCTCTCAAGAAATCCAATACCGCCAGCATCAAGTGCCGAAGATCAGTGGCAACACTGCCAAAAAGCCATCAGAGATGCCGCAACTGATGTGCCAGGTTTCACCAGACCACCACCACGAAACCTCTGGTTTGATGACGAATGCAGGCAGGCCCATGCAGCCAAACAAGAGGCATATAAAGCGACGCTGCAAAGAAAGACGGGAGCTGCTCGCGAGCTTTACGAGCAGAAAAGACGGGAAGAACACCGGCTTCTCCAAAAGAAAAAGAGAGAGCATGAGAAGCGCGCGATCGAAGATATTGAGAGATGCTACTCCAGGAACAACGTGCGGAAGTTTTACCAACAGGTAAAAGAACATGCCAATGAAAAAAATCCCGCACAGAAGCCTGTAGAGATAGGAATGGAAACCTCGTAGTAGAGTCACAGTCGGTGCTGAGTACATGGAAGGACCATTTCTGCAGACTGTTAAACGGCGATGAAGGCCAAACTCACGCTGTCAGGCAGAATGAACCATTCAACATGGATGATGACAGACAAAACGTCCGTCCACCTGACCAAAATGAAGTAAGGATAGCAATATCTAAACTCAAAAACAACAAAGCTGCTGGACCCGACGGACTACCCGCCGAACTTTTTAATGCGGCCGGAGATGACCTGGTGGAGTGCATACACCAACTCATCTCTAAAGTTTGGTCAGAAGAAAGTATGTCTGATGAATGGAACCTCTGCATCGTTTGCCCGATCCACAAGAAAGGAGACCCTCTAAACTCCGCCAACTATAGAGGAATTAGTCTCCTGAATATCGCCTACAAGATCCTCTCTGCCATACTATGTGAACGCCTGAAACCTTTCGTCAGCAACCTGATTGGCCCGTATCAGTGTGGTTTCAGACCAGGAAAGTCCACAATCGATCAAATGTTCACTCTACGGCAGATCCTGGAAACCACCCAAGAATTCCAAATCGATACCCACCACCTCTTTATCGATTTTAAGGCCGCGTACTATAGCATTTATAGAGACGAGCTATACAGAGCCATGTCAGGTTTTGGCATTCCCACAAAACTCGTCCGACTGTGCAGGATGACGATGGAGAACTCTCGCTGCTCCGTCAAGGTTGGTTCTGACCTCACAGAAGCTTTTGACGTCAAAAAAGGATTCCGACAAGGTGATGCGCTATAGTGCGATTTCTTCAACTTAATACTTGAAAAAATTATAAGAAATTCGCAAGTCAATTGTAGTGTGACAATTTTTTTCAAGTCTGTGCAATTGCTAGCATACGCTGACGACATAGACATCATTGACAGAACCCGGCGAGCTGTCAGTGGAACGTTTGCTAGCAACAAAAAGGGACACACAACACCGGCGGATTGGACAAAACATCACAATAGACAGGTACAACTTTGAGGTAGTTAGGGACTTTGTGCACCTCGGATCCGCTATAACATCTGACAACAACATCTCGTCAGAAATAAAGCGAAGAATTACTCTTGCCAATCGCTGTTTCTATGGGCTAGGAAGGCAATTGAGTAGCAAAGCCCTCTCTCGAAAGACAAAGGAGACTCTGTATCAGACCCTAATCATCCCAGTCCTGCTCTATGGCGCCGAGGCATGGACTCTATCTAAAGCGGATGAAGATATCCTTAGTCGTTTCGAGCGTAAGATTCTTCGGAAGATTTTTGGCCCTATCTGCGTTAAAGGGCTTTGGAGGAGAAGGTTCAACCAAGAACTATACGAGCTGTACAGCGACATTGACCTGGTCAGAAAAATACGCATATCACGTTTAAGATGGCTAGGTCATGTAGAGCGAATGAACAACAATGCTCCGGCTCGCAGGATCTTCTATTCCATCCCAGATGGTAAACGCAGTCAAGGAAGACCTCGCCTTAGGTAGCGCGCTCAAGTGGAGGACGACTTCAACCAACTTGGAGTGCAAAACTGGAGTCAGCTAGCCGAAGACCGAGTTGGCTGGAGAGGCATGTTGGTTGAGGCCCAGGTTCGTCCCGAACTGTAGCGCCACCTAAGTAAGTAAGTAAATATCAAGCGTTTAACGTGTATAAACAATTTTAAAACTGCACTTTTAAATTTTTATGCACATCAACGACAATAATTCAATTACGCTTTTTAAATTTGTTTCTCTTTCCTTTTCTTTTATTCTCTTTTTTTCCTTGTATCTTTTCCTGCAATCTTATTTCTATTTCTTTATTTAATTTTCTTTTTTTCATTAATTTTTTTTTATTATTATTATTTTGTAAATTTATTTTTTTTCTTTTGTTAAATTAAATAATTTAAATTATATGTTATCTTAACTCACGACCACAATGCTATGTATAAATTGCTGTAATATAAAAGACGAAGTCTTAATGTATACTAGTTCAAATTAATAATAATAATAATTCCGGAAATTCCGGAAAGTAGCCGGAATATCTGCTTTAATCACGAAAAAAGATGGCGGCTATCAAAAATCACCAAAAGAGACAAATTGTCATTCATAAGGAAGCCTAAATCAAAGAAAGGGTGTTTTTTTGAGATGTGTGGTTTTCAATCTGGCAATACTTGATTTCCTGTCACTTGATTTGTGCTCAGTTTGGTTTGCCATTTCATAATGAATAGACTATCCTGTACAACGTTTGAAAATCGTGCAAATTTTTTACAAAAATAATGGTTCGGTTTGGTGGATCAAAGTATCGAAGAAGACCCCAATGAGTCCATCCGCCATCACGCGCAATAATTGGAGCTGTGCCTATCCACTTTATGGAAGATTTTGCTCAAAAATCTTGGTTTGCGGGTTTACAAAATCCGACTTGCGCAAGAATTGAAGCCGAACGAACATCAAGCGAGTCGCATGTTCGGCGAATGGGCCCAAACCGAGATGGCCACTGATCCCGATTTTTATAAAATTGGGAAAATTGGGCCTCACGGCTGGAATTTATTCAAGGCAGCCGCGGGGGCCACTTGCCCAAAATCATTTTTAAAACATAATGGCAAACCGTTATCTTTATAATAAACCTAAATTCTTGGCTAAAACATTAAATAATATGTGTTTTGTTTCTTCTTCAAAACCACAAGTCTAAAAACATGAAACATGGATCAATGTTAATTGCAGAACGATCCGTCGTTTGTGCAGATCCACCTTAGATATAATCCATACAAGTTTCGAGTTGAGTGCCAGATCAAGGGGCCTATTCTTGAATACGAGACGATTGAAATGTCACTCGAGAACTCACAGTCGATTCGAGTAACTATCGGTATTCCACAAATCTAGTGAGAGCCAACAACCTGACATGACCTTTGTATGTACAACATGACATTTTGAATTGTAGCTAATTTCACTAAATGTTGACTTTTGATTTGAAATCTAATCGTTAAATGTAGTTTGATTGTAAATGAATCAGTTTAAATCGTAAAAGTGCAAAAAAAAATTAATATGATAAGTACAGAGATGTTTTACAACACTGATTCCGACGAAGACAGAAGGTACATTTTTAAAAATTTAGTTTAGAAATATTTACAGTGTAAGAAACAAAATAAAAAAATTAAATATTTTTAAAGATTTGTACAACTGTTCCGATTAAACAAACTAATTTTTTTTTATTGCTTTCGAATACTTTTTAAACATGAATGATTTCCCGCAGAAAAAGCGTAATTTTTGAGTTCAGGAATAGGTATATTTTATTCGAGTGCCATTTTACGTTCGAGATTCGAGTTGGGCAATACCGATAATTATTGACTCGTGCTCGATAATACCAATTTGTCGATCTCACATGAAAACTCCACTCCACTCGTATTCAAGAATAGGGCTCCAGGCTGACAGTAACAATTAATTATTAGATGTAGGTCGCTGGTCAAGAGATGTTCGGGACTTCTTTTTTATAAAATACAAATTTGAAAAACAAAACTTTTTACAAACAAACGTCGATCCAAAACTGCATTTAAATTGAAAAGACAGATCAGTATTTCTAGAAAGTCTTATTTTGGCACCAATTTCCAGCAATCTCCAAATTCTTCTGAAAAAGTTTATGACTTTGAAGCATTTTTTTCTGTAAAATGTTGTTTTAGTGCAGAATGATTTTGCAGGTCTGTGAGTTCCAACTGAATATTAGCAGGATAACTGATTATTTTAGTTAAAATGATTGTTAATGGATTAACGAAGATTTGTAAATCTTATAAGTGTCTTTACTTTTAATTGATTTTCTGCGCCCAGAAGATTTATCCAATTTGTTTTAAAGCGAGGGTGAGTAATTGCAGCTATTTCTGCAAACTTACACTTATTGATTATTCCAAAATAAAATTCCAGCGTAAAACTGAAGCTGGTTACTGTTTATAAGAGAATCCCATTCCCGCCTAATTGACAGTAAAGTTGGAAAAACATAGCCAAAGAGGCAATTTTCTTCCCCTTGCAAAATATCTATCGCCTTAGCTAGAGGGTTTGAACAACTTAAATAATCGGCTATATATTCTTCTACTTCTCTGCAAAACGAGTCAAGAGACTCTAGTAAGACTCTTATCTTCTTTTTCTTTAAAAAATATTTTCTAATCGCATACCCAACAGAGTACCTACTCTATTGTAAAATTATTATGATTCTGTTTATAATGCCTTGCTAGATTATATTTATTATGCAATAGTTACTATGGTAAGACAAAGAAACATATCAGTTTGTGAGCCCTGCTCTCGGTAAAACAATATTTCTTTTTTCGTATTTATTTTGAAAAACACCGTAGGATTTTGACGATTTCCATGTTTTTTGTTTGATGTGAACCATGTTTTTTATCAGTTTTGTGCTGCGCATTAGAATTAAAGCAAAAATGTTTTAGTTGAGTCAAATACCATGTGAATGTGTTTTTGAACGCCTAATTCATTTCCTTCATTGTATGTTTTTTCATATCACGCTGGCCACTTAGAATTCGTTCGGTGGCCATATTCGGGCGAAGGGGCCGGAGGTTGGGCAGCCCTGGTATAAAAGCTATTGCAAAGTTTACCAAAACTCTAAGGTTATCATTTTAAATTAAGAAAGAAACATCAAATGCGATCTTTTATGGATTGGTTCCAATTTACCGGTGTTTTTTTTTTTGCGGTAGAAGTCCCACACCCTTAGTACCGATTGTTACAAGTGTCTTTTAAAGAGTTTTCATCGCTTTTACCACTTCACAGCTGCAATAATTTGCCGATACCTTTACGTGAATCATTCAATTCTTTATAGCTAAGTTTGTTAGATTACGAACGCTGGCTGTCGAAATCGCTTAAATTAATTTTCAACGTATTATTAGGCAAAGAATTAACATACAAAGAATTACATAATGGAGTAAAGGACACTAAACCTTTGAATTGAATTTTATTCAACAAAACTCCACAAAATAAACAACAACAAACAACTAGTAATAGTTGTTGTTGTTACAATATATTTTTATTGCAAAGAATTAACTTAAAAGTTCATTCGTGGTTTTTTTTTTAGAACAGGTAACAACTTGTAGTCTGTTTGCCTGACGGTATTTTTCGATGCCAGGAGAATATTTTACTGGGATTTTAGCTCTTTGCGGTTCCTTAGTTTATTTTATAGATAGAATAGACTCAGAAGTCTACTTGTTAGTTCCTCTTTATCTGTTTTATATTCGCATATCTCTGGATGCAACGAATTAGCCTGTAGTTCTTTTTGAAGAGGTAAGATTTTCACTACTTAAGTTTCTTCGCGACAAAATCAACCACCTTTTACTCCTATTTTACAACTATTGATATTTGTGCATCAAGAATATTTGTTTCTTTAAAAAATTGATATCAAAATCAAAAAGTTTACATTCAACTAACAACTTTAAATCCCACTTACAAACACCATTTTATGCAAACAATTTTTTTTCCGAACTCAAGAATAATAATTAATGGGGCCAATAACAATCCTTGTGGAATTTTTAAAATCTCTGCAGAATATTCTCCAATAAAAAAAAATTATTTCCAAAAACATATTTTGTACGAAAATCTCGGAAAAAAGTTTTAACTACCCACAATCAATATTAACAAATTTTCATCACGTACATCACTCCCTGAGCGTTGCTTGTAAAATATCTTTTTTTCGTTCCATAAACCGAAATCCCTTGCAATAAGTAAAAGCATCAAATTCTTTTGGTAATATATTTTGCCTTTTTTTAAATAAAACAAAATCGATAAGTAATATCAAAAAAAAAGAAAAGAAAAGAAAAGAAGAATACACCCCCCTCACCAACATGAAAATTGGTTCGAAACGAAGAAAAGTTTAAAATCAGAAAAAAATGATTTATTTTATCGTTTAGAAGGCCATCAAGCAAGACATAGGAATTATAGAAGAACTTTCATGTGGGCGGCAACAGCAACAAGGATAGAAAATATATCCTTGGGCATTTTCTTCATTTTGGTCCTGATTCGGAACAATTTTTTTTGTGTGTGTTCGGTACAGAAAGTTTGTTCTCCAAAGAACAATGAATAAATATTCTGAGATTGCTCTTGAATTTGTTTCGCAATTATTTTCGAATAAATGTCAAAACAGGTTGTGGACTTTTCACAATATAAAATAAAGATTCATTGAAATGGAAATTATTTTATTGGTGTAGTTTGGGAAATGTTTGAAATAATAATCATCTAGCATTGAAGAAGAGTTCTAAAGTGTTCGAGGAAAATGTCAATTGGCGTTAAGGGGATGTTATTTCAGTGTTAAACGGGGTTAAAATAGTTTCTTGGGAAGATTGCACTGATTTTGGGTTTCATGAGTGAAGGATATCTGAACTTTTGACGGTAGAAAGGATAATGCGTTATTGTTTATTGCATTTTTTTTACAAAATGAATGTCAAGTAGGGGTTCAATGAGAAGAAGGTACTAAAATCCATTTTTTTCGGCCGAAATTTAGCTCTATTAAATCGTAGATACTCTCACTTCAAATGGTGAACATCAGTGGCAGTACCTCAATTGAATATTAGATTCCCAGCCCTCAAGCGGGTTGTTGACGGCAGTACGTAAGAGGATAAGTGTTAAGAAGAAGGTATATTTGTTAAAAAGACCACAACTGCTTGTCGGTTCTTTGAGCAGATTAGAAATGATTCTTAGAAGAAGAAAAAGGAACATAAGAGCACCCATTAAGAAACATAAAGGGCTATAACTGCAGGGATGTGGTGGGAAGTTTAACCAAAAGGTAAAAATATACTGTCAAAGCTAAAGACCATAAACCGAAGCTTCCAAAGACGAAGATGAAAAACAGAAATCGGCTATACGGCATGAAGAATCATTCGATCTTTGCGAAAAAGAACAAAAAATGCCGCTCCCGATCTGGACAAAATAAACTTGGATATATCTTAGCGTAAGAGCAAGAAAGCCAACGAAGCTTATAACCCTTATGCCTCTTAAAGCTGCAACCGATGGCTTATGAAGTATGATTCGTCACAAAAGCAAGATAGAGTTAGAAGAAAGCATGATGCTTAATTAATGGAATAATTTTTCTTAACATCGCCTACACGATGTGCTTAACATCAAGCAGAGGGTAGGAATATTATGTATTGGGAGCTGGAAGAAATGTCTGCACTGGTTATAAGGAGCAACGGCATGCTAATATGAACAGCGGTACGTCTATTTTCAAAATTGTAGTTCAAAGAAGGAGCGAGTTTCATTCAACAAAATTTATTAAGAATGCTGAAGGCCAACTTTTGGATGACCACCAAATTTTTTACCTGGAAGTTAACCATTTCCTAGTCTATACTTTACAATAGTTGCACCTATCAACGAAAAAGTCCTTGACATCACAGTTGAAGAGCTAGTGACTTATACTCTTAACCATTCCTGTGTGTGCGTCGCTAATCTGCAAGAATGGAAGGACCTCCAGTTTACCGCCGAGTCCGAACGGCTAGAAGAGATGCACTTTTTCGAGACAAATTTTACTCTTGAAGGTTTTTTTTCAGTTCCTCGCAAGTGGCTATGAGCGGGATTCGAACCTAGGCTCATTCGCTTAGCAGTCCAACACACTAACCACTAAGCCACGGGGAACTGTCTGGTATCCAGATGAGAAAAGGTTGAAAGACATCGAGTCTAGATGGGTCAAGATTCTTATTTCCGTTTTATCAAGCAGATGTCACACACCATGAAGATCGTTGAGCAGGTATTGGATGACCGTTTGAAAAAAAATACGGCTTCCTTACGACCGACTTATGAATCACAGATTTCATATGGGTTGCCCAAAAGCAAAATTGAGTTCGGGAAATCTACGAGCACATGATCGGTTTCGTTCAAGGTAGAATAAAAAATGTAAGATGATTTAAAGGACTAACCGAAGAGCTCCTAATCAGAAAATCTTTAAGGTGAAAAATGTAGTGGGTAGATTTTTTGGAAGGAAAAAGAAAAAGACTGTAAAATATGCTGACAATTTTCTGATCCACAAATACTTATTCCGGAAATTCATTTGAATGCAAATAGTTATTTCCAACTGCGAAAACATTAAATATCTTGGATAAAGATACATGATCAACAGCAAAGGATCTTGCGATGACGACATTAAGCATCACGGCATGGCAGGAAAATTCTCCATGGTCTATCTGTCTGTGTAATCTGAAAGGAAAGCTTTACAATGTTGTTGTTCATCCAGTGCTTGCAGGCGCAAAAGCGCTTTGTTCAAGCGAGTGCCACCGATGTAAGCATTTAGTCAGACATGGAACACTTTGAAAACGAGACGGCTTCCGTCGCGACGTTTCCTGAGGTCAGCCCGGCGAACCCCACAAATGGAGCCTTAGAAGTGTGAGGATTGCGGTCCCAGTCGAGATCATATCAATGGTTTGGTTTAGGAAAAATGAGAATGAGACGAAAACGGTGAAGATGACTTCAATGCATCAATGAGGACAAAACTAATTATAAGCTGATATTAAGAAATGACGTCCAACAACATTGACATAATAAAAAAAAAATTATATTTGACATCTTTTGCGACTTGAATTTAGCTATAGGAACAAACGAAGGATAACGGTTGCTCTTTGGCTCTACTTCGACTTTCTCGTTGCCCGAGTCCGTTCATAAAATGTTCATCATTCCAGTATGGTGCAGAGACGTGGGCATTGTCAGAAGCAATTAAAGATCGTTTAGACTCTTTCGAGAGAAAAATACTCCGGGTGATTTGTTGGCCCCATATAAACGACGAGTAGAGAAGATGGATCAACGAGCTATTTTATGATCTATACATCAAAACATACCAATAAACCAAAAGTGCAATATATGAGATGTTTGGCGAATGATTCCACAGCCGGCGCCAAAGAGGAAGACCGAGAAATAGATCGCGTACGCATGTAACGGATGACTTTGCCCTACTTCCCGTGCAATGGAGTAAGCTAGGACAGGGTTAGCTGGATTATCTTCCTGGAAGCCTTGAAGCCTAAGTACCTTCTTTTTAACTAAATTGCTGCTTATATATTTTGTTTTTTTCACTATTGTTTCAATTTATCTCGACTTTGTCAGATAATTTTATTTTGTTGCCAAAGTAAATAAATTTTAAAATGAAATAGAAGTGTTTTTTTCAGCCTATGTATAGTACCAACAAAGCCGACTGAACTTTTAGAGAATTTATAAAAAAAAATTAAGTGTGTACGGGCATAAAAAGATTTTAAAATTTCTTTATCCCATGCTTATACCCCTTTCAAAATCCCATTTTAAAATATTCATGTGTAGTCATTCTTATTCTTCTCATTATTCAGCCCAACTTTTCCTATACTTCAAAGGATTTTCTTCAGCTAAGTCCTTTTCGTTCAAATCCAAATTCTTACGCAATGCTATTAAAAAGGGAAAAGCACACTATGTCCTGTGCTTTATCCTTTAAACTTTAAAAGTCATGTAATCTTTATCAATTGCGTTTCTTCTACCTTATCCTGCTTTTACCTTCCGTTTTTGGACGGACGGTCCCTTACATTTAATCCTCACAAATCATTTTCTTTCTTTTTTGTAAAATAAAAAAACTCCGTAAATGCATTAGATACTTCTTACTGGAACTTACCTATCGTACTCGCGATTGTCTTCGTCGCATCGGGCATCCTGCAGCTCCCTCCAACTCTTGCCATGACGGCACGTTGTTACCAAAACTAGGTCTCGTCCGTTATGCAAATGAAATAGTGAATTTCGTGTCTCAGAACCTATCCCATGGACGTATCTAAGAACAAATAGAAAGAAAGTTAAAAAAGTGAGAATTGCAATGAAATTAGCCATAGTTTTTTTATTATTTTTTATTTGGAAAAAGAAGTAAAAGTATCTCTTCGAGGAGAGAATAACAACGACTATCTCTACAACTTTTATTAATTCCTTGAATGATCCAGGAGTTGCACAAAACCCGTTAGCTGAGCAAATAAGAAAAATAACAAGAAACTTTTTCTTCCAACAAGGAGAGTAAAATAAATAGAACTTTCGTTAAATACCAAACAACTTGCTTTGGTGGGGGGGGGGGGGAGGGGGGGCAGGTTGGCTGGCGATAAGGAGGTCCTGAGGAAGCTTTGTGGCTGCTTCGCAACTATCATCACAGATTGTGTCTAACTATGATGAAGCCAGGCAATAACTGGCCCTGTATCACAGTTTGAATGGGCCACTAAGCGAAATAAAACTTTTCCTAGAGCTATACCACAGCCATCAATATGGAAGCCAATACCACCTATACTATCTCTCCTCAAGGATATTGCCCTCCAAACACACCGTTCTTCCTTTCCACAATGTGTATCCTTTTTGGTGTATGCCTTCTTTAGTGTGCAACCCATTGTGTGTTTTATTTGTTTCTATATGCCCCATGCTGGTGCTCCTGGTGGTGCTTGATCGCCTTCGCAATTGCCATAATAACTAAAACTTAATCAGACAATGTGCCCGATAGGAGGCGTCCTTTTTTCTTCCTCGGAGCGCATGGATTGAAAGCAAGCAAAGTAGCTATAGAGAAAGGAAACATTCAATTGAGCCAGGTTGGGTCGGTTGGTAGATTGATTTGTGCAGATTGCAGGCCTGGTAGAGTTTTATAAGTTGTTTTTGTGGTTTTCGGCAAGGATATATCTCTTGTGTGCATTTAGGTCTTAGTTCCGTTTTAACAGTACTGTGCCATAAAATAAAATAATATGCTTCAGGTTTTTTTTTTAAGTTATATAAAACATATTCCGAATTTTCGCTCGAAGTTTGTTTTTTTTTTTAACATATTGTGTAAGGGAATAGGTGTTTAAAAAAAAAAAATTCCACACCGTCAAATAAAATTTAACAACTATAAAGAGAACTTCAAAGTATTTTTTCGATTTTTGTGACTTTTGATTAGTTGAAATAATAACGTAAAATTATACTGGGCGAAATAATTTAAACGCCAGTATATTTCCGTAAGAAAATTGAAAAAGTGTGAATTTTTTTTTGAAAATCGTAGGAACGGGTTTCAAATAAAACGGTTTTTTTTAACAACTTTTTTTTCAAAAAAATTAAAAAAAAATAGTCCAAGAACGCCAATTTAAGCACAACAATAATCTATAAACAAAATTTAAAAAAAAAATCACCCGTTTTCAAAATATTGATTTTTCAAAAAAAAAAAAAAAAAAAAAAAAAAATTGAAAAAATTGAAAAATTTGTTAAAAAATACAAAAAATAAGTTTTTGAAAATATTTTAAAGTGAATTACATCTTCTTAAATATCAATTTTGATTGTATTAGGATGACCCGTTTTCGAGAACTTTGAAGGAAAAAACCGGTCCTATGGGAGGTACCGTTCTTAGCCCACAGTTTGAATTTTTTTCACCAAAATATGACAAACCTGCAATATTACACGAAAAAAAAATTACGAATGCATATCTTGCATTATAGTAGTACCTGTATGGCAAGTAACAACCTACTTTTACGTTAATGCAAATCATGGTGGATTTTCTTTGTATTTTGCTAAAGAATTCTCATAATCGGTGCTTTTTGAGACCAAGGATTTATAAAGTGTACTATAATGAAACCGTTTAATATTTGCGCTTTCTCAAAGTTTGATGAGGTTTCACTGCTCTCACAGTGAGAGATGAACTTTAATGTACTAAAATTTTTTTTGGCAGACGTGTATTTTGAATTGACTTTTGAATTTTGGCAATTAAGAAAAAAGAAGCATTATCGACAACGCGTAGTTCTGGAAATCTGCGTTCGGATGATGATGACTTGTAAGATTAACATAATCAAATGTAAAATGGCCTGCAGAAGTCACCAAAGAGGACACCAAAGAATCGTCTTCGGTCCTTTACTCTTTGTTACAGTCCTTCAATACCTGCAGAGGGTAAGGATATGAACCCGTGAGTGGAAGAATTATTCTTTGCTAAGGAAAGAGCCACCACAACTAAAGGGTCTTTCATTAAGCGCTTCCTAACTTTATATTTAAATACAACAAAGTGTGTGAGATATCATCGAATTTTTGTATTCGTTTGAAAGGCCTACATATATCCATGCCATTATGTGTGGAATATAATATCGTTTAAGTGTCCAGGCACAAGTCAAGATCCAAAATTCTCCAAATTGTGGTCTGCGAAAGGCCGAGTTCATGCGACGCGAAATCGACTGCCTCAGATTCTCCTGCTCACTTTCAAAGACGGCAGTGATGTTTTCGGCAGATCTTGCGTTTCGTCGAAGAACGGGTGATGGTTGATTGTTTACTGAACCAGTGAACTCAAATTCATCCACCACACTGCGAATAGTCCTCTCGGTAGGACGATTATGGAGACTATACAATAGGCGAAGCACACGGAATGTTGCCGAACTCATTTTGATAAAACGTCCATGATAATTTGGCAAAACAAGCTGAATAAATGACAGCCCATTTGACGGATGTGGCTTCAACAAGTTGGCCGCTATCAACTGTCCAAAGTTCGGAATTTCCTATTTGAAGAACCTTTAAAAGAATTTAAGTGGTAGAATTGTGACAAAAAGCTGTACAAGACTCTTATCTTGATCGAGCAGGCGGCAAAATACCTGGGTATGTATACTAACGAAGGGAAAACTGGCTGCGTCTGCAAGAAGTGTTGATCCAACGATCATGAATTTGATGTATTGCTATATCTTTTAATTACCTTGGGTCAAAAGTAGCTGCCGATAATAATATGGAGGAAGAAATACTAAAATCATCCAAAAGAACCTATACTCTGTCAAGGCTTTTTAAATCCAGAAACCTTACCATAAAAACTAAACTGCTACAGTACTCACATAAGGATCCAAGGTTTGGGTGCTTACAAAAAGGCATTCTAATCTCTTATCTGCATTCGAGAGGACAAGAAATTCTTTCTTATCTTTCTAATTCTTCTAACTAAACACACACACTAATTTCATGTTGAATTCTAAAAGGCATGCCTTACATACACATAGTTAAAAATATTATATTATTATTATAAAGTCTTATAGAAATTGTTGGCACCGTGTGCAAGGGAGCACGATTCCGGAGAAGATACAATCAATAGTTTTATGAAATCTTACTCAAAGCATTTGTTGTGAAAAAAAAGCTCGGTAGACTCCGGCGGTTTGGGCATCTAGATCGCATGAGCGAAGAGGAACCAGCTCGGAAAGTCTTCTGCAGTTCTTTTTACAGTAGCAGACAACGTGCCAGACCTTGCTTAAATTGGAAGGATGGCGTAGATCAGGACGCCCGAAGCCTTGATGCGCGAAAATGGATGAAATCGGCCAACAATCGTGATGTTTGGAATAATAATTGATGTCTACAAAGTCTGAGCCTCTTTTTACCGTGCATGAAAATGCTTTTTCTGCAATTCTTGGTAATTGATGCCAACAATGAAAACCTTACTGTAGTACATATCTACCTTGACCTGCAGGAGCTGCTTGTTTTATATAAATAAGATTTTTATCAACAGTTAAACAGTAAAAAAAACTCGAATTAACAAAAGAAGTAGAAAAGACAAACACGAAAACAACGTAACTGTTCAATGGGGTCCAATCGAGATGAGAGCTTCTCGTTGAGTTCCAGCTTTTTGTTTTAAGGACGAACAAAAGGCATTTCAGGTTAAAATAATGTGAAAGTAGACAAAATAAATTGGATAGGCGAATGAGACCCTCTCGCCTGATAATAACCATAGACAACAAAATTACCTAAATATTTTGAAAAGCTTGAGCGAACGAATGAATAAAAGACAGAATTGAAACAGGGGAGAGAACAAGAATCATGAGAACAACGACGACGACGACGAACGAAAGAAACTCTTGACCGATATTGGAATACATTTTTTTTTTGAGCATCCTTCGGCATCCCAAAAGAGTTCCTATTTTTTTATTTCATCTTTTTTCAACTAGGAATCTCGTATTTTTGTGAAAATCTCCCTCTCTTGTTGTCGCCGCGCAGAGTCCTGCGGCAATGTTCTTTCTAAAGTAGCAAGTGGCAAGATGCTTGGGACTTTTAACTACATTTAGGCAAATTGATATCAATTTAATCAGAATTTTTGTAGAGAATTTAATGCGATTAGCTGTGAAATTTATTTTTAGAAAGAAAATTCCTTTCGTTCGTTCTTAGATAGAAATTTTCGCGTGCTATTTTGGATTTCATTCAACTTTTTGTTCTTCCTGTTAAATACTTTTTTTTTCTAGTTTAATGACAATCGAGATAAGGATATTGTTATTCCTTTCCACCACTTTTTTTTTGTTTGGGTGAGGGTTGGTGTCCTTTAAGAGGATAACAGCTTTAATGTCATGAAGATAAAAGATGATTTTGAAAGTTATTGATTGGATTTTTTGTGCCCCATTCGAAATGAGAAAAAGTAGAAGATTTTTATGAATGTCCTTTTTTTCGCCTGTCATTTGGTTGGTTTGGCTACAATCTGTGAAAACGAATAAAGTATAAGGATTATGGGAAGCCATCAAAGCGTTATGACTTGAAATAAAAATGAAATTTCGAAAGATAATCGAAAGACGCAAACAAAAAATTGAAAAGGACTTGATTTGTTTGTGTTTGAAAGCAATCGGTGGTTTAGGATCTATATGCAGACAAAAGTTATATATATACATTCATTGGGATTGTAATATTGGTTAGAATGCGCAACCTCTGGCTATAATTTGTCAATTATATTGTCAGATGATATTCTTACTTAAAGGGCTTTGATTTAATTAATTCATTTCGGTGAGAAATGATTGGAAGGGGAAAAATGTTCTTTTTCTCATTAATATAGTAATTTAATTTGGTTTGTTGTCCTTGACCTTTTATTGTAAACTTTGTTTCACTGGGTTGCTGTTAATTTTAAATTAATTGGTGTTTTAAAGATTCCCGTTTGTTTTGGATTCGATGAGAACAATTAAAACGCTATTTGAAGTTGGTACTAGGTTCAGTTTATATATACTACTAATTTTAATCAAGGCATTTGGCGAAAAGTTAATTGAAATCATAATTTTTAATATTCAAGTCTTACAACCGAGTAATCATTATAATATAGATGAAAAGTTTGTTTGTTTTTTTTTTGCATGAGGCTTTGGGTTAATTGATTATCACACAGCAACCAGATATTGTTCAAAGAAGTGGAATATTTAGGAATGAATTGGTTTAATTCGAGATTTCAATCGAGTCTTTAACGGTTGGAAAACTATCCACATGGAAACTACCACCTTTAAATTATAAACAAAATTTTTTTTTCAAGTATTTTCTATAATTTTTTTTCACTCAAGTAAGAGCGGAGATTTCGACATTCTTTGTTACAAGCTAAAAAAGCTTTGTAGAGCTTTAGCTTTAGAATATCGCATTGATATTCCATAAATCGGTGGACTTGTAAACGTATTTTATACTTGACAGCAAATGTTTATATTTCTTCTTCTACAGTTTCTATACGCAAGTCTCTATTGCTTTTTTTTATAAAATTCCAGTGTTTGCTTGGTTTGATACAACCGCAAAGCATATTGCATTCCGTACGTCCAAACAGGTTTAAGGTCTTGCTTTTATATAAGCAGTTTGTTATAGTTACTAGGATTGAATTGTTTCTAATAGATCTAACCAGATCATCTATTAGAATTTTTTGTTTCGTATGTACTTTGGAGAATAAATGATGTTTTGAAGGCTTTGTTTTCATATGATTGCGTCGTGCGCCTATAGGCTAGTTTGGTACAAGGCTAAAGTTGTATTTTGTACATCCATACAGTTTTAAACACTTGCTTGTAAATAAGCAGTTTGTTTAAATACTCAGAATGGAGTATTTTCTAAAAAGCCAGTTTAATTCTCTAATTTAATACCGAGTTCTTCTCTCTCTTTTATAGCTTACGTCTTCCGGTTAAGCTTAGCATCAAGAGTCATGCCTAGATATTTTGCTTCGTTCACAATTGACAGAGTTAATAAAAAGATAAGCAGATTATTTTTTTTTAATGTTCGTGTTCACAGCGGATTTTCCATAAGAAATTTATGTTAAATTATCTCCATTAAAATTTTTAATGTCACCGGAATCAACAACTCCTGTCCGTTAAAGAGTTTGAAAGTTTGGTAAACAGTTTAGTCTTTTCTTTATTCATATTAGCCCATCTTCCATCGTTTATACAATTTGGTGCTGAGTCAAAGTTGGGATTTTTAAACAACTTTCCACAGATACAAATTCTTCCATTTTACTACGGATACGGATAGACATTCGAGGTAGATAAAAATCTCACAATTTTTGAATATCGCATTTCTTTCTGAGTTTATTGGAGAGATGTTTCAAAAAAAATAAATAAAATGGAGCACGGTAATTGCCGCCATTTCTTTCTTGTTTTTCTTTTTACGAGTAAAGAATTTCTTGAATTCCTAAAATTAAAGCTTTCCTCGATCTTGATATAGTTTTTATATAATCCCTTTTTGAAAAGTCAAGATAGATGATCTGCTGTTGTTGGTTTTCCAATTATTGATAATATCAATTATTGTCCTAATTTTGTTAATATGTTGCTTCTATTTGTTTATACAGATGGTTGCATAAATGTCACCGAACCTGGACTGCTATCTGGGGTAATTTATATATGTTGGTTTTTCTAATTGCATGTTGTTTATCAAATGTTATTTTCTTGGTCTAGGAATTGCATATTATTCAGCATTCAGCATTCAGCAAATCGCTAACCAAAGATACACGATCAGAGAGAAAAAAATGTTGAGAAGCCTTGAGGCGAGGAAGTGAATTGGGAGTGGTGGTCGAAGTCCAAATTATAGTAATCAACTCAAAAAAGAAGACGAAGAATTAAAAAATCCTTAATATACATTTTTTTAAATGAATCTAGATATCTATTCACATTCAGATCTATGTACTTTAAATATCGTTCTAACAAATTCCTTATTCAATCTTTCGAGCATAACATCCGCTATCTTAATTAGTCCGTCAAGAATCGGGTATAACCTTTTAACCCGAACATTATATGTAAACGATGTAAGCACAAGATTTCTTATCTTTATCCATAACTTACAGGTTATATCCAAGTTCTGCGGTTTACACCCCACTTCATCTTTGTTTGAATGAAGTAATAGGAACATCCGTAAAATCCTCACCAATATTCAGCGTTTGGAAGGAAAACCGCATCCCATGCTGTAATAAGGCTTAGATCTCAATTACAAAATTCTTCTTCTATTTGCTTCTGTCCAACACCCTTATTTCATAACCTAATTCTCACAAAACATTTCACTTCATGCATATAGACTATATAAACATCTTTGAAATTCCCTTTAAGGAAGAATGCTTGCAAAAAAGCGCACCGTTATTCATTACATTGCAAAATGGTTCTACTTCAATAAGGATTCACAATTCTTCAAAAAAAAATTAAATGAATAAAAACGAATGCAAAACCTACAAGTGGTTAGAGTTGGAGAGAAATGGCAATTATTTACATAGAATAATGTTTAGAGACTTCTTCATTCATTCATCCTTTTTGTTGAATTGGTTGGTATCTATGAATTCGCAGAACTCTCAAAAGGATAATGTACACTAGATTGTTTCAAAAGGAATTCCTCCCCGGCAGCTGATGGTCTGTTCAATTTTTGTTGTGCTTTCATTTTAAAACAATACCGAAGTGTGGAATGGATACTATTCAACTCGAAAATTATTTATCTAAACTAGGCAACTATTCATGAATGCACTGAAGTTGGTGTGTTCTGACAATAATTGTTTGCTTTTATGAAAAAGTATTTAGACACTAAAAATGTTTGCCTGCATTGCAAACATTACATCGCAGGAGTTTTGTTGAATAAAGCGGTGGAGTTTCGTGGAAGGCAAACTTTTGCCACATCGGCAAATAGTTAACGACTTTTTTTCACTTTTTAAATAAAGAATGCGGTTGCTGTGAAGATTTTAATTAGGTACACGTACATGAATTATGGTTACTTACTTATTTTGCCAATTAAATTAATTTTGCTAATTATTATTTAGTTGGTAATTTTGTTTAAATTAAGCCTATTATTGTATGAGTGGTTCGTCTCAAAATTAGAGCTTTTGATATGTTAAACTTTATTTAGAAAAATTATTTCTTGGAATCAACACAATGATTTAATTTTAGACAAAAAGTTGTATGCCAGTAGCTTTCGACACAAAAATCACGTATGTATATCGGAAATAATTCCAACAAAAAAAATTCTTGTTGCAATGGCTTTGTTAGTGGCCCAATACAAAAATTCTAAGTTTTTCCCCTCGGCAGAAATGTGCTAAACGGAGTGGAGGTAAAATGTATCCCAAAAGGGGTACTTTTGTGGTTTTTCGCTTGTTCTAAACTTATAAATACTTTCAAAAATAGCCTGAGTAAAAGTTGTAACGTATTTAATTCCGCGTCAAATGTTTTTTAGACGCCCACGCTACCAAATTACATTAGGTCAAAGTTGGGCCTCCAGAAGCGGAGTGGCGTGTCATAAATTATAAATATATTTTTTCACTCAAACCTTAAGACGTCAATATCTCGTTATGTAGAGGTCCTAGGTAAATATGTTTTACATTGCCAGATAGGTATTGAATCCAGCTACACGATCCATATAGCTACAACTTCTTGAAAAAATTACTGCGTTTCCAGGAGCGGATTGAAGGGTGGCATGTCAATTTTTGTTCACTCAAATCTTCAGACCCCAGATAGGTATTGAATCCAGCTACACGATCCATATAGCTACAACTTCTTGAAAAAATTACTGCGTTTCCAGGAGCGGATTGAAGGGTGGCATGTCAATTTTTGTTCACTCAAATCTTCAGACCCCTATATCTTGTTATAGAGAGATCCTAGGTGAATATGTTTTACATTGTCAGATAGATATTAAGTCTGGCTATACGATTCATATACCTTAAATCTCTTGGTAAAATAATTGCGCCTGCAGGAGCAGATTGAAGGGGGGCGTGTCAGAAACTACATTTTTTCACTCAAACTTTCAGATGCCTATGTCTCGATGTGTAGAAATCTTAGCTAAGTATGTTTTGAATTGTAAGATAGGCATTGATTTAAGCTACCCAGCCAATTTATATACCACAAATTACTTTAAGGAATAACTGCGCCTCCAGGAGCGGATTGAAGGGTCGCATGTCAGAAAATGCATTTTTACTCAGGTTTTCCGCGCCTATATCTCGTCATTTTGAGCTCCTAGGTGAGTGGTTTTTGCACTGAAAGATTGATATTGATTCCAGCTACACGCACATCAGCTTTCCATACACCAGAAAAAAGGCGAGGAAAAATATTTATTGCACCTCCAGGAGTGAAAGGTTCTTCATTCGCCCTGACTCTCTTCCTTTTAATTGCTAATAGTTCCTCAGCCGTTGTTGCTATCGGCACCGGAGTGACACCTAACGGCGGCGTTACAACTTTTATATGCAGTTTTTCTATGATAAAGAAAAACAGACAAATGTGGAAAATTGGCCCAAATTTAAGCTAACGTAGTTTAGTAATTTTAGTCTCATTTGAAAAGGAAATTGAACTTTTATTCAGACCATTTTTGGAAAATATTGATAAGCTTAGAAAATACAAGCGAAAGACTGCAAAAGTACTCCTTTGAGGGTACCTTTTACCCTCCCTCCCTTAAGTACAGCTCTTCCGATTGGAAAGACTTGGATTTTCGTATTGGGCTTCTAACAAAACCATGGCAACAAAAATTCTTTTGTTGGAATTATTTCCGATTTGAATGTTCTTGAAGATATTTTTTCCAGAACCAGAATAAAGAGCTGGCAATAACACCTAAAAATAAAATATTTTATTTAAGAAATCAGATTACATTTCAATTGAATAAAAAGAGCCGCTTAGGTTACATGTATAGGCTGATTTTATTTGTAAGGATTATATTTTAAAATCTCATAATTTAGTCCATTCAAGAGTCAACATTGTAAAAACGTTAGAATACCTAATCTCAAAATTGCTGATGAAAGGTGTCTTATTGACAATAAACAATCTTTTTAATTTTTAAAACTTCTCACTCCAACTTTTTTTTGAATACATCAGTATCAAGTCCAAAATCGTTACATTAAAACTTTTCCTAACTATGTTTGTTACTTAAGACTATCGAAACTATTGAATCTTACCAACTAGCTGTTTTTTACTCAATCTTTAAATCAACTTAGATTTCATCAAAGAGTGTTTTAGGCTTTAACTAGATTCAGTATTCTCTTCTGACGTTAATGACCCAATTTTTTTACCCCATTTTTATTAACTGCTTACTTAAACGTTTAGCATGAAAATCTTTCCACCCCTTCTACGATATAACTTCGGGCTTCGATCTTTGAAATTTAAAAGGAATACATTTTGGCGTTACTATCTCAAATAGGGCTTTGATGAAGATTTTATTAATTATCGAAATTGTTTCTACTTTTTTCTGCGCAATGCGACTCTCTCTACTCCTGATACATGAAATCAAATATTATTGCTTATCCAGTACAACCTTTTTTACTTTATTGATACCAAAAGAAAATCTGATAATTAGCTTTCATCATTACATCTTATTATTATCTTACCGAAACTCGAGCTCAAACAATCTAAGGATAATAGCAAATTTGTTTGCAATATTTTTTAACATATCATTCATAATTTCTCTTATTTAAATTCCTCTCCTCAAATTTCTTTTCCTTTCATTTTAATTTAACTTGTTTGTATTGGAGATAAATGAAATTAAATTAAACCCTTGATGGCTTTATTTCATAAATCGATTGCTTAGTCTTTTTTCCTATCCCTATTCACAAAAAAGGTCTGAAAAAGCCCTCCTGTAATTCAAAACAATGTGTAAAAGCATTGTTAGGACTTCAACTTTTTGTTTCAAACCGAATTATTTCCCCAAACTTAGTAGTAGTTTATTTATTTTATCAAACAAAGGTACAATTCTTTAGTGATTACTTCAAAAATAATAATATAACAAATTAAATAATAACAAACAAAAATAATTAATCCCACATAGAAAACAGCAAAAATATTATACATTAAATATAAACATTACCACCATTAAAATAGTTTAAAATAAGTTAAAACTAAATTTATTTATAAACGAAAATCTACTTAGACTACTTCTATGAGCTCCTCGACAAAACCTATGAGCAATGCCCTAAATACGACGTTAAGATCGTACTAGGCGATTTTAATGCCAAAATAGGTAAAGAGGAAATCTTTGGTAGGACTGTCGGAAAACATAGCCTACACGACACAACGTCTGAAAACGGACTTAGGCTAATTGACTTCGCAGCGGCACATAACGTCACCATTGCAAGCACACGGTTTCCTCATCTCGATATACACAAAGGGACTTGGCGACACCCAGATCAAAGAACCGTCAATCAGATTGATCACGTTGCGATCGATGCAAGACACGCCTCCAGTATCTTGGATGTTCGCACCTTCCGAGCAGCTAACATCGACTCGGATCACTACCTTGTTGCAGCAAAGGTAAAAATGCGAATAACCCGAACTCCACAACAACGGAGTAATACTGTGAGGAAGTATGACGTCGGAAAGCTGCAATCGCAAGAAACCGCCAGAACCTATGCCGATCGAATATCCCGTAACCTCTCAAGAAATCCAATACCACCAGCATCAAGTGCCGAAGATCAGTGGCAACACTGCCAACAAGCCATCAGAGATGCCGTAACTGATGTGCTAGGTTTCACCAGACCACCACTACGAAACCTCTGGTTTGATGACGAATGCAGGCAGGCCCATGCAGCCAAACAAGAGGCATATAAAGCGACGCTGCAAAGAAAGACGAGAGCTGCTCGCGAGCTTTACGAGCAGAAAAGCATGAGCATGAGAAGCGCGCGATCGAAGATATTAAGAGATGCTACTCCAGGAACAACGTGCGGAAGTTTTACCAACAGGTAAAAAGAACATTCCAAGGAAAAAAATGCCGCACAGAAGCCTGTAGAGATAGGAATGGAAACCTCGTAGTAGAGTCACAGTCGGTGCTGAGTACATGGAAGGACCATTTCTGCAGATTGTTAAACGGCGATGAAGGCCAAAATCCCGCTGTCAGGCAGAATGAATCATTCAAAATGGATGATGACAGACAAAACTTCCGTCCACCTGGAACGTTTGCTAGCATTGAAGCTGAAGCGGCTAAGATGGGACTAGCAGTCAATGAGGCCAAAACGAAGTACCTGCTGTCCACAAAAAGGGACACACAACACCGGCGGATTGGACAAAACATCACAATAGACAGGTACAACTTTGAGGTAGTTAGGGACTTTGTGTACTCTTGCCAATCGCTGTTTCTATGGGCTAGGAAGGCAATTGAGTAGCAAAGCCCTCTCTCGAAAGACAAAGGAGACTCTGTATCAGACCCTAATCATCCCAGTCCTGCTCTATAGCGCCGAGGCATGGACTCTATCTAAAGCGGATGAAGATATCCTTAGTCGTTTCGAGCGTAAGATTCTTCGGAAGATTTTTGGCCCTATCTGCGTTAACGGGCTTTGGAGGAGAAGGTGCAACCAAGAACTATACGAGCTGTACAGCGACATTGACCTGGTCAAAAAAATACGCATATCACGTTTAAGATGGCTAGGTCATGTAGAGCGAATGGACAACAATGCTCCGGCTCGCAGGATCTTCGATTCCATGAAGCAAATGTTTTTGAACATCGCTGTAAGACTATGGGAGCAACACCATTCAAATCTAGCTGTTTGTCTGCTTTTATTACAGATAAAGAATGTTAGATTTCTAAAGTTGATAGACTAATATTACCCACATTGAAAAAGCTATCTGAGCTAAAATCGATCATTATCATCAAAAAGTACATTAGCACTGTCCATCGAAGTGCTGTTTACATATACAGTTTCAAGTAAAAACCGAAGTCCCGCCGGGTAGTCACCTTGTTCCATTAATTTTTAGTCAAACCACCAACGATGTCGAATATGTCATTAAAGAAAAACTGATAAATGACAAAATTGTCTTCGGGCGCAATACTTTTCTTGAAGGTAGACGATTTTATGTTTTGCCAAGACGACCTTTAACGTTTATGTACCTCTCTTTCGCGTTTCGTCTATATCGTGTGTTATAAATGACGTTTAAGTACCTATAGTTGATTTTTTTTTATCTTAGATAAAGAGGTCAAATAATATGAAGATAATGCTTTCTTTCTGGTACTTCTCACGTCCCTATGCTTTATAAGTTGTCTACTTCGGCTGTCCAATTATCCTCATCTCTTCATATATAAACAAACTTCAATTATTTCTTGTTACTTGGGCAACGGTTGGTTGCGCAGAGAGAGGATTTAAGAAAACAAATATTTGAGTTAATGTCTGTACGGATGTATATTAAACTACAGCCTAAACGGTTTGGTCAATCGTCATTAACATAAGGTTATTTTGACACTGAAAACTTTTTTACGTAAATTTTTCAAACAATCAAAAGTCAGAAAAATCGAATAAGAACTTTGAAGTTCCTTTAATATTTTTAAAATAGTTGCTCAATATCAATAAAAAAATTAAATTACGATTTACATCAATTTTAAAAAAATAAATAACAACAAATACATTATTTCATTACAAAAATAAAAGGCACGACTGGATCGCACGTACTTGCTTCTATGTGCTAATTTTAATGTTTTTTTTTTGACGTGCAACTTCTTTAGAATCTCGAACGAACATGCGTCACGACAAAGGGATAAACACATAAATATGTACGATTGTTAGCTTTTGCAGTTTTTTAGTGTATTTTCCACTTGTTGTTTAAATATAATTTGCTAATAGAAAGATATAAAGAAAGGACTTTTTTCAGTTCAATTTTCATTTTGGTGTGGAAAAAATTGAACAACTGGCATAAAGATTCGTGGGAATCAGCAGTAGGGCAAGAATGCTAGGTACCTATATAGGTCCCAATAACAATAATTTACTTTTTGAAATCAAATTAATTAAAATAGCTTAATTATGTTTGATAGATCGATAAACGTATTGTGTGGGTAGGTTTTAATGGAATTTATTAAGGATATCAGGTACCTATAATAAGGTTGGAAGGAAGGTAGGTACTAAAATTAAGATACACATTCCATATACTGTTAAGCGAGTGGGTATAGAGACAATATTAAAAGTTAACACTGTTTTGTTTTGTTTTCTTGATTGAAATTTTTGCATTCAGTAGTAATCGAATAGTTTTTTATTTGTTAGTTTTTTTTTGTGTGTTTATCATAGGCTTCCTTATTTATACTGTGTTCTTTTATGATGATGAAATGTTTTAAAATACGTAGGTATGTATGTTGGTTGTCACCTACTTTTATTTGACTAATGGCTAGGGCTTAGCCGAGCAAAAAATGTTGGGGAAAATATTATACAAATAAAATTTGTATGATATCAAAAAAACATTATTCATAAGGTTTTTTGAAAAAAAGCCATATAACGCTTTTATTTGTTTATTTTCAACTTTTCATTTCTCATCAACGACAGATTATGATATGGTTGCTAAAAAAAATCCGCACTATAATTTCCTATATCCGACAGTTTTTCATCAATGATATTCGCCTGGCATGTTTGAAGATTGTTGAGCGAGACAAAGTTCGCACCGAGGTTACTAATTTGCTTCTAACCGAGGTAAGATTGATGATATCAATTTGTTCATGTTTCTTTCTTTTTTTACTGGCGATTTATAAGGACTATAAAGCAAGTTATGCGTTCGTAAAAAATCTAAAAATCAGGCATAACATTACGATGATAGAGAAACATATTTGAGCTACTGGAAAAATTCTGTCTATCTGTCTGTACGGATTTATATTGAACTACAGCCTAAACGGTTTGGCCATTCGTCTCCAAATTTGGAACATAAGGTTATTTTGACATTCTACAGAGGGCTTTTTTTATTTTTTTAGCTCAAATATATAACCTTTCATATAACCGAGCAACTACGTGCGATCTAGTCGTGTGATTTATTTTAAATGTTTTTTCGCTTTCAAAACAATTCTTTTAAAACTTATGTATATTTTCTTAAATTCAGAAGATGTGAAAATTATAAAATAGTGATAGTTAATATTATTTTCATAATTAATCTCTAAATGTCAGTTTTAAACTCTCAACTGTCTTATTGCTCCCATGTTAGTTGCTAACATCAATCACTTAAGCCTTTTACTCGAGAAAAAGTGACAATCAATCAAAGTTAAAAATGATCACCTCCCCTTCATTCGAATCAATCAGTCTACGATTTCGAATTAAAATATATAACTCTTTCAAAGTAAAAGTACTACGATTCTGTGCATAAATCTTACCTTAAAATAAGCAAGAGATTAACTATCCGAATGAACAGAAGGAAAGTTATTCGATATTTCAACTTTTTCCTCCGCAATCTACATCCTCTCCTATTTCATTTTAGGGAAATTCTGATGTCTCTTCGCAAAAAAGAAAAGCAATCCTCTTTCCGGTGTCAGCCATAAATCGACTTCTAAATAGGGACAAACATAATATTAAAAGAACATATTTTTGTCTTCAATTTGCAAAGAAAAACCTTTCGATACAATTGGTATTGTGCCCCTCCACCCCACAAGTGAGCAATTGCTCACTTTTTGACATCAATCATTTGGATTCTGATTTATATTTGAGGGTCTAATTTAATATTCAATATTATATTGGGGTATTGCGGCAGTTATTATGATGATTGATGGATGGACCGAGACAGGACTTAATTATTTTGTTTTATTTGTTTTGAATAAGACACTCCTCCACCTTCGAACATAGAATGCCACTTAATCTGTGGGTTCTTTACTTAACTTATTGACGGAAGAAAGAGTTTATTTAGAGGGAAAATTAAATCACAAGCCACCTACCGCTTGCTTATATTCTACTATACACAATTTAATTATGGAGTAGAATAAGTTCTGACAACCATCAACATCTTCGTAGACTTAATTTTTATCCAACCCCAGTAGGTAATACTAAACAGGGTGTTTTATTTAGTGAGTTTGGGTATATCAAAACGTGATTAAGTAGAACTCTATAACATTTTAGGCTTACAATCTTTCATTGGTCAGTTTAAGTTGGTTTACGGGTGATTCATGCATGAAGCATGTTTTAGAGATTACTTCCCGCCGTGAAGAATGATTATTATACAATAATGACTGGACTTTAGACGTTTGGATCGCAAAAATATTTTTTGTTGGTTGTTGTCAACATTGAAACAGTCTTTTAAGCAGTAAAATTATTAAAAAATCACTTTTAGTTTACTTGTTCTTTTGATCCTTGCAGTGGAATTTTTCTTAATTGAATTGATTTTCAAACATCTATCTCATTTATTTTGCTGAAAAAAGAAACAAAAAATATAAACTATGCAATCAATGGAACCGGGAGCTGTTGGTATAAGTAGCTCTACAACACTATTAAATTCGTTTCATATGTACATATATTTATTTAAGGTTCATCCTTATATGCGATGAACGCAAATGAACTCAGTTATAATTGTAAGACCGACTGAAGTAGACGTGTTTATAAAGTTTTGTAACGTAATAAAAAGAAAAGAAGAAAATGAGCGTGTTATCCTAAAAATTATAAACAAATGAAAAGATTAATATTCCTCCGCGTTTCATGAGGAAAGTTTGATCGCACGTTCTTTTCGATCTCGTTTACAACTCGCCCCCGACAGGAAATCTTTTCCAGTTGCTTGTAGTTGTGTAAGACTTAAATGTGAGAAAAACTTATGGATTTCTTTAGCTTAATCTGGTCATTATTAGTCCACCCTATTTGCCTTTACATTAAACGGAAATGACTTTCCTTGTTAGGCGATGGTTTGGCATCTTTTAAAGTTTTTTTTTTGCTAGTACCTGAAGTTTTATAGTTCTCTTGAAATAAGATAGAATGTGATCTTATTTCAACAGAACTATAAAACTACATACATATATACATTATATGTATATAATATATACAAAAAATACATGAAGTTTCATAGTTATATTAAAATTTGGTGATAGACAAAAAAATATTTATATGTATCCTGCATAGCCCCTACTAATAGATCTCGCTGTTTTGAAGCTGCTTGTGTCAGGTTCTCCAGAAATCTTGCTGCAGAGCCTCAAAAAACTAGCATAACTCCAAAACCTCATAAAGAAAACATGATAAGAAAAAACCAACCTAAAGAACAAAGAAAAAAATTGCGAAAATTCTATTGAAATAAAACTAAATGTTTTCTTTTTAAGATTTTTCAATTTTAATATTTATTTAAATTTTTAAAACAAAATTTATTTAATAAAAATCGCGACGCGCGTTTCGGACTTTGCGTTCATCATCAGGCTAATCGATGATGGACGCAAAGTCCGAAATGCGCGTTTAGTAATTTATTGAGGAAGCTTTATACAGAGAAGAAATAAAAGTATAGATAGTAATAGATAAAGTGAAAAGGAGACAATAAAAATAAAAGAAGTTACTTTATAGAGAGCATAAAAAAGCATTAATAAATTAATAGATAAGTAAGTAATATATATAAATATACATATATATAATATAATATAATATAATATATAATATAATATAATATATAATATAATATAATATATAATATAATATAATATAATATATAATAAAATATAATATATAATATAATATAATGTAATATATATTTATAAAAATTACTTTTTGATTGTCTTTACGATTCTTTATTATTGAACTGCCAACTGCAATAATCTATGTACGAGAGATTTATACATGGTGGAATGTAAGAGACAATAAGACAAATTTCATTAATACAATCAAAATGTATATTCAGCACCTATTAGTCTATATCAAGAGCACCAGCTGTTGGCGGCAATTCAACTTTAGTACATTGAAGTGAGGTATGCACCGCTGCTGCAAGCACACCACCAACCCTCTCACAACTAAGTAATCAATAATTACGATCTTTGCAGAAAACTGCATACTGATCATCCTTGAACATTTCCGAATTATTGGGATCATCATTCAGCCAAGTCTCTGTGAGAACAATAATATCGTATTGAGTTGAAGTTGAAAAGAGAAGAAGTTCTTTCATTTTAGTGCGTAGTCTTTCCGTGTTTTGATAATAGATAAGAAAGTCATTTAAAAAAGAGCAAAAAAAAGCTTCCTAAGATCTGATGTCCCTCTACATTTTTTGGACGCAAGATAAACAACTTGATTTGTAACGGGTGATTTTTTTGAGGTTAGGATTTTCATGCATTAGTATTTGACAGATCACGCGGGATTTCAGACATGGTGTCAAAGAGAAAGATGCTCAGTATGCTTTGACATTTCATCGTGAATAGACTTACTAACGAGCAACGCTTGCAAATCATTGAATTTTATTACCAAAATCAGTGTTCGGTTCGAAATGTGAAAATCCGCTTTTTTATCGACAAATTTTGTTCAGCGATGAGGCTCATTTCTGGTTGAATGGCTACGTAAATAAGCAAAATTGCCGCATTTGGAGTGAAGAGCAACCAGAAGCCGTTCAAGAACTGCCCATGCATCCCGAAAAATGCACTGTTTGGTGTGGTTTGTACGCTGGTGGAATCATTGGACCGTATTTTTTCAAAGATGCTGTTGGACGCAACGTTACGGTGAATGGCGATCGCTATCGTTCGATGCTAACAAACTTTTTGTTACCAAAAATGGAAGAACTGAACTTGGTTGACATGTGGTTTCAACAAGATGGCGCTACATGCCACACAGCTCGCGATTCTATGGCCATTTTGAGGGAAAACTTCGGAGAACAATTCATCTCAAGAAATGGACCGGTAAGTTGGCCACCAAGATCATGCGATTTGACGCCTTTAGATTATTTTTTTGTGGGGCTACGTCAAGTCTAAAGTCTACAGAAATAAGCCAGCAACTATTCCAGCTTTGGAAGACAACATTTCCGAAGAAATTCGGGCTATTCCTGCCGAAATGCTCGAAAAAGTTGCCCAAAATTGGACTTTCCGAATGGACCACCTAAGACGCAGCCGCGGTCAACATTTAAATGAAATTATCTTCAAAAAGTAAATGTCATGGACCAATCTAACGTTTCAAATAAAGAACCGATGAGATTTTGCAAATTTTATGCGTTCTCAAGCTCTTAAAAAAATATTATTACGTGTGGAATAGAATTTTGAACTGTATTATTTGTTACTTGTGGCACTGAGGTTTCGCTTATTAAAAAAAATACTAGGAATGGTGAATATTCTTAATTCTTTTTTTTTATGATTGTATTAATTTTATTTAAAATTTCAGTTATAGACAATGAGCTCACAGATGTTAAGATCAGAGCATTAGTAGTAGATTAATTAGAAATCACAGGAAGATAAACATCATTTGTATTTGTTTTTTGATTAATTTGAGATAAATCATGGACATTATTTACGCAATTTTAAACAAATTTGGTAGAGATATCATTTTTGATTTCAGTCATATACTTTGTATTGCTTTCGAGTTGGTCCCTTAAGGAAGCTATTTCTCTTTTGAGATCAATGACGTAAGTAGAAAGTTCCGTAAACCGCAAAATAAAAATTCGATTTAGAACACAATTCAAATTTTCAAAAAAATTAGAGTTTGCAAAAATGCTTAGATATTCTAGGTTAACACTTGCACTGTTTTATACATATTAGACATTTCGGAAGAGCATAATAGAAACACGTCTTAACGCACAGAGTATAGACTGGATAATTGAACGTATTTATGAGTAAAAGTCAAAAAGCGAGCAAAAGTTCAGTCAAATCGAACTTTTTTGTATATCACTCTCTTTGTTGCGTTATTCTTACGTACTTGAAACAAAGCGTTTGTAGTAAAAGCAGTATTGTGATAAACTTTAAACATTTGTTTTTATTGAACTTTTTCAAATTTTCAAAGTCGGTTGTAAAGCGTGATTGTGTTTCTACTTTAAAAATGAAAAATGCAGCATTCTTTTTTCACTGTGTTTTTGGAAGAGCGTCATTGTGATTAACTATTGTTGTTTTTTTTTTACTAATTTATTTTGTTTTCGTTTTATTCTTTTTGTTATTATTTTATAAATGCGAATGTTTGTATGTTTGTATGTTTGGGTGTTTGTTCCCCAACCATAAAAAATCGCAGCCTCAACGGCTCAACGGATTTAGATGAAATTTGATAGGTAGACGGATAAGTTGCTGGATTAAAACAAAGACTACTTTTTATTTAGGAAAAATGAACAGTTCCTTTGGGAGAGGGTAAAATGTGATATACTGCATTTCTGGAGATTTGTTTGATATACTTTGTAGCGTGTCCATTTAGGGATTTAATAACATAATACAACAAAAATAAAAGATTTTTTTTTAAACTACTTATTTTTTTTTTAATAACCGAAATTAGGTGTAGAGCAGAAAACGGAAATTGGTACACTTTGGCTACTCGAAAATAATCAACGAAATCATTTCTGTTGAACGTCGAAAAATGTCAAACTTCGAATGTGTATATGTAGAAGGAAGTTTGAACAGAATCTATTTCGGCAGTCATTTTCATTAGTCAAGTGGTATTATCAGAGCTGGTTGCTCATTTTTCCAGTAAGTGCACAGAAGCAAGAAAAAAAAATATCCAAAAGTTTCTTTACAATCTGTAGTTTTTTTCTTTGAAATTGTTAAATCGGTGTTATTTTATTCATACGTTTAAAAAAATTGAAATATTTATCAAACAAAAGAAACAAAAAAAAAAAATTCTGACCCATCTTGGAAAAAAAAAATTATTCAAAGTAGCACTACACGTGCGAAAAAAAAAACAAAAAAAGGTAAGTTAAAGCATAAAAAGAAAACGTATCTCTTCACAAAAAAAATATATATATATATAATTTGTGAAGTTTGGTAGACGGCAGAGTTCCAGGATTCACTATACTATTAAGAGATAGAGGGAAATAGAGTTGTAAAAATATAGAGATATAAAGATATAGATATACAGAGAAATAGAGATAAAGATATAAATATACCGAAATATATAGATATAGCTACATAGAGATACAGAGATATATAGATATAAAGATATAGAGACATAGAGATAAAGACATAGAGACAGAGACAAAGAGACATAGAGATAAAGAGATAAAAATATAGAAATATATGGAGACATCGAGATATAGAAATATACAGATATTTCGGAATATGACTTCGATTAGAAAAACAGTATTCACTATCTTAATAAAAATAAATTATAATTTGAAGAAAAACCTTATTGAATCAAAATGCTTCATCTTAATCTTAAGTCCACCCAGATAGAAGCGGAAAGAAGCTAGTACATATATAAACGTCATCTAAACTACAAGAATCAGTTTCTGGTAAAAGTTGTCCTATGGCAACGTTGAGATCCTGAAATCTAAATTCGGATGATAATGGAAACGTACAAGCAAGTTAAAATTAAGGTATGATGCCCCACAGTAGACACCAAAGAAAATTATTATGATAGCTGCACATATCATAGGAGATAATCCTACATCCTTACAAAGAGTACCTACTCTTAATTAATGAATGTGCGGGTGGATTTTCAGCAGGGAAATAGATACCTATCCTGTCTATTTTCTTCTCTAACATTTTTTTAAGGAGCGAAAAGTTTAAATACTATCGATCTATGATCAATATCGAAAGACTTTTGTGATGAGGATATTAATGATCGCGTAAGTGTAGGGAAGGTGAAAGACGGGAAAACTCTACCTTATTCTGTTATGCCATATAACCTCAAGAGATGGTACAAAACGTATGATATTTAATTAACTACAGGTGATATGAAAATGCTTCGAATTAATATTAGTGTTTAATACACAACAACGTTTAAACTTATTAGTTCAAATACGAATAAATGATTTAATATAAAAACTTCTTTTTTTTAAACACCCTGTAGACGAAATCAGTCATTTCTTCGGGTAAAGTCAGAACTTTAGAAAATAAATTTACCTGCGGAATGTCTTGTTTGCCATTTCTTTTTACCCAGCTCACTTCCTGTATATCAACAAAGTTGTTGATTTATATCCCCAGTTTGGTCTTCTTCCATCATGAATCATAATTGGAACGGACCATTGTTCGTTCGAACATAACGGAATAATAATAATTCAAAGCACGGCAGACTAAGACATATTGACACAAGCCCGCACAGTATCTAATTTCCAACATAGCACGCGGAAAAGTGAAAAGAAAAATACACAAAGAAACATCGCGCAAAAGTTGTTGGCATTTAAGCTTGTGGCAAGACAGGCAAGACGGAAGAATACCCCCTAGACAGAAGGAGTATGGAACACCTAACAGTAGTTCCATAAAGACAGATGCCACACCAGAACGGCGCGGCGCTTTATTACTGATATTGTGGCAGCCAAGAAGACAGAAACAACAGGTGGCGTTGGCGGCAGCGAATTGGTAGGTAAGTTTGTTTGCATGTTGTGCACACTGAACCATATATATATATATATATATATGCACCTGTTGGCGTTGTGTATATTTTCTATTTTCTATATAAGTATTTAACCTACATACATGTTTTCCACAACTTCATCACACGCAAAATAAAGCAATCAAATTTAAACACACACTAAGCTGAGGGAGGTCCTTAATTGTGGTTCCAGAAAATGTGAAACCTGAAATATAAGAGCCAACTTCATACATTGACAGAGCCATCAGCTGGAGACGAGCGAGTGCAGCCGAAGCAAAACTTACAAAAGAAAACTTGAAGAACCCCAAGGGTTGTTGGTTGTAAATAGCTTACCAGAATGTCTGTGCTATTAATGTCAAATCACTTATTGATTTTGCAATGATTTTCTGTCTTACAACTGCTCCTCGGTAGTGATGAATGTTCTAATGTGCACACATTGATTGGATTTAATACAGACTCCACTTTTCCACCACCGATATCGATACGGAATACTGGGCTAAGATCCAAGACCATAATTCGAAATCCTTCAGGCAGACCACTCTATGCAAAGTGTTCCAAATGCGAATGCAAAGTCTGAGAGTATTTCCTAGCCCATCCACATTATGAAGGTCTCATCTATCTAGGAGAGTAGTGTCATGGCAGGTGCATTCATGATGTGATATTACTGAGTGACATGCTGACTGGGAGCTTTAGTGTCCTGTATCTAAAAATCTCATTTCAATTAGAAAATGGTAGCTTTTGCTGGTAGTGGTCTAGCTTCCTGCTTCTGTCGTCGTCATCGTCGTCAGAAACAGAGTGGTTGGTTTCGGCGCTGTCTCTGGTTTGACATGATTATAAAGCAACGCACACATGCATTGTGTTGTTCGTTCGTCCGAGGGAACATCATAATCATCATCAACATCATCATCATCACCGGTATCGCCATAATCATAATGAGTGCTTCAATTATATGGCCTCATTTTCTTCTTTTGCCTGTGATGTCATACCGCTCAATCTGCCTACATATGCGATTTCCCAACAGAGCCGCAGAGAAGGTACATTTTTGGCTACCTTTATGTATTATACAGGAATCATTGATGATCCTTCAGTCAAAGTGTGCCACAGATAAAGTGCTAAGGGACAGTGGTCCTGATTAGACAGATAACTCCTTTGATGATAAGGAAACAGAGGGAATTCGGAGTCACTAGGAGTAGATATTGAAATGGGCTTTTTTATTTAAATTTAAAAAAGTAGAGCCTTTAATATTTTTGAGTGCGAAAAAACATTCAGAAATAAATTATGCCGTCAAATATTAAATATGTGGTAAAAAATGTGAATTTTAAACAGAGGGCAATTTTTTCAAGCAATTCATATTTATGCGTTACTTTTTAATGCAATCACCTGATTAATATTTGTTGAGGCACAGTTGGATTTACATACATACATATGTGTAATTTTAATTAATATTAATTTCCCTTACTTTATTGTTTTGAAATTGCACAAAGAGGTAAAGCATTAGAGGGAATTCGGATAAACCAAATTAATGTAAATTGGGGTCCTACACATTCGTGCAGTTCGACTAAAAATAAAATTTCTATGTAAAATTATCGTGTGACAGAAGGCTGGACGTTTTCTAGTAAAAATCGTATTGCCATTTCATTTGTGTGCATACATTTAATAAAATTCGCCTTCTTGAATTTGAAGATTGTTATGATCTCGACTGGAACCTTTTTTTTAAATCATTTTAAATACTTACTTACTTAGGTGGCGCTACAGTTCGGGACGAACCTGGGCATCAACCAACATGCCTCTCCAGCCAACTCGGTCTTTGGCTAGCTGCCTCCAGTTTTGCACTCCAAGTTGGTTGAGGTCGTCCTCCACTTGAGCGCGCCACCTAAGGCGAGGTCTTCCTTGACTGCGTCTACCCTCTGGGATGGAATCGAAGATCCTGCGAGCCGGAGCATTGTTGTCCATTCGCTCTACATGACCTAGCCATCTTAAACGTGATATGCGTACTTTTTTTAACCAGGTCAATGTCGCTGTACAGCTCGTATAGTTCTTAGTTGAACCTTCTCCTCCAAAGCCCGCTAACGCAGATAGGGCCAAAAATCTTCCGAAGAATCTTACGCTCGAAACGACTAATGATATCTTCATCCGCTTTAGATAGATAGATAGCGCCATAGAGCAGGACTGGGATGATTAGGGTCTTATACAGAGTCTCCTTTGTCTTTCGAGAGAGGGCTTTGCTACTCAATTGCCTTCCTAGCCCATAGAAACAGCGATTGGCAAGAGTAATTCTTCGCTTTATCTGCGAAGATGACGAGATGTTGTTGTCAGATGTTATAGCGGATCCGAGGTACACAAAGTCCCTAACTACCTCAAAGTTGTACCTGTCTATTGTGATGTTTTGTCCAATCCGCCGGTGTTGTGTGTCCATTTTTGTGGACAGCAGGTACTTCGTTTTGGCCTCATTGACTGCTAGTCCCATCTTAGCCGCTTCAGCTTCAATGCTAGCAAACGTTCCAGTGACAGCTCACCGAGTTCTGCCAATGATGTCTATGTCGTCAGCGTATGCTAGCAATTGCACAGACTTGAAAAAAATTGTCCCACTACAATTAACTTGCGAGTTTCTTATAATTTTTTCAAGTATTAAGTAGAAGAAATCGCACGATAGCGCATCACCTTGTCGGAATCCTTTTTTGACGTCAAAAGCTTCTGTGAGGTCAGAACCAACCTTGACGGAGCAGCGAGAGTTCTCCATCGTCATCCTGCACAGTCGGACGAGTTTTGTGGGAATGCCAAAACCTGACATGGCTCTGTATAGCTCGTCTCATTAATGCTATCGTACGCGGCCTTAAAATCGATAAAGAGGTGGTGGGTATCGATTTGGAATACTTGGGTGGTTTCCAGGATCTGCCGTAGAGTGAACATTTGATCGATTGTGGACTTTCCTGGTCTGAAACCACACTGATAGGGGCCAATCAGGTTGCTGACGAAAGGTTTCAGGCGTTCACATAGTACGGCAGAGAGGATCTTGTAGGCGATATTCAGGAGACTTATTCCTCTATAGTTGGCGCAATTTAGAGGGTCTCCTTTCTTGTGGATCCGGCAAACGATGCTGAGGTTCCATTCATCAGGCATACTTTCTTCTGACCAAACTTAAGAGATGAGTTGGTATATGCACTCCACCAGGTCATCTCCGGCCGCTTTAAAAAGTTCGGCGGGTAGTCCGTCGGGTCCAGCAGCTTTGTTGTTTTTGAGTTTAGATATTGCTATCCTTACTTCATTTTGGTCAGGTGGACGGAAGTTTTGTCTGTCATCATCCATGTTGAATGGTTCATTCTGCCTGACAGCGGGATTTTGGCCTTCATCGCCGTTTAACAGTCTGCAGAAATGGTCCTTCCATGTACTCAGCACCGACTGTGACTCTACTACGAGGTTTCCATTCCTATCTCTACAGGCTTCTGTGCGGGATTTTTTTCCTTGGCATGTTCTTTTTACCTGTTGGTAAAACTTCCGCACGTTGTTCCTGGAGTAGCATCTCTCAATATCTTCGATCGCGCGCTTCTCATGCTCATGCTTTTCTGCTCGTAAAGCTCGCGAGCAGCTCTCGTCTTTCTTTGCAGCGTCGCTTTATATGCCTCTTGATTGGCTGCATGGGCCTGCCTGCATTCGTCATCAAACCAGAGGTTTCGTGGTGGTGGTATGGTGAAACCTAGCACATCAGTTGCGGCATCTCTGATGGCTTGTTGGCAGTGTTGCCACTGATCTTCGGCACTTGATGCTGGTGGTATTGGATTTCTTGAGAGGTTACGGGATATTCGATCGGCATAGGTTCTGGCGGTTTCTTGCGATTGCAGATTTCCGACGTCATACTTCCTCACAGTATTACTCCGTTGTTGTGGAGTTCGGGTTATTCGCATTCTTACCTTTGCTGCAACAAGGAAGTGATCCGAGTCGATGTTAGCTGCTCGGAAGGTGCGAACATCCAAGATACTGGAGGCGTGTCTTGCATCGATCGCAACGTGATCAATCTGATTGACGGTTCTTTGATCTGGGTGTCGCCAAGTCCCTTTGTGTATATCGGGATGAGGAAACCGTGTGCTTGCAATGGTGACGTTATGTGCCGCTGCGAAGTCAATTAGCCTAAGTCCGTTTTCAGACGTTGTGTTGTGTAGGCTATGTTTTCCGACAGTCCTACCAAAGATTTCCTCTTTACCTATTTTGGCATTAAAATCGCCTAGTACGATCTTAACGTCGTATTTAGGGCATTGCTCATAGGTTTTGTCGAGGAGCTCATAGAAGTCATCCTTGGTGGCATAATCTTTGTCCTCTGTGGGGGCATGAGCGCATATTAGGCTAATGTTGGCGAATTTAGCCTTGATACGGGTTGTCACAAGTCGCTTACTTACGTGTCGAAAGCATAAGACTTCTTGCCTAAGTCTACCGCTTATGACGAATCCGCACCCAAATAAACGCTGTGGTCTTCTTGCGCAATCACCGTAGTACACGTCACAGTTTTTCATCCTCCTTTTGCCCGGCCCATTCCATCGCACTTCCTGGATGGCAGTAATTCCTGCTATGTAGCAGTCTAGGGCCTCCGCTAGTTGTTTGGATGCACGTGGTCTGTTAAGAGTTCTAACATTCCACGTGCAGATTCGAAGGTCGTTGTCCTTGATTCGTTTTTCCGGGTCGTCAACAGTAAATCCGTCCTTTTCCGAGGCTATTGGTCGCTTCGCAACTTTTTCTTTTTTCCGTGGCAGGGTTGTTAACCCCACGCACAACCCCCAACCTGGAGGGCCAGGTCCTTTGTTGGATTCCTTGGACAAAAGGAACCGGAGAATCCGGAGTCAGTAACCCACTTCGGGGATATGAGCGCTGCCGTTGGCCCATTAAGGGTTCATCCGCCACCATCTCTATTCCAATGCCCTGACTTGCATTGAATTGTCCTAATGACCTTATCTCCAAATACGTCGAAGTAGCTCATTAGGGCGTCTGCTTCGTTGACTGTTGACGCCACCGTTGGTCCAATTGGTTGGGCTCATCCGCCGTACGTCCTCTTTCTGAGGGACTCGTGCAAGACTTCTGCGAATCGATCAGAACAGTCATTAAAGCAGAGCATTATAGTGTTGCTATTTTTTCTGTGTTCAACACTCGCGCTTATAAGTTTAGCAGGAATGTCCGGATGGACAGACCAGTACCCGGTGGTTACCGCGGGGAGGTAAAATAAGCACAATTGATGTGTACGATATAGTTGCATCGACTGTGCATCACCAGTTTGATGCCTTTCAGTGCCTACCCTATTCATAAAGCACCCAACCACCAAAAAATCATTTTAAATGCTCCACTTTTTTTATAGCTTAGATACGATCTTTCCTAAATTTGCATTTTATAATAAGTGGAGTTGTACAACTGAAGAACGTATCTCTGCACTTAACCGTACGACCGAAATTGGGCTCGAAACTGACATTGACAGTAGAAATAAAAATAGAAAAAAGAGAGACATAAAACATTCCGTCGATGTTCGAGTGATGTAAATATTCTGATGATGTGATTATACAAAATCATTTGAAACGCTCTTCATTGAATATCATTTAAGGACTCGATAGTGGAGTTGCAATTTAGTCTTGGACGGATACACGATTTGTAGAAAGACTACAGATCGGAAGAGGAAGAAGCCCAAACTTCTTGCGGAATTTTGGTAATATCATAAATATGATCGTTCAACAAGATTTTGCATATACCGAAAATTTCGAGATTTTATTTTCCACTTGAAAATGCTGTCACGATCATAATGTATTGAGATTAACATACGATGCCGTTGAAGATCCAAAATGTTTTATAAAAAGGAGAAAGATAATCGGAGACTGAACGAATCCCGGAGGCACATCAGCTTTTATTTTGAGGGTATCAGACTTGAACCCATTCAATGCATTGAAACGTTCGTAATTTAATTTTTTAATTTTAATATAGATTCCGAAAACAAGAACCTTCGATAAGAGGCTGCCATAGACTTTATCAAATGAATTAGAAATTTTAAATGCAATAACTTTACTTTCTCTGAAACGAGATCACCAGTGAACCTATTGCTATGAAAACCATACCATATCAGCCATTTAAAAGCCTTCGTACCTCGTGATATTACTGGAGTTTATAATTAATAAACATTTCCATGAACTAGGAAAAATGAGACGTACATATGTATATGTAAGTGCAATCGATCGTTTGTTTGCTTGGTAACGTGAAATAAAGCCAAAGGAAATAAGGCCTAGTTTCGTTTATGTTTTTTAAAACAATTTCGGGCTTTATTTCATTTTGCTTAATTTACTGCAAAACTCTAAATTCGCTAGTGATTTTCAAAACAAGCGTCACAATGCATAGCTATTGTAGTTTTTAACGGAATAGTTAACCATAACTAGGCAATATGAACTTGTTTTGAAAATCATTAGCGAATTTAAAAAAATAATAGATTGAGAGTTTCTTTATCAGTATTTTTTTTTTACTATAATACCATTTCATATTGGAGCTTCTAAATTTGAAATTAAAGCAATGCCAAATTGGCCTTATTTCGTTTTTGAACACGAAATAAACCAATTTTTTGGAATTTGGCCTTATTTCACATCATCTAATTGCTTTGTTTCCTAATTGTTTGATTTCTTTGGCACTGTCCCTAAAGATATCTGTTAAAACTTCGTCGAATGACCGTCCCACCCATACACTACATGCTTCCCGTGCGAAGGTGGGATGGTTCGCTAGTAGATTATACCTACTATTTCAAAAATAAAAAAACACAAAAATTCTTAAATTTTTAAGCATCTCAAGAAACGTATTAATTCAAATCAAGATTTGTTTTTTGTCTAAGATTTTGTTTGTAATTTTATCTATTTCTTTTCAAATAAATTTTCCATGAACAAGTTCTTACATATATCGCATGACACAGATTTTCCAAGCACACATTCTTCAATATTAAACGCTGCTATGCGAACACATTACTGAAACGCAAATATCCAATTACTCTCCCAGCTCCAAAGTGTATTTGTACATCGCAGGTATGTAGATAGCTACTCACTCATTTAATAATCGAAATGCCTCATTTAATACATAAGCAGTAAATTTTAATTGAATGTTTATTTCGTGAGTGAGTTTTCCATTGAATTTAATCAATTCCGTCTAAAGTTCCAATTCATTTGGCGCCAAAGTATAAAAGTAAAAATCAAGAGAAGCCGCCCGCCGGTATCACTTTTATGTGACACGTTAAGCACCAAAGCACACACTCGAAATATAATAAAATTCGTTTTTTAAATATCCTTTCACAGGAATGAATTTCACTTAGGCAATTTCTTCAACTCCCCACCTGTCCTTTGCCATTTTTTATAACCAACCCCACAACCAACGCAATTGCACAATAAATCGAACAACAAAATTATGATAATAACAGCGATATGTTGTCGTAATGCCATGTACATGTTTATAACTTAATTTGTATTTTATTAAGAACCCCCAAAGGAATCACAACCCTGCTCATGCTGTAGTAGAAAAGGCTTTTGGCGCTGAAAATCCCTCTTGGGAAACTCAGTGCCAAGCAGGAAAATCGTAAAAAACACAAAATATGACAACAAAAAATCCAATTGTAAGGCGTCCTTGTCGTCCTTTGTCACATGTGTGTAGTGCTGCGGTGGTGGCACACACACCGACCGAATATTATAAGTGCTTCAGTATGCTTTCAGTTTCAATTGGGAAATTGTCGTGTCACCATCCGTACATATTTTTCTGTCCAAGAACCTCTTTGCTCGTTTGCAAAATTAATTTCAATTCAGAATGACAGTTTCTGAAGGATTATTATTTTATACTCCTTTTATCCTCGGAATTTATTCCTTGCTTTCCCGTTCTCCCATCCATTCGCCTACGATGGTATAAGTTTACAAAAAAAGTTCGGACCGTTCGGACCATGTTATATACCAAAGTATACCCCTACCCTACCGAACCTACATAAAACTGTAGAGGGTATTTCGTTTTTCGGTCGCTTTAATTTGCGACATATGCTGCAAGCGTAGACACAGCTAGCGATAGGCTTTTAACACAATTAGCCTATTAGGTATTTCCGGAAAAATGTAGGCAGGATCGCTCCATCAGGGAACAGAAAAGGACCCATTCGATGGATAAATGTGCTCCGCTTGCGCTTGGTTTATTGAATTTCTGAGGACGAAGAGGGACGATGGATGCTGCGAGAACGTACTTAATTAAATTTTCGCTTTTCGTTTGGACGCACTCACAAGCAGTGAAATGTATGTTCCCTTGGACTTCAGGAAAAAAAAAGAAAATTGGTTGGACAAAATTATTATGCTTTCCAATGAGCAGAGAAAGTTAAAAAAAAAATCATAGTCCGTGTGATGTGAAATGCACAAATTCAAAGGAATTTTGCGAATTCCCCGCTCTCCTTCACTCGAATAAATCCAATTTAGCTTAAGGACAGGTGTGCGTCCGGTACTTGATTCTTTTGAAAAAAGCTGGAAAACTGAAAAACGGTGTATTAATTTTTTTGCATTTAGTGAGAATTTTTTTTTTTTGTTTTACGACAATAAATTGAATTTTAATTGGTATTGCCTAAAGGACGATCGACATCGTCCTCGTCGATGGATGCAATCGCTGGATTTAATTAGTTTTTTTTTGTTTAATAATTCGGTTATAAAAGAAAAAAATGTTTGAGTCAGAATTTATGCTTCAAGGGAACTCAATCGACTGGTAAAAAAAAATAATACTGCGATCAATTTGAGAAAGGCTATTAGGATGATTTATTACAGAGAACTATTTATATTTCTCATATTAATCAGAATTTTGTTATAGAAAGTTGATATGTTGGATGTATTAATTGTGTTATTGATGAAAAATTAATTCAAATTATGTGGAATAACCAAAAGCTGTTCTTATTGGAAGTAATGTTCAGAAGTTACTGATTCGAGTGTATTTAAAGAGGCCCAACTATTTTATCCGATATCATGGTTTCTCTTAGCCAAGACAAATCTTCATTTATTATCAAAATTTTTACTTGGAAAACGCTACATTGATTAGTGACTTAGTCTTCCTGATCATTCTTCTACGCTGAACCCATCTTTTGTTTTCGAACGATTTGTATTAAAATTAAAGAGTTGTTATAGGAGAAGGATTATTCTTTTGAGTCAGAAAGAAATGGTAACATAAAAGTTAATCGAGTGACTTGGGATCGATATAAATGAGTTCAGAATGATGTTGTTATAACTTGAATATTTGTTGAGTTATAAATGGGAAGTTGTTGTAGAGTAACCAGTTGAGTGATTTTTCGCTTGAATTTGTTTATTAGTCAATCAGTTGTTAAGGAACCTTAAGGTGTGTCCACACCAAAGAAACATTTGTTTAAAAAACATTTCTAAAATGTGTCCCATTTGTTTAAAAAAACATTTCAGAAACATTGCAGAAACATTTCAGAAATATTTCAGAAATGTTTCTGCAATGTTTATTTTGTTCTGGACACTTTCAAAAACATTTCTTAAATGTTTATTTGTTTATCGTTTTATGTATACAGTTTTGTATTTATAGTTGGATTGTAGTAGCAACTAAAGCGTCGCGTTCTGTCATCATGAACAAACATTCAAATGCTGGAAAAATAAAGAAAGTTTTCCATTCGAAAGGGGAAACATGGAAACATTTCACAAACATTTTAGAAATGTTTCGCGAAGCGTCCACACCTAAATAAACATTTCAGAAACAATAATAAACGTTTAACTGACAAACCTCTAAAATTTTATAGATTTGTTTATTAGGATTCGCTTAAATGTCTCAAAACGGCTGAAAAGTGAATAAGTAGGTATTGAAAAAAATTGAATAAATCCTTATATATAAAATGTTATTTTAAAAAAATGTACGGAACGCGACAATTCACGCCGGCATAGATATTGATTAATTAATTGTTCAAGTACCCATCTTTCTATAAACACCCTCAAATTTTGTTTATACTGTACGTGAATACGTTTGCTAAAATGACAAAAAATGCAATTCAATTTGAAACGGCGGCGGTCATTTGTTTCCGTGGACCATCAAAGTTGTATTGGTAGTCCCATTTAAAATATATGAGCAGCACATACAATTTGTTTCTATTTCTACATTTTAGCTTATATGCAAAAGAGTCCGTTCTCAGTAGTTACTATTCTGGCTTCTGGTTTCTCTGTTCTGTTCACTAGCGCACTAACCCCTAGCTGAACAACTTGGTAAATATATCAAGACCACTCGAACCGTGCCTAGGGAAAGAAATGACGAGGAATATTTTCAGAGAATTATTTATATTCCACTGCAAGACATCATAACGACTTATTGCCAGACCGACTTTCTGCAGATACTATACAAAATTTTGGATTATGCATTTTTATGCCAACATCTGAATGTTCAGAGGCAGATATATTAAACGTGAAGGAAACATCGCAATTTTATTCCCATTTCTTAGGCGTCCTTCCTTCTACTATACTATGTACAATTATATTTTAAGGATATTTGCTTTTTACTCTTACTATTATGGGTGTTAATAAGCTTTCTGCATTTCAAATCTATCACATGTTTGACAAAATGAACTTTATAAATTGGCATAATTCTCACGCAAATGTTGGTAGGGTTACCAACTGTTTGTTAAGATTAAGTATTTTTTTAGAGTTCTCTCGAACATAAAAATAATGTTTATTGGCACTGCACTATTTTCAATATTGTACAGAAAGCCTTTTCCTTAAACACATTTTTCCCTAAACTTAAACTAAACAGCTCTAAGAAAGCTTTAATTCTGAAAGCTATATAGCAAAAACCAAGGAAAAAGGTATTATAATTTCCATCAACTAGGAATGGTAACTCTGAATCAGTGTTTTTTTTAATAAACACAATAAGCGCGAGAGGCAAATTGGCGGTCAGTCTTCTGATCCTCACAGCCGAAGAGCAGAGAGGTTATGATGGAACGTATGTGAGTTTATGTAATATTACAAAAACAATTTCAATGAAACCCCAGAGATTATTTCAGTGGCAATTTTTGAAGTTGAGTTCGGTGCAAACACCAACAGGTACCAGTGTGTTTGAAAGCTCTTTTCCATAAGGCCTGTACTGAAAATATAAATTAAAGAGAGTATATTCTAAGAGCCCATAAGAAATTCATTTGCAGTAAACTAAATAAGTGTATTTTCTGTAATGTGGTTCTTAGGCTTAGTTAATTTTTTTAATTTTAATTTTTTTTTAATTTTGGTGGGGCTAACTTAAACTTAACTAAACTTAAAAACTAATTGGAAGAAAGATGATGTAAGAGCTGGGCTTTCAGACAAGGACTTGGAAGGTTGAAATTGAAAAGAGGAGAGATCGAATTGATTTTACTCAACATGCGGGTTAAAGGTTCATTGAGACCATAGGAAGTACTATGGGGAGGAAGGTAAAAAAGACGTGATGATCTTAAGTTGCGTGGGTTAGTGTTAAACAAGATGAGATCAAAAAGTGAGGAACAGTCAGTGGCACCTGTAAGAATCCGATGAATGAAAATGATATCAAACACATTCCTACGGACTTCAAGGGGGTGTAGATTTATAATTTTGAGTCGGTCAAGGTAGGGTGGCAGAGATGAGAAGTTATTAGGGTCATAATGACTTCGGAGAGCAAAGAGTAGAAAACGACGTTGAACGCTCTCAATTCTGGCGATATGGCCCGCGTGATAGGGGGCCCATACTTGCGATGCATACTCAAAGAGAGGACGAACAAAGGAAATATAGAGGGATTTGGTTACAAATGGGTTCCGAAACTCTTTGGACCACCTTTTGATAAAACCAAGGGCGGAGTTAGCTCTTGATATAGCATTATCGATATGAGAGCGAAAATTTAATTCGCAATCACAGAGGACGCCTAAATCGCGGATAACCTGAACGCGGTTAATGGAAAGGGTTTGAAGATAATAAGATCTAAGGGAAGGCCTTTTACTTTTTCGAGAAAACGTAATTAGCTCACATTTGGCAATGTTGAGTTCGAGAAAATTCTTACTGCACCAATTGACAAATGAATTGAGGTCATTTTGAAGCAGGAGAGAATCACGACCAGAGGATATTACCTTTAAAATTTTAGCATCATCAGCATAAAGGGAGATAGAAGATGATTGGATTATCTTTTCAACATTATTATTGGCAAGGATAAATAAGAGAGGTCAAAGATGGCTACCTTGGGGTACCCCAGAGGTGGCCACAAAAGGAACTGAAAGAACAGAACGAAAACGGACTCTGTATTGGCGGTTGTCAAGATACGAGGATATCCATTTAAGAAGGTTAGGACTGAATCCAAGAAAGAAAAGCTTAAAAAGAATTAAACTGTGAGAGATTTTGTCGAAATCTGTAGTGATGACGTCTACTTCGTAGCCCTTTTCTATGGCAGAGAGTGAAAATGTAACGAACTCAACAAAATTAGTTGTGGTAGATCTTCCCTTACAAAAACCGTGTTGAGTGGAGGATATTAGAGATTTGCATTGGAAAGAGAATGAGTCATACAGAATGCTTTCGAAGAGTTTGGGGATATGAGAAAGTTTGGCGATAGGCCGATAATTACAAACTTCGTTTTTGGGACCTTTTTTATGAATTGGTGTGATAGTGGATATTTTCCATAAATCGGGGAAAGATCCGGTGGAAAGGGACAGGTGGAACAAGTTAGTAATAGAAAGGACCAAACTCGAGCAACATTTTTTAAGTAAAATTGCAGGTATACCTTCGGGACCTCGTCTTTAAGTTCAAGGATGCCATTTAGGACTAATGAAGTATCCATATAATTCGTATTTAAGGGGCCAGTATTAAAATGAGGAAGGTAGGAAAAATAAGATTTGTCAGGATCTAAGGTTTTGGTAGATGGATCATTGGATGATTGGTTGTTGTAGAGAAGAGAGGGAGGGAAAACATCATTTTTCTTTTTAAAGTTAATAAACTTATAAAACGATTTAGGATCCGTTATTAAATTTGCTTGGGTGTTGGAAGCAAAAGTCATTGTAGAGCGTTTCATATAGATTTCAAAATTTATAAAATACTCCCAAGTTGTCAGAGTAATCGAGAATTGAATGAGAGCGAAGGTATTTAACCCAAAGCTTATTTCTCCTGTTTCGTAGCTCGCGTAGTTTATGACTGTATCACGGGGGAGAAGTTGAAAAATACCTGTTACGCGAAAAGGAAACATAAAGATTTATGCAAAACTGCACTTTTTCATAAAAAAAGATTAGTTGCTTCATTAAGTGACAGATTTGTAAAATCGAATGAGGTATGGATGAGGTAGTCATTTATTTTTTTGAAATTAGCCTTATGATAGTTGAATGAACAGTTAGAAATCTTAGGGAGAGTAGATGGAAAGGAAATGAAAAAAAAAAGAAGGAGAGGGGGGTGAAATTGATCAACTACAGATAATGGGATGGTGCTTTCTGAAACAGATGAGTTAATCGGGTCAGAGGTGAAGATAAGATCGAGTTGCCGGCCCATGTAATTCTGAATTCCACTCAATTGCTAAAGGGCGGAATCAGAAAGACCGTCAACAAAAACAGATTCCTTGGATGAAACGGGATTGGCAGCGAAGGATGGTACATCATCAGAAATGTTCCACTGAAGTTGGGGAAGATTGAAGTCTCCAAAGATTAGAACTTCGTCTTGTGCTTCAGAAATAGCTAGCACTTCATCAATGGCATCAACAAACAGCAAGCTTGTAAGATTGAACGGGTTGGCCAGGAAGAATGTAGAAACACAAAAGGTATAGGGACTGATTTGGGAGTGATAGTTTAATGGATATGTAGTCGAGCATGTTTGAAGAGGAAGAAGAAACCAGGGACGAATCGAACTTCTTAAGAACGCCTCTGCACGGAGATTTAAGAAGAGACTCTTCGTCGTCGCGAAAAACATTAAAGAACGAAGGAAACAGCTCTTGACTTTTAATGTCTTTAGAAAGATTTGTTTCAGTAAGCGCAAAAACGTCATAGGGTAGGGCTTGTGACTGTGAATACACAGAGTGTGTTTTAAAGCGAAGACCTCTTACATTTTGGTAATAAAGGGAAAGAGGGTGGTGATTATAGAGTAGTTGGGGAGAGATAGTGTTAGGAGCGATAAAATTTACCAGAGTCGGAACGTACTCTTTGAAGGTAGGAAATTATTTTAGAATGAAGAAACGAAGAAAAGGCGGAGAGATCTTTGGAGATTCGTTTTGAGGATATGTTCAGAAGATCGTGATATTTGTCTTATATCTGCCTTAATGGTACCATATCAGTAGGCAGACCTTCCTTTTTAATTGACGCTGACACATAACTTTTCGTTTTACCGTCTATGCACAAATCGTCAGGTTTATCGTTTAGATAGGCTAGGTACAGGCGAATGTTGTCTAACAGTTTGTTATCTCTTAGTCTGGAAAGGGCATAACGGGACTCAGTGGAATCAACAAGGGTCTGTTGAGTTAGTTTTACATTAGGTGGTATGAGAGGATCAAAGCAGGGGGGTGGACGTGAATCTGTTGGAGGCAGAGAAGAGTTTGGGTTTAAAATATGAGAGCTTACAAAGTTAGGGTATTTTGCCCCTGTGGTGAGGTCGAAGCTTGGAAACTGAGGAGATTCAGTAGGATTCGAGGATTTTAAAGGTGATGAAGGATAGTCAGGATTGATGTTGAAAGACACTCGTTGGTGAGCGTGTTTCGGTGTTAATGGGGTTTGCTGGTCTTTCACTTTGGATTTAAATAGAGACAGTCTTGGCTTAGGTTGCGGTATATTTTGGGATTTAGGTTGAGGTTTAGGTTGGGGCTTAGTTTGGGGTATATGTTGGTGATTTGGTTGGGGTCTATGTTGAGTCTTAGGTTGGGGTCTTGCATCGGAAACGGTTTGTGAATAATGACGGGGTTGGTTTGGAATTATAAATGGAGTTGTAATATCTGGCATTATTAGCGTTTTGAACGACCAGTTAGGATCAGAGCGAGGGCGGTGTTTATTCGCTTGGAATATAGGTTTGGGTGTTAATGACTTGGGATGTTTGGATATCAACATATTGGCCAATTTGAAAACACCACCTGATAGGTTGAGGAACAGCCATTCATATTTGGAAGGGAAAGATATTAAGAAAGTGTTGGGTTTAATTTTTCCAATTTTAGTTACGTTTATATCAAACTTATTTCTAAAAAAGTCATGGATCGACTTTGAGTCCGCATGGGAAGGAACTCTTTCAAGAGTGAAACTGCTGGATTGAAAAGTTGAGCCACTAGCGTCATCGAGTTTTTTCAGTCTGTTGTTCCATTCCGAGAGTTTCCAAAAAGTACCGAAACGTTTAAGGGTAGGTTCCTGAGTTGGCGAGGCAGTTTTGTTATTTGGTTAGGAGTGTAGAGGTATGGAGATAGGCAGATTTGGAGATACCTCAATAGTGTCCAATATTTCCTCCAATATTGATGTATTATATTGGGGATTAGAGGGAGCTTCGAGGACATTCCTTGTTGCTAGTTTTAATTCCTCGGCGAAACCATTCACTGCATAACGAGTGTCTTTGATGTTGTCTTTAAGTTCTTAAATCTGACACATTAGATTAAAAAGAATGGGTTCATAATTATCCGGAGGAGACACAGTCTTTGGGGCTGGAGCTTGTGATTGAATATCAATCACAGTCCGTAGCGTATCAAATGACGCTATTAAGGGGAAAATTGTTGATTTTATTTCACTAGAAATACCATTTCAATGTTAATGTTGTTTGTAATGGGGAGTTGGAGGGCAGATAATTGTTCATTTATTTTCTTTATATCTCTTTTAAGGTAGGTCGCGGATTGTGCATTGATTTGGTTAAATGCATCAAACGATTTGATGAACTCATCAAATTTTAATTTAAATTAAAGAACAAGTCAACCTGATTACAACAAAATAGGTTTCAGTCGATTTGGCCATCGCCATCATTAGGTAGATCTATTATATAACTTAATAGAACTTTCGAACATCACTTTCGAAAATCACATTTCGGAAAAATAATCTTTTTTAGGTTACTATAAGTTGGGTCTGCTGTAACAAAATTTTGCTAAACTTATTGATATATTTATTGATTCAAAATAGCTTTTTGCGGCTTTTAAGTCTATCAAAATATTGGAGTTTCGTCCCGGTAACTCACTTGGACTCTTCGCAAGACGCAACTTTCGATTTATTCAGTTCATCATACATGATGTTTTTGACAAAATCCTTATGTGAACTATATCCACCAAGATTAAATTTGTAATCATTAAATTGGAAAGAAAGGTTTTTTATTACATATTATCAACTTCATCAATGCAGACATATTTGGTTATACTTTCACCTCTAAAATTTACCTTGGGCTCTTACTCCATACCGTGGGTTCCTACAATCGAACAATAAGACGATTATCTACTCAAACAAAGACTTTGCTCAAAATTCTGGCAATACCGGTGCAATAAATTTTTATTTAACTGTTAATATAACTACGAACCCTTCCAAAATCATTGAATGTGCCCGCGCCTCCAATTTTATGGAAATTCAGTTCTTCATTGCCGTTATATACAGCCTGCAGAACTTATTTTTTTTTTGTGGTTAAATAAGGTTTTTCGTCAAACTATAATTTATTTTTAGATAGTGAAAACGGTTTTTCGAATCGAAGTGATATTCCGCTATTACTGTATATTTCTATATTTCTATATCTCTCTGTCTCTATATATTTCTATATTTTCATATTTCTTTTTTTTGTATATATATATAATTAACGCGCGCACAAGGGACTATTTGTTTCCCTTTTAATGTAACACACTGAGCGGGAATTAGGAAGATAGGGAGGGGAGAGATAGGAGGTGTCGATAAACATTGGTTTTGAATGCTTGCAAATTGAAATGGCAAGGGAAAATCTCGCCGGGTAAACTATTCAAAAGTCGTGTTGTATGGCTAAAAAATCTTTATATTTCAAGGTACGTCCGAAATTGGGTTCAAGGGTGAACTGATGAGCATTCCTAGCAAGACAAGTATTACGGGCCAAACTTTTAAGGGGAGGAATGCAACTGGCTACCTGGAGTGAACATTTTTTATAAAAGAAAAGATAAAATAAGGAGACATGAAACATTGCGTCGGTGTTCGAGAGGGCAATTGTTTCAGCGGCAATTCTATTTCCTATCAATCTTAACGCTCGATTTTTTATTCTATCAAGCAGGTGAAGCGATGTTTGTGAAGCACCTGCCCAGAGGTGGGAGTTGTACTCGAGTTTAGGGCGTATAAACGCTTTATACATTTTAGCCAGATCAGATGGGGAAAAGTACTTTTTACACCGATACAGAAAACCTAAGCACTTAGCAGCATTCTTGGCGATCTCAAATATATGGTCGTTCCAACGGAGGTCGTCGTTGACATACATACCGAGTACTGAGAGCTTTTCGGTTTCTTCGATGTAAGTGCCATTCATGGACCTCTTATTACCCCATTTGACGATGCTGTATAAATCGGAATTTAATGAGCTTGACAAACGATCCCGTTGCAATTGTACGTCCGAAGGCGAAGGACGCGAATTATCGAACAAATATGAAAAGCTGAGGGTAGAGTCGTCAGCAAAACAATTAAGTGGATTAGAAGTAACAGACAGAAGATCATTTATAAAAATGAGGAAAAGAGTCGGAGACAGAACAGAGCCCTGAGGCACACCAGCATTTATTTTGTAGGAATTAGACTTGAATCCATCCAATACAACTTGTATTGAACGATCCAGAAGATAGCTTCTAATCCAACGAACAAGAGTAAGAGAGATTCATGCCAAACTCTATCAAATATCAAGAGCAATAATCTTACTTTCACCAAAGCGATGTAAAGATTTGTTCCACTGTTGGGTGAGATATGCCATCAGATCACAAGTGGAACGGTTGCTGCGGAAGCCATACTGACGGTCATGGAGAAGCTTTCGATCTTCGAGATATTCCTTAAGCTGACGGTTATTCAGTGTTTCCATAAACTTAGAAAGGAGGGATGTCAGTGCTATGGGTCGGAAGGAGGATAACGACGATGGGTCACCTTTCTTAGGGACAGGCTGGACAAATGCTGTTTTCCATCTTCTAGCAAAGATTCCATAGGAGTAGGAGCGATGGAAAAGCTTACGCAGTGGCTTTGCCAGTGTGGAAGAACAACTCTTCAGAAGAATCAGGGGTATACCATCCGGGCCAGCGGATTTGTGTATATCGAGATATTTGAGAACTCTTGCTACTGTACGAGTGCGGAAAAAATCTGTCCCATGGACAAATTTACATTCTCAAGTACAGGAGGTCAATGTTGCTGTGAGGCAGCGTAGAGCTGGCAGTGAAATGGGCGGCGAGCAAGTTTGCCTTTTCTGAAGAGTAAACAATTGGTTTGTTATTGTCAATGAGCGTTGGAACCGAAGATGTTGAGGAGTTTTTAATATTTTTTACAAAAGACCAAACAATTTACTGCCTTTGGGACACTGAGGAATTTTTGCCGTAATTTTTGGTCATGCAAAAATTTGTTTTTTTCAATAACGGAGTTGCATGAGTTCCTTGCTTGTTTGTGCTTTTTCCGATTTTCCTCTGTAGGGTTGGCTTTGTAGAATCGGAAACTTACTTTTTTAAGCCTGATAGCTTCTTTACACTCAGAATTAAATATATATATATATGAATCTCTATATATCTTCATCTTTATATCTCCCTATATCCGTATCCTTATATATCTCTATATTTCTGTCTCTATATCTCTATGTCTCCATATCTATATATCTCTATATCTCTACATCTCCGTATTTCTATGTCTTTATATCTCTATATCTATATATCTTTATATCTCCATATCTGTATATCTTTATACCTCCATATCTATATTTTTCTATATCGCTATATCTCTATATCTCTTATCCCTATATCTCTATATCTCTATATATCTGTAACTCTATATCTCTATGTCACTATATCTTTATATTTTTATATCTCTTAATAGTATAGTGAATCCTGTAACTCTTCGGTCTACCGAACTTCACAAATTCATGTTCATATCAAACAAATCTCCAGAATTGCAGTATTTTACATTTAACCCTCTCCCACAGGAACCGTGCATTTTTCCTTGATAAAAAGTCTACCTACCAAATTTCATCTAAATCCGTTGATACGGTGAGGTGTGATAAGAGAACATACATTCAAACATTCGCTTTGTAAAGCGCAAGCAATAATCTTGAACTAAAATAGCAAAAACCTGTTGCAATGGAAAAAACCGTAACGAAAACAAAAAATTAGTAAAAAAAAATATTGCTGTTATGCAAACGTAAAAAAACAACAATAGTAAATCCAAATGAAGCTTTTCCAAAAATGCCGTAAAAAAGAAGCGAACATTTTCTTGTAGGTACCCGTGCAATAATACTGCCTTTTTATTTTTAATTTTCTGTATTGCGGTCATTTCATTTTCATTTCCTTTTCATGTATTTACTTCAAATCGTGTACATTATATCGTTAAATCCTTAAAATTGCAAAAGTATACATATGGAATCCATTAAGCTGTTGAGGCGTGATTAGGGAACAAATTTCCAAACATACAAATGTATATGTAATAGTACACATGAGACTTAAAAGTTATCTTTTCCAATAATTACCAATATATGTGTGTTAACAAAAACATCACATTTCCCTAGATATCTTTAGCTCCAAAAGCAATAAATTAATTTCGATGGAAGAACTGACAAAATCTCAAGAACACCAATTCTTTATCGATAAGGACGAATCTATGAAGCGTCGGAAGCAACCTTCCCTTAAATGCATTAAAATCACAAAATTCACTGGCGGATCATTAGTGGCATCGGTCTTTTTTATTTCATCCACCATCATCAAGTCACAAAAAATACACTATAGACAAGTAAAAAAGAAGATAAAAAAATCATAAAAATGATAATAAACATTGAAAAAAGATAACAAAAAAAAATCAAAATGAAACAAGCATACAAATTCGAAAAACTCTTTTGCATACCAAATGAGCCAGTTCCAAACTCAAACCATGCAACTAAATCGTCTCACCTTCGTCTGTCTTGTCTTTCGGCTGTGAAGTTGTGTCTACTGACTAGGCCATGAGTATATCTTGCTACACTCTCGTCCGATCGTTCCTTACCGCTTTCGGGTTAAATTATACAAGAGGTGAATTTCATTTTTTTCCATTTTGATAATTCAAGACGCCCAAAATCAATAAATTCAAAATGACGCATGCGGTGACATTTTTCCTTGTTTCCAATAATTTCGACAGCGATAAGGGAAAAAAGGAAAACGTATTTTTAGCATAACTAAACGGATGTAAGTCAACCGAGCACAGGTGGCACTGCTGTAGGTGGCTAGGGATGTGCAAAAAAAAAACTTCTGTTTTGCGGGCAAACGTAAATCGTATCAAGAGTTTTACGATTTTTAAAATTGGTTTCTAGTTTTTTTCAGGTCGGTGGTCTTTGGGTATGTTCCTAGGGGATTTTTTTCAAAATATTATGAAGGAATACTTGTTTCAAAAAGGTTTTTTTCTTTCTGAACCAGATGTTGACGCATTTCCGGATTGACTTAATTTTTTTTCTGAAAAACGATATGACTGTTCATGTTTTCCCTTCGAAAGGTGGAAAAGTCCCTCCAGAGAGTGACTTTCAAAGTACAAAAAAAAAAGTTTTGAAGGTGTTTTTGTCTAGAACATGACTTGAGACTTTCTTATACGTTAGGGTTTGGAACATGTGTCTCTCGGTCTTTTCATTTGAATGTAAATAGTGTGAGGTTTTCCTTCTTTTCAAATGAATGCAGAAAAAATGCAAAACATTTTGAATGGATAAGGATAATGAGCTGTCATTTGTATTGTTGTTGTAGCTGTCAGTATTGTGGAAATAAATTGAGCTTAGTCAGCGAAAGCTAATTTACATCAGTGAAACGTTTAATTTCGGCAGTTAATAGTTTTGACCCTTTTTTTCTTCTGCTCCACTAACTCTTTCTTGAAAACTCATCAAAGAAAACCCATTAGCTACGCTTAAATGGCGGCTGGATTTTCTTCTACCATAGATATATCGGGCATACTAGAAGACAGAAGAGCCACTTATTTTGTTTTTATTATTTGGGAATTTGAATGAAAATTTATTGCTCGGTAAACTTTCGGTTAAGTGGAGGTGACAAATCAAAGATAGGAGGTCTGTTAAAGTCGGGAAAAATCCCTTCAGATAACAGCATCAACAGTAACAACCCTCGAATCAAATATAAACAGAAACACAAAATTACTGCCAGTTTGTGTGAAATTTCGATTGTGTGTATTATATTTCTAATTTTTTATCTGATAGTGACATCTGGTGGTGTAGATGTGTATATAAAAAAATAAAAACAAACATTGTTGTCATGTTGCGAATAAATGTGTGGCAAACGACACACATTAGGCGGATGTGAGTGTGTCGTCCTTGCGTGAATCCTGGAAAAGAAAAGTGAACGCCAGTGCCAGAGCAGCTTTTTCGACACAACCTGCGGAATGGAACACACATGATAACCTGGAAAATTGATATTTAATGGAAATTACTGTGAAACTAAGTGCAACTCAAGGGAGTCATTTTGGGGAGCAGCGACACCAGAAGTGGGAGCAACATTAGTAATTGTGAAGTGATGTGTTTTTTTCATGTGAAATGACAAATTTGTTTGTTAGGTATATTATCAAATTAATGACAGTTTTTAGGGGGGAAATAATATTGATGCAGGAGTGCTGACATTGTCAGGTGTATAGTTTATGGCAGTAAAGTGGTGATATCATGTGCGCAAAAAATGACGGAATCCAATATGCTGAGATTTTATTTTAATTACATTAAAACAAAAATAGAAAACCTTGAGTAAAGATAGAAAAACATTCCAGATTGAAGTTGTATGGCTGAAGAAAGAATCAGTGTATGTAACAGTACGACCAAAATATAGGGCCTAAGGGTAAACTGTTTTATATTCTTGGAAGTGTGTATTAAGGATTTTTTAAGGGGAGGATTGGAATTGCTTATTTCTCTAGAGCATTAATATAAGAAGTAACGATAGAAAAGAATCATTTTTAATGCCCAATTTTGAATAATAATAAGGTTAACCTTATTCTTAGATCTTTAATGCAAGATATTAATCATGGAGACCGCTGTATGGTACGTAGCGCCATCCTGTTAAAACCATATTTCGTCTAGGTCTATATGGTTCAACTTGGGCCTTTAAAAAATGGTCCTCTTGCAAACGCTCTGAAGATCAGTCAGCGAACAATCTTGTTTCTTGTATGTGATAGTGATATAGTCTCCATTTTGCATGAAGTTTTAAGATTGTAAATTTATAAAATAAATAATTAACTATACAATTAATTTTATTGTTTTAATTTATTTATAAAAACTAATAATTATTTAATGTTAACACAGCATTTTTTTTATTTTTTTTTCGCGACGCGTTTCGGACTAGGAATCCATCATCGGGCACTTGCTAGATCACGAAAATTCATTTTTGAAGTCGCTTGGTCTCTTAGTTTAATTACAGTAGCAAGCGCGAAAAGGTCCTTTTCTAAATAAAAACTTATATAAAATTACCTGCGCTCAACAATGAACCATGAAAGATTAACAAATTTAGCAATGTCCATAGAGGAGGCCATATAGACATACACGAAACTATTAAAGTTTCCCAAACAAAAAAGCTGGAAGAGTGGAAATAATATGATTTAAATATGTTTATTTATATTATTACACATTTTAGACTCTTGTTGTTTTTTACCCTAGCATACGTAATAGTTCAATAAGTATTTTTAGAAAAAAAGTCGGTTATTTTGTTATTAATATATAACATAATTAATTAATATATAACATCATAAATAAAGTATGTACAAATTTAATTCGCGTTTTATTTTTCGCAGTAATTGGCAAGCGAAAACGGTTTTACCAATTTAGGGAAATATTATATAATTATATAAAACTAGAGAACATTTATTTCGGTTAAAATTAATAAATAACAAATAAAAATAAGTTGAAACATTAAGATTTGTGAAAAAGAGGCGCTTCATAGGATTCGCACACAGGCGCTGTGGGGGGCTCGTTGCGGCCCTGCTTGCGGGCAAACGTGAAGAGAGCTTTGGGGTATAAAAAGGCAAAAAATGCATCCGATTTGTTCAAAAATTTCGAAGAGGAATGGAGCAACATGTAATGAAATAATAAACAGCTTACCAAGACGCTGTGAAGCCGTGATAAAAAAATGGTTATCCAACCAAATATTAAGATTTGGTAACAAGCAAATTTCCAAGCATTGGCTTTTTCTATGGATAAGATGAAGCCAATACAAACAAAGATTATATGTGCTTTTAATTAGATTTCCACAAAAATATTGCATTTTCTGTATAACCATGTAATATCTGGTTTGTTTTTCAAAAATATTTTTTTTTTTTTTTAATATTTTATATTTTTTGGAAATTCAACAAAAAATAACGCTAACATCTTTTTTAAAACAAGCTAATTTGGGTTAGGTACGATCAGCCGATTTTTCAATATCTATTTAAAAATATGGACAGTCATAATGTCGACTTTCCAAAAATCGATCGGTAAAAAATAACGACTGATTAAAATGTCGACTTTTGTAAAGAAGTTTAGGTTTTTCAATAATTTAATTCAAGATCAATACTGCAATAATTCAGAAAGGAGGGCCGATGTTCGACTCCGCTCCGCCACGCCGCTTGGCTTGAGATCTACTTCACCCTTTTCACACTGAAAAATAACCCACATGAAATAAAATGGCAGCTTTCGAATTTCAATCAATTTAAATTTTCATCTCCATGTATATGAAATCTTTATATTATTCCTGAAAACGAGAAAAGACTTAAATAAAATGTTTGTTATAGATCCTGTTTTTAATAACTTGAGTTTTTCTTTCCGGTTCAAATCTACTTCTCAAGTAGCTTTTCCTTAACGGTTATAAAGCCTAAAAATAAAATTTCAATTTCCTTCAAAAGAACGATATGTACCAAATTTGAAGGTGTATTTCAATAGAAATACAGACGGACAGACAGACTGACAAAATGACAGACTGACAGACAGCAAAGAGCAAACTATACAATACAAAAACAAACTATGCTTTCCAAAAAGGTATAAGATAATTGAAAATCATATGGAAATTTACTTTTAAATAATTTTTTTTATAATACTTTTTTGTTATTATTTACCCTTTTTTATAATTAACGCGCGCACAAGGGACTACTTGTTTCCCTGAGCGGGCATTAGAAAGATAGGGTGGGAAAAGATAACAGGTGTCGATTAACATTGGTTTTAAATGCTTGCAGAACAAAATGGCAAGGGAAAATCTCGCCGGGTAAAATTTTCCAAATTCGTGTTGTTCGGCTAAAAAAAAGAATCCCTATATTTCACAGAACGTCCGAAATTGGGCTCAAGGGTGAACTGATGAACATTCCTTGCGAGGCAAGTATTACGGGAGAAACTTTTAAGAGGAGGAATGCAACTGGCTACTTCGAGTGAACATTTGTTTATAAAAGAAACGATAAAATAAGGAAAAACATGAAACATTGCGTCGGTGTTCGAGAGGGGCAATGTTTCAGCGGCAGTTCTATTTCCTATCAATCTTAATGCTCGATTTTGTATTCTATCAAGCAGGTGAAGCGATGTTTGCGAAGCACCTGCCCAGAGGTGGGAGTTATACTCGAGTTTAGGGCGTATAAACGGTTTAAACTCATTAATACAACTTGTAATGAACGGTGCAGAAGATAGCTTCTAATCATCTATCCCAAAAGCACGCATTTTCGATAAGAGAGCTTCATAAACTCTATCAAATGCCTTGGAGATAGCAAAAGCAATAATCTTACTTTAGCCAAAGCGATGTAAAGATTTGTTCCACTGTTCGGTGAGATATGCCATCAGATCACCACTGGAACGGTTGCTGCGGAAGCCATACAGACGGTCATGTAGAAGCTTTCGGTCTTATAGATATTCCTTAAGCTGACGATTAATCAGCGTTTCCATGACCTTGAAAGCTCTACCCTTTTTTCTATCAATTTTTTTAATATTGAAGTAAAATGTTTTGTTTTGAATTATTGACAATATTTTTTTGGTTATTTGTATGTATGTATGAGATAACCTGAATTTGTCTATTTGTTATAAAATCAATAGAAGGATATAAATAAAAAATATTTCATTTATAAAAATACGTGTTTTCCTTTAGTTTTGTGCAGAAATTCACCTATTTATAAATAAAGTCAAATGGCTTTATTGCACTTTTATGATTTCATTTCACTTTTATATTTTATGGCACCGAAAAATACACGGTATATGTTGTTTTATTGAGAAGAGTGCGTTTTACATTTTGACGAAATGTTTCTTGGGCAATTTGATAAAAAAAAACATATTTATATTCGATGTTCATAAGTACATCCTAACTAAGTTATAGACGGAGTAATCGATTGCAGTTCACTTCTTGATTAAAATTGAAATGGAGAAACCAACTTTAAAAATATTGGGGTTAAGTTAGAGACAATATGGAGACACTTATTTGTTGCCGCTTTGATTCAGCTGAAAGAATAGTAAAAAAAACTTAAATAGGTAGATAACTTTTTTTGATATTTTTTTTACAAATCTTATTCTTTAATCGACAATTGTTATAATCTCGACTGGAACTACTACTTCCTGACTTCCTAGCTTAGCCCAAAGGCTCTACTTCTGGGGTTCGTCGAGTTGACATCAGAAACATCGGCTTGTCGATCCCGGTTTTTGACGTTTCATGTCTTAGGCCAATTAAATGCAGATATCTATGCATTTGCTTCATCCGAAGTCTTAATATTTAGAGCATGTATTTATACACCCTTTTAAAGGAACAAAACCATTGGTTAAAAACACAAAACTCAACGTATGCACATTACATTATGTTGAAGCATTTATTAACTTCATTTCACGAACATACACATAGCTTTTTCATATCTGAAAAAAGAACTCGATTTCATTTTATTAACTTCGCAAATTTCATTCACCTTTAGGTTAGTTAAGTTCTTCCTTCCATCTTTTGCAAAAGGTTCATTTAAAAAAAAGAACACAAATCGCTATTTCTCCTAAGATAGAAAAATTCCCAAGCTGAATTACAACATAAAAACGTTCCCGTCACTCATTCATAGTCCCTACACTTACATTCACTGCACGTCCACACTCGTAGGTAATAAACCGACTCAATGTAATCTCCTAATTAAAATCTCCCGCAAAATTAAGGAACACACCAACAATTCTCTGCCGTCGCCCTACCCTCTGAGCTCTGATCATAGTACAAGGTCATTTCCATTTATATCACCATATCACCACAAAGGTGCTACACCGCAGCATCTACATACACGTTTAATACAATTGAAGCAATTTAAAATAAAACGACTGCTGTCGTTAAATGCAATCATTTAAGGAAATCATTCGTGTCGTAGACACATTGGGTCCTGAATCCTGACATCGTCGTAGTTGGCGCCGACAAGGAGACCCAAACCAATTCGGTTAAGGTTCCTTTCAACGAACCAACAAAGCGTTGTAATTTCCTAACAGAGAAGCAAAAAAGGAACCAGTCAACTTTCTCCAACCTTTTCGTCCTTCAATGCGGTCATATAAATGTCATCGCAGGAGCAACGCTAATAATTAAACTTTGTGGTTTTTCTTTCTTTTTGGTTTTCATTGGTTTTTTTCCTATTTGCTTTTTTTCATTTTCCCTTGTGTTTTGATGGTGGCATTTGTTTAAATTATGGAATCATGTTCTCCCTTTTCAACGAAAAAATTGTAATAGAATTTCCTCAGGGCGGAAGTTCATTAAGCACACTTCACTAGCCATAACACAGGAATACAGCTGAAGAAACAAAACAAGGAAACCAACAAAAAAAATGCAAAAATATTGTTGGCAATCCTGGCGGTACTGTAGTATTTTATATTATAAATTCTTTTATTTTTTTGTTTCATTTTTAGTATTTGTATTTATTTATTTAAAGTTTTACATATTTTTTATGTTTTTTCTTTGATTTCCGTTTTGGCAAAAAGGGAAACATTTTTCGCGGTCAGAGGAAGGTCAGGAGCAGTGCTAGTAGAATGCTTTCCTTTTAATTAAATTATTTTTTGTTGCCACCATTGCTGTTTTTTTGTGAGAGATTTCCTTTATTATTATTATTATTATTATTATTATTATTTTTGTAAAAGCTGCGACAGTTTTTTATTTTGCAGATACATTTTTAACATAACAAGCGCGAGGTGTTGAGGAAGTGCCAACAGCAGAAAATTTGTTGGGCAGCAATAATTAGCTAATTTCAAACGAAACTTTGGATGTTGAGAACATTTCTCGGAGTTAGATATAAGAAAGGCAGACGACCGGACATGATTATTGCGAAATCAGCCTGTTCGGTCACACAGACACAAGTCAGCTTTGCAGCAATGGTGAAGAGAGAACCAAAGGGAGATACAGCTCAGAACTCCTTCGACATTAGACTTCTTTCTTTTAACTTCCAATTTTGTTTATTTACTTCTAGAAATTAGCAATTCCCCCATTTTCAATTGTACCCTATGACTCGGACCACGAAGCAGTTCAACTTTCAATCAACTTTAACCAACCTATTCTACTAGTGAGAGTACCTGAAGAGAATTATAGTAATTAGACTGGATATCGAAAACCTCAAACCGTTACCCACACATGACAAAGTAGAAGCTTTTGCGAACATTTTGAATAAAATTTCACACAGATCCCATCAACTTGAACCGGCATTCTTGGATGAAATCGAGGCATCTATCCAGCAGACTCTTCAGCCATCCATGGAAAGAGTACAGTTTGATGACTCCAGTGAGTAATCCAAGGCACATCGTTAAGTACTGCAATCCGGCGGAGATATCCGAAATTATCATCAATTCCAAGCCAAAGAAATCCCTCCTAGGATTCGTGAATATTGAAAAAATTGAGATAACAATCAAACATGACATTATGATCATAGAGGAGTCTAAAAAAGTTATCGAGAAAATATTTTTGTCTGTCTGTCTGTATGTCTGTTTGGTTTTCTATGTGTCTGTCAGTATGTATAACGAGCTGCAGCCTAAACGTCTTAAGCGATTGTCTTCAAACTTGGTATGTGTGATTCTTTAGGCATTCCCCAGAGGGGAAATAGAAATTTTATATTTAGCTCTAAAAATTACGGTACCTGCCATATGACCGTTTAGCAAAAGGTTATTTTTCTCGAAAACGGCTCTAACGATTTTGATGACAATTTTTGAGAATTTTTTTGTTGGTATTGGCTATTATTTGATCAGAACCTAATTTACGGGAAAAATCTTTTAACGGTACCTTTCATATAACGTTTTTTTTTTAATTGCTGGCTTTCTCGGTAACGGCTCTTTGGATTTCTGTCAAATTTGAGAAGATCCAGGTAGCCAAATTAATTCTAATTTTCTAATTAAAATTAATTTTTGTTTTTTTTTGTTGAAAAATCTATATTTTTTAAAACTAATCAAAGAAAAAATATTTTAAATTTTATAATCACATGTATATTAATAAACTCTAAGAAAGCGCATACCAAAATTAAAAAAAAAAATTTTTTCAGAAACTAAAAATAAAAAAAAAAAAATTTTTATCAAAATCCGTCCTGCAATTTTCGAAATACTTTTTTTATAAATTCGTTACTATACAAGACGTATGATGGCGTACTCCATTTTTACTAAAAACCGTTAAGTGATGTGGTTTTGACACTTTTTTGTGTTATTTTCTACGGTAATATTACTTATTTCCTATTTTTTTTCCCGATGGCTGCTTTGATCTTATTTTGGTCTGGCGTACATAACTCTTGGTTGTCATCTAGATTAACTGGTACAATTCTATGATTGGCGGGATTTTGACCATCATCCCCATTTAACAATGGTTGAAGTAGTCTCTCCAAAAATCTACGTAGTTAACATCGACCGGTTATTTTTTACCACAGCGTTTCAGTCCACATTTTATAGTGGTCCCGGGCGGGGAAGAGGAAGATGAGGCCAACACCAAATGTTTTTGTGAATAAGGGGTTTAGCTCCTATATCAAATTATAGACATAACCTCATTTTCTTTCAGTTCATTAACCAGCCCTTAACTCGAACATCTTTTTTTTTTTTTTTTGCTCAAAACTTTTCTTCTTTTAAGATACATATGCTTCATTTTTACTGCTTTTAAGTTTTTTCAATCCTTTCCCATTAATTACTGTCACAGAGAAATAAAAACAAAAAGCAATACAATAAAGTAAAGATGCCTGATTGTATGACATACACACCAATCAATTTTTGTATTGTAAGTACGTTTCCTGTTTGTCATACTGTACACGTCATGTGTTGTCATACTAGTTTTCATATAGATATGTGACATACATCATAATGATGGCATCGTTCGTATAAAAGGTTTTGAAATTGAGAGATGATAACTTCGAACATTTACTTTTTAACCAGTTGTCAAACTGTCAATGTCAGAACATTAAGTTAAAACAAAATTCAACAAAATCAAGAACGAAAAATGTTTACAATGTATATATTTTTATGTATTAACGAAATTCCGAGAGCTTTTATTTAAGAGTTTTTATGTCAGATTTTTTCCTAAGCAGTAAACGCATTTAGAGCTAAGCGGCTTCGTCAACAAACGGAATATACTTCAAGAAATACCTTTTCATCCACAGAAAATATAGATCGTGTTATTCTTTCACATATTATTTGATGCGGTAAATGATTTTATGGCACATAAGGCCAAGAATGTTACAAATTTTATTGACGTGATAGAGGTACATTTATGTTAATAGTGTCAGCAATAAAAAGCTAGGTATTTGAAGAAATTTTAAAAATCTGTTAAGAACTGGTGGTGTGCTAAAAAAATATTTCTTGAACCACTAAAATTTAAAAAAATCAATTTTCAAAACATTATTCTATGGATTTTAACTTGGAAGCAAAAGAACATGCAGTTATTAAAAAATTACTCCCTTTTCATTTGTTTCCTTTACATTTGAAGTCTTTTAGTGGCTTTGAATGTTGTTAAGTGTACCAGTTCAACAAGGCATCGATATCTCAAGTTTAAAAAATCTTAGTATTTATGTCCTGCCACATTAAAGTTCTTTAGCACCATCACTCTTTGAACCAGAACTTTAATACAAATGCATTTAACAAAGCACTTCCACTTGAAACAACAATTCGGATAATTAACAGATAGCTCTGCAATACATCATCTTAGTCCATAATAATCAGGCACATATGTAGGTATACACTCACGAAAATAAACACCTAACAGTACATTAGAGATCCATTATATTAACAAACTGGTAACGACGACGACTACGATAAGTAAGTTGCGGCATCATTTATTAAATGTTTTTCTCCCTTTGACCTCTCTCGCGCGTCCTTTCCTTAAAGGTTGGTTTATAAGGGTCAGCCGTGCGGCAAGAGAACTCTAACTATTGGACAAGGTTATAACTTATGCCTCAGTAAATACCTCTGCGCGAGGAGCTAACCGAGCAGCTTTTCCACTCGGGAACGGCTATAAAACTTACTTTCATTTCTCCCAAGATATCTTTCCGCATTGATACATGGCCATCATGCACCTAATGCTCGTTCGGGTCGGATGGTTTTTTTCGTGCGCTCTTATTCTACTTCTGAGTCGTCCTTCGTCCGCACATTCTTCTTCTGCTGACCAACGAGCTATAGTTATTGCCTTTTTTTCTTCACTTCCTTTTGTGACCATTAATCTCTTCCACTTTTCAAAGTTTATTGTTATTGGGAATGAGCAGAGAATCCTAGTGTGGCCCAGATAGCGAAAGCGTCCCGTTACCTTCACACCCCCACAAACATACATGAAATGTATCACATTATCACATTCTTACGGTATAGTCACCACTTACCACCACCCAATCTATTTCATCTTCTATCCTGAAATGACGACGACGACGACGACTACGACGGAATGGAGACGAATACGACGGATAGACGGATGGGCGGACGAACGGTACAAGGAAGTCCATTACCCGTTTTTGGTCTTAAATATAACGGAGGAGCTCTATAAAAATGTGCGAGATGATATGATGAAGCAACGTGCATGAGAGATGCCCTGGTTTTGATTCTATAGATACATCGGTTCGAAGGATGAGGATATGGGGGTGGATGTGGATGTCCTGTCCATATAGATGTTGAATTAATATGAAATTAATGACTTTAGATGATTTTTTTGAAAGCTATGATACGAATGGACGATGATGATGGCAGATTGAAACATGATTTCCTATACACAACAAAGTGTTGAACTTACTCATACACCCATATGTTGGCATATGTGAATTTTATGTCTTTTCAACACTTCTATTATCCTGACAATAACTACTTCCCATGCATCACATAATCTCGTTTTTATTTTTCCACTTCAATCAGCAACATTTAATGGCTAATTTAGTTTGACATTTGACGTGTGATATACTGGATCTAAGCAACTCTATGCAGGATGGTTCGAATAAATAGAGTGGTATGTTCTTTGCCACAATCTGTCATGAGTAAAGCTCTGAGTAAAAACTAACACATTTTGTTCTCGTTTTGACAATTGATGAATGTTAATTAAAATTAAAATATTGATTCAAATTGAAATTCAAAACCACGCAACCGCATTGTTTTGAAATTTTGACCTCAGTATAGAGTTTTTCATATCAACAAGCTTGGCCGTTTATCTGATGATTGGATTTTTGCAATCATTATTATCATTAAACTGACATTCTATTTTTATTAAATTTGTATCTATCGTTTAATAAGCGACTCAAACTCAAAGCAACGCATGGCCGAGACAGATAGTAACAACATAACATATTAGCTACCTTGGGCGCACGTACTTGCTCTTATGGATGCAAACGTTTTAATTATTTTTTAAAAGTAAATCAAAATATCATACAATGTTTTTAAAATTTAGATTTAAAAAAATTAAATTGCACGACTGGATCGCACGTACTCACTCATATGAACGGTCACATCGTCGAATAAAATTTAAAAAAATGCACCACTGCGTCGCACGAACTTGTTCTTGTGCTGGATAATTGCTTAGTGGCTGCATATGTATGTATATGTTATGGCCAAGAATTTTGCTTTATTATAAAGATAAGTGTTTGCCATTACGTTTTAAAAATGATTTCGGGCAAGTGGCCATTGCGGCTGCCTCGAATAAATTCCAGCCGAGAGGCTGGGTCGGTGGTTATCTCGTTTTGGACCCATTCACAGAACGTGTGACGCGCTTGATAGTCGTTTGGCTTTAATTCTTGCGTTAGCTTTTGTAAGCCCGTAAGCCAAGATCCTCCTGCAAAATCTTTCATAAAGTGGATGGACACAGCTCCAATTGTTGCGCACGATGCCGGATGGACCCATTCGGGTCTTCTGCGATACTCTACTCCACCGAACCAAACCAATATTTTGGTAATAAATTTGCACAATTTGCAAGTGACAGCTGTCAAAAAGACCAATTCCGAAAAAAAGTATTGCCAGATTGAAAACCACACGTCTTAAAAAAATACCCTTTATTAAAATAAAAACAAATATTTTTTTTTTCGAAAATTCTTTTATGTTTTTAATTAGGTTAAGAGTTTTCTCGGAAAAACTAATTATGCAATACAATTTGAAAACTAAACGTCTATCGAGGAAAAAAAATTGAAAATCTTTCGACCAGTTTTTTTTTTTTTAAAACTTTTCGAAAAAATATTTTAAAGTTTTTTCTTGTATGAATAAGGAAATCTGTAGTTTTCCTCTTGGAAAATTAATTTGAAAAAATTCGAAAATATTTCGAAAACCATTTTTTTGAAAATTTTAAAAAAATCGAAAAAAAAGTTTTTGAAAATGTTGAAATACAATATTAATTGAATTATAAATGACTTCCTGTGTGAAAAATTTTATTGAAATCGGGATAATGGACCTCATTTGAAAATACCGGTTCTATAAGAGGTACCGTTATAGAACAAATTTCGTAAAATTCATTCCAACTAAAAGATGTATTGCTGTAAAAAAAATAGCATTCTGAAAGTTTTATCAAAATCGTTAGAGCCGTTTTCGAGAAAATCAAACTTTTTGTTAAGAAATTGTATGCCAGGTAACGTTATTTTTCGACCGAAAGCAAAAATGAAAAACACCCCCATTTTACTACCAATAAATACTAAATACCAAGTTTGAAGCAAATCGGCCAATCCGTTTAGGCTATAGAGGTGCAAACAGACAGACAGATAGACAGAAGGGCGGAATTTCCGGACCCACTTTTTTCGACTTTTCTATCATCGTAATGTCTTGTTTGATTGTAGTTTTTTTTTTTACGAATCCATAACTTGCCTCATAGTACCTATAAACGCAAGTAAAAATGTGAAATACACATTTTTTTGTGCAATACCAATAGGGTATTGCTTAGGAATATTAATGTAATAATTTCTATTTTCTGAACTTGTTCATTGATTTTTGAAGTATGGGTTTGGTTTTGATATCAGAAGTTTAAAAATAAAATGCAATTATTTTCAGACTTCTAAAATTAAATTTTCAATTTCCAATAATTTTTTTTTTATTTTTATTTTATTTGTTTATGTTCAAAAAGAGTAATAAGTTAATGTTAATAGTTTTTTTTTTGTTAAAACATTTGAAATTATTTTTCCTTCCAAACTCATGTTAATAAAAAAATGACAAAAAATTTTGTGATTTTTTATTGCATATAAATTATTTTGGATTTCTGCAACCAAAACATCTTTAATGGGTCGAGCAAGCGGTGGATGCTTATATGGAGTGTTACACAAATTGTAATAAATGGCCTGATGATTTCGAAAACTTCTGCAATGTAATGTCTGAGTTGGCGAGCAAAAGTGTTATGTTGATTGGTGACCTGAATGCGACGATGAGCTGCAACCAAGTAACTACCATAATTGATGTCACAATGAATGCACTTAGGAACTACCAAAACAGAGCTTCCAAAGGCGTTTTCTGCAATCCAAATGGATCTAAGCTGCTTGAAATGCTGCAAATGACCGACCTTATAATATTAAACGGTGATAATAAAGAGGAGATTTAAGTTTGTTGGAGGTCAAGGTCGTTCTGTGATTGACTAGTGCACTGTTAATAACAACCGGATTAACTTAATTAAAAAGTTTAAAATTGTATCCAAACATTTCTCAGATCATATACCGATTTTAGTGGAATGGCCATCAAACATTACCCAACAACAACAATATTGAAAACTACCAACAATCTTTAGATATCGCCCTTTCTCAAGTTCAAACAACTTGTTAGTCAAAGTCAACTGCCCTGCTTTCAAATTTATTAATAGAAACTATAAGAAACTCTTCAAACAATGCAATTTCAAACATATCAATACATTTTAAGCAAAAATGGTTTGATAGCGAATGTTTAAATGTCAAAAAAAAAAATCATTTGCGCTGTTAAATGTTTTTTTAAAAATATTTGTGTGATAAACTATGGCTTTGGTATATAAAATCTAATATTAAATATAAAAATTTAAGAACATGCAGTAAAAGAAAAAACACAATATTTGGAAATTGACAAGAGAAATAAATGGAACAAACCACATCATTGGCATAAACGTTTCCGCAAATGATCTTTCAATTTACCTATTTTAAAAGTCGAAAGGCGTACCCTTACAATGCAAAAAATGGGTCGCACATTCTTGCTCTTGCTCCTATGTGACATCTTTGACAGAAACAATTAACATTTACGTTGAAAATAACACAGTTTGAATTTATAAAACCTCAAAAACACAATACTTAACGGTTTTTAGTAAAAATGAAGTACGCCATCACACGTCTTAAATTACAAAGGACCGGTTTTGATAAAATCCTGTTTTTATTGTTTAGTTTTTTGAAAAATATTTTTGTTTGTATTTTATTATGCAGTTTTTAATTTTGAATTAATTTGGATACTTAGATCTATTCATTGAAATCCATTGAGCCGTTACCGAGAAAGTCGAAAATTAAAAAAAACCGGTATATGAAAGGTACCGTTTATAGACTTTTCTGGTAAATTTGTTTATAATTAGCTGATACCTACCTATTACCAACAAAAAAAATTTCAAAAATTTTCATCAAAATCGTTCAAGCCATTTTCGAGAAAAATAAGCTTTTTCTTAATCGTTATACCGTTATATACCGTTACTTTTAGCCCAATTTTGAACGCAATCGCTTAACTCGTTTAGGCGGCAAATCGATATACACCCGGACAGACAGACGGACATTTTTTGTCAATGCCTTTTTAAGGCTTCTCTATAATCGTAATGTCATGTTTCATTGTTCTGTCAATTTTTTTTATATTCACGACAACCTAAACTCGCCCTATAATCGCAAGTAAAAAACAATAAACATATTAAATGGAGAGAATTGGATAAAGCTCGTTAAGTACATCAAGAATAGCAACTATTTTAGGATGCTGCTTATGTCTGAATATGCATAACCACTTTTAAATATTACATACACAAAAAAAAATATTGTATACTTTTCTTAAAGCTAATTTTTAAAGTTAATTAAAAAAACATTGTCAAAGGAAAATTGCGATAAATAAATTTCTTACTTCTAATTTCTTACTCTATTCAAAAAGACTGTAAACAATAAAAACTCAATTATCAATTCAATTAATTGAATTCAATTTATTAATAAAAATGAAGTAACATTTATAACATATAATATTTAATTCAAATAAAAATTTAAGCATGGCATATAAGGCGTCTGCCGTATATTATATCGATTAAGTTTTATTTTTTAAGAGATTGAATACAGTTAAACAGTTTATACAATTAAAATCTGATGGTATAAATATATACTAACAAAAATAAATTAACAGAAATAAATTAACGGAAATAGATTAACAGAAATAAGTACCTTTATAAAACAAATTTTTTATATTTATATTTAAGCAAAAACAATGATTATTTTATGTAGGAGTTTCGAATTATTTAATATTTACACAAGATATTACTGATTACATTAAAAAGTCAAAGCACTGCAATAAGACGAGAAAAAAAGAAAACATAAATGAAAAGTTAGAGATGGCATACTTGGGCTTCTAGTTTAGCTAAAAAAATGGTCTTTTTATATAAAATAACTAAGAATAGTCAAGTCAAAACAAATTCAAATATGAATTCCTGTAATTGTTTGCGTGTGAAACAAATCGCACAAGTAGTTTCCAACCTCTCTCACCATTTAAAATACTGATAGCTCATCGAAAGACAAGAAGCTTTTGTTAAAATAAAGCCTGCGTATTTCTTGAAGAATAGGACATATTGCAATGAAGTGGCGTACGTCTTCAATTTGGTTAAGGTTGCATAGAGAACATATAACGTCTAAATCTGTTCTGTGTGGCCTATATTTAAGTTCAAGGGTTTCAGTTCGAACCTTAAAGATTAACCTCATATCTGAGGTTGAAAGATCCTCCCTAAAATAATTATTATCACGCAAGCTCAGATTCAAACGTCTATACGTAATCCTAGAGGTGGAATTTGTTACCCTTTCTAATTGTTGTTGATAGATTTTATCATCTACCACCGATATTAAATTATAAAAGATGTTTGTCCACTCTTCTCTGTTGCTTACATTCAGATCTAAAGAGACGCTGTGAGCCGACGCGAGCGCGTGCCAGTTTCTAAAAGGTGAATAACCACAGCGGAGTGATATCAGTAGAATTCTTTTATGTAAATTGCTATCAAATATATGCATTACTTTCGTGAGATAGTCTGCATTGGCTTTCAAACTCCTCACATAAACTTGTGGTAGACCAGATTCAACATATATTGCGTAATTGGGGGTATTAAAAGGCAACCGGAAAATTCGTTTGAAAAAGTATCTTTGAATGCTTTTAATTTCCTCAGAAAATTGGTACCCATAAACTTCAGTTCCATAACAAAGACATCTATTAACCGTTGCATTAAAAACTTTAAACTTTGACGTAGAGTCAACAAATTTATTAGTACAAAATTTTGACCACAAGGTATTAATTGCTGATTTTGCTACGGAAAGTTTTTCTTTAATATGGGCTTTCATACTTAGATTGTGAGTTATAATTAGGCCTAGATACTTAAACTCACTAACTACCTCAATATTTTGACCATCTAAATTCCAGTTCCTTGTAAGGTTATCAGATCGGTTTTGAGTTCTGAAGATCATTATTTTAGATTTATTTATATTAATTTTAAGATCCCATGTATCACAAAATAGTTTCAGCTTATTAATTTGGAGTTGAAGCGTCATAGGATTGTCTGAAAAGATACCAGGTCATCCGCGTAGAGCAGGAGCTATATTGACAAATCTCCAAAGGTTACACCTCCTGGTAAGTAATTTTCAATATCATTTATATATAAGGCGAACATCAACGGACTCAAAACGCAACCCTGTGGGACACCTGTTTTTGATCGGAAAGCTTTAGACTGGTGTTTACCATTGCATACAGTCGCAGACGTGTTCAAAAGAAGCTGTTGATAGACTTTAATGAACTTTGTTGATACACCAATAGTTTAAAGCTTATATAATAGTGAATGCCTATTGATGGTATCAAAAGCAGCTTTGAAATCTACAAAAAAGTGTACAATAGTTTCTTTTTATCGATAAAACGTCTTGCGATGCTTGTAAGAGCAAATATTTGATCCGTTGTTGAGAGATTAGCCCGAAAACCAGCTTGGAAACAGCTCACAATATTATTGCTGTCAACCCATCTTATAAGTCTACAGTATAAGATCTGAGCAAAAAGTTTTCTTAATGAACACAAAACGGATATACCTCTATAATTCTCAGGAAGATTTGGATTACCTTTTTTAAATATAGCACATATTTTCGCCAAGCGAAAGCTACTTGGAAACATCTCGTCAATGAACATTTGATTTAGCAATGCTAAAATACGTTCCAGAAACTCAGGGGTTGAAAACTTGTAGAACTCGATCGGGATTCCATCTAATCCCGCAGCCTTATTATTTTTCATTTTATTAAGTGATGATAATAATTCAAGCATTGTAAAAGGCGAGTCTAGCTCAGGTATCGAAATGTATTGAAGGGCGTAGCTTAAAGAGTTTTGGTTTGAGTCTGAGAGCAAGAAGTTTTCAAAATGGTTTGCTAGTTGATCTACACTTACGCTCAAAGACGATGACTTTCTCCTTCCACCTAAGATCCACACTTTGCACCAAAAAGACTTAGAATCCCTACAGTTTACAAGATTCCTAGTAGCTTTCTTTAAGTACAATTGCTTTTTGAAACTGCATAAATCCTTATATATTTTATTTTGTTGCAAGTAGAGTCTTTTGAAAGCTTCATTTGAAGACTGCCTGAAAAGCTTTAAGTAAGCGAAGGATTTTTTCCTACTTTTTTTACACTCTTCGTCATACCAATTTGAAATAAAAGATGATTTATTCGGACAAGAACTAACAACTGCTGAATGCTTAACTAATTCAAAAACAGATTGTGTTGAAGATTCTATGCAAAGTTCAAGCTGATCATTAAAAGAACCCATTTGTTGATTTAAGTTTCGCCTATACAAACTAACCTTACTTTCGACCCATTTTAGTTTCTTAACAGCATTAGATACTTCAGCTCTGTTGTGGATATCTTGAAGCGTACATTCGCACGACTCTAAGATGGGTTGAATAGTTTGCCGGATATACCTCAAAATTTTTAATCATATCAATCCAATCGCCCTTCACAATACAAAAATCAATTACAGAACAGCCTTGGGAAGATATTAAAGTATAATCGCCCCTGGAATCACCATTTGATACTCCATTTAAGATATAAAAACCAAAGTCTTCGAACAACTCTATCAGTAATTTGCCGTTTGTGTTCAAGCAATTATCCAGTGAGTTTATTATATCAGTAAACTGACCATTATTTAGAACAGGAGAGTTTTGGAAATTACCTATAGGACCGTTAAAGTCACCAATGATCATAAAGTTCTCGTACTTGTAATTTAATAATATACTCTGCAATTCTTCGTATTCTGATGACCAGGAATTAAAGTTCAAATATACAGGAATAATATGAAAATTTTTTGAATCACATTCTGCATCGATTAAAATTGTGTTACTATAGTTCCTTAAAGTTACATTATTAATACTAATTTCTGAGCGTTTATTTTTGTAGCCACATATTATTCCACCACTAGCTCTCCCGAGTCTGTTATTTCGAATAGCCGGAATACATTTAATGTTAAAATTTTCAAAATATTTATAATATTGCAATTCTTTTCCTTCTTCTAAAAAAGTTTCTAATAAAATAATTATATCGTATTTTTGAATAAGTTTAAAAAAATCAGGCGTAAGTAATTTGTTTTTAAGCCCCGTAATGTTATAGCAGAAAATTTAAAAAATATATATATTTTTGGTAGACGGCAACCCTATCCTATACTGTTTGATGATTATAGTTGGTACATGAACCATCTTGATTAGATATTCTTCGACTACCAGATGCCTCTGCTGCTGCTAAGTTGGTTTGCTTCTAGATGTCAAAAAAGCACATTGCGTCTTCTCCAAATGTCGTTTTGACGTACTGAACTCAATTATGTATATAGAATTTTACTGAGGTTTTGTTATTAAAATTGTTCATGTAATTGTTACTTCCATTCAACCTCTTTCCTATTTCCTGGTTTTACAGAACCAAATCCATATTTTACTTGCCATTAAAGTTACTATAAGGGAAGCTATGGATTCTTGCAAAAAAAAATTATCAATCAAACATGATATTACGACAATAAAAAAGGTCGAAAAAAGTGGGTCCGGAAATTCTGTCCATCTGTCCGCACCTCTACAGCCTAAACGGATGGGCCGATATGCTTCAAACTTGGTATTTAGTAATTATTTGGTAGTATCTCGGGAGTGTTTTTCATTTTTGCTCTAGGCCGAAAAATAACGGTACCTGCCATACAATCTTTAGCAAAAAGTTTGATTTTTTCGAAAACGGCTCTAACGATTTTGAAAAAAACTTTCAGGGTGAAATTTTCTTACAACAATACATCCTTCAATAAGAATGAATTTTTCGAAATTTGTTGTATAAAGGTAACTCTCATAGAACCGGTTTTTTTTTTTAAAAATGCGGTTTTATCGTAAACCATTATCCCGATTTCAATAAAATTTTGCACACAGGAAGTGATTTATAATTCAATTAATATTTCATTTAAAAATTTTCAAAAACTCTTTTTTCAATTTTTTTTTTGATTTTCGAAATATTTTAAAAACTAATTTTTTTTAAATTTTTTTCCCAGATTTACTTATAAATTATGACATAATAAAAAAAATTTAATATTTTTTTCGAAAAGTTTAAAAAACGACTAAAAAACTGGTCGAACGGTTTTCAATATTTTGTTTCCTCGATAGACATTTAGTTTTCACATTTTATTGCATACTTAGTTTTTCCGAGAAAACTATTAAACTAATTAAAAAAATTAAAGAATTTTAGAAAAAAAATATTTTTTTTATGTATATGTATATATTCATACATACTCCATATGCAGCCACTAAGCAATTATCTAGCATAAGAACAAGTTCGTACGACCCAGTCTTTTTTAACACTTTTTACTTACAATTTATAAGGACTATAGGAAAGTTATGCATTCGTATAAAAAAATTATAACAATCAGAAATGACATCTGTCTGTCTGTCCGTCTGTATGGATGTATATTGAACTACAGCCTAAACGGTTTGGCCAATCATCTTCAAATTTGGAACATAAGGTTATTTTGACATTCTACAAAGGACTTTTTAATTTTTTTTAGCTCAAATATTAACGGTAACTGTCATATAACCGTTAGGTAAAAGCTTATTTTCCTCGGAAACGCCTGCAAGAATTTTTTTATTTTTTTTTTAATAAAAGTAATTTTTGTGTTTAAGTTTGCATTTTTAAATAATTTGTTTTTAATAAAAAAAAAAATTGTTGAATAAAAACCGTTTTATTGAAAAAAACCATTCCTACGATTTAAAAAAAAAATCACGCATTTTCACATTTTCTAAGAAAATAAAATGGCGTTTAAATTTTTCCGCTGAAAACTATTTTGCGTAATTTTTTCAAATAATCAGAAGTCAGAAAGATCGAAGGAAATCCCGCCGAATCCTTTTACTTTGTCGGATAAAAGCTGCAGAATTCTCTATTTTTTATATTATTTAGTTACACAAATGGCTGAGAATCCATAAGAACGAAAAAATCTAACTTTCTTAATGTTTAATAGTACTGATAGAGGCTGAATAAGTGTTTAAATAATTTATCACAAAAATCAACGAGAATACAGGAAATTGTATTTTTTTGAAATTCTTATGGAAAATAAAAATATTTAATTTATTCATCATTGATGAATAATTTCCATACCTTGTCAGCTGAAAGAAAATTTTCTTTCCCTTGTCATCCACTTATCTGGAATAAATCGTAGTTCAAAAAGTGGATGATCCACCCTGTATTTTCATTTCCTGTCACCCGGAATGGGTTTAATTAAGTTTGAGGTAAATCCTATCGGAGAGATTCTTCTCCAAAACATTGTGTGATCCTGTGTTTTGTTGATTCGCCTCGAGCATAGGCGGCTATGGCAGAAGTATCTCCCGAGGGTCCATTTAAATTCATTGCATCCACCCTCATAAAGGTCGATGGGAATAATTTTTATTACGACAAAATAAAACTCTCTCGCACCTAAACGTGCGCAGCATACTGAATTAGGTGAATTGGGTCGGCGGTGATGAGAAGGGAATGCCTGTTATATCGGTCGGGAGGATTTGCGTGACAAATTGTCGTATGTTTGGGTAATATCCGAAGTTTGACTTGCGATACCTTATATCCCGATTTTGTTCGTTTCTCTTGAGTCAAAAAGGCTCCTTTTGAATGACTTCACACAATTTTTTCGAACGAAAGAGCTTATAAAGGTTGTTTATGTGCACAAAGGTAGAAATCTCTTTCAACAAGCATTTCAACTCACATAAAATGCCAGATAAAGTAAAAAATAAAATTGGAATAAACACGAGAACAAAACGCTTTTCCTCTGGCTGTTAAGCTTAGTTTACCTAAATCTTTGAAATATACTAAAAAAAAACAAGCAAAGTCAAAAGGGAAAAAGCTTATACAGAGTGGCGGGGATTTTGAAGGACTACAGGGTGCGGAATTGGTTCTTGGGGTTGGTAATAGATTTGTTTTTATTTTATTGGTTTTGGCTAAGTAAATTTCAAGAATTAGGTTTAACATCCGAGAGAATAGAAAAAATAAACAAGAAGTCATAAAACCATTACCCGATGACATGGCACAGTGGCCACAATAGAGTAACTAAGCAAATTAAAATTAATTTACTGTTGAGTGTTTGCACGTGTAATCATAAAACGTTGTGAACTTCAAAAGTGAAGAGGCTGAGGGACTTTTGTTGTTGTATCTGTTTACAACCACATTTCGTACTTTATATCGTTTAGAAGATTTTAGATAATTAAAACATTGAGCGGCGGTTTTTCGACAATATTGTTTCAGGATGTTAAACATCGTAAAGTGGAATGGGGAAATAAGGAGCTTAAAGATATAAATGGCGTTAAGCCACAAAAAAAACATTCTGGGAAAAAAAACACAAAAAACACAAAACTGTCTTGTGTTAAATTATTATCGTGATTGCAATCCATTTGAGAATTTTGACTTTTAAAACGATGATTTTAAATGGTGTAGCTAGGAAGGATTTTTAATATATGTTTTAAGAAATATTTGTTTAAGTAAGATAATACATATTTATGTCCATGCATATGTATGTACTGTACATTACTGAAAGTGAGTAAGTTCAAGAAATTTTGTATTCATTTGTTAGCAGTTCAACAACATTATAGGTATTTTGTTATAGGGGTAGACAAGTATATAAAGCAATGTTTTCAAAAAACAGGAAAATAATCAACTGTATTTGGAAGCCAAGAAGGAAATTTTTCTTATAATAATATGCAAGAGGCAAGAAAAAAAATGCTCTCCACCGCAGATTCAAAAAAAAAATCAAGCCTGATAAAATTGTCCAGTATTTACACAAATCTTATAACAGAAATAATTATAAAATGCACTTTTTTACTAAATTTGACCCAATTTTAGTTATAACTTGAGCGATTATTAGTGTCTATATTTTAATAACTAAAATGTATGTTGAGTAATTTTTAATATTGACCTTCCCACCCAAACTGGGGGAGGAGCACCGCCTCCATTGTAAAGAAAAAAAATTGTACTCAGTCCTCTACAAGAATCTGTTATTATATTGTTGCAACAAAGTTATCGTACTCTTCCCGAAATGTGTAGAGTATCTACCGAAACAAAAATTTAAAAAGTAGGTTTTGTAAAAATGCACTGAATGGTATCAAACAGGTGATGCACAGTTGCTGCAACTATCTCGTACGCATCAATTGTGCTTATTTTACCTCCCCGCAGTACCACCGGGTACTAAAACTTATAAGCGCGAGTGTTGAACACAGAAAAAATAGCAACACTCTGCTTTAATGACTGTTCTGATCCATTTGCAGAAGTCTTGCACGAGCCCCTCAGAAAGAGGACGTACGGCGGATGAACCCAACCAATTGGACCAACGGTGGCGTCAAAAGTCAACGAAGCAGATGGCCAAATGAGCTACTTCGACGTATTTGAAGATAAGGTCATTGGGACAATTCAATGCAAGTCAGGGCATTGAAATAGAGATGGTGGCGGATGAACCCTTAATGGGCCAACGGCAGCGCTCATATCCCCGAAGTGGGTTACTAACTCCGCATTCTCCGGTTCCTTTTGTCCAAAGAATCCAACAACCATTCCATGGAAAAACGAAAATGTTGCGAAGCAACCAATAGCCTCGGAAAAGGAAGGATTAACTGTTAAACGAATTAAGGACAACAACCTTCGGATCTGCACGTGGAATATTAGAACAGATCACGTGTAGGCAAACAACTAGCGGAAGCCCTAGAATGCTAGACAGAGCAGGAATTACTGCCATCCAGGAAGTGCGATGGGATGCGCTGGGCAAAAGGAGGATGAAAAACTGTGACGTGTACTACGGTGATTGTGCAAGAAGACCACAGCGTTTATTTGGGTACGGATTCGTCATAAGCCGTAGATTTAGGCAAAAAGTCTTGAGCTTCCGACACGTAGGTGAGCGACTTGTGACAATCCGTATCAAGGCTAAATTCCCACAACATTAGCCTAATATGCGGTCATGCCTCACAGAGGACAAAGATGACGCCACCAAGGATGACTTCTACGAGCTCCTCGACAAAACCTATGAACAATGCCCTAAATACGACGTTAAGATCGTCCGAAAGCTGCAATCGAAAGAAACCGCTAGAACCTATGCCCATCGAATATCCCGTAACCTTTCACGAAATCCAGTACCGCCAGCATCAAGTGCCGAAGACCATAGGCAACACTGCTAACAAGCCATCAGAGATGCCGCAACTGATGTGCTTGGTTTCACCAGACCACCACCACGAAACCTCTGTTTCAACGACGAATGCAGGTAGGCCCATGCAGCCAGACAAGAGGCGCTACAAAGAAAGACGAGAGCTGCTCGCGAGCTCTACGAGCAGAAAAGACGGGAAAAACACAGGCTTCTCCAAAAGAAAAAGAGACAGCATGAGAAGCGCACGATCGAAGATATTCAGAGATGCTACTCCAGGAACAACGTGCGGAAGTTTTACTAACAGGTAAAAGCCTGTAGAGATAGGAATGAAAACCTCGTAGTAGAGTCACAGTCATTGCTGAGTACATGGAAGGACCATTTCTGCAGACTGTTAAACGGCGATGAAGACCAAAATCCCGCTGTCAGGCAGAATGAACCTTTCAACATGGACGATGACAGACAAAATTTCCGTCCACCTGACCAAAATGAAGTAAGGATAGCAATATCTTATCTAAAAAACAACAAAGCTGCTGAACCCGACGGACTACCCACCGAACTTTTTAAAGCGGCCGGAGATGACCTGGTGGAGTGCATACACCAACTCATCTCTAAAGTTTGGTCAGAAGAAAGTTTGTCTGTAAATGGAACCTCTGCATCGTTTGCAAGATCCACAAGAAAGGAGACCCTCTTAACTGCGCCAACTATAGAGGAATAATTGGAAAGTACCCAAGAATTCCAAATCGATACCCACCACCTCTTTATCGATTTTAAGGGCTGCGTACGATAGCATTTATAGAGACGGGCTATACAGAGCCATGTCAGGTTTTGGCATCCCCACAAAACTCGTCCGACTGCTGCAAGGTTGGTACTGACCTCACAGAAGCTTTTGACGTCAAAAAAGGATTCCGACAAGGTGGTGCGATTTCTTTAACTTAATACTTGAAAAAATTATAAGAAACTCGCAAGTCAATGGTAGTGGGACGATTTTTTTCAAGTCTGTGCAATTGTTAGCATACGCTGACGACATAGACATCATTGGCAGAACTCGTCGAGCTGTCACTGGAACGTTTGCTAGCATTGAAGCTGAAGCGGCTAAGATGGGACTAGCAGTCAATGAGGCCAAAACGAAGTACCTGCTGTCCACAAAAAGGGAAAAACAACACCGGCGGATTGGACAAAACATCACAATAGACAGGTACAACTTTGAGGTAGTTAGGGACTTTGTGTACCTCGGATCCGCTATAACATCTGACAAGAACATCTCGTCAGAAATAAAGCGAAGAATTACTCTTGCCAATCGCTGTTTCTATGGGCTTGGAAGGCAATTGAGTAGCAAAGCCCTCTCTCGAAAGACAAAGGAGACTCTGTATAAGATCCTTATCATCCCAGTCCTGCTCTATGGCACCGAGGCATGGACTCTATATAAAACGGATGAAGATATTCTTAGTCGTTTCGAGCGTAAGATTCTTCGGAGGATTTTTGGCCCTATCTGCGTCAACGACATGGTCAAAAAAATACGCATATCACGTTTAAGATGGCTAGGTCATGTAGAACGAATGAACAACAATGCTCCGGCTCGCAGGATCTTCGATTTCATCCCAGAGGGTAGACGCAGTCAAGGAAGACCCCGCCATAAAGCTCCATTTACAAAGGTTTAAGTCAAATGCTTTATTTTCTATGGTAGGGATTACGCCTTTGTCAACCAATATTATTTAAGTATTGGTAAAAACTGCATTAAATTTAACAACAATATAAATATTTTAGAAATACTAAAAACAATTTTTTTAGATCCATTTTCTTTAAACCAAAAAATATATAAGTATCCTCTTCACTCAGTTTCTTTATTTATATATGTACATAGAATATTAAAACACCTGTGGTTTATGTTCACTCTTCACTGAAACTTAAAATAAAACTCAAGATACTTTGGGTGGGTAATGAACATTTAAGTGACTGGTTTACGATCGTAATGGCTTAAGTTTATTCGCTGTGTTGTTAAGTGCCCGTTAAAAGCACATTCCAACTAAGAGTTATAGATAATAACCACGCAGTGCATTTATTTCTTTGAGGAATCAAAATATGAATCGAATGTGCATTGAGAGTGTAGAAGGTAATCGTGCGAATGTGTGGTTTGTGGAATAATGCAACTTACTCAGAGGTATTAAATATTTAAAGGATTTTAAATGGAGTGCTAAGTAACATTTCCATAGCGATGATTACATTATTGGATAAGTTAACATAAAGGGAAGCTAAATATAAACTCACTATATTATTTAGGATCATGTTATAGCGCTGAAGACTTTGAAAACATTAATCCGAATGTGAAACGGGTTAATTAATTCAATGAAGTTGAGTGTCTTAAAGATAAACCCATATCTAATGCAGACCACCAAACGGTTCTTAATTACTGCCAAGTTTTCACAAGGTTTTGGCTTTGATGTGAACTATTTTCTATTAAAATAGTTCACATCCACTGCGCTGCGTTTTTCTACCTTACATTACATACATATATGTAAAACCACGATTTAGGAAAACAGGTTTTCAGGAAATGCTTATTTTAGCCATTCCGAGAAGGTGGTACGAGTATTTCGATGGAATTATTGAACGGAGATTATTTCAATGGCGCGATCAAATATTCAGCAACATGACACATAACGGGAGCGGAGGTAGTTCAAGGATTTAAATGTTATCATTATTTTCCATTCACCCTTAATATTTTAAAGCTCTATTTCGCCATCGATTTAAGAAACACAGGTGCCCTACAGATACGACGTTTTAATGAATATGACGAAAAGAATCAGGGATAAAACGAAGCCCTAAGGCGCGCATAAGTAATAAGGTGTCTGAGAAACTTAGTGCAGTACCATTCCTTGGGGGAAGTTTACTTGTAGGATTTTAGATTTCCTTGTTTAGAGTGTAGTTCAGTTTTGTGGTCTACATTTTTGTGGCCATTTAAGTAGATTTCAGCTACTATATTAAAGTCATCAGCGCATACAATCATTTTAAATCCATCATGTTCTAAGCTGATTAGGAGTTCATTTATAATTGTTTTCGATTGAAGAGCGGAAAGGACACGTCTGCTATCTGATCTTCTTAGAAAAGTATCATAATGTTTAGTTAATTATTCTACTTTTAGCGAATGATGTATTAACTTTTCCAGATGGCGGCGCTGCTAATTAATTGTGTGTCTGCTAACGTTATCAAAAGCTCCTTCGATATCGGCTTATGCAGCTAGAGTGGCTAAAGTACTCGAGAGAACTTACCGAGTAGGGCAGTTTCTTCCGGTTTTTTTCTGCAATAAGCGTCTTTTTCTTTATTAGAGATAAGATTGGGGTTTTTGCCTTTACATAGGTGGATATCCATTAATTTTTCTTAAGTTAACAGAAGGATTAATAGGAGAGAATGATATGTTCAAGAAATTTCGGATATAATACTGAAAGTATTTAACCACTTTATGTATGAATACAATTTTAACTTATATTCATATAATGGTATATAAAATAAGGCCTTTTTGTTTTATGAACATAAGGAACATACGAGTATATACGTAATTTTTACTTGCGGTTATATAAATACTAAGGGAACTTCAAAGTTTTTATTCTATTTTTTTGACTTCTGATTGTTGTACGTAAAATAGGTTTTAGGGGAAATTTAAACTCTATTTTATTTCCTTTAAAAAATGTGAAACAGTGAAATTTGTACCTACTCAAAATAAAATGGTTTTTATTCAACAACTTTTTTAATGAAATAAAAATAAATAATTAAAGAATGCAAACTTGAGCACAAAGATAACCTACATTTCAAAAACAAAATTTAAAAAAATACCTATTTTATCAAAATATTGATTTTTCAAAAAAAAATATTTAAAATGCAAAAAAAAGTTTATTTTAATATTTAATACAAATTTACATTTATTTATTTAATATTTTAATGTAAAATTACTTAAACTTCCATCTTCTTGAATATCAATGTTGATTGTAATCGTATAACCAGTTATCGAGAAAGTCGAGAAAAAAAACCGGCCCTATATGAGGTTCCGTTTTTAGCCTACCATCTTAATTTTTTGTCACCAAAATACAATGCACGTCTACAATAGTACAGTGATTTTTTTTTATAAAAATTCTTGGAACCGTTTCCCTTAATTTACTTAACGGTTGGCAGGTACCTATAATATTTGAGATAAAGAAAATTAAAAAATTCCTCTGTAGACTGTCAAAATAACCTTAAGTTCTAAAAATTTGAAGACGATTGGCCCAACCGTTTAGGCTGTAGTCTAAAATACATCCGTACAGGCAGACAGACAGAATTTTGCCAGTAACTAAAATATGTTTCTTTATCATCGTAATGTAATGTTTGATTGTTACCTCATTTTTTTTCTGCACGAAAGCACAACTTGCATTATAGTAACTGGATCGCACGTATACTTGCCTTCATGTTTCTCATCGAATTAAAAGTATAAGATCTTTGAGAGAAACAAGTATCATTTATTCATAGAAAAATCACACTTTCTGAACCTATAAAAAGTATGTCAAATTCACAACACTTAACAATTTTTACAAAAAATGGAGTATGTATATATAGTCTTATGTAAATAATAAAATATTTTTGAAAAAAAGTATTTCGAATTTTTTTTTATGCTATTTTTAAAGTTTATTATAAGACGGCTGATCAACGAACATTATATTTTGATTAGTATTAAAAAATATTGAAATAAAAAAAAAAGTAACTATAAATAAGAAAATAAAATTATTCAAAATGTTTGTATACACAATTAAGTTGGCTATCTAGAACTTTTCAAATATAAAATTTTATAGAAATCAAATGAGCCGTTACCAGGAAAGTCGAAAATTTAGTTATATGAAAGGTATCGTTAATAGACTTTTCCCCTTATTTCAGATTTGATAAAATGATAGCTAATACGTAGAAAATACTCTCAAAAATGTTTATCACAATCGTCGGAACCGTTTTCGAGAAAAATAAGCTTTTTCTGTACGGTTATACATATGGCAGGTGCCGTTATTTTAAGCCCTAAAAATAAAATTTCAAAAACCATTCAGAGTGGTTGAATGTCCAAAGAATCACACATATCAAATTTGCGGATAATCGCTTAAGCCGTTTGAGCTGCAGCTTGTTATACACCCAGACACACAGGCTTTTATAAGGAGATGATCGTAATGTCATGTTTGATGGTTATCTCAATTTTTTTTTATTTACGAATCCTAAACTTGCCTTATAGTACCTATTAATGCAAGTAAAATTTGAGAAAAAAATGATACATACCATTAAGATGATAAAAAGAAACATATTTGAGTTAGTTGAAATATTTTGGAGCAAGCTAAACGGTCCGTGGGTTTTAAGTGAAAAAATATTCACCCAATTCTCCATCTACTACACCGGAAAAATTTGTTTCTTATCTCTCTATAAAATTCCTTTAACTATAGTTATAGTTGCAACTTCCAATTGCATTCTAAAAGGCATTGTGCCTTACAGACACATAGTTACAATATTATTATTATTATTATTAGACAAAGCAATTTTTTTCAATTTTGTGTAGCTGATATATTAACGGAACCTGCCATATAACCGTTAAGTGAAAGCTTACTTTTGTCGAAAACAGCTCCAAGAAAAAAACAATCAGTGTACTACTGTAGATGAGGATAAAAAATGTGATAACAAATGTTAGACGGTGGGCTAAAAACGATAGCACGCATCGCATAGGACCGCTTTTTTCTTCGACTTTCTCTAGAAAGTGATTTGATTACAATCAAAATTGATTTTCATGAAGATGTAAGTAGTCAAAGTAATTTTGAATTGAATTATTTTCGAACAATGTTTTTTTTTTTAATCAATATTTTGAAAATGGATCTTTAAATTTATGTTGAATTCTGTTTTTTTTAAATAAATGACATTGATGTGTTTGTGTTGAATTCTCGATTTGTTTTTAAGGTTGTTTAAAAAAACGTATTTTTTCACTTTGTATACGATTTTGAAAAATAAAAATGGTTATTCAAATTTGTAAACAGGATACAATGGCGTTTAAACCAATTTGTTTAAAACTATTTTATCTACTTTTTTCTAGCAATCAAAATGCACAAAAATCGAATTTAAACTTTAAAATGACTCAATATGCATACATATTTCTATTTTATTCGACGATGTGTCCCCACATACGAGCAAGTACGTGCGATCCAGTCGTGCAATTTGTTTTTATAAATAACTCTCTGAAAGGACTTTAAAATTATATCTCACCTTAACTTAACCAATGTATGCTTTGTTAACTTTTTTAATTTTTATCTTTATAACGATCATCAACAAAAACTCGCAATTTAGAAAAACAAGCGACACGTGTGTTTAATTACTGCTTCCATTCATTTTTTGGCAAACACTTATCAATTTATCATCATTCGAACTACCACTCCGATCCGAACAGATTTTCACAGAACGCCAATGCCTGAGTCTATTATCCCATTAAAAATGTCCCCAAAGCAGATTTTGCCCTCTCGTCGTTGTTAGCAACGAAGAAAAACAAATTGATAAAAATTCCATTAAATCTGAGTTACTGCATGAATTCAGTCCAATCAGCAACTGAACCGTAAGTTTCTCCATAAGCTTCATTTCATATAAAATATATATTTTTGTATCCAATAAAAGACCAAAAAATAGAAATCCCTTATTCGATTAGACAACATAAAATGGATTCCAATGCTCCAACAGCTGTCCGTATTCCAACCCCAATCCCCAATAAAAATTTAAAATTTAATTCCTAAAATAATAACACAGACATGAGTTAAAAACAAAACAAAAATAACTGAATCCCTACATAAGACCGATCCAAATGAAATTCATAAACCGACCGTATAGGCACAAAACCCCAATCCAATTCTTTTTTAATAATGGAGAACAGGTGCGAGAGCTTAACCCACCCCCTAAATAAACAAAAACAAAAAAAAAACCAACACAACCCCAATCAAACAAAGAGCCAGTTTCAGGCTTTTGTGGATATCCGCCTGGATTTAAACTGAATAAAGTTATACACTTATAGACTTATATATACGTGTTTCACAGTAAACGGGCCCGGCCTGCCGGCCACAGCCTGACCGCATGGAATGACAGCCTCATGGGGACGCATTTAATACGAGGCAGTGAGGGACTCATAAAAGTGTACTGTGACGGCAGCCCTGCCCAGTATTGAGGTGGTAGGCTCAGTGATGGTAGATCAGGCGAGATGAGCTCACTCTTGAAAAGTATGGCAATAAGGTTGACAGCTTTATAATCCCCCTACGAAAACACAACTTGGGCTCGTCTCTTAAAATATGCATTAGGGGTTGGCTTTAATCAATTCTCGGGTTTATGCCGCACGTACTTAGCTGCAGGTGAGATGAGAAGTTGAGAAAGGTCTCCGTACAAAAAAGCCTATAAGTTGCCAATATAATTGTCAAACTTGGGTTAGGTCTTAATTTGTCTCAACCATTTGCACTCTTGCCATATCTGCGTGTGAATTTTGCTCCCCCACATATTTTATTTGCTACAGATGGAGTCACTTGGGGGAGAGTTGGTTGAATTAAAAATAGCTCTAGGCATTGTAGCGACGCGATGATGGTGGCGGAGGCAGAGGCGGTCGCAGCCGCGCCATATTTACAGAGGGTTACTTCGAATACGAGTTAAACAATGGCATCCGGTTGTTTTATTGTGTTTATTACTTAGCATCGCAAACAGAATTTAATTTGAACAATAAGGGTGAAATGGGAGACTTTTTTTTGATTTTTTTGTGTCGGTCTTTTAATTTAATTGTGTGTGTTTTTTGGTCGTAACAAGATTTGAATTGTCATTTGTTAAGTGAGGCAATATCAAAAATGCAGGGCTTTCCCCTGCGGGTTCTGACAATTAGAATACTATTTAAGCGCCAATGGTTTGTTTGGGTTTTGAATTAATCGAAGTCTATTTTGATCAGTAAAGGTCACAAGGGTTGGTATATTTATGGGTTTTTGTGTGGGATTTAATGGTCTGATTTAATTTTTCATGAAAATGTTGATATGGGTCTGAGAAGTAACATTTAATAATTTTAAATTTAAAGATGTTTTATAAAATAAAAAAATGCCAATGGCATTTGTGTGTGTTGGCTAATAGGTGTGTCACATAGGGATTTGGTGTTAAGAGGGAATTGTCAAGAAAGACACCCATTAAGTATGTAATTATAATTTCATCAAGAGCGACTAGTTTAAAAAATAAGATTATTCTGAGAGAATCTGTATTCTATACCGTGTACCGTGACATGGTGGATAGGATATTAGAGGGATTGGGACAGGTGTCGATTATCATTGGTTTGGAATACATTCAAACTCTCGCCAAATAAACTATTTCATTTTCGTGTTGTTCGGCAAAAAAAAAATCGCTGTATTTCACGGTACGCTCAAAATTGGGCTATATCGTGAACAGATGAAGTGATGAGCAATCCAAGCGACATGATATGCTAGGGGAGGAATGCAGCTGCCTACTTCGAGTAAATTTTTTTTTATAAAAGGAGCGATCATGGTAAAGTTATTCGGAGGGGCAGTTATTTAGAGACAGTTCTATTTCCTATCGATTTCAACGTATCGATCTGCCCGTCGAAGCTACCACACGGGTGCAAGGTGAGAATGCTGCTGCCTGTGCGTTTTCTTATATGAACAAACAAATAATTACAAAAAAAAAAAAAAATATCAATCTCGGGCGCGAACCGACAACATTGTGTTGTAAAAATATTTCATTTACATTTATTTAATGCTTGTTCACAAAAAAAATACAATAAAGTCATCATACAAATTAAAAAAAGAATACCTACCAACGGAAAAATACAGGCAGTAAGAATTCCTTGCAACTTTTCCTTTCTTATATCTCACCCACAGAAGATTTGACTTGAACATTGCGGTGAATCCGAATGAACAAGTCTAATCGTTATCGCATAGATTAATGAATGCTCCCTAAATGGATCAAATACATTTTATTATCAAGGTATAACACTGTTAATAATTTGTATTGTGGAGCTCAAATTGGGATTCAGAGGAGTATAGATTATAGCTAATTGTCCGTCTTAGTTTTTTTTTAGTTCTGTGTTTTAGAATGGTTGGTAATTGTAAACATTCGTGGACTTAGGAAACATTTCTATGGTGCCTATGTCCACTCTGTGATGAACAGACCAGCTGTATTTTCACTTAGTGAAACTCAAGTTGCGGAAAATATCGATTATTCGGAATTTTCCTTGCATGGGTATTCACTTGTGCCTTTATTCTTTGCCAAACATAGCTTCGCCGTTTACATAAGGAATGATGTTGCATATCAACTTCAACCACAATTCGGTCTGGTAAACACGGAATCCAATTTCATGTGGTTAAAATAAACGATAAATAAGCGCATCATTCATATTTGTTTTCTTTATAGAAGCCCAAATTTAAACAGAGTTTCAACTTCTAACGAATTTGATGCTTTGTATGACTCCATCCAAGGAATTATTTCCCGTTACCCTCACACTGAAATCGTTATTACGGGCCATTTCAATGTACACAATTCCAGTTGGCTTCGCTTTTCTGTCCAGACAACACCGGAAGGAAGGTATGTTGAGATTTTCGCTGAGTTAAACCATCTTACTCAGCTCGTTGATGAGCCAACCCGAATTTCTGACATTGCAGGTCAAGCCGCCAACACTCTAGACTTGTTTCTTACCTCCGATCCTGATAGATGCACAATTCTTATATTATCGCCTCTAGGCACATCTGACCATTGTGTCAACTCTGTAAATTTCTCGTACCAACTCAATTCCGTTTAACAAAAAAAAAACCAAAGGAGAACCGTTTGGCAATATGAGAAAGCCAACTGGGACGGTCTCAATAACTTTTTCAGGACCTTTAACTCATGCTTCCTCGATAGTGACATTGACTCCAGCGCAGGCTCGGTCACAAATATAATTCTTTTAAGAATGAGAAATTTTACCCCAAATAGGTCGAAGAGTATCAAACCTAAGGAAAACTCATGGTTTGATTCGAGCTGTGGAGAGTATCAGCTTAAGAAATGTAAGTTTCCGTTTTTATAAAGCCAACATCACTCAGGAAAATCGGAAAAAGTTTTAGCAAGCTAGAAGGGCCTGCAATGTTCATATTCGTAAAACCAATTCTTTTTAATTCGGCAAAAAATACTGCAATGTCCCAAAGGCAATACACATTTTTGGTCATTTGTAAAAAAAAGTAAAGAATTCTTCGTCATCATCAGTTCCTACGCTCGTCTGTCTTCAACGATACTCCTGCTGTCAGTTCTCAAGAAGAAGCAGATCTGCTTGCTGCCAAATTCGCGGCAAACTTAAAACTGGCCGCAGGTGTCAGAACTCCTCCATTACTCGAGAGCGTAAATGATTTTATAGAACCAATCTTCTTTCGCACTCTTTCAGTCGCAAGAGTATTGTAAGATCTCAATATACACCAATCCGCTGGTCCAGATAGTATCCCCGCGATAGTTTTGAACAAATGTTCTTCAACGCTGGCAAAACCTCTGTGTAATTTTTTCAATCAGTCCTATTCCTCTGGGCTCTTTCCGAGTGGATTGAAAACAGCATTTGTCCAGCCTAAAATACGTCCCATGGAAAATGTTTATCCTCAAGTACAAGAGAATGCTGGGAGGCAACGTAGAGCTAGCAGCGAAATGGGACGAGAGCAAGTTTGCCTTATTTAAAGAGTTATTCATCAGCGATGAGCTTTTGAACCGAAGATTGAGATTAGTTTTTTTTTTGAATGACCAATAATTGAAGAATATTTTGCCGTAAATGTTGGCCATTCAAACATCTGGTTCTATCAATAACGGAGTTGCATGAATTCCTAACTTGTTTCTGCTCTTTTCCAAATTGGCTTTATACGATCGGAAACATACGTCTTTGACACTGATAGCTTCTTTAAACTCAGACTTAAAACAAGACTTTTCTCTGGGCTTGATACTTTTTGTTCCATCAGGAATAAAATCTGGCATTGCTACTAAAATCATATTTGTGATCATTTCAGCACTGATGGTATTAATGTCACTATCGAAGAAGAATATAGACCAGTTAAAGTTAAAAATAAAATTTATTGGCGCGACAGCTCCTTAAGGAGCCAAGGCCTAGTGACTTATACCCTCAACCATTCATGTGTGTGTTGTTTATCTGCAAGTATGGAAGGGCCCTACAGCTTACCGCTGAGTCCGAACGGCTACATGAGATGCACTTTTTCGAGACAAATTTTACTCTTGGAGGTTTCAGTTCCCCGCAAGAGGCAGTACCCCGGAAAAGAAGATGGCTATGAGCTGGATTCAAACCCAGGCTCATTCGCTTAGCAGTCCGACACACTAACCAGTAAGCCACGGGACACTACACTAACTAAAGTTACGAAAGAAATAATGCAGGCCATCAAAAGTTGGCTTTTTCGAATATCCAAACGGTGCTTATGGAAAGTGTTTCTTTAACTGAATGAATGGAGGACGAGATTATGCTGAAATGACACAATGGTCCGGAGTGCTAAATAAAAAGGTTACACTTATCAGGGTGAGAAATAAGTAACAATGAAACGGCACACGGTTTTTAGCAATGAACAGAAAAAGGAAATGTTAAGCCATTTTAAAACTTCGCTAAAATTTGTTATATAGGTTCACATTGTTGCGAGTACAGCAAGTGGGTTTTGAATACGTTAAAAAAATATATGGCATAGTGAACAACTTCAATAAAACCGCCGAGAGTATGGACCATTTGCTCCAGGTAAGGACAGCTTTACAAAATATTCGGTTTTCGTTTATTTATTTATTTTATTTATTCATTGGTAATCTTTAAGTTATTAAATTAAAAATATCTAGCTAATACATTTATTTCAAGAAAAACCTATCAAAATAAAATTAAAGAGAATAAATATTTATCATGGAAATCTATAAATTAATATAAATTTAAATTAAATTTTATTTACTAATGACTTGAACAATTATAACAATTATATTTAAATAACAATATTCCATTAACAATTATAGGTATTACATTATATTCTGCAAATTTTACTGTAGGGATAGATGTGTCTTAAGTTCTTTTTTAAAACAAGCCAGGTTTCTAATTAACCTCATTTCTCGAGGAAGATATGATAAGGCGAATTCAATAAAGCTTGCTTAAAGGCTTACTACTCAAAAATATTATTTACGTTTTGATGTATTAAAATTTAAGAAATAATTAATTTTAATGAAATACATTTGTCAAAATATGTTGACGATTTTTTAATACTTTAATGAGCAACTGGTAAAAAAATGATTCATTTCTGCTTCATCTCTTCGACAAAATTATCACCAGAATTCGAGATATTATTTTCCAGAGTTGGTAATATTGCTTCAAATATCGTTCATAAATAATAATTCAATGCCTATAGTAATCTCTCAATATTTTTACGACTTTTTTTACTTCTGATAACAATTCCACGTGAACTTTAATTAATGATATTTCATTCAACTTGTTTTACATCAATTTAGCATTTATAAAAGCACAATCGAAACTTAATAAGGAAATATGAAATAAATTGAAAAATAGTGCATCACACAACGAAGGCACTCACTTTCATTGAGCGAGCCACAAGTGGACAACTTATCGCTTACCACCAAAGGGGTTAGATGACCTTTTAGATAACTCATAATATGAGCATGCAATTAAATAGTTGAAGTGAAAAGAAATATAAAGAGAAAGGGGGAGGGGGGCTGGTTATATTCCGGGCAACATTGTGATAAATGAGAAATTCATAGAATGTAATTTTGCATGCATACATGCATATGCAACACAATTATATACCATGACGTCAATCAAGCTCCTCCAATAATTCTGTATTCCCATATCCATTTATTCGCAATCCAATTCTCAAGTAATTGAGTGCGAGAAGAAGAAGACAAACAAGACACTGACTACCAAACAGCTGGTGCAGCTGGGACTATCAACATGGGTGACGGAAAAATGGGGTACTGCACTTCCAGCTCCCATCTCCTGACACCACTGCCATCACAATGGATGCAAACAAATCAATCAAAGCAAATATACACACAATGTCGAGATACAATATACATAAAGAGATAAAGATACTCCTAGCAGTACCTACAGCATATTTATAATGGAAATAGGAAAATACAAAAAGAAAACACTAGCTCCAACGATGAAGTAAAAAAGACGAAAAACGTCAAGGGAAAGAGGCGGCAGGAGAATGGACGAAGAACATAAGAAATCATTGAAACAATTTTTGTGTTGACATTTATTCCCCAATGGCCTCCGAGCAGACAAACCAAACCAACCATCCTGCCACACGGCCAATCGGAACTTCCATCTGCTTCCTTTTATTCCGACTTTTCAAAGACCATCACAATATCGATGGTGGATCCTCGTTTGTCCATCCACCCGGCAGTATCTCGACAGCACCACGACATTATTTCGAACTGAGTGAGAGCGAGCTGTGGCTAAGCCAGGCTGTATAGCTGGCCTAACTGAAGCTATATTGTGAATTATCCCTATGCTTCTCAATTGTTTCTGTCCATGCTCCTCCACTCATCTCTAATATAGGGACAGAAAAGCGGAGGTCGACGATGCTATGGAGCGACTTTCGATGCTCTTTGGCAATTTTTAATTAAAAGATATTTTCTACTATGAACAACTGAAAATTCAGGGCTTGGATGGACATAGGCATGGGGGAGGGTGATTCTGTGAGGATTAATAGGGATGGGTTGTTTTGGTGGCAGGTCATTATTTTCCTAATGCCTTCTTTCTTTCCACTTCATCTGAACAGTACAGCTAGCCAGCGTACTGAATATCGGTACCTATCTTCTTTCGCAAATTGGGACCGATGCCAGAGGTCATGTTATGAAGAATAATGGAAAACGATTAATCCAACGATTCCAAAGGTATGGGTTTCCCAACAGAAGGGAGTTGATTCTGTAGATTCAGTAGATAACACTTATGGAAGTGAATTATCTTGGAGTTCTCGTAATTATAACGAGAACCTTGGAACTTGAAACTGGATCTTGAGCACATGGCATTCGATTTGGTAATTATTATCTGGTGATTAGCCACTTATCCTATATTTTTTTTCTAAGAACGGTTTCTTCTCTCCTTGATTTTTTTCCTGGATTTTTTTAATGACATTTAAGTGACAGATGAGCTTTTTACTCATCGATTTTCAATTCTTGTTGTTTTTTTTCTGGTGTTAGAAGAAAAATTTGGGATTGTGTGTGCCCAACAAGTGCGTAGGAGGTCGATAACAAAGGCTGCCGTCAGATTAGCCTCCAAGAAGAAATGTATACTTAAGTTTAGTGCTTCTGAGCTTTTGTGAGAAAGAAGGATAAGTGGGCATTTAAGTAATTGTTTGATTTAATCTGACACAATCAATGACAGCTCTTGTGAAGTAGGTACGATCTTTTTTTCTGACGGATGATGAGTAACCTGTCGGGATTTCTCTTGAAGGTAAACAATGAACTTTTCTCCTTCAAATGCTTGATGAATTTTCTACTGCCATATGAAGTTAGTGGATAAAAGCATTTTGCAGCATTGCGGTATAATAGCATAGCATGACATGTGGTATCAGCTGACAACATGTCCACGTCCAGTGCATATTGTGCACATGGTTTCTGCAACAACAAACATCCTTGCTTGCATGTTTTGTGGTTTTAATCCTTGAAAAGTGTTTTTTATTCTATTCGGTATTTTTTTTTTTTTTTTATTTGAATTGCTTAATTTTTTGTATTTCATATTATGGTGTAGCACAGATGAAAGTGGTGCGTGACTAGAGACAGCTAGGATAAGGATCTAGACGCCTCATTACTTTACTATGGGTTACGTGAGTTCTGCCTGCATGGCACCGGGTTATGTGTTTAACCTTGTTGCGCCATTTTCATATTAAATCCATTTTTGGGTTAGTTGGTTTTTGAACCAAACAGTGTGTATACTAAATGCAATCAACTAAACGAAGTTTGAGGTATTGCATTTAAGTAGTGTGGTTTTGATAAAGTGCATTTGGGTTAGGTGCTGATGATATAAAACCGCCAACTCAATGAATTTTAAATATAATTAATAAAAAAGTATCAATTAAATAAAATGCGCTATTACCATAATATTCTTTAAAAATTGATTGAAAATTGCTTTACCCGACTTTGTTCATGTTTGAAGCATGAAATCTGATGAAGAAACAAACAATTGTTTTAATGTTAACCTTTAAAATGTTATTGAAATAAATTAATTTTTTTTTCAACTTTACCTTACCCCAAACAAAATGTTTATTATCGCTTAGATTAACAATTATGTACCTGAAAATAAGCAAAACATGTAGTTAGAAAGTTTTTTATATTAAATAAAATAATATTTGAATGAATTTTAAAAAAATATAAACTAATAAAAAATAAATAAATAAAATTGACAGGTATCTTAAATTTTAAGTTTATATATAGTGAAAAGGTATTGTTTGCAATTTTTGGAAATGGTTAATCAATAAACTTGCCACATCCATTTTTGATGTATTCTCAAAAAAACTTTTAGAAGATACCTTTATCGACAGCATCAAAAATTGAAAACCGGTGCCAAAATTGCTAAAATGACATCGGGAGGGGCTTTTAGACCACAATGAAACAATGTGTGCTGGCAAGCACATGAAGATTAATAGAAATCATACAAAGTGCGAGGGCTCGACGAGCAGAAGAAGAAAGAGATACACCGGCTTTTCAGAAAGAAAAAGTCGGCACGATTGGTTAAAAGTAGCTGCTCTTATGTGTCTAATCACTAGGGCTTGATTTTCATGAACTAAAAACGAAAAATGTGCGCCTAAAGTTGGGAAATATTCACTTAAAATATGCATTTTAAGCCTTATATTTGTTCTTTTTAATAAATACAAAAATAAATATTCAGTTTTAACAATAAATTCAGTCTTTTATTTCAATTTTTAGCGGAACGAAAAAGCATTAATAAATTAATAAAAACACACTAGAAATAAAAAAGAAAATTAAATTAGGTACATACTTTAACACAATTGCGGCCATTTGAATAATACAAAAAGAATTCAAAATAACATAGAAAATAGGATTCTTTCTACATCTACTTCTCAAAATGTTCATATGTTTTATTTGCATAAATTATGAAATTTTTCATTAGGTTGTTCAAGGTTAAACTTTTGTGATTTTTTGTCTTTGTCAACTGACTTGAGCACATATCGACATATCGCCCAAATTGCAAAATGACACAACGCCAAAAAGTTTTGTGAAGAAATTTTTGTTGTAGCATTTTATTTTAAATTTGGGTAATGTCATAAAATTTGGGCGTTATGTCATTTTTTTTAGCGTTGTGTCATATTTTTAGGTGGCGCGCGTTGTTTGATTCCTGAAAGTAAATTTGAAACCGGCAAAACTGTTTTTTCAGGCAAAACTAGTTTTGCCTAAATTCATTAGGTTGAACTTGTTTTGCCTAGGCAAAATAGCTATAACTCCAGCCTATGAAATTGGTGGTAGTACACATAAGTTGTTGTTCTTCATTCAAAAAGCTTCTACTGTGTACCAGTAAAGACAGCAACTTAGTTGCTAGTGTGAAAATACACATATAAAACACATTAAGAAAAACGATTTCAGCTTTGTGTCCAAATATTTGGGCGTTCTATCATTTTGCAATTTGGGCGATATGTCGATATGTGCTGGTTAAAAAAAAAAATCTAAACAAAAATTTAATTTCAATGAAGTGTCATTTTACTCTAGTCAACAGATGGTAGTTTTTGGTCTACAAAGGTCGGAACTTAATGAAACTTTGAGATAATGTTTAAGAATAGTTAATTAATATTTTATCAACTTTTGAACCTTGTAGACCCTGTTCAAAAATGTGGAAGGAGACTGCAAAATGTTTGACCTTTCTTTGGGTTTTCATTAATAATTTTGTTTGCTTACACCCCACGTTAAAAGCGTCCCAAATTTTTTTTCACAGGGTCCACGAGTTCCAAAGCTTAAGAAAATATTAATTCACTATCTTTAAATATTATCTCAAAGTTTCATTAAGTTCCGACCTTTGTCGGCCTAAAAGTACCTGTTGACTGGAGTATAATAGCACTTAATTGAAAGTAAATTTTTGTTTAGATTTGTTGCTATCTTGTTGTAAGCGATGCCTTTTCGTGATGATCACTTCTAAATTGAAGTCAGCAGAGTGTTTTCATCGACAAACAAATAAGACCTTAAAAACTATCGCGGGCTCGCGGACTATAATTAGAAAACTCAAAATGAAATACAGTAATAATTATATGACAGTTACCGTTAGTTAACTTTTCTATAAAATGAATTTGATAAAATGAATCCCTACCAAAATACTCTCAAAAATGTTCATCAAAAAGTCAAGTCAAGTGAAAAAAACATCCACCAAACTTCACATGAAAAACTGGAGGTAGGTAACTAGCTAGGAACCAAGCTGGCTAGTTTAAATGATGAGCATAGTTACATACTCAGACAAAATGTTCTCCAAATAATATATATACTACTAGCTTAACCACCCTGCGTTGCTCAGGTACACCATATACATTTTCCAAAAAAACACACCGGCGTGGCGGTAATCAAAATAGCCTTAGTTACTTCTTCCAAAATTAGCTATCTGCTTCTGGAACCACCCCAGCGTCATCAACGGGTGATTAAAAAGTCTTAGTTACTCTTTACAACGTCAGCTATTTGGCTGTAAAAGTCCTCAAAATCGGTCCATAAATAAGAATTTTCGAAAAAAAACCACTCCAGCACCACCTATTGGGCAATTTAAATAACCTAAGTTACTCCCTATAACATCAGCAGTCTGCACCGTCAAAATCGGTGCAACCGTTTCCGAGATAAGCAGGAACAAACAGGCAGAAAGACAGACAAATTTTGTTTTAAATTGTGATTTTGTTATAAGTACTATGTAAGCTTCCATATACATCTTGTAAATGTTTTTAATATTAAACACAGACACTTAATTGTTCTTTATGTGTATACAACGTCATACATCAAACCAAAATATTTTTTTCAAAATATTACTTTAATAACTCTTATTGGTCTTGTTCTTGTCGTTTTTATTAATATTACACACATTCGGCAGATAATTCTTTAGCTCACAGCAATTATTTTCCTTGATAAAATATCCTTTTGTCATCCGAAATCATACATAAACACAGTTGCCGATTAATTTTCATTACACTCAGCCAATATTGATCAACATCATCAGTACAATACAAAAAATTAAATATTTATACAATTCACCATTGAAAATTTAATTTCCACATGCTTCAAGCTGTCAAGCAGTATATAACTACAACAACCATACTGACAAGTTCCTTAATGAGAAGTAAAACATTGTTTATTTATTTATGTGAAATTCTGGTAAAGAACAGTTTTATTCCGCAACTAGATGTCGCCAAGTGCCATTTCTTCTTGGAAAGAAATACAATAATTTAAGGAAACCATTTTTTCCAACTCCGCCCATCTATCATTGAACCTACAATCTTAATATAACACCCACCCCCTCTTTACCGTGCTACAAGGATAATAACCCTGATTCGAAAACAAAGAGTGAGTTAAACATGCAAAAGGTTACACATAAACCAATTTAGAGGTTCGACTGTATAATTAAGGTGAATGCATTGGACATTATTTATGTATTATTGTGAATAATCAGAACTAAAATTAGAAACTATAAAACACGATAAATGCTATTGTGTCGTCTTTTCAACTTACGAGTCCAGGAGACCACCCTTATGCCCTATCCGCTTTGTGAAAAACACAGTTCTAATTGAGTCTAACCTAGTTGTCGTTTGGTTGGCACTCGTCAGGTCCAGGAAACAAAATCACACGGATACAAAGAGGGAAATGGCAAACACATCGTTTGAGGTGATTTGGAAAATATAGGTTAGGAACACTTGTACTAGAGAAAGGAACAGCTGTAGTTACGATTACTTGGGTAAATGTGTAACCTACCTTGTTCCGGAGAACTTCACATTCCACAGTTAATTACTGCAGATTTCAAGCAAGCCGTCATTACAACGCTCATTCTTTACTTCCTTTTCACTTTTAATTTACCAAAGACTCTTGAGAATTTAAAATCACAGAGGAACGCAACAAAAAAAAATCATCTCGAAACCCAGGAGCCCAACTTAATTAGGAGCCATTAGGAAGTTCCCTTGTTCTAGAATCTGGAGAATACACGGAGAATACACTAGGACAGTAGTGTTCATAACAAATTAATACAATTTTCTTGTTCTATGTCTATAGAGTTCGTGTTTGGACAAAGAATCGAAAATTTAATTAAATATGAAATTACTGCGGTGCGCGGTGGCGAAACTTTTTGACATACCATTTATTTCATTCTTCAGCATGTCTGTGCTTTTTTGAAAATATTTTTAAGAACATACATATTTTATACTAAAATCTAGAATTTAACCGCAACTTTGCACGGGCTGTAAGGGTACCACAGGAAAGGCAACAGAATCCAATTTATATTGTTCGAGGCATATTTATAGGCGTTCGATCCGAGGTAGGATTGTTGCAAACTTTTAGGAGTTTTAGTCGAGATTCGCGATCATGGATCCATTCGGTAGTTGAAGGTGTGAAAGCGTACGTACATACGGAAAATTATACTTGAAGTAAAATCTTTAAAACGTTTTATTAATTTTTTTTAGTAAATCAATTTTACCGGACTATATTAGTATTATGAAAATACATTTTTGTCTTAAACGTACGGACCAACTCATAAAGCGGACCACCTTGGGAAAAAGCATTTAATTAAGAAAAATCTTCCAGTCCTATATTTTGTGTACATAAATGAAAAGGTACATCACACGCATAATGTCAAGAGTGCAAAAGAAAGAATAATTATGTCAAAGAGTAAATTTTGATTAATTCCAATTCTTGTGTGTTTGGTATATGCCTGATAACACGTTGATTTCCTTGTTTCAATGCTTGATTATTTCGCCCTTCCGAGTAACTATGTTGACTTAAAGGATATATATGTACACTTCCTAATCTTCTTCGTGCCTCTCTGTGGAACATGATAATGTAAACGTTACGCTTGACACACATTGTGTGCTCCTTTAACGTGCAATGAACCCTTTTCTCTTACTTCTTTTTTTCTAACCAACATTTCTCTTTATGCACATACATTCTAGGTTCAACCAAAGTTATGGCATCCGCCCGAGGATTAATTATCCTCAAATCACGATGACAATAAGGACGTTATAAATGGTGAATTAAAACGATGACAAGCAACCAATCTGGAACGTTTAACATTGCTCGAATAACAAGGACGATGACGATGTTAACGGTGACGGCGACGGTGAAATAGGCAACGTCACTATCAACGGCGACACCGAAAAACACGCTTATAGTAAAAATGACTAGAAATCCCAGAAAAAAGGTTTTTAGGAAGCCTCCCGTACTCGCATAACTTGGGAAAGCCACAGCCACATAGCCATAACCGTAGCCATAGCCGTAGAACCTCATCAATCATGTGGCAATGTTCCTAGAAAGCGGCAGAAGCAGCAGAAGCAGCTGCTGATTTGTCTTTCGGCTTTCATTGTTCCTGTCATGTAACAAGAAAAACTCGGCCTAGTTTTCGTCTTCTTCCATCAGATGCGAAGAATTTTTTTGTTTCCAAAGGAAATCTTCTTCTTGTTCGTTGTGTCGACATAAATTTTAAAATATTACCTCCAAAACGAACTGTGGAGTTTCCGTCCGACAGCGGCAATATGTAATTTTTTTATAAAACCCTGCCGACCATGCGATGTGAAGTGACCTGCAAAATCATATAAATGGACCGAGTGTCAGTCTGTTTGCTAATGAAAAGAGGAGACATGAGTGAATTGTTGCTGGAAATATTTAGAGTTGCCAGGTGTTTTTTCCATAAGAGTGGCATTCGTTGTGAAGCAAAAAGGTAACCAAGTCGAAAGCTTTATTTATTTAGAAATTGTTTTATGAAGCGTCACTTTAGATGTTGTACCAGTCAGTTTAAATTGACCTTGACAATTTAGTTGATTAAAAGCTTTAATGCTTGCACTAGAAATGAACAATGCGTGTCTTTCGGTTGCCGTAACTTAGTTTAGTTTAGTTTAGTTTATTGTAATTCTTTATAGTACAAGCACTTTAAGAAAAATCTTATAAATGTAGTGAGGGTTTATAAATACAAAATAGAATTTTAAATTCAAGTCGAAGTAGAAAACAAAAAAAAAATATATACATTAATTCATTAATGGAAATTCACATATGAATAGACAAAAAAATAATAATAAAACAAAAAAATAGAAAAAATGAAATAAATAGTAAAAATAAGTAATAAATAAGAGAAAAAAAGAAAGAAAAAGGGCTTGTTACAAGGAAGTTAGTTGTTTCGGTTGGAAAGGAAGTCATGTAAGCTTTGTTGAAATATATTCATGCTGTTGATTTCTCGCAGGTAATTTTGAAGCGAATTCTAAAGGCCGCAGGCAGCTATAAAAAATTGTCCTTCTGAATCTAAATCGAGGGAGAATTAAGTCTTTAGATCTGTTTGATAATGCAAATCGGATTTTGTAAAATAGATATGTTGGTTGATGTGTAATTAAAATTTTGAAGAGCAGCAGAAGTGTACGGAATTTTATGAAATTTTCAAAGGACATTTTTAGTAAACTATTACTCAAATGAGAAATATGGTCAAATCTTTTTAATCCATGGATGTATCTTATGGTGCTATTGAAGGCCACTATTAATTTATGTTCGCTGGCAGAGTCACAATTATAATAGATTTCACATCCGTAGGTAAGTGTTGGTATAACCAGAGTTTTTGCCAGCACCATCCTTGTTTTAAAAGGCGTACAATTTTGAGCAGTCCACAGTGTCCTTAGTGTACCATAGATTTTTCCTATTATTGAATCTATATGGTCGTTCCACTTTAGGGTCCTATTGAAGATGACACCTAGATTTTTTACGGTATTGACAAATTGTAATGGTGTTCCATTAAGAAAAATAACTGGGAAATATGATACATCAAGCACTTTTTTAGAGATAACCAAGCATTTGCATTTGGATGGATTCAGTGACAAACCGTTATTTCCTGCCAATTTGGAGATCCGTTCAAGGTCTTGATTGATAGTGAAGACACAGTTTTCAATTAGGCCAAGAGGTCAGCTTCTATAAATTTGTATGTCATCTGCATAAAAATGTTTTGATGTATCAGGAATCACAGAGTCGTTAATATACAATGAAAATAAAAGAGGCGCTAAAATAGAACCTTAGGGACACCTCGAACTATTGGAAGAAACTCTGAGAGACTATTATCTAAATACACTGCTTGTAGCCTATTGCTCAGAAAAGACCGAAGCAATTTTATTGCATCTAGAGATACATTAAATACTTGTTGTATCTTATTTAAAAGCAAGGGATGAACTACCGTGTCAAAGGCTTTGACAAGTGCAGTTGTACAGCTATGCTGAGCACGAAAGCCTGACTGTATTGATGATAGGAGATTGTTACGCATTGTGTAGTCATTAAGCTGTTTTTGCATAATGCGTTCGCAAACTTTTGACATAAATGGAAGAATTGAAATTGGTCTAAATTCTTCACAGAGTGAGTTTTTAGGAATCGGTATTATTTTGGCCAGTTTCCATTGCTGTGGGAAGATGCCTTTAGTAAGTACTGTGCTGAAATTATGGGTTAGGTATGGTTGTAATATCGGCAGGATAGCTTTTAAAAAGATTGGATTTACTTCATCAATTCCTACAGTATTTGATTTTATTGAAAGGAAACTTTCTAAAACTTCAAGACTACTGACACATGAAAAACTGAAATTTGAAGAAGTCTCATGTTAGGGCGAGGACATACTATCAACAAGCACATTTTCACTTGAACCTGGATTGACCGACATATAATTTGGGTTTAACAAAAATTTACGTACTTCTAGGATGACATTATTTCTCAAAACCTTATACCTTCTATGAAGGTCCCCTACCCGAAAGATTATCCAGCGTCGATAGGCTTGATTTCGTTTACTCATAAGATTTTTAATTCTGTCACTAAACCATGGCTTTGACACAGATTTCTTTACTTTTAAAGACACGTGAATATTAAACAGTGTATTTAAATTTTCGTTCAAGAATTCTACTTGTTCCTCCGGAGAGGACAAATAGTAAATATTTTCCCAGGAAATCGAACAAATTTGGTGTTGTAGAGCTGTCTTGTCAATGTTTTTGAAGTCTCTAAATATGACTTTAGCACTTCCCGAGGTTTTCTTAGAGTTAAAATCATAAGTCAAAAAAATCTGGTCATGTCTAGAGAAAACTGGAGCTGATAGTTGATTATAAAAAAGAATCCTATCATTTTCACATGAAGAATCATTCGGTAAGAAACAACTTTTTTTACATACTAGGCTCTCCTTGATATAAATTGCAACACCACCACCTCGGCCTAAACGATCTGTACGAAAAAGATTATAACCATTAAGTGAGTATGTAGCGTCTTGGATGTCCTTAGAAAACCATGTCTCCGAAACACAAATCGCGTCCATTTCAGAATTTTCAAACATATATCTGAATTCATCAATTTTCAGCATCAAACTTTGAGCATTAATATGTATGACCTTAAAACCTTCAATGCGATGGCTAAGAATTTTAATCAATATACGTAATAATATACCATCGCTGCTGCTACCTATGGAACTCGCATTCCACTCACTCAACTCTGTAACGATAACGAGTGACAAAACTGCGGGACTCCAGCAACATAGTCATAACATAAATTAAACCGAAACAACTTCTTTTACATAAATAGCAACAAGCGTATTGTAAAACAAGAAATAGTTACAATTAAAATAGGGAAGATAGAAAAAAGAAGAAAGAATAATAAAAGGATAAATTAGATAATTTAAATTAAATTAATAAATTAAAATCTTCGATTGATGCAGCGGCAGCGATGGCATTCAGTATAACATCGTTTTGGATGAGTATCGATTCCCCCTCTGCACTCTCCTGAACGAAAACTGACCATGATCTTGTGTATGCATTGAAAACAGCTCCACAGTGTTTGAGTCGTGTTGCTTGGCGGAGGACTCGCATGCAAATAAATGTTATGCGTTCTCTTTCATTGCGTGTCAAAACCAATATCGGACAGTTCCAGTAGCCTCTTGTTTGTTTTGTGGAAAAGCGCAACGGAAAAATAAAAGACAAGAAAATAAACGCACGAGGAAAAGCGCACGAGGAAAAACGCACGTGGAAAAGCGCAACAGAAAATTAAAAGACAAGAAAATAAACGCACCAGGAAGAACAATTTTGGATTTTAGAAATGCTTTGATTAATCAATAATCAATGGTACTGAAAAGAAAAAACTTTTATACGGAATCCTGGACAGTCGGTCTTTGGCTTGTGTCTTTAGATCTGTTATCGAGTTTAAATGTTGAAAGTCGAATTTACTCCAATCGTATGCCGCTGATAATCACATTTCTCATGTCAGAATAGGCCAACGAAATTCAAACTAATTTTACAAAAAACAAAAGTAGCGAGAAACGTATAAGCAGAACATAAATCGATTTTTTGAAGCTCATGCTACAATAGAAGTTGTACAACAAATAAATATATTATATATTATATAAAAATAAAAAGTTGATTGCTGGAAAAAATCGTTCTTCTAAAAGTCAATTATTCCAGAAATTAAAAAAAAGGAACACAGGATGGATCCTTAAATTCTTTTAACATTTTTATCAAGATCCTACGGTAGCGTCACACGGATTGGGTTGAAAGCATTATTTTTTTTTCTCAGTGAATTCCAGATAGGTTTTAAAGGATGATGTTCCGAAATCGTCCATATCTTCTGCCTCACAAACATTGCCGATTTGTGCAGCCTTCAAGTAAGTACAAAGAAGTACAAGAAGTCATACGCTTTTTCCGTGGATTTCCAAGCAGCCAACTTTTGATTTTATCAACAGAAATGCTCTTAGCTACAAGTTTTATTTGGATGGATTGTCATTTAACCCAGTATGCGATCAAAAAGCCTTTCGGGGTGATTTTATAGTTCAGTATTATTAAAACAAGGATGCTAGTTAAGCCCCATTATTCGTTTCATTGCTTATTGAAGATCTGCTTTAAATAATGCCACGTCGACTTTCATTGAAAAGTCTTCAAATTGAAATTCGGATGAACGCAGCTGATTGAGTGCTTATTGCATAGTCTTCTGAGTCTCTGTACTTTATATGAAACAAATTGAGCAGGTATTATTGTCTGTAGAACCTTTCTGCCAACCTGAGCAAGTCAAAAACATGGTCTTTAGAAGAGATGCAGGGCGGTTATGGGCGAACGAAAGGTAGTATTATGAAACAGACCGAATAGAAATGGTAAGGAAGTACCAGGCCCGTAGAATTTGCACTTACAATGTCTAGACAACATTGAAATGTGGAAAGGGCAAGAAAAACCATTCAAAGACATACAAATTTCCTTAACACAAGAAAATGATAGAAGATTTGTAATTACATATATAGTTTTTAATTTTTCTCGCGATTATTTGTACTATAAGGCAAGTTTAGGATTCTACAATCAAACATGACATTACGATAGTAGTAGAGCTTAAAAAGTTTATGAGAAAAAATGTCTGTATGTCAGTCCGTCTGTTTGTATAACTTACTGGAGCTTAAACGCGATTACCTTAAAATTTGGGATGATAACGGTACCTGCCGTGTAACGAATAGGGAAAAGATTAGTTTTCTCCAAAACAGCTCGGACGATTTTGATAAAATTTTGTGAAAGTATTTTAGTTGGTATAAGCTATCATTTAATTTAAACCAAATTTACCCGAAAATTCTATTAACAGTACATTTCATATAACGTTTTTTTTTTTTAATTTTCGACTTTCTCGGTAACGGCCCATTGGATTTCGGTCAAATTTTATATTTAAGTTACGGAATTAATTCTGCATACCAACATTTTTAATAATCATATTTTTTTCTATTTATAATTATTTTTTAAAATTCAATATTTTCAAAATATGTAATCAAAAAAATTATTTAAAATTTTATGATTAGCTGTATCAAAAAACTCTAAAACACTGCATACCAACCTCAAAAAATAAAAAAAACCGATTCTATCAAAATCCGTCCTACAATTTTCGAAATACTTTTTTAATAAATTCATTATTATTTATTACCTACTGATGGCGCACCTAATTTTTACTAGAAACCGTCAAGTGTTGTGGTTTTGACACTTTATAAATTCTGAACGTGTGATTTTTCTACGTAAATGTTACTTGTTTCTGTCAAAGATCTAGCCTTCCAATGTAAATGGGAACATAAGAGCACGTACGTGCGACCATTTTTTATTTTTATTATTATTATTAAAAATTGTCATGACATTTTTTCATTTGTTAATAATTCTAAATTTTATCTCAAAAAAAAAGTTTAAGATGAAAAGATTACATACATTAATATGACGTAAACAGATATTCATAAATAAATGAATTACGTTTGCCGGTAAAAGATATTGTTTTTCACTTGTCAATATTTAAAAACTAATCATTATAATTGCACTAATCTCACCATTAATTTTAATCACTCCAAATATTTGTACGTGATCAGCAAAAATGTAAAGCATTGAATGTTTTAAAATAGCAGAGAAATCATTAATAAATGAAACAAATAGTAAGAGACCAAGACAGCTCCCCTGAGGAACACAAGTATTAACCTTAATTTTTTAAGACCGGTTATTTCTAAATACAACGATGTAGTAGATACTTTTTCTTAAGATACGTATGATTACGATTGTAAATCCAATTTTGTTAAAGTTATTTATTGGTATTTCATGGCATGACAAATTGCTGTCAAAGGCTTTAGTTACTGAAATCTCTAAAGATCGAAAACAAACAAAATGTGAAAAATTGCAATAAATACAAAATTATTGATTTCTTTTTTTGCCATAGAACAAGAAAACAATAAAAGGAAACAACGTCTATACGTACACGACTATAGGTTTGACCAAATATTGGAAACAAATATTTAGGACATTTTCAGAAATTGGCGTTCAAAATTAAAATGTTCAGAGAGTAGGAAATTTGGAACATGTAAGGATCTAAACAATTCTACACATTTCTTAAACATAAATTATGTTACATCATTGGGGACAGCACTCAAACATCCAATAAGTTTTAAAATATGTGTATTATTAAGCAATAAGGGAATAAATGCGTAGTGCAGGAAAGTCTTCAAAATAATCCACAAAAATACTAGATATTGGCTCATGTCATGATAACTGTTGTTTTTTTGTCTGAAATTACTATAATATTAAGTCACTCGCCGAAACTAGTGAACGTTTTTGAAACGTCATTAGTGTATGGAAAATTTATAAATTGTCTTGTAAAAGTTGAGTTAAGAACCAATAAAATCAGCATTTGGCTCCTATCAGGTTTGGGCGTGGCTAAACCCCAAAGACGTCAAAAAATGAAGCAGTGTGTGCAAGCTGAATTTTTGTATGTTAATAATCGACATAATTATATTTATAATATACTATAAACTAGAAAGTAATGTCTTTTAAAAAAATAAAAAAAATAGTTTAGATTGATTTTTTTGTACTAATATTTGTACTAAATTTGATTTACGTATTTATTTGTTATATCTATTAATTTTGAATTGAACACTGAAAGCCAGATAATGTTATGTATTCTAGTTTTCCAGAAAAATGAAATTTAGAGATTAGTTATTATCATAACATTCCCGATTTGTGAAACTACTTAGGTATTATGTGATAAAACAAAAATTATTATTTCGGTTTTCACAGAAACTTTTTATTTAATCACTTCATTTTATACGATTTCCGAACTCATTGTCACAGTGTGTACTCCAAAGTACTGTATGAAGATGATAAATGCTGTAGCTTTTTCAGATTTATTTCTTTTTTATAATGCATTGGAAGTTTTATTAATCAAAATTTATTGATTAAACATTCAAAAAAGTAATAAAGTATAAAAAAAATACACCAAATTAAGTACGTAAATACAAAATTATAGTCTTCAAGAACTCTTCTGCTTGTGTTTTATAAAGGTACTTATTTCTGTTAATCTATTTCTGTTAATTTATTTCTGTTTATTTATTTTTAGTATATATTTATACCATCAGATTTTAATTGTATAAACTGTTTAACTTTATTCAATCTCTTAAAAATAAAACTTAGTCGATATCATATACGGCAGACGGCTTATGCCATGCTTAAATTTTTATTTGAATTAAATATTATATGTTATAAATGTTACTCTATTTTTATTAATAAATTGAATTGAATTGAATTGAATTTTAAATACAAAATTATCGGAAACTGCCGTAGAATGGATTGGTCCACTATCATTTGCTTTTGCTATACTTCGTCCCTTGCTCCAACATTAGTCTCAAAATTGCAGTGCTCTTCACTGAATGATTTGGTTGTGAAAAATAATTTATCATTTTGAAGCCACATTCTCTTTTTCACACAAAGAGAATCGAATTTAGTGTGGAAACGTGATAATATCTATTATTTCATAGTTACACAGATCGGGAAATAACCTCAATGCCAGTATTAAATATGGAAGTCAAACTGGAGCTTGAATATTTATCGTAGGGAATGTCAAAAAGAGCCATGGCGTCAAGTTTAAAGAAAAAGTGTTGGCCACCGTAAATTCTTAAGGCTAGACATAAGTATTCTGTAACAAAAACCGATAGATCCAATTACAACTTCAGGATTCTCATTGGTTTTCTTTCGACAACCCCGTGCTTCATTATGAATTAAGTAGTTTTTAGTCTGCAGAATGAGCCACGGATTTTATATTTTAATACAATTTATATTATCGACTATTTCAAAAAAAACTAGAAAATATTTATATAAGTTTTATTATTAACTACATACGATTTTTTTTTGCTCAGTGTAGTGTGAAGTTCCGTATGTGACTTTGAAACAATCATGTGCGTTTTTCTACGTAGCATACCTGCAGGATATATTCGTTTCCTGCGGCAACACAAAGAGTCCATCCATCCAGGCAGCCAACCATCAATCTATAGAAACCCGGTGTGTTATACAAGGACGAATGTGGGCTTGGAAACCCATTGTTATTTAGAGAGAATGGACTATGGCGCACACACCGGGTTAGTGTCGGGAGGCGTAGGTGGTAAAATCACCACCTCTCGATTATTGTTTTCAAATTCGAAAACATTCAACAACTCAGTTTGTATTTTTATTTTCCGTTTTTGTTGTTTAAAGCTGCATTAGCACTTGAAACCTATTTTCAACGATGTGTGACATTTTCTGAATAGTAAGGACATTTTTTTTCAATTTCTATAACATTTGTATAGTGTATATATGAGTGTATGTGTATCAAAAAAAATTCATCTCTATTCACTTGAAGCACTCAGAGAATAGTTTTGTAGTCTTTTGTTCTGGTTTTATGGAGTAAAATGTTTGGCATTTATTTGCTGGCATTGTTCGAAAAACCGCTGACACTACTATCAGCTTTTTCCAATGACATTGGGTCAGTGGATTTTGGTGGCACAGTAGGTTTACAAAGCACAAGGATTGTATTGCGGATTGAAATTTTGATTTGGGGGATTTTAGATGCAATTGTATTGAAACTGGCGTTTTTCGATTTCTTTTTTTTTTTGTTCAACGGAAGGAAGAAGAGTTTGGGAAGCATTGTATTGTAATGATTATTTCTATTCGGTATAGATGGTGGTAACCGAAATATATAAATGTATTTCAATATATATTTTGGATTTTATATTGCACCAAGGGATTCTGATGAAATCAACACTTATGATCCACAAAAGAATTGCTCTGGATAAGAAATAGCAAGTGGAGAATTTTCGTCGCACACAAACACGCGCCAATATAATCGGAAACGTGTGTAGCTAATTTGTAAGTTGCCAACGGAATAAGGAAAGTAATAGAAGAATATTATTTAGGATAAAGTGAGCGCAATGAATAGATCCGGGTATCTATATTCATGAACTGAACATGCTATTAGGGATAAGGATAATACTTTTCTTTCTTATGGAAAAATACTTGCCCCAATAATGTCGTATGCATTAAGTGAGTCAGACGAAAATAGATACAAAACGGGCTTGTAGAATGCCTTTGGAGTTATTATTTATTTGCTAAGGAGTTTCTTAGCTTGTGTGTTTTTTCTAATATTTAATTCTTGTGGGTTAAATTAATGTTGGATTTTTTCTAATATCTAATATAAAAACTCAATTAAATTTTTATTTTATATTTAAATAGATCTCTTAGAATTAATTTATTTGAAAAATTATACGTTTTAGAAGAGAAAACATAATTTCAAGTATTGGGTATCTTTTTTATTTAATTTTTTTGTCAACGTCAACGAAAGGCTTTTGGCCAGTAAAATTCCAAAGCAAGATTTTTGCTCCAGCGCCATATAAAAGGACTACAATAATATGTAGTTTTGTTAGTTCGCTTACTTTATGAGAGAATATTTTATAAATTATTTGAACGTTTTAGTTGAGGATCAAGACATGTTTCTATGATTAGATGTTTGAGCCGCAATCACGTCTCAATGACTTAACGGATTTAGATGAAATTTGGTTGGTAAAAATATGAGGTGTTAAATTGAAAAATAGGCAACTTTTATGTCAAAAAATGCATAGTTCCTGTGGGAAAGTTTAATTTTGAAATGATGACTGCTTAGAGGTTTTTTCGTTATACTTTCATGTCTCAACGATTGCACGAACTTTTGAAGTTTTGAAGATGGAAGCGTTTTAAAGGTTAACTTTATTGGCTTAAATCGCGAACAGAATGGCCAGAAAAGTTACGTGCCTTCGACAAAATTCAGCGATATTGTGATGACAAGACGGTGTTAGGTCAATTGCTACATGGTCCGCATTAGATCGATGTATGCCATGTGTGATTCAACTTTGCATCTTTTCTAATGAAATTCGTGTTATGAGAGGCACTAGAATCGAAATACAAAAACGAGGGCATATACAACGCGGCCAATATAAACAGAATAGATATTTTTTTGCTTTAAAATGATATGTGGTCACATTGTGAGGAAGATGACCTCGAATAATGGCCAAATATTCAGTATTTACTACCCTGAATATGAAAATTTGGAAAGTACACTTTTAAGCGGTTTCATCCAACCCGAGGCTTTCCTATATATAGATCCCATTGGGTGTACGACTGTGGATAGACGGCTACTTTACGATCGAAACATTGTCGCAATGAGCGCAGCAGAGCGCCTCCGGTTTAGTGCCTGACAGTAATCGAAGAGAATTTTTTGATCAGGTATGCCAGTTTTAGTAGAAAGATTGGTAATTGAACACTTTCGTTGAACAAAAACATTTTTTTTTTCTACTAAAAAAGTTGAAGAATTGATTTTTTTTTTAGCATTCAAAGCTAAAAAAAACTATTTAAAATTGACATGGGGATAATTTAATCATTTGTTTATCCAAAATTCGCTGTAAACACGAACATTTTAGAAAAAGATTTATAAAAATCGGTCCAGTTTTGAATTTTTTACAACCGAAAACCCAGGTGATACCGAAAGATTAATAGATTTCTCTTCCAGCATGATTTCAATAACTTTCAGCAAGATTTATTTATTAGGAATTGAATAAAACTTCCAAAACTGTGAAACTATCCTTGTAAGAATCTTTGGTGTCTAAAAGTTTTATCCCGTAAGGCATTCTTATTTTGAGACTGTCGATGGCTGATACAGGATACCACGCGGCCGTAGAACTATTGACAGGTGGCTCCCTCTTCAAACGAAATATTATGGCAGGAACTCATTGCCTCAGTCATAAATAATGTTTTTTTTTTTCATCTTTTCAAAATTTTTTTTAACACAATTTATTTAATTAAGAAAACCTTAATTATTTAATTAAAAAAAAAAACATTTGTGACTTGACTCGGTAAAAAATACCTCGGAACATTAATTTTGATTTCATCAATTTTTCGTGTAAATGGTGCTTCTTTCTTTCCTCAACATTTTTTTATCAACCAAGCAAAAGATCCGCCCGACATCTTTAATGAAAACAAAAATGCTCACAAAATCCTTCCCCATTGACAAGTTGATCTTCTTGCTCATAACTTTCAATTATACCTTAACTTCGTTCCATTGAATTTCTAACGATGTCAGTCGTTCGGTAATAATATTTTCCTGCAGGATAATGTTGAATTGTGGGTGGCATCAATAAATAAAAAAAAAAATGTTAGTCATCTCTTTTGCCTATGATAAATTCTGGACACACCTAATAGAATGAATCATTTTTTGCAGCAGCAGGTACCCTTGTATATAAGTTTAGGAGTACTTTACAATCATAAAGAAGGACTATTTCCAGAACGAACTAATAGTGAAAATACATCATAAACTCTCACTCTCCAAATAAGCCTCGCATTTGACATCATTTCATTTAATGGAATTTTATGTCAAACAAAATTAATAGACCTTCGAAAAAGTTTTTGCCCAGAAGTAGAATGTATATATCAGGCACGACCAAAAAAAAAGGTATTCCCATCACGTATCTACTTTGGACTGAAAAAGGACATTTTTGGGGCATTGTTTACATGGGAAAATGTGTTCTTCCATTATTATTTTTGGGCCCAAAAATATAATCATAACTTTTTTCCAGGTACAGTTCTATTTTTATTTTGTTTGTTGGAAGGCTTTATTTGTTTTTGTTTTTTTAATATTCGTGCTTAATCAGTAATATGGATACTTTAATTTACCAAAAACTTAAAAAAGGTAAAACATTTTAATTAGGTAAGTTTTTTTCGGAAATATACAGGAAAATATATGTGTGATCCTTTCAATATTTTTTTTAACGTATCATCTGATGCAGGGCTTTTCAATTTTGTAAAATAAAATAAAATCAAACAAGGATAAAATACACAGACGCATGTTGTGGGTGTACTTTTGTGTATAAATATTGAGACGGTTGTGGAGTTGTTTTTTTTTATTATTTTTTCTTTCACATGATGACATTTTCCTTTTCAAATATGTATATGTAAATAAAATATTATGCGCTCGTAACTTTCGCGGAATACAAACATTATGTCTGATTACTTCTGCATAAAAAGGGATACATATACATATCTATATATTTATGGATATTTTTCTGGGATGTGGCAGATATTAAAAATGAGAACATCACGACCCTTATATTGATTTGTAGTTCGAAATTGATCAACTCAAATTGGATCCTTGATAAAGAAAATATCTGCACTTACACAGCAGCGCAGCGAAGCATATAGTATTTGAATGTGTTCTCTGTTAGAAATTAAATGAATTTTCAATATTTTCATTTTGTGTTTAGCAAACAAAAAAATGTTCTACTAATTGGGATAGCAAATAAGGAGTTTCATTTGAATGTATCATACCAGAAAAGAATTTAAATTAGGTAAATAGATGATTCATTTTTTTATATCGTTAAGTTTAACGAAGGATAGTTACCGGTAGTAATGATGTAAATCTTACAGTTAGAACATTATAAATATGTTGAGTAAATTTTTTATCAACATTGCATTATTTTAATTGGAGGAAACATGATTAAAAACTCCATTAGATAGAAAAAAAATCAAAAATATGACTTCAAAAACTAATGACAGAGGGTTTGAATATTTCAAAAAACAAATAAATAAATAACTAAATAGATACATTGATAAATAAATAAATATTTAAATAAAAGATTTATTTATAATATGTATCAATAAACATTTATATTGTAATAATAAAAATAATTTAATTAAGCTACAGAAAAATATAAATTTATACAAAAAAGAAAAAAAAAGAAAACATTGATAAATATTTATAAATTGACAAATGAAAAATGAGAAAAAAACATTTACATTAAAAAAGATAAATTTGGAACTGAAAATATTCAAAAAGAAGACAACAAGAAATTATTTAACTTATAAATAGTAGAACTAAATAAATAAATACATTAAATAAAAAAATAAAGAACAAATGCAAATACAGTCAAACTTCCCTATTAACGAATGTCTATATAACTAAGATCTCTCTATTACGAATTGATTTCAAGTACAAAGCTTTTTCGTTAACTTTTTAGAGTGTTTAGTGTTTTGATCTCCTTGTAACGAATGTCCATAAAGCGAATTTTTCTCTATAACGAACAAATTTCGTTGCTGGAAATCCAAATGTGTGATTTAAAGAAATGTTGAAGACGAGGAATAAATTATTATAAACGCAAAAAATCTGTATAACGAATTTTCTATATAACGAAGTAATTTTCTGGTCCCGAGCGAATTCGCTATAGGAAAGTTTGACTGTAATACAAAATAAAAAGAAAAGTACAAAAACACATAAAATAAATATAGATTTGTACCTATTCTTATAAATAAATAAATTTATTGGCACGACAGCTCCTTAAGGAGCCAGGCACTTATACTCTCAACCATTCCTGTGTGTGTGTTGTTAATCTGCAAGAATGAAAGGAACCTACAGTTTACCGCCGATTCCGAACGGCTACATGAAGGGTGAACTTTTTCGAGACAAATTTTACTCTTGGAGGTTTTGTCAGTTCCTTCCAAGAGGCATTCGAACCCAGGCTCATTCGCTTAGCAGTCCGACGCACTAACCACTAAGCCACGGGGCACCTATTCCTATGTCATATTAATTTGCAAAATCAAGTTGGTTTACCAAATTATTTTCAGCGAGTTCAAGGCAATTCAAAAATGTTGTTGTTAGTATTTGTAATCTACCATTTTAACACTCTCGCTCTAACATTAAGATCGACAGGCATCATTTTCCAAACCCTATTTTTTGCTATTTGCATTTTTTTATGTGACAATTGGCTAAATTTTTCGAATAGAGCACTACCATACTAAAGAAGTGCCTGCATTCTTTATGTATTGGGTCTTCCAATAGGGACTTCCAAACTTTGACAGTTGGTAGCGGCCATCTTTTTGAAGCTACATCTGTCAATTTGGCTGTCATTTATTCAGTCTGTTTTTCAAAACGGACGGAGTCGAACATAGCGTTCAACAACACGGGCAAATGATAAAATTGTTTTATCAAAATGGGTGTTCTGTTCCGGCAACGTTCCGCGCGCTTCGCCCATTGTACGGTCGCTATAATCTTCCTACCGAGAGGAATATTACCAGTGTGGTGGATAAATTTGGATCCACTGGATTAGTAAACAATAAACCAACACTCGTTCGTACGAAAGCCAGGATCTGCCGAAAAAAATTGTCGAATTTGGGACGATACTAATCCACATGAGACAAGAGCATCCAATGCATCCGATAAAGTCTCTGTTTGGGTGGATTTTGGACTGGCGGTGTCATCGGTACATATTTCTTTGAGAAGATGTTGGCCAGGTCATCACCGTCAACGGCGAGCGCTACAGATCGATGATTATCAACTTCGTTTGGTCTTAATTCGATGATATGGACACCAATGACATCTGGTTTCAACAAGACGTTGCCACGTTCCAAAGAGCTCATGCCACATTGGATATTCTGCACGAGCGATTTGAGGGGATGGTCATTTCGATTGGGGTATGCTTATGTCACAGGTCTATGCGAATAGGCCACAAACAGCAGCCCTCAAAGCCAACATAACTAATGCCACCGGTCAAATTCATCCTGATTTATTCGCTAGAGTCATGGAAAATTAGACAATTCGGATGCGCGCCACCCAGAGAAGCCGCGGAGCACATTTTAACGATATTATAGTCCACAAATGATGACATCGATAGACTTTTCAAAAAATATCGACGATATCTTACAAACACTTTGTTTTATTTAAATGTAAAGTAAGGAAGCGCCTAATGAAGACCATTTATTATTATGCATAAATGCATAAAGTTCCACTCAAGAAGCTGCCAACTAATATCTTGTATCAGCTAGGTCTGCCTTACAACTACATATGTAAGGCGACCACAGGCAAAAACTAATCTTGTTCTGGCTAGCGCAGCATCTATACGTTGATTGAAATAAAGATACTGCTCTAGCTTGATACCTAACATTAGGCATTGTATATATATTTATGCAGTGTATATACAAAGCATTAGGTTGAACTCGGAAATTGAAAGCCATGATAAAGATTGGTTGTGGGCCACCATTGCATGAAATTATAATGTTTCAAACTCTAATCTCGACACAATCAGTGTTCCTTCCAATACCAAAGAGCTTTCATATCTATTTCAGACAGCTTTACAAGTTCTTTAGTTTTATTCAATGTCTGTTCAATAAATGTACTTATAAACAAACATACAACAAATATTAAGAATATTTTAAAAATATTAGATTTCCGATGTTACAGTATTAAAACCTAAGTCTTTTATCCACCTCTTAAAAGATTATTATACAAAATTTGTCGGACAATGGTTTCCGGATACAATCTTTAAGCTTCTGTTTATAACTATAATTACATTTAATTTCTAAAGCATCAAAAGATTAGCTCATGATGATATAAACAATAAATTTCAATATATCATACACAACCACAGCAATGTACATGTTTAGCATACTTCATCATCATCATCATCATCACAATGATTATCAAAGAAAATTTCAACAAACATCTTTCACAAATTCCCAGCTCGTCACTCTTCTCAATTTTTATTGTACCATTTTAACTCGCCTCCGTCAGTTTCCATGCAGCAAATACCCAGACCCACACAAGTTCGACTCTCCAGTCTCCAACAAAATCTGACTAAATTATTTAAAATTGAAAAGGGAACATTCGGAATGCTTCTAAAATAGATATGTAGGTTTGTGCAGTGAATATTAAGTATTTTCGGTATGCAAAGGTATCCAATTTTAGTATTATTTGAATATTCTTCATATGATGCAGGAATTTTTGATCAATCATTAGCATGCTATGTGTGATTTCCAACCAGGTTTGCCGTCTTTTAAGCTATTGACAGTGTTTATGCAAAATATCGTCAAAACTGAGAAGTAATTTATTCACTTACTGAAGATATGTAGTACAATTGTCGAACAGAAATTTACCAGGAAATCCCCATGCTCTGACTAAACGTTTGCCTGACGAGATTACAATTCAGCTCATAGTACATTTCCATTAACATCAAAGGAAATTATTAACTGGAACCAGGAAGAGCGTTAATTGCTTCAGTGAATTTTGTCATCAAACCGCACATAACATTTAATGAAAATTCAACTAACCGACAGACAATAAGGCCAGAGAGTGTAGACAGTACCCAGAGAAGTTCGAATGGCAAAAGGAGCAAAGGACGAAAATAGTTCCGGAGCACACGCAATTTCGAACCATCAACCACCCAACCGCCACTAGTTGCCCTGTTAAAACCAATATAGAGTGTCAGCAATTTTCATCGTGTAAATCCTTCGTTTTGCCGTAGAAATTGTTAATGGGGTGGTTGTTGGAATACTCACCACAGTCTGACCACCCCATTATCTGTCTGTCAAGTTGACGTTTAGATGTACCCTACGTGCAGTACATCTTTCTTCTCATACTGTATGTATCTTTTGCAGTGTTTGGGTCATTAATGCTAATTGCATGCAATTTAAGCAATTCCCCTGGAATGTTCTTCAAATGCATACTATATCCAATATGCATCTATATGATATGAAGATATACAAAGGAAACAACAACAAAAACGTCTCTTTCTAGACGAAGAGCAATCAAAATGCATAAAAGAGAAAAATTTATTAGCAAATTTATAGTTGAAATTCACTTTAACGACTGACAAGACAACGACGATAACAGACAATACAGACGTTATTGGAAGTTGGGGATAGGGGTTAATAAGCTTGGTTAACGAGTGACATAAAAAGGCTGAGTGGGGCTTACGTCTGATATAAAGCAAGGCTTCATCACAAGACGTAACGAGGTCACATTGTGAAAAGAAAATCTGAAGCCCCGCCGTTTTTTTTTTATTATTTACTTATTTTGAATATGCAATGCACAACTGGACGGTGACAGCCGACAGAACAAGCTATCGGTCTGCCGTCAGTGAAAAGTATCTCAAGTATTGAGCCAGCAGATGGTGTTTGTTTAACAGCATGTGTGGTGCATGGAGCAGTGTTATTGTGAAAAGCAAAACAATTAACACTACAAACTATCAGATGCATTCCGCATAAAGATACATGGAATCTAAAGATTTTTTTGTGTGTTCTGGAATGGGATTTTATCTTTTCTTTATTGAAACGTTAGATGAAAAATAGATCGTCGAATTTATCTCATACAATAGTTTAGGTCTTGGGATGAATAGGCAAATGGAATGCAAGCTATTTCATCTTGTGTGAAATCGTTTCTCGAAATTTAGTTGAAGATTAATGTAATAACAAAGCAGTTTTTAGGTATTCCATATTTCTCTATCTGTCGGTTTCCATGTGTATTTTTAAATGATGGTATTTACTTGAGGGCTTCAGGGTTAGATATAGCACATGAGAATGAAATTTTCTAACCGGAAATGTAGATTAAAACAATATTTGAACAAATTCAAGTAAATTCAATTTGCTAATTACTTACATATATGAAAATATTGAAATTTACCAGGCAAAATTTTTGATAGATTATAGCTTATTTTATTAGTCAACAAGAAATGAAATGGATATTCAGAAAGGGAATTTTAAATAATTTTTCGAAGTTGTAAACTTCCGTATACAAATGTTTACTTCTTATAAGCATTTAGGACATAATAATCAATTTATGCTTACGGCAGAAGAATTGATATTTTTGTCGTAAGTATCTCAAATATCTTGTCAATATATTAGGAAGGGATAGTCGTTAACACATACACTGAGGAAAAAAATGTATATAAAGCGTTTTGCGAAGGGAATTTATCGTATTGGACAATTTAATAAACAGTTGATTTTTTTGTGATTAGAATGCACTAAAGAGCTTTTGATTGATTAAATATTTAATATATTGAGGTTTATGCTTTGTTCCACAAAATCAGACTAAAGTTTCACTTAAGGTACTGGAAACTTATTTGTTGGTTATCAATCTAACTTCCGTTTCACAATATCTAAATAGGTCTAATGAAAATATTACAGGCCAGATAAAGTTCCTAATAAAAATATAACTGGCAGTTAAAATATTCACAGCTGTCAGTGTTACCCCGAAAAAAGAAAAGTTTTTCACGTTTTGGCATAATAAAGATATTATTGAGATATAAAAAAATGAGTTCGAGAATTTTTTTGAAAATTTTTGAAGGAGTTATTGTTTGACTGTCGGTGATAAAGGTTATAAGAAAAATTTGTAATCTCAACACAAATTTAAGCCGCAGCTACTGCTGATGAGCAATAAGATGCAGAATTTACAGTGTGGCGTGAGCACCGTCATGTTAAAACCACATATCACCAATTTCAGGCAAAAAGAAGGTACTAATTATCGACCTTCATATATTTTTTTTTTACTCTTGACTCGCCACTTTCAACTAACTTTACTTGGAAATCACGTTTGGGACAGTTTCTTTGCGGGCATCTATTTGCTTGACCACAATTTAGTTGGCAATGCGATCCAAATCACGTTGTCCCGACCACCATCGGGGTGCTTTACGATCAAGCGGGCGTGTTCCAAAGCCTGGAGGCCCTTGCGTGCAAGTTAAAACTTATAACATTATTTTATTTTAAAAAAAACTTTATTCAATTATCCGGCATAGCTACCGCTTTTGTTTAACAATAATTCAATACTTAGCAAAGACCTTAATAAACTAAACCTTAAATACAATTTAATTGATAACGTAAGCATAAATTAATGAGAACGGCGACACGATGTTGCTGCTATCGTTCTTAGAATTGTTCACCTTTGCTGTGGGAACAATTCTAGGAATTTCGATGTCCAATGCTGTCTTGCGCGTGCAAGGCAAGTCAGCATTTCAATTTTTCGATTGTTCGTGTTAACTCTTCCCCTCTGAATTAACACGTCCTCGTGTTAAAAGTGCGGCAGGTTGTAGAATGTTGGATGTTCAGAATTGCTTGAAGGTGTCGAATTTTCAAGTTTTATTTCAGGATGAATGATTACAGGTGTGATTTTCCCAGTAAACTTTCTTCTTCTCATATGGTTCGTCATTAATATTATCAGGACGAAAAATGTAACTGCGAATAAAGAAAAATTTAAGTATTGATGAACATCTTTTTCTACCTGGATTTTGCTGATTGTTTTGGTGTTGTTTATATGGAGTTCCTTCATCAGTTGTAGGGACAGGATTTCTTCTATTTCGGATTCTTCGGAGACTGCGTGTAGTAGGGGTGGAAGTTCATTGATTTTAGTTATTTCATCAGCAATATATTGTTGATTCCTGATTCTTAATGTAGTGTTGGAGAATTTAATGAGATAGGTGCCGTTTAATGATCTGGTGATATTATCTGCTTCTATGTTGCCATCGAAATTGTTTAAGAGCATCGTTCCTGGTTCTATTTCCTCAACTTGTGGGATGTGTTGACTATTCGTTCTTTTACACGTAGCATTTTCGTTTCTTATTAAATTATAAATACATTTATCATTACTTAAGTCTATAATGTTAGATTGTTTGCACAGGGATAAATCATTTATTGTTTTACATTCATTCTTTATGCCAAATATCATATTATTTTTCCTTAAAATATTTGTATTTGAAATTTTACTAACAATATTATTATTTTTTATCAATGGTTTTATGGTAAGTTTTTCATATGTTTCATTTCCCGTTTTTGGGATGCTTAAAATATAAAGAACAGATGATATGTCCATAGCGACTTTTATTTCGGCAAATTCTAATGTTTCTTCGATATTTCTAAAAGGTTCATTTGTTTTATTTTTATTTATATTATTTAATATTATATCAATTTCTGATTTAGAAAGTATATTTGAGCTTACAATATTTTTCTTGCTTAGTTCTATTGCATATATGACATTAATTATTTCCTCTTTTATAAGTTTTGTTTTATAAAGTAGACTTAATACTAATTCGTTAACAAAGGATTTATCTTTTTTTAATTCGTACATTATTTCGTTAGTTATATTGGTTAATTTGTTTATTCTTTCAACGTATGCTTTGTTTATTAAAACTTGGTTATTATTATTTTCCAAAACATTATTTATTTTATTAACCATTACTTCATAATCATCATGGTCCGGACTACCTGCGACCCATTTCCAGGCTGAGCCTATAAAGTTAAGGGATCTTTTTGATCTGTTTATTTTAATATTATTTATAAGGCTCTTAGTATGCTTGAGTTCGTGTTCTAGGATGGGAAAAAAGGAATTTTTAGGTGGGATTTGTTCGTATAGGAGGGATGAGGTTTTCGCTATGAAGTCTTCGTATGGGGGTATTTCTATGATGTGGATAAATTTTACGTTTCCAGTTTGGATTCTCGCAAGTCCATGTCTAAGAACTATTATCTCTGAGTTAGAATAGTCGAGTATTCTAATTTCTGTCATGACGAAAGAGATAAGGTACCTGCGAAAAGATAAAATTCAGCTTTTAATGTTGGCTTTATGCACTATTCTACCAGATTCTGTTGTTATAGTTTTTGTTTTGTTTTCTTTGACTATTTCCTTTTTGTAACGAGGTGTAAGCTTAGAACCTAACCTTTTGTTTATTTTGGTAAAAATGACTTCACCAGGCAAATAATTTTTAATAGGGCTTCTTTTTTTATTGTGGTATTTCAGATCACTTTCTTGTTTTTGACGAAGTTTTTGAATATTTTCTTCCCTTGCTAATTCGAATTGTCCCGGGTCGATGCTGACATTTCTGCCGAAAAATACATCGATCGGTTTCTTTCCTATTGTTGAGTGAATCGTGCAGTTATACTCATATACGGATCTATCTAAAAGCTCTAGGAATGATTTGTGGATTTTTTCAGTTTTTAGGCAACGCATTATTTCCGAAAGCGTAGAGTGAAATCTCTCTACTTGTCCGTTGATTGTACTGGAATGCGGGGGAGTTTTGTAAATCTCAATTTTAAGTTGATCCTTTAACAAGAAACAGACGGAAGCTGCACTAAAAGATTTCTCGTTGTCGAAGACAACTATTTTTGGAACACCAAAGCTGAACAATAACTGTCTTAAGGGTTCTAAAATATCTTGCACGGCTCTTGACTTAATAAGTTTCGTCTGAGCATATTTAGAGAATTTATCAAGGGCGGTAAGAACTAAATTTCCTTCTGTTGAGTAGATATCTAAGTGTAGAATATGACCTGGATATTGAGGTATAGGAGTTGGTTTTAGCTCGGGTTTTTGGGGGTGACGATCATATTTGTGTTCATGGCATATTTGACATTGATTTACTATTTTATTTACCTTTGAGTTCATTTGGGGAAAGAAATAACTTTGAATTAATTGGGCTTTATTTTCGCGTGCATTACGATGGGCTCTATTGTGGATTTTTAAAATTTGTTCCTCTTGTTCGGCTTGGATTGTTAAGTCGGTAACTTTAGTTTGCGTGAAGCGGACTTTATAATGTTTAAAGTAAAGGGGGTAAATAGTTTGGATAATGCCCATTGTTCTTTCGTTAGTCATTAGTCCGTTGACTATAGTGGGGATTAAATATCGTTTAAATATTGAAATAAGATTTTCTTTCGTGTATTGAGGTTGCACAAAGGTATGTCTACGGAAACTAGAGAAAGGGTATTGAAGTTGGTAAGAATTTTCGTCTCCTATAAGAAGAATAAGTTGGTTTCTGAAGGCATTAATCGGCGTTTCGACCGCAGGTATAAGTTCGTGTGAGGAACTTTCATCGCTATGCTGTGAAGCTGTAAGTGAATTAACCTGGGCATCAAGGGGTGGTCTTGAAAGTGCATCGGCAACAACATTTGCCTTGCCAGGCTTATATTGCATTTCATAGTTGTATTCTTCCAATGCTGCTTTCCAACGCTTCATTTTGGAGTTTTGATTTTTGCTACTCAAAGCATATGTCAAAGGTTGGTGGTCAGTTAGAATTTTGACCTTCGCTGAACCATAGAGATAATTTCGGAGAGTTTGCAAGGCCCATATAATGGCTAGCATTTCCTTTTCGTTTGCGGCATATGATTCTTCAGTTTTGGAAAGTGTACGTGAAATAAACATTATTGGCTTCTCTTCCTGTGAAAGGACTGCTCCGAGGGCGTAGTTTGAAGCATCTGTAGTAAGTTCAAATTCTTTTTTGTAATCTGGGTAGGAAAGTATAGTTTCTTTTGATGCTAAAGAGTTTTTTAATTTTGTGAAAGCTTCTATTGCCTCTTCGTTTAGGTGGATTAGTTTTCGACTGGAAAGATTTTTGGACAGCCGTCCATCTTCCCCTCTCAAAAGAGCTGTCAAGGGTTTTGCCAACTTGGCATAGTCCTTAACAAAACGACGATAGTACCCTGACAATCCTAAAAATGATCTCAAGTCTTTGAGTGTTTTGGGGTGTGGAAAATTTAGTATTGCATTAACCTTTTCTGGGTTTGTTTTAATGCCATCTGAAGAGATAAGGAACCCAAGGAACTCGACTTCTTTTTTAAAGAAATCACATTTATCAAGCTGTACTTTCATGTTAGCAGCTTCTAAAGTTCGGAAGATTGTTTCGATATTTTGTATGTGTGACTCTTCATTTTTACTGAATATGATAATGTCGTCGATATAAACGAAACATATTTTTCCGATATGCTCCCTTAATATATCGTCTAGTGCTCTTTGGAATATAGATGGCGCATTTTTCAACCCGAAAGGAAGGCGGGTGAATTCATATTTGCCATTATTCACTGAAAAGGCTGTTTTTTCAATATCCTTTTCTTTGAGTGGGATTTGGTGGAAACCACTTTTTAGGTCTATGACCGTGAAAATTTTGTTTTGACCCAATTGCGCGAGCACTTCATTGATTTCAGGTATGGGGTATCTGTCAGGAATTGTGATAGTATTAAGTTTGCGGTAATCGATCACCAACCGAAACTTTTTTTCGCCAGAAGAGTCTGCCTTTTTGGGGACAATCCACACGGGTGAATTGTACGGTGATCTAGAAGGGCGTATGATATCGTCATTCAGAAGTTTTTGAATTTGGCTTTCTACCTCATCTTTGAGAGTCATTGGATACGGATAACATTTTGTGTAGACAGGTGAATCTGAAGTTGTTCGGATTTCTCCTTTTACAACAGTAGTATAAGTTAATTTCTCGTCTGGGTCATCGAATAATTTTGAATACTTCCATGCAAGAGTTTTTATAGTGGCTTCTTGTTCAGTCGTCATATGTTGTGTTCTCAACGACAAAGTATTGACTGATTGTGCAGCGAGCTGCTTAATTTGAATTTTAATAGAGCCTTTAACTGTCATGTAATTTTGACGAGTAAAGATAATTGCGGATAAATCTTTTAGACTATCATTTCCGAGGATAGCATTAAAAGATTTTAAATGTGGCATAAGAAAGAATTTAATTTTGAGATCTTTTATTCCGAACAAATTAACGAAAGTATGATGAGAAATTTCTATTTTTCCCCCAACTGAGTTAGCATAGAATTTTTCGTCGTTAGGTTTTGGGTTTTTAACTAAAGAAGACTGAATATAGTTTTTATTCGATCCTGTATCTATTAAAATTTTCAGCACTTCTCCACCGCTTGTTTTTACTTCTATGTATGGCAGTGAAGAGCTGGCTAATCTAAAAAATGTATATCACTAAGCTCAGATGTGATCTCAGTGTTGTTCTCATCTGTTTGTGTGAGTGGTTCGATATAATTACTAAAACTTTGTTCGTATTGTTGATCATATTGCTGATCATAAGACTGCGGTAAGGCATAATATTGTTGTAATTCCATCTCTTGGACTGAGGGGTTTAATTGAGGTGAAGGATATTCTTGAGGAGTAGAGGTCTCAATGTGGAAATTTCTTTGGAGTTTATTAGGATAATTTGGCTGTTGTGGCATTTGATTTGGTCTCTTTGGAGCTGGTGGCCATCTCTCTTGATATTGTTGCGGTCTATTTGCATAATTTACTTGGGCTGTTCTTATGGTGGAAGTTTCCATTGGCTCAACTCTTGGTTGTGGCCTTGGAGGTGGTCTGAAATTGTTTCCTTGTGTCTGGTTTTGAAATTGACGTTGATTATTAAAGCTATTATGGGGTTGTTGTCGTGGAACATTATTATTGAATGGGAGTTGGCGATGATTATAATTTGGTATGGGACGAGGAGCATAATGTGCGAAATTAGCAAGTTGTGGATAGAATGGGATTTGATGATTTGGTAACATATTTCTATCTGGTCGTCTAGGAGGGAGTGCTGGAGGGATAGGATTGTGCATTCTTTTAACATTATTGTTAGTTGCAACAGCATAATGTGTTCTATATGTTTGATTTTCCAGTTTCAAACATAAATGCAGAGCTTGGGGTAGATCTGAAGGTTCTCGGATGCCGAGAAGCCTGGGCAGATCGCCTTTAAGACCCCTTATAAAGGTGTCTAGGGCTTTATCCCTATAAGCGTGCATTAGCATATTTAATGCTTCTGTTCCCATTTCCATAGAGGAGATTTTGTTAAGAATCAATGAAAGATGGGAGTAAACTTCTTGGTAAAAGTCTTGTACAGAAGAATTACCCTGTACCAAAGACGTTAACTGGTACTCCAGTGTTCCCAGATCACGCTTATCTGCGTAATGTAGCGTTAAGCACCTGGAAATATTTTCCCAATTCAGAGGTGTATTGTAGGATTCAAGGACAAGGTCTGCATGTCCAACAATTTTATTTCGAATCACATTTATGATACCGAAATATTTTGGGGATCCTCTTGTAGAATCATAGATTCTGAGTATTCTTTCGACGCTTTTGCGCCACGAACTAAACTCGCCTGGTTGTCCAGAAAACTCTCTCAAGGTTTTGACAACATCAGGTATCTTATCAAGATCCGAGAGATTGTTTCGTTGATCTTCGTTAATAACCTGATCAGTTCCTGCGAATTGATCAGAGTTGGGGTTCATTATAGAATGAACAATACGCCTACCATCTGTTTGGAGGGCATGAGTTACCATAGAAGTTACCATATTTTGTAGTTCATTACGAGTAATACCATTATTGGCATTTTGTTGGATCTGAGGATTTTGGTTTTGTGGGATAATTGGAGGTCTAGGAACATTTTGTGGGATAACGGGAGGTCTGAGAAGATTTTCTTGATTCGCCATTATTTTTTCTTAAATTTACTCGAGGTATGACTATAATTTAATTATTTAAAAATATATATGATTCTAAAGCGTTTTCAAAATATTTTTCTAAAACTAAAAGAAAGTATTTGTATTAATTAAAAATTTGAAATATATTCAACAATACAAAATATTTTAAATCATAAAGATATAAAAATATTAGTCGATGATCATAAAATAATTTTCACTTTAAAGGATTTGAAAAAATGTTTTTTGATTATTAAGGATATAAAATAAAAAAAAAATATTTATAGGTAATTATTAAATCGTTTTCACTTTAAATATTTGAAAATATTTTTAATTATTAAGGTAATTATCAAAAAGGTAAAAAATATTATTTGCAGGTAATTATTAAATCGTTTTTTTTTTTTTTTTTTTTTTTTAACAACTAGTTTCGTAAAAATAAATTTTCTTACAACGTCAATATGATGATAAACATTGGAGCGGCTTCCAGTTCGACTGTGTCCTTTTTGCACTGATTTTCTGCTACTAAGGGGCCCTTTTTATTTTTCTCCAACAGTTTTTAATAGTGCCACTTTGGAACTTAGGTTTATCACTTAAGGATGTTTAATTTTTTCGTACCACTTGGGGACTTTTAGGGTTTTTATTAATCACTTAAGGATGTTTAATTTTTTGTACCACTTGGGGACTTTCAGGGTTTTTTTTCTTTTTTGAGACCGATCACTAGCACTTAAGTTGTCGCGTACCACTTTGGGACTTTTTAATTTTTTATTTAAAATTGAATCGTTCGCGTACCACTTGGGGACTTTTTTAAAGAAACACACTTTAAAAAAAATTTTTATAACCACTTAAGTTTCCGTGAAAGGTCCCTGTTCGGGCGCCAGTTAAAACTTATAACATTATTTTATTTTAAAAAAAACTTTATTCAATTATCCGGCATAGCTACCGCTTTTGTTTAACAATAATTCAATACTTAGCAAAGACCTTAATAAACTAAACCTTAAATACAATTTAATTGATAACGTAAGCATAAATTAATGAGAACGGCGACACGATGTTGCTGCTATCGTTCTTAGAATTGTTCACCTTTGCTGTGGGAACAATTCTAGGAATTTCGATGTCCAATGCTGTCTTGCGCGTGCAAGGCAAGTCAGCATTTCAATTTTTCGATTGTTCGTGTTAACTTGCACAACCGTCGGCCGAGCGACAGAAGTGGGATGGGCGGACACCGTTGCGTTAGCGACCACCGTAGATTTTTGTAATGGAACCAACACCAGCTGGGCTGCGGTGGTATAAGTGACGAAGGATTGAAGCACAACGAATGTAGTACCAATCGGGATCGTATTGCGACAGTTCCTTGAACTTGGCTGCCTTAATGATGTCCATTTGTTCTGGGACCTTTAGTTTGCCAGTCTTCTTCAAAAGGACAGCTACATGCTTTACAACAGCATGTTGATCAATATCCTTAACTGTTACACCAGGCATCTTGCTTGACAAAGTGAACCGGAAGAAAGGGATATTGTTCGCCCTTGACGATTATGGTCTGGACAACGTCATTCTCATTGGGGATGAATTGGTTGGGCGCTTTCGTGCGAGTTGGTATTGTACCAAATTCGACAATTTTGTTTGTTGACTTACTCATTCACATAGATATGGGCCTCATCGCTGAAGATGATTTTTCTCTGATATTCAATTGCTCCAGAGCCCATTAAGCAAACACATCACTACTTTTATTTTCCTTTTTATTATCCTAAATAAAATTTACCAACAAATAAAATATCTTTTTTAGGAACGTTTTTATTTTTTCGCTTTCTTATCATTTTGAAGTGTAAATTAATAAGTCAATTCCAAATGTTTTTATTTTCAACAAGTCAAAACGGCACTGTTTAGAAAACTGGAAAAAAAACTTACATCCAATTTTATAATTTAGATAAATGAAGAACGCAGTTATTTAATGGAAGGGTTTAACTTGTAGGTTGTTTATGTGTCGGAGAGGTAATCAGAACTTTAGTCAGGCATTGAGGAAAAAGCCTTAGTGTTGTAGAAAAATTGTTGTTGATGTTTTTTGATTTTGAAGTTATGTTTTCAAAACTCTGTATTTAAACCAAAAATCAAAAAATACAAAAATACAGAATTTTTAAAACAGAATTCAGAAATACAGTAAAAAATATAGGTAAAAAACTTCGCCAGATAAACAATTCCAAATTCTTGTTTTTCGGTTAAAAAAGAATCTCTATATTTTACGATACGGCCAAAATTAGGCTGAATCGTGAACTGATGAACATTCCTTACGAGACGAATATTACTGGTGAATTTTTTAGGGGAAGAATGCAGCTGTCTACCTCGAGCGAGTATTTTTTTATACAATGGCGAGAGTTTTGAAAAAAAAAATCAAACTTTCTGAAATAAAACATACAAAGTGTTTACGGTGTATCGACACCAAAGAAATATTTCTTTTAAACATTTTACAAACATTTAAGTAACATTTCAGAAATGTTTCTTTGTTTCTGTACAATCTCACGGAGAACGGTAATATATTTTTGACAAATCTACCTTTAACCGCCATCAACTGTTAAGTTTCGGAAGTCTCTTTTGGAAGACTATTTACTATTAGCTTTGTATATACACTGCATAAAATGTATATACAATGCTATTAGTAATAAAATATGAGTATGATAGACATAATGCGGAGTGAAGGAAAATTAGAGAGGGAGACAGAGGAAGTGTTGATGATCATGAGTTTCTAATCTAATACTTCTAATCGATTTGAAAAATACAGTTGAGCTGCTTGAAAAAAGAATTTTTTGATTTGATGGTTCGTTCAAAATTGGGATTGAAGAGAAATTTATAATTGTTGAATTCTTTAAGGCTACAAATACAAAACGCTTATTCAAATTTGAATTTATTATTAAAAAAACGATAAGATAAGGAAAGACATGAATAATTCCATGAGTTCTTGATAGTTCCATTTCCAATCGGAAAGCAAATACAATGACGTTTTAGATACACTTGTTATAATTTGGGAAATTGATTCAGGCAATGCATCCAACTCGAGAAAAATATAACTTAACAAAGAATTCTGCCTGGATGGTGGCTCTTATAAATGAAACAACAGCTTTAAGCAATGATAAAAACATTAAGCAACATTAAGCTAAAATTCGCTTTGAGGAAGACAGACAGAACTGTTTTTTTTTTTTAAAGGAATACGAAACTGTAATAAATGTTAATCTTGGCATATCTACATCAGAAAAAAATTGATTTAATTCCCAAAAGATAGTAGCAATATTTAAATTGTAATGTTTTTGGAACGTTTAGAATTTTTTTTTTCTTTAAAAAAGTATAAAATTATTAAAAATAAATAAATTTAGTTTCTTAAAAAAAAAAGTTAACTAAGTTTTGCCCCAACTATAGGAGCCCCATGGCGAAGCAGAAAAGTTGGAGAGTTGTGATTTCAGTCGACACAAAAATGAAGACGAAAAACATCATTATGAATACAAAATATTTGTATACTAAATCAGTTTTTTTCGTCGACAAGGTATGAAATTGAATCTTTAACAAAAGTTTCAGTTTACAAACAACTTAGCCTCAACATTCTTCCTGGTAAAGGCAATTTTCAGTGCAGATGCAGCTTTTCCTTTCCTATAGTTTGAAGGTTAAATGTTAACTCTTACTTACTTGGTAACTTTACATATAATTCAAATTCAACGTAAGCATTTGCACTATTTACTACTTATTTCATGAAAAGTTCTCCTGCGGGAAATTTTCTAAAAATTGACATAACCTTAAAAAGCCACACATATATACATATCCTCTACCCCAACTATTTGTAGGCACAAACCATCTCTAACCATACTTTTTTGTAAACTAAAACGAACCATTTTTTTTAAGATTAGGTTTGAAACTAAAAAAGGTTACTTAACGTCCCGCAACAACTTAACTGGAACAGCTTTAAACTTCTATCATCAAAACGAGGCCAATTCCTGCCAGAAAAAAAATCAGCAATAAAAGAAAATCTCGCTCATAAAATTTAACCTGCAATCACTTTAGGTTCTGATGACAGCAATGGGGGCAACTATACGTCTATACCATTTTAAATCCACTTCAACTTCCTGGCCTTTAATAAAAATCTCATCGTAATTTAAACGTTCAACATCCGCAACTTTATTTGCACACGGGGTTCTCTCAATTATACGAAATGGCGATTTTTGTATATATGTATATATTCCGAATCCGATGTTCACCTTTAGTTACATATTATACTCGCAGGACTCGATTTTTGCCAGCCTCGCTAGGAGCAAAAGCCAGAAATCAACAAAAAACAAATGTCCTGACTTTTATACAAACGTGTGCTGAATTGGGTCAGAAAAAGTACGACAGACTGGACGGTTTGGTGATATTTTTGTTCGACAGCTCCTTCACATCTATATATGTCCGAGTAGTGACTATCGTATCGCCTGACCCGCAATATAATAGAAAACGTCACCGCAATAATTGATTTGTTTGCCCGGTCGTTTTCCATGCCCATGCACTAGCCTTCAACGGGGGTTGATGTTAACCCCAATAATGTCCAAAATAAAAATATTTTGCCAATACCAACGCGTGTACGGTCGATGTACCAACTGAACGAACGAATTCAGCCATTTCCTGGCGTTGCCCATCCAACAAAGCCCCTACTTTGTGTTGCGCAATAAAACTCAATAACCATCGGATGTCCTTTCAGCCGCACTTGGCCGCCTTTGATAACAAAATGGCAACAAAAAAAATCATTTTACCTTAGTCTTGTTCTAGTCCGACTATGATGCTTCAAAGTCACGCATTTTTGGCATTTGATTTCCTGACAGTACCCCCTTCCTTATTGCCTATGCCATCGAAAATCTGTGCTTCCGATTGAATCGATAAACCTTATATAGAAGGGTCACGACTCACGGGACTATAATATAGATGGCGCTGACCCTCATTCGGAATGCGAGGCACCACGCTCATCACACCTCCCTTAACGCTCTTGATTACAATGTCAGTTCGTTCTCGCATTAAATCAATTGGCTTGGAGCTTGGAGCCCTCCGTTTGCTAGAAACGAAATTGTTATGGTCACCTCGACGCGGACGTCGTTTACGGATGTGTTAAAAGCATTATCTTGGCTTTTAGAAGAGTTTGTTTGTGTGAAGCTGCGTGCATATACAATAAAGGATTAACAGGGATTTATAGACATTTTTATTGAGGCAATTTGAGATTTCTTTCATCTGCCATTGTAATGGGCTCGATGTTTAGACTGAGGCAAACGGGTCGGCAGCAGAATGATAGATGATGTCTTAAAGCCTTTTCTTTTTTTTGTGAAAAGAAACAGATCCTTTGTTTTTTATGTGTCGTAAAAGTTTGAGAGAAATAAAACGTTTTATATTTACGATTTGCCTACTCCGCAGAGGATGATAAGCGTCTTAAATGGCGCGCACCTCATTATGGTAGCATGATATGGAGAAGACGTCATTTTTTTGAATATAATTTTTTTGAATCATAGAAACAGGGTGTTAGTTTATAAAATATAAATTGCACGACTGGATCGCACGTACTTGCTCATATGTGCGGTCACAACGTCAAATAAAATTTAATTTAATTTACTTTTTGAAATCAAATGAATTAAAAAAGCTTAATTATGTTTGATGGGTCGATAAACGTATGGTGTGGGTCCATTCCAACCACTGTGGGACAGTATTAAACATTAGCACAGTGGTTGTTTATAGGGCCGGTGAAAACTTTTATTGTCTTGATTGAAATGTTTGCATTCAGTAATCGAATAGTTTTTTATTTGTAAGTTGTTTTCGAGTGTTTATAAGTTTATCATTATTCTGTGTGCTGTTATGATCATGAAATGCTCACCTATTAGGTGTACGACGAAGTTTGCTTTTATTTGACTAGTGGCTAGGGCTCAACCGAGCAATATAAAAAAACATTTGCACGACTGGGTCGCACGTACTTGCTCTTATGTGTCTAATTGCATTGGAAGGCGAGATCTTTGACAGAAACAAGTCACATTTACGTTGAAAATAACACAGTTTGAACTTATAAAAAGTATCAAAACCACAACACTTAACGGTTTTTAGTAAAAATGAAGTACGCCATCACACGTCTTAAATAACAAAGGATATAGGAACCCTGTATTTCGAAAATAGTATGACCGGTTTTGATAAAATCCTGTTTTTTATTTTTAGTTTTTTGAAAAAAAAAAATTGAAATTTTGGTATGCAGTTTTTTAGAGTTTATTAAAATACATGTGATTATAAAATTTAAAATAATTGTTTTTAATTAGTTTTAAAAAAATTAATTTTTCAAAAAAAAAAAAAAAATCAAAAATTTATTTTAATTAGAAAAAAAGTTGTTCAACATATTGATATGCAGAATTAATGTGGCTACCTAGGTCTTCTTAAAAATTTAAAAGAAACCGTATATGAAAGGTCCCATTAATAGACTTTTCACGAATATGTGGTTCTAATCAACGACCAATACCAAGAATACAAAGAAATTCTCAACAATTTTCATGCAAATCGTTGGAGCCGTTTTCGAGAAATATAAGATTTTCCTAAACGGTCATATGGCAGGTACCGTTATTTTTAGGGCTAAAAATAAAATTTCAATTTCCCCTCTGGGGAATGCCAAAAGAATCAAACACACCAAGTTTGAAGATAATCGCTTAAGCCGTTTAGGCTGCAGCTCGTTATACATACTGACAGACAGACAGACAGACAGGAAAACAGACAGACAGACAGACAGACATTTTTTCTCGATCACTTTTTTAGACTTCTCTATGATCGTAATGTCAAATTTGATTGTTATCTCAATTTTTTTAATATTCACGAATCCTAAGCTTGCCTTATAATCCCTATAATCGCAAGTAAAAATGATGGAGTTAAAAAAAATTAAAAATCTTATCAAAATCGTCGGTACCGTTTCAAGAAAAATAAACTTTACTTAAACGTTATTTGGCAGGCTCCGATTTCATTATGGGCTTCATATAATTCAGAGATAAAATTTCGAATCGTTGTATATCTAGACTTAGCTAAAGCTTAAGCAACTTAAGGCCAGAGTTCTTCTAAAGCAACCTTTCTTAAGCCTAAGTAAGAAGAAATCAGTAGAAATCTCAAGTTTCATATACTCTAACTAACCTTTTTAAGTATTGCTTTAGATTTTTAAACCGATTTTTTTTAAAAGATATATTTTTGAACCAAGCTCTTTAAATATAACTTGGAACTTCATAAAATCATGAAACCTTAACGTGCAAAAATATATTGTCAAAACTGTAAACTGTGGTTATATACACGATTTATTATAGAAGGTGGTTAAGTTATTGGTATATTTTTGCGGAAAATATTAAAACGATTTCCAAGAGTGTTTATGCACGCACAATTTGATTATTTCCGCCCTTTTGTGGTGCCAATACATTTTCCGACGAAAATTATATAACTACCTACAAAGGCCTCACAATGCTATCAAGTGAATTGGAAATTGGAATTGTCAAGCCATTAATTATTCTAAGCTTTAGTATTTTTTGTCACAAAAACAAAACACACAACAATAAAACGATATAAAATTGCTGTCAAGTGAGCTTATGGTTGGATCTCCATACCAATACCAAGGCCTCACGGAAGGAAATTATTAATGTTTATTTCTGGGTTCTCTTGTATAAGCTGAACTAAGAAATAGAAAACATTGCTATTGTATAGCACTTGCTTACTTTTAGGGTGAGTTTACAGTACAACAACAACCAAATTCAGAATATTGCATTTGTAAAAAAGAACGACCAGCTTGGATGTTCAACCTCAACATAAAATAAGCGAAGAGAACAGCCATTGGTTCTCAGATAGCAAGGTTTTGTATGAGACTTATTCCTGTAAAAATAAATTGCACGACTGGATCGCACGTACTTGCTCTTATAGTCCAAGAGGCGAGCGTCGGATCACTTAGCTCATCCTGTCAATGATAATTAGAGTTCTTAATCAATAGAGTTACTCGAGAGAAATACAATGCACACAGCTTGCCATGACTAGCCTATCGAGTTAATGGTTTAAACTAGTTCCAAACTTAAGAGCTCGACGAGAACAAAAAACATAAGGCTGCCTAATTAAAAATGGGCCGAAGTGGTTTTTAAGAGCGCCTTTTTCGACAATGACTTAGCCCATCGAGTTAATGGTTCAAAATAATACCAAATTCAAGGTTTGACTGTACTGTTTATGAAAATATAGGCTTGCAATACTTAAAATGGTCCGATGCACTTGGCAGCCCTGTTATAATGAAAAAAGTGCAGAAAACGCATTTAACTTCAGAATGTGGTTGAGTTTGTTCATGCACTATATACCAAATGAAAGCTTAGAATCTGTAAACAATTAATAAATTAGTTTTGCGTTTTTCAAAATCTTTAAAGTGGTAAAAAAATTTAGTTTTATTGCAACTTTTTGATATTTTACGTTAGTTTTTTAACAAAAATTATTACTTTTCTAAAGACGTTAGTTAAAAAATTGCCATCAAATGAAAGCTGAGACTGTAACTTTTCTTAAAACATTGGCACATACAACTGTGACACTATTCAAAATACCTGGCAACACTGATTAACTGCTAACATACACAATTAACATGTTTATTAAGATCAAATCTATAATATTTGCTCAACTTCAAGCTTTACATCAAAATTCCTCATTATAAAAGCTCTTACTCTGTACTTTCCAAAAAAAATATAAGCTGCCTTTCCTAACTCACCAAATTACTTACCTTTAAGGAAAATTTGCTGAATCAATCTTTATATATTTTCCATACATGAGTAATTTTTATCACATTTGAATCAAACTAAAATTTATTGTATCTTTGGATACAAAATGTTTTCATTACTATTTTTTTATTTTTATGAATTATATGAAGAAGGTACATGTCATATAAACTTTAAGGAAAAGCTTATTTTTTCTCGAAAGCGGCTCAAACGATTTTCATGAATATTTTTGAGTGTATTTTGGCTATCATTTTATCAAACCCAAATATGCCGCAAAGTCTATTATATTAACGATAGGAACCTTTCATGTAACAGTTTTTTTTTTTAATTTTCTAATTTTTGACTTTCTTGGTAACGGCTCTTTAAATTTCTGTCAATTTTATTATTAAAGATCAGTATAGCCAAATTAATTCTGCATATCAACATTTTAAATAACTTTTTTTCTTATTATCTATAAGTTTTTTTTTTTGAAAAATTAATATTTTTAAAATTAATCAAAAAAAAATTATTTAAATTTTGTGATCAGATGTAAAATTTGAAAAACTGTATACCAGTTTCAAAAAAAAAAATTAAAAAAAACTAAAAATAAAATACAGTATTTTGTCAAAATCCGTCATAGAATTTTTGAAATATTTTTTTTTTATAAATTCGTTATTATACAAGACGTGTGATTGCGTACGGCATTTTTACTAAAAACCGTTTGCTGTTGTGGTTTCGACCCTTTTTATAAGTTCACACCGTGTTATTTTTCTACGGTAATGTTACTTATTTCTTTTAATGATCTAGTCTTCCAATATGATTAGTTTTTCAAGCACATAAGAGCAAGTACTTGTGACCCAGTCTTGCCCATTTTTTATTCTATTTATTCTTTTCTTTGTGTAAAAGATGTTTACATGTTTATGAAGCAGCAATAACCTATTAACGCATACTAAGAAGAAGACCTAAGTAATTGATTCTTAGTTAATATTATTATTTTATGCAGTTACTTCAATCTTTCTCAAATATTATGGGACATTCCAGAGGATAAGGCTTAGTATATATCTGAAAAGGAAATTTTAAGGGTTGATAGACTTTATTTGTGTAATTTAGTGTAGACTATCTTTGACTTTGAATGCGAAAACTTTTTTTCATAATACTGTCACATTATACAAATATATTTTTCGCTTTGTATGCCGCAAGGAACTCCCTTTAGACATTTTCTCTTCTTGTTAAGTACTAATGATGTTGAACTGCTTGAATACGTGTCTCTAAATTTCATTTCAACATTAAATGTATAACTAGAATCTGTCTAGTACATATTTTTAAAAATTGCTTTTGGGAGCCTTGGATGCGGCGACCTATTAATAATTCCCGCTTACGAAAGCCGTTTTGAACTTAATAGGCCGTGATAATTCCGACCTAATTTTTGTTTTTCCATGGAGAGCTAGCTTTTTACATGTGTTTGCCCGTTATATAGAATATCGAAAAGTGTTTGTTTCCAATCTCTTCCAGTAGGAGAGTTGTGGCCCTATTCCAAATCAGAAAAGTCGTTGGTTTAAAAAGAAGAAGACTATGCGCTACTAGGTCAAAGCTATATATTTTCTAAGGTAATATTCGTGAGAATTACGACTAATAATCGTTTGCAACAATCTGGATGTAAATAATAATAAATAATCAATATCATAACACCCTGTAGACATATCTTCAAGGAAATAGGTTTGGTCATAAAATAACGGTTAACGGTTAAATGTTTTTTTCCGCAGTTTTCCGATTCAAGTTTAATTGGGTCTTGCTGCAGGTACACTCATATAAATTAATCTGCACATACATGTATTACATACATAAGTATATGCTTATTGTTTATTGCATTTTTTTCTTTTTGGAATTTCTTTTGTTACGCAAAAGATCCTTCTCAGCCATATACGACACTTAAGGAGCAATTCTTATTTCCTTGAATAATGTACATACCGTTATTATACTGAGTGAAATGTAATGCAAACAATGAAGTGATGACTCATACTGTCGACAAAGCACATGTCAGTGTTGAATTATGAATTTGAAAATCCTCATACATACCTATGTTTGTATGTGTGTGTATGTTCTACAAAAGCGTATTCATATAACACAAAATCTATTTTCTTACGAAGGAAAGTGCGAAAGCAAGTCCTTGCGGAGGGAGTAGGGGGAGCAGAAATAAAAAGAATGAAAATCCATAAAGCCCGAACGCAACGCTTTAGCAAGCATGATGTTATTTTAAGTAAGTACCTTTTAAAAATTTGCTCGCTCGCAATGTCATTTACTTTGAACAAAAAGGAAAAGAACTTATATGGCTTTTATTGGGATTTCTTTTTATTTTGCAGGATATCATTATTTGATGCGGAAGATTCACAAAGAAAAAGAAAAATGAGCGTTTTTGTAAAGCTTCAAGTGGTTTACATGATTCCTTTAATAAAGAACTTTATCACTGTGAATTATTGAATTTTGAACACGAGTTCTTTTTAATCTTTTAAGTGGAAGTCATACTTGGATATTGAGGAAAATTTCAGGTTCAAAATGATTTTAATGTAATTTTTATACTAGCTATATGCTTCATTTTCGAGCCATCTCAAGTTTGAATTTCGCCATTGTTGCCATTTGGAAGATGCTAGCAAGTTTTTGCATAGTAATTCTTCATTTTTCTTCCTCATTATTTTTTTTAGATATTCAGCATAAGACATCTTTTTATACATAAAATACTTTTTATAGACTAACATCAAGTTCTAACGGCCTATTAGCTTAAAATGAAAAAAAGTTATGGAGGTTGGTCCCTAAATACAAGGACGCAGGTCTAAGGTGAGGGACTTTAAAGATTGGAGTGAAAACTGTAAGCCTTTGATTAATTGGCATTTTGAGGTATATTTCTGAGTTAACAGAACTGTGAAGATGATAATATCCTGCTGCATTAAAATTAGTTGTATATCCAAAAATATGTGCAGTAGAACGATTATTAATGATTTCATTGGAATTGGACACTTTTGTTTATGTCTAAACGCAAAATCAAATCTAGGCAGTTGACATCAAGGTATGAGCCTAATAGCGACACTTTACCTTCTAAAACATTCCCACAAATGTGCATACGAATCATATGGTTGACACAACTGGAGATCACCGAGGCGTTTAAAGATATATTAAATACTAACAAGAAAAAAGGGCATACGTGTCGAAAATTTTAATTGGGTAATTGCAAATACAGGAGGCACTACTCCACCAGGCAACACCAATACTATGCATTGCACTGATCCTGGACCGATCAGAAATGATCGGGTCAGAGCTATACGTATTCCGGGGTCCAGTAAAGTATTGGAACAAATTGTTCGAAATCTAATGGTGAGTATGAACATCCAAAACTGTGAACTGAAGAAGATGATGTAGAAAACCCGAATAAACATATTGTACGTCCAAGAAACAGAATGACGAAGCACCTTAAGCCCGTTTCTTATATGGTAAGGCTAAGGCATCGAAGAGAAAGTCCAGAGATCTTTTGATATCTCTGAACCTGGTAATCCGAGTAAAGGTAATAAAGAAGAATTAGCTTCTGTTGTGGGTGCAGACTTGAATGGTCGTATAAGAAGGTCTGACGAGCACTATGAGTACGTCTGTGTTAGTAAAGCGAAATCACTTCTAGAAACTTCCAAAAGACACTACTACTAGAATTTTGCCAGTTACTTAAATGTGTTGCTCTATCATCGCAATGTCATGTTTGATTGTTATATGGTAAGGCTAAGGCATCGAAGAGAAAGTCCAGTGATCTTTTGATATCTCTGAACCTGGTACTCCGAGTAAAGGTAATGAAGAAGAATTAGCTTCTGTTGTGGGTGCAGACTTGAATGGTCGTATAAGAAGGTCTGACGAGCACTATGAGTACGTCTGTGTTAGTAAAGCGGTATCACTTCTAGAAACTTCCAAAAGACACTACTACTAGAATTTTGCCAGTTACTTAAATGTGTTTCTCTATCATCGCAATGTCATGTTTGATTGTTATCTCAATTTTTTGCTCTGGATTCCAATAGCTACCGTTTAGCTTAGCTGATGTCTCACACCATTAAGATCGTCGAGCAGGTGTTGGACAGCCGTTTGCGAAAAATAACTTTCTAACGACCAGTGCCAGTTTGTTAAATTGGTTAAATTAACCACAGATCTCTCGGATGACCATGTATGATCAAAGCAAAACGACGGTAAGTTGCCATGTAAGTTGTCATCTTTGGCCCTTATAAAAAAGCTCGACTTTCTCCAAGAGGGTAAGGTAGAAAACTCAAAAGTGAATCAAATACTCTTTGCTGACCTTTAAGCCATCATAAATGAATATCCTGCATTCTTGTACCGAGCAACTTATTTATGAACAGATGTTCTGATGGAAGGAAATGGATACCGTTTTAAAGCGGAAAACGCTAAAGACATGCCCCCTATTCTTTGACCCTTACATGCCTTTTATGGATTTTTTTTAATGGAACAGTGCTACCGAAGAGCGAAATGGTTATATATCTAAAAACCATGATCAATAGTAAAGCATCTCCTAATCTTCTAATGAAGATGTAGGGAGATGAACTTATGGAAAAACTACAAACTTCTGTGATTAAACATCCCCCAACGCTGAAAAAGGAGGCACTACACCGCAGTAGTTTATGCAGCGCTTATGTGGTTCACAAATTTGGACAATGTATAAGACGCATGAAAGAACGCCAGCCGAAACGAATATGCTTTGCATGATAGCGGGAGTGACAAGGCGTGATCAAATAAGGGGCAGAAAATTATCATCATGATCAACTTAGCTGGTATTGCCATGTAGAAAGAAGATGCCCTGAGAACCCATTTCGAAAGGTAATATCAGGCCGCGTGCCAACATTGAAAGCCATTTCGAACGTACATACATATATCAACCCTGAAGCGTAAGGGCTTTCAAAATTAATGAATAGGTATCGAATTTGTGTTTGACTTTTCCAAAAATTGGTTAAAACATTGATTTTAAAATTGGTAATTTAAAAACCAAAATAAAACTTTTTTCAATGATTTTTTTTAATAAATATTAAACAGTTTTGTCGATTTGCTTCATTTTGAATTGCACAAAATATAACGCAATTTAAAAATATGAAAAACAATCTTAGAATTGCAAAAGTGACTGAAATCTGTCCGGCTGGAGCTTTTAAATTACATGCTTAACAATTAACTACAAAAATTATTCTATATCAAACTCTTCAATTAGCAAATCAAAACTATAATAGAAATATTTTTCTATGATCGAATAGTTTTTGCCTCAGTTGTATCTGAGACACGTTTCAACAATTCATTGTATCTATATAACAAAAACTATCTTTTCAACGCTTTCCATAATAGAAAGACGACGAACTTTTTGTCATTGAATTCATTTATCAAACTCATCTGCTATGAACCTGCGAGGCATCAAAGTTCCCGTTGTATAGAATGGCATCCGAACAATAGACACAAGCCACATCCAAGTAATTCAAATCGATACATTGCTCCAACACAATTCTCTATCTCATTAGCTATTCACTTGCTCTCGGTCTATAGATACAAATCGATGAGAATTCAAAACATACTTTGTCGGTATTGAATCATTATTGGCATAAAGTGTTTTGACACAAATGTGTTTTTTGTCGTATACTTCATATCGTGTTCCGGAACTCCGTTCGTAAATAGTAATTTTATTCCGATATTCATATTCTGGTTGTGGCCATGAGAAGTCTGTTCGCCAATTGTCTGCGCTCTTGGGATATCAATTTCATGTTTGCAATTCTTAAGCATTGTTAAATGATAGCACATGCCTCGCGGCAACCGCATTTTGGTGTCATCATAACAAAGCCCAAAATACCACCAAGGAGAACCACTTGCAGCTGTGAAATAAGAAACGCTAAAGGATAACGATATTCCTCCTTCTGGTTGGTGTAAAATTACACATTTTTTTATCTTCGTTTAACTTGAATTTTATGTTTCTTTTTTTCTTCTAGCTTTAAATCACTGCGATGCATCACTAGCGTAAGCGTATACACAAACATATACGTGATGTTATGTATACGCCAGCGAGTACGTCAGGCAAAAACCGATGGAGTGTAAATTGGTGCAAGATACAATAATTGCGTGTGCTTCTTCATTCACAACACACCAAGGGTAAAATTTATTTTGAAAAAAAGATACAAAACTGCTTGTTGAAGTTATCGATAAAATTTAATTGCTTTGGGGGATTTGTGTTTGCTTTTCGTTTGAGTAAATAGACAGTGTAGAAGAGGTTGCAAGAGATAGGAAATTCTGGGATTTTAATTTAATTTTCCATGAAAAAAAAGTTAGAATATCTATTGGCAGTTGACCCTTTTTTCCTTTTTCATGCTGGTAAATATCTAAAATAATGCCATTAGGTTAAAAAAAAATATTCATTTGTAAGTCTATCCATGGAAATAAAAAGAATTGGATAACAAAAAATTACATGTTGATATTATCTGAGGGATGTAATTATAACGAGCGTTTTGTTTGAATCTATTTAAATGTTAAAAAAATGAAGGTTGGTGTTCAGTTGCTAATGATTATAAGGTTTCTTAAGTAAATTGAATTTTCGGATTAATCCGGATGAAAAAAGGTTTAATTTTGCAAAATCGTATTGCAGTTTATAGAAGAGATGTTTATGGAAGAAAATTGGTGTGTTTTAAAATATAATTTCTTTTTAATTGGCTATTTTAAAAATGAAATACTTAATAAGACAAAGTCATTTGAACGTTTAATTATTTAATTCAATTTGAAAGTGTTACTGCAATAAGCGCTAGAAACACGGGTGGCGCGTGCGGTAGGAAGTAGAGTGTAGGAATGATACACGATCGGAGGGTTTATGCTTGCTTTAAGTGATAAATTCTTTTTCATTCATATTGGATTTATATACAACACAAAACGAAAACGTCCTTCTGACCACAGGAACTTATAAATAAAACGTTGTCTTGGATAAGGACTACCTTACAGTGGAAGATGCAAGAAGGTAAAATACTCTGCCATTGAAAAAGCATTACGGTATGGCGATATGAGAATCGCGGCTATTTCGGGTTCAATGAAAGAAATTTAGCAGCTTAGTTCACTGGTAAGCTCGGTAATGAAACTCCAATACATTTTCGAATTATTAAATGAAAAAAACTCAAAAGGAGTAGAAGATATTAATTAACAATTCACGACATCTCTCTGAGAATGCAACAGACAAATTTACAACTCTGTTTAACAACACTCTGTATAATGTATATTATTAAGTGAGGTACAAGACAGCTGTTGTGCATTCTCTTTCGGGGAACGGAAATGGATATCCAGTCGATAAGTCTTCTTCCCATTATCAGCAAGGTTTTCAAAAACGTTTTTAATAGAGTTTTGTCCAAATGAGCAAAAAATATTATTACATGACACAAGACTTGGTTCAAGCTAATATCATTTGAGGTTTTATCTTTGCAATCTTCTGCGCATCTATCAAAATCAAAGGAAAATGGCGGCCGCCAGATACCATTAGCTTGTTTATTTGTTCTGAAAAATAGATCTTGTGGCTATATTTTAAAGTATTTGTGGTAATTAATTTATAAAAAAGTTTTTCAATAAACAAGAAAATAAGAAAAATATAAAACAAACGTGAGGTGTGTAGTTTTGCTTATACATTTTTTTGATGCAGGTCTCTGAGAACCGCCATTTTTAATACAAAGTGACAGATCAGATTTCGACAACCTGCACAATATATTACCTTAGTTATGTGTACTGTGAGGTGTGATACCTTGCATGCCGAGCCAAAGTTCGTTTCTGACATCTCAAATTAGCATTTTGGAATGCAGTTCCACACAAACACTGCTATAGTCCTCACCTTGTGGTCAGCGTTACTCATTCGGGCAACTTTGTGTGTCTTTATGGCATAGGTACATTTAATACAAATGTAAAGTATGATTATTTTATCTAATTGCACTACTTTACAGAAGTCTCAAGTGTTTTTAACAGCCTGTTTGACACTTCGGTGTCTTTTCAGAAAGCAGAAAACCTCAGTGAAGACGACTGGGTAATCCAGTCATCAAGAATCTTCTGGGTCAATAGCACCACAGCCAATTTGAAGCTCCCACAATTCTCGAATAATTAGTTTGAGCTCTTGCTATAACTCATGCCCATAACACATGGATAGTGCTTTCAAGTCTTTACCACTGTATTAAACTTGTAGATAACCCATAAAGTCAAAGGCCCACTTTAGAAAGCCCAAAGAGAAAGTTTGTGAAACATCGAAAAATGCGCTTCAACAAATCTTGACTTATCTAGGGATTTTTCAATTTCGATTTTTTGTTCTTTAAACTTCATCTATTCTTGAGTGGTTACTTCTAAAACCAAATTGGGGTTCAGGTCTTTTTCTTCTATAATTGTAGTAAAAAAGTAATAATTTCTCAAAGATCCTAGAAACTACGATATTGGTCTTAGACTTCTGTTTTTTAAGAGTTTTACCCAGTTTTCGAACTTCAGCACTTTCCACTGATGTGGAACGTATGCACGTCTAACCGCAGAATTAATCAGATGCTTAGTTTTAGTAATTGCTTTTCTTGATAACTCTTTAAAAATTATGACCGAATTCTTCTGAAAATGTATTACTTCCAAGCTTGAACATTCATTAAACAACTGTCCGTCAAAAGGTTTGAAAGTTTAGGCGAGTTGTTCAGAGAACAGATCTGCCTTGTTTGTACCTATATGTTTTAGCCTATCCTCCATCGTTCGAATTTGTGCGAATTTTTGGATATTAGATTGTTGCCATTTTTTTCTATTAGAAACTTTCGAAGTTTTCATGACAATGAGAGTATTTTTCTCGCTAGGAAATGAAATTCTGCTGTTTTGCGTAATGTATTTACGATAATCTGCAGGACTGGATAGTACCAACAATTTACCGTCGATTGCGAACATCTACATAGATGCACTTTTTCGAGAGGGTTTGTCATTTCCTCGCAAGAGTACCCCGGAAAAGGTGGCTTTGTAGGGGAGTCGAACCCCGACACTTTGCTTATAAGTTCAACACACTAACCACATACTACCCTATTAGAATTGAGTCGATGGCGAGGCTTATTATTTGAGATCCAACGGTATCTATCACTTTTAAAGGAAAGTTCATCAAAACCGGAGTTATTTTAATAATTACAGTCAAACTGTATTTATTTATTATTCTATGTTCAGGCTTCACTGAAATAATTCAAAATGATAACAATTGAAAATGAATTGATAATTCATTAAAAATAAAAATTCTTGCCCTTTATGGATATTTCTCTGATATTTAAATGTCAAACATGTAACACTTAAATTCTCCGGATGGTTTTTAAAATATCAAAGTTACTTACAGTAGTTCTTAAGAATGTTACATATCTCCAAAGGATACATCAACTTCCGCACTGACATATAGATATCTAAGCTAAATTTGTTTCCCCCTTTTAATGCCTTAGCATTTTTTTAATCTTTCCCTAATAGTAAAACAATAATTTGTCATACCAATGTAAAGACAAATTTCTAAAGATATTTAAAAAATATAAAAAAAATTTGTTGACAAGTAGTCTACATGGCAGGAGCAAGTCAGCTTTTCTGTCAAAGGTAGATTTTGATTTCTTTTTTGTCGTCAGCTTATCTTTCTTCAAGCAAATTGGTTTGTCAGCAAATAAAAGTCAAGGAAAGAGAAAAATGACATGTCTTTAAAATTAATCATCTGTCACTTTTTGTCAGCGTTTTTACAACTTCCAATCCAATTTAGTAAAATGTCATATAAAAATTGACACGACTTATTGCTTTTCACAAAATTAATTAGGAATCCAAGTTCTTGACACAGAAGCACGTACATTGTAGACAAATAACACGATACGAACTAATGAAACAGTTTCAAATTAAGTTACGAATTAATCTCGTTTAAGTTAAAAGCTTTTGGTTTTCCTCCTTATTTCTTAGCTTGGATCAAATCATACCTAAAGAATAGATCCTACCAAGTAAAATTTAGAAACCCTCATTCAGACCACTACGTGGCCCACTCTGGAGTACCTCAAGGAAGCCACCTTGGTCCTTTACTATTCATTTTGGCTATAAATGATGTTACTTCATGCATACAATCAAGTGACATTCTTATATCCGCTGCAGACATGAAGATATTTAAGACAATTAAGTCTAGCTATAAACGCAGTCTTCTGCAGGCAGAAATTGATAGCGTTAGTATTTAGTGCAGAAAAAAATGCTATATATCTCTTAACGCTGTAAAATGCCAGACGATTACCTTTTCTAGAAAACATATGGTAAGTGCATTCGATTATCATATTTCGCAACACAAACTCTGTCACGTCTTTAGTTTTAAGAATTTTGGTGTCTTTTTTACTTCAAACTTTAAATTTTTTCAACACGTTTATTTTAATGTGAATAAGGCTAGCTCTGTGCTTGGATTCATAAAACACTGGGCAAATGAATTAAGTGATCCATACGTGACTTTTTTCATGGACAATTGCTACCTACGCCCCCACCTTGAGGGTGCTTCACAGGTATGAACTCCTTATTAGGTAATTCATAAGAACCGAATTGAAGCAATCTAACACAATTTCATTCGTTTTGCCCTTAAAGGTCTACCTTGGAATGATCCATTCAATCTGCCACCTTATGAACAGCGAATCCAGCTTCTGCAGATGCAAAACTTTCACCAAAGGCGTGTTAATAATGATTTAATATTTCTTCATCAACTTATTAAGGGCGAAATTGATGCTCCTTATTTATTAGCGTGTATTGAGTTAAGTTACCGTGGATGATCTTATCACCTGTGTGGATCTTTCATAGAACAAACTATGGCAAATATGAAGATATTAACCGTATGAGCTGACTTTTTAAAATTAATGCTTCGTCTATAGACTTTAATTTAAGTAAAGTGGGATTAAAATCTTTATTTCTGATTAGGGCCTCACTATCGTCACAGTTTTATGTTTTTTTAAATATTTTTATTATTTTTTGTTTGTAGTTAACTTTTTATTTAATTCTTGTATTTTGTGCTTGTTAATTTTATTTTATTTTACTAACAACTAACACATGCACTTATGATGAGCCTCTAACTGTTGTAATAAGCTTGCTCTAAGCAAGAGTTAAGCTTAGTAGTGTCAAACAAAAACAAAATTTATGTTTTCATACATCTTTTCTTAAATAACAATTAATTTGTTTTTTTTTTTTTTTTAAACAGGGCCGATTTTGATAATATAATTTTATTTTTTTAATCTTGGTAGGTTTCTTAAAATGTATAAATATAGTGCACTTTTCCTTAATTAACATTAAAACTATTGCAAAATAAAAAAAAAGCTTAAAGAACCACACATACAAAATATGGGCATAGCCAATCATTTCAGCCGTTTAGGCTACAGGGTTCTATTTATTCAGAGGGACAGAATTTTCTAACTTCTAGTAGTATATATCTCTACCATCAAATGTCATGTTTGATTGTTATCTCGATTGTTTTACAGTGCACGAATCCTCAACATTGTTATAATAAAAAAACGGTATAAATGTATTTGCATGACACACATATTCGACACATCTACGTAACTTTATCAAAAACAAATTGGACAACACAGATTGATATCTTTCGTTCCAATATTACTTTTATGTAAGTTTCATCTTTCTCGCCTGCAGCATTACACTCACAAAAGCCCAAACAGAAATAACTCATCCATTCCAGAACTTAGAAAGAGGAAACAGTCAAGTCAACCGTTAGGCAGAGGTTTGTTTACCAACTTTGCTTTGTCAGCTCTTGTCGACGAAAGGGGTGCTAGACCGAGGAACTGTCCTTTCCAACCGAGCTATGCCTTTGCCTGTGTACGGTTGATACACGAAAGATTGAATGAAGGCAGGCGGCAGATAGATTCGTGTCATAGGAACAATGAAAACATACCGCGCGTCAAGAAGATGTATATCGAGACAATTTTTCAATTTAGAAAGCACGTTCACGAAATTGACTTAAATTGGAGGCAGCTGACTTCAGCATGGTTAGTTGTCCTTCGCCCCTTTGGCATCTCTCCATGGCCGTAACTTGGCCACCCACCCCTAGTCATTGTCGTTCTCTTTGCTATCTCGCTGGCAATGCTCTGGATGTTCTCCAAATTCATTTCAATTTCGTATTCACATTTTTTTTTTTTTTTGTGGTGGGGGAAAGAAGTATCTACAGTTCTTTTTATTCCTCCAACGACGACCACTAAATACAACCCCCCGGATTTTTTTGTTGGCACTCTATTTTATTCATTTCATTTCCTCTTGCTGCTTCATTTTACAACTATTATACTCTGCTTGTGGATGCGGTTTGGGAAGGGAGCAATGTTGCAAAAGCTGAAATAGTAACTGGCACGGTTCTAGTCTAGAAGAAGGGATGCTTTACCTATTTTCGTATTGCGTCCATAATATATACAAACAGATGCACCCCTAAGTGCGGCAGCAAACCAACTCAGAAAAGCCAATTTAGACACTGCATTAGAATTTTAAATTACATGTTCATTATTATTGTTTTTTATTTCTTTTCCAAATTGAAACGATACAAAAATATTTTTTTTTTTTTGCAATACAAACAAATTGTTGAAGGCAGGCTGTGATTTGTTGCAACTGAAAAACAATTTTTTTGTAAATAAAAAGGAAATAGTTCGAATGAAACTCGAACAAAATATATTCAAAATGTGTTTCGGAACTAACTCCGGATTTCATGAGAACAAATTACTGCCGCTAATAGATTCACTAACGATATTAAAGGCTTTCTGGTTTAGAGCTTTAATGGATTTTTTACTACTTTTTTTATATTTTTTTGTCTATGGCCTGTTAGATTTTTTTTAATCCTAGGATACGTGTTTTTATTTTAATTCTAGGAGCTATATAAGTTAAAAGAATGCATTCTTGCAAAAAATTGGATAGTTATCAAATATGACATTACAGGTGCCAGACAGACTATTATAGTATTAAATTATGTTTTTTGTAAAAACAAAAACAAAAATAAATAAATGAGCTAGAAAAGGTAGCTTCAGAGAACCGTTTTTTTTTTTCAATTTTCTCGAGAACTTATGAGCGGATTACGAAACTTAAGTTTGCATTCTTGAAAAAATATTTATAATTATTCACATTTTTTAAAGAAATAAAATGGCAGTTACTGGTTTCTAGCAACAAAATAAGGGCCCTATTATGACTCGCGAATCACCAGAAATATTTGGCGAATGCGAACAATTGGTATTACTGTTTTCGAATCTTCGAATTATTTTCGCCTCATATGTCAAAAAATGTCAAAACCGATCGAACTGTAAATCCTGGTGACTTTAAATAATAAAGCAGTTTATTTTGAAAAACGTGTTTTTTAAGAACAAAAATCTTTGTTCTTTTCTATTTAAGTAATGATGCTGAAACTCAGTCGGGGCGATAATTCAAATGTGGGTTCAATCCACATCCAACAATTTCAGGCAGTCTAGATTTCTTACAGAAATCATTTATTGCTTCTCCGAATTGGACATATCTATCTTTATTGAAGACCGGGCAACTTTTTGTTTCAAGCACGTTAAGAACTTCGCTTAAAACAACATAAAGTGCATGTTGCGAGAGCTCCAGCACGAAGTCGTGTCCGACAGAACCTTCTTAGCTCCAACTACGGAGGATTGTGATTGGTGAATTTACTGAACTTCAAACTGAAGATATTTAAAACTAACTCAAATGCATGTTTGTTTGTTAATCCAGAAACATAAAATAAACGAATAATTTAAAAGAAAATTAGTTGAACAATAGGAATAAGTTATTTGTTCCTTGCAAAGTGCCAGATAGTTCAAGGGGGTTGGAACTATGTATCTCTCAAATTCCTTCTCAATCTACAAATCAATTTTTTTTAATCCGTCATCTGTTGGTCTTCGTTGCCAAAAAAAACAAATCTAAATCACTTTTTTTCTCTTTTTTTACATATATTTTCTGAAATCTTTTTTAATAAAAAAAACGTACACTATTTTTAAAACAAATTGAAGTTTTTGACGTTCAACAACAACTTGACTTAGCACATTCAGTTTTTAATATTGGTAGCTTTATTATGACGGACGAACGTCGGAGTTCGCTTTTCGCAATACCATGACAAGAGTAATTCGCTAAATTGTTCGACATGAGTCGAACGTTTGACTCGCGAGTCATAATAGGGCCCTAAATGTGCCATCAGTTCATCAGGCATCTTAATTAAGAATTCATAAAAATCATAGTTCTTCGTTTAGATTTTGGTAATAAGTTTTTTATAGAGTTAAGCTAGTAGTGCCCCGTGGCTTAGTGGTTAGTGTGTCGGACTGCTAAGCGAAAGAACCTGGGTTCAAATCCAGCTCATAGCCAACTTTTTTTTCTGGGGTACTGCCTCTTGCGAGGAACTGACAAAACCTCCAAGAGTAAAATTTGTCTCGAAAAAGTGCATCTCATGTAGCCGTTCGGACTCGGCGGTAAACTGTAGGTCCCTTCCATTCTTGCAGAGTAACAACACACACACAGGAATGGTTGAGAGTATAAGTCACTAGGCCTTGGCTCCTTAAGGAGCTGTCGCGCCAATAAATTTATTTATTTATAGAGTTAAGCTGGTTTTACTAAAAAAGTGTATTGATTAACAAATAAAAATAGCAGGCACCATTATTCAAGCCATAAAATTCAAAATTCAAAACTCTTTCTGAGATATCATAGAAGAACCATAAATAGTTTACGATAAGTTCAAGATAATCGCTTTATCCGCTTAGGTTACCGAGCGTAAGACATATAGACGACAGAAAGACGATCAAACATACAATTTGTACAGGTACTTATATTTCAAAATGTTCTTTTAAAAATTAAGGGTTTAAACATCTTATTTATAATTGTTTAACTGTTAAAATATACATTTTTGTTTGCATTCAGTTATGCTTACATAGTTTTTTTAATAATATTTTTTTTAGGATAATCGCACTCACATGGGATTACTTTTTGCCCTTTTTCATGTAAAACCACATTCCACGAGCTTTAGAAAATTGGAAACCTTGGGACAGAAGGTATCGATTACCATTGGTTAAAACGCTTTCAAATTTAAATGGCAAAGGAAAATCTCCCGAGATAAACTATGCGAAATTCGTGTTGTTCGGCTAAAAAAATATCTCTGTATTTCATACCGAACGTTTGAAATTGGGCTCAAGCGAGAATGAGCCCAACGAGCATTCTAAGCGGGACAAGTATTACGAGTGACATTTTTAAGAAGAGTAATGCAGGTTGCAACTTCGAGTAAGCATTTTCTATAAAAAAATGATACAATAAGTAAGACAGGAAACAAATGTTTCTATTTGCTACCCAGAGGTGTAGTCGGAGAGCTGGTGAACGTTTTTAAAACGCCATTAATGCATGGAAAATTTATAAACTGCCTTGTAAAACTTTAGTTAAGAATCAATAAAATCAGCATCTGGCAGTTATCAGCTGGCAGTTAAAGCTGATTTTTTGTGTATGAACAGTTGATGCACGGAGAGAATTCTCACCGTGCATATTTGTAATTTAAGACTATTGGTTTGCAATTTACGAAAAGACCCGAAATGAAGAAATTGACAGTCAAGAATTGTAAATCAACAGTTTTTAGTATCAATATTTCAAACGAGAGAAATAAAACATTGCCAAAAGCATATCGCAAATCGATCACAATTTGTATCAATTCTGTATATTTTCTTCACTTGGAAATTACAAAAGTTTGTTTTGGATTACCATCTTTTAGTTGTGGATTAAGGATCTTTATTCTATTAAATGGCAGTTTTTTTCCACAGTATGCAAACAAAAAATATTGTTTTACGAAATGAGAGCCATAATTTAGCATTTTTCAATCGTAAATTGCAACTTTAAAAGATTAATTTGCTGTCTTTCTTAAAACATTTCCATCTTAATTCAATAACATTTTGTCGTAAAATAAGAACCTTTATTGCAATTCACAAATAAGATTTTGAAATCATTGGCGTGGTTTAATTTGTATATAGGTACTGTTAGAAGACATAGCTAGTTGGCAATACAGCTGTAAACAGTGATGTATGTATCTCTCAACCAAACATCGATGCTTTGTGAATTTGAAGGAACCCTGTTAAATATTTGGAAATGCACGAAAAATATTAAGACGCTTGTTGCATTATAAATTTCAAACATACCTTTTATATAAGTTTCCAATTCTGTGTACTTTCTTTGTAATATTAGCTAAGTGAATCAAAAAATTTAAAGAAAGGTAGAAATTATGTTTAAAATGACGCTTAAGAAAAATATTTTTCCCAAAACGAACTTAACCGCTTGTCAACAAATGACATATTGAACATAAAACAGCAGGGAAACTATAACAATAAAGCACATGTACTACAAGGCAGGCGAGCGTTAGGTAAATGGTAAGACCTGACATAAATAATACGTATGTATACATAGGTTTTGAAGTTATTTGAATTCGTGAAAAGGATATCAAACAAAAATTATACAAAAACGTTTATATTTTATTCTATTTTATGCTTGATTCTGTAATTCAGTGATTGTAAACGATCGTGCAATGATGTTACTGTTTATTGATTTTAACGTCCAGTGCTTGTAAATCACGAAATTTTTTTTCAATTCAAGATTCATAAGTTGTAGAGGTAGGATTATTCCTTTGAAGTAGCAAATTATGCCAGAAGAGTTGTATTTTACAATTTAAGGTGCAAGCTTGAATTGTGACTTTTAATCGTAACTTGCGACTTTAAAAAAAGTACTTATTTGGAATACTTTCACTCCTTTGTAAAGATTTCAACTATTCAAAAGCAAACTATTATTCTGTTTCAAATGTATGATAATTTTACAATAAACTTCTGTATGATGTATCGAAAAATTCTATGAAACACGAACATACAACATTCCAATACTTCCAGTCAAGTCTCTGTTCATAAAATCATACAATCGCAATATCATATAATGTATGATTTGTATGATATCTCAAATAGGCCATTGTGGTATATCTGACTGAAAATTGAAACCAATTTATCCATCGTTTTGTCAAAAGTAAAATCATTGCACTTGATATTTCTGAGGCATTTGAAAGAGTTTGTCATCAAGCCCTTTTATTGACTCGATGAAATTCTTCTTCTTTGGATTGGTAATTAAATTATGTATCTCCCCAACCGCTCAATATAACTTACGTTTTCAAGTCTAATATTCATAGAATAAATGCTAGTGTGCTCCAGAGCTCTGTTTTGTCTCCGACTCTTTTTTCTTATATTTATCAACAACCTATTAGCTGAGACAACTAATCCAATTAATTGGATTGCTGACGACAGAACTCTCAGCTTTTCATGTTCTTCAAATATGGAATTGAAATGGCACCTAATGTTAAGTTACTCAAAAATGTTGATCTTGATATCATTCTCCAATGATAAATAAGAAATAGTGCCAAATTTAAAGCTTCAAAAATTGTAGGTACTTTTTTCGTCAAAAGCGAAACGTACGTTTAATGCCACAATACTAATCATGATTGGCGCTTGCATCGAAAATGCAACAAATTTTAAGTCGGTCTTTTTTCTAAAAACAATGCTTAAGTGATGTAGCCAGTTGCATTACTCTCCTGAAACGATTTAATCATAACACTCGCAACTCGCACTGCTAGGAGTGCCAATATGTTTAAACTTGAGTACAACTTCGGACGTAGGGTCAAATACAGGGATTTTTTTTAAACCGTAGCACGCGAATATGCAATACCTTGCCGGACTCTTTTTTCCCTGACTGATCCATTAGCACATAATGTCACGAAGTGATGAATTTATTAACATCGACATTAAAAACTTAAGCCAAGGAAACAATGAAAACAATTATTTTTAAATTCTAATCATTTGGTTATAAGCAATTTCCAAAATAATTTTGTTCCTAGTAGTAGTAGTGCATTTTAACAAGTTTACTTGATTGCCACACAATGCATCTGAAATTTGTTTACACAAAAATCAAAAATAATAAAGAAAAATTTTGAATAATAAATTTAAAATGTTATTATTTAACATTCAAACTAGGTGATGAATGCAAATATACATTACAGTCGTTACTTGCATTACTGGCAAAACTGTTAATACAAAAATACTCTTTTAAAAAACTATGACAAAATGCTCGCAACAAATTGGACACATCTCAATATTTTCATCCGTTTTGCAATACTGAAAAGCCTCATCTACATTTAGTTAAATAAATTCAACAGCACAATGATCATAAATGAAAACAAATGAAAACGACCATAAATTCCATTTTTACGAGCATCAATATGAACAAAAAATTAATTGAATTCAAAATGATTGCAAGTCCTCAAGAGCTTTTTTTATGGCTGAATGTTGTTATCAAAAGCAACATCCATTCAACCTGCTGACACACACAACACGTATCTTTTCAAGCTTTATAATACCTGTCGTCCTTTTTTCCTCATATCTGACCACACATTTTCCACAAAGTATTAACTTTGCTTCATTGATTAAATAAAATAAAAATAAATAATGTTTTTCTATTTTTTTTTTTTTGAAAAAAAAAATGTTTACTTCATTTACTATGCAAAGGGATAATCCCATTCTGTACCTACCCCCAGCATATTAAAACTCCTCTGACAGGCTGGCTCTTATGTCATTTCAAGCCTGGATGAATAAACAGAAATATGTGCCTTTATGTATATTTAGCGCATAATTATTTGTTGAAGCGTATGTTTTTGTTGGCTTGGAGTACGTTTCCTCGACGCGATTCGGGCGAGAAGGAGCTCCTTTTTAGTTTTTTTTACGACTTCTTTCTTGTAATTTTATGTGTAGGGGCATTCATACAGTCATTCCCTTGGGGACATTAAATTGTATCTTCTATCTTCGTTTAGATAGGGAAAAAGTTTCGGCTAAAATCGTTTCAGATGGAATCACAGGAAGTAGTATCAGGGTTTTAATGATTATCGGAGAGTAACTTTACAGAAAGTTGATTATTATGTACTGCAACGCAATAGATACTACGTTGAATATCATATTTTTTTTATTTATTGCAAATTAAGACATTGCTTTTTAAGAACATCTAATATACAGGGTGGTTCGCAAGATTCTAGATTAATAGATTATAAAGTTAATTTGAAGATCAAAAATGATAAATTTTTCTACAGAGTTGATTTGAATGTAATAAATTCTATTTAAAAACATAAAATTCAAGGATTTTGATCGATTTTTGTGAATATAATTGTTCTTACAAAAATGAGAATGATTAAGATTTTTAACTTGCGGTCAAGGCCGCCAACAAAAAAATTCGAGTCCGGTCGTAACCGTGTACCGTGTTAAAAAAAATTGCAGTTTTTCCAACAACAAAATTAAATCCCTCGAAGAACTTCTAGCCCACGAAGAACTACAGGCCCGGGCGTAATCTACACGTTACCCCGCCTCTCGACCACCCTGCTTCAGATATACAGTTCTGAACACGAAAACAGCAGTGGGTTGAAAATAATCGAAAAATTGGGGATAGTACGATAACTCCGGCGCCAAGATTTAATAACGGTTTCTTTTAGAGGGGTTAAATACAAGAATTTTTTAAATTATTAAAATCTTGGCGCCGGGGTTATCGTACTCGTAACAACTCGTAACAGGAAAATAGCAGTGGTTAAGATTCAATATAAGACATTGAAAATAACGTCAAAAACAAACTGTTTAAAATGTATTATTATAGTGTTTTGTGTAGTTTCTTTGATTTTAAAGGACAGTCTTGCGACGGCTAAGCATAGAGTTCACCAACCGCGCACATCACTCTGGTGATATATTTAACCATGCTCTTTGGATTACTTCCTAAAGTTAGGCATTGTTTGTCTGTACTGCCCTTTTAATGTCTCCTCAAATATTTTTAATGGGATTCAGGTCAGGGAAATGAAAAAAATGAATCCCATGAACCCGAAACAAGTCTTTAGTTTTCTTACCAATGTGCTTCCGGTAATTATCTTGCTGAAATACGCATTAGAACGTTATTTCTTCTTCACTATAGGGTAGTATCGCATTTTCAGATATCTTTGTACACAAAACATGTTTGATCGATCACAATCTTTAACAATTAAATTAACCGTTATTCTAAAGCCTATTATAATTTCTATAGCACTCTTTTTTTAAGAAAACTTAAGATTTGGGCTTTTACTAATGGCATTCGTTTTAGAATCTGAAGTCCAGAACCAAAAAGAAAATAGCAATTTCTGTGAAGTCGCTATTTTCGTGTTCACAACAGCTGTAGATACATACATACATAAGTTCATATGGGAAAGTTTAAGATATATGTATGTATACGCATAAAGAAATGAGATAGCAATTATTAAACATGACATTAAGTAAGAGAAACATAATGCAGTTGGGGAAAAAATTGACTGCCTGTCTTACTTACGATTTAGTCCGAATTTCATGAATTTCTGCTAATTCCTGTTCCAAGGGAAGGGATGGAAACCCTTTAGAATAGCTCATACTATATGCTTAAACGATTATCAGAAGTTCGATGTCAGCTTGTTAAAGCTATGAGTGAAAAATTTTCAGGCAATAGATAAAATCTTGCAGCTTCCTGAGCGCTTTTACCACAACAATATCCATCGAACAATACGTAACAATTTCTCTTACACGAGCTATTTCCAGAAAGTTGATAGCGTTATATGTGAAGGTTTTAACTGTTGAATGCATTGACGTACTTAAAAAGTTAACTGTGACTGCAAATAAGCTATTAAAACCTTACCTTACCTTAAAAAACAAGGACGCCACTCATGATGTCTACAACTTTTTCAAATAAAACTTTTTACAATTTCATTGAGGGTATTCATAAAACGTGGTAAGCTTAAGTGTTTCATATTGTATGCAAAGGCGGTCATAAATCTATAAAATCTGAACCAGCCTATCGAATTTAATGACGTCGACGAATTTGTCGTCGTCAGAAAGTTAAAAAATATGAACAATTTAAATTGTATTTTCGATTTTTTACTTCCGATTATTGGGACTATAAGGCAAGTTTAGGATTCGTGAATATTAAAAAAAATTGAGATAACAATCAAACAGGACATTACGATCATAGTGAAGTCTAAAAAAGTGATCAAGAAAAAATGTCTGTCTGTCTGTCAGTATGTATAACGAGCTGCAGCCTAAACGGCTTAAGCGATTATCTTCAAACTTGGTGTGTGTGATTCTTTTGGCATTCCCCAGAGGGGAAATTGAAATTTTATTCTTAGCCCTAAAAATAACGGTACCTGCCATATGACCGCTTAGGAAAATCTTATTTTTCTCGAAAACGGCTCCAACGATTTTCATGAAAGTTTTTGAGAATTTTTTTGTTGGTATTGGTCATCATTTGATTAGAGCCACATATACGAGAAAAGTCTATTGAAGGGACATTTCATATAACGTTTTTTTTTAATTTTTGGCTTTCTCTGTTACGGCTCTTTGCATTTCTGTCAAATTTTATATTTAAGAAGACCTAGTTAGCCATTTTAATTCTGCATATCAAAATTTTGAATAACTTTTTTTTCTAATTAAAATTAATTTTTGAATTTTTTTTTTTGAAAAATCAATATTTTTAAAACTAATTACAAACAATTATTTTAAATTTTATAATCACATGCATGTATATTAATAAACTCTAAAAAACTGCATACCAAAATTTCAAAAAAAAATTTTTTTCAAAAAACTGAAAATAAAAAACAGGATTTTATCAAAACCGGTCCTACATTTTTCGAAATACATTTTTTTATAAATTCTTTGTTATTTAAGACGTGTGATGGCGTACTTCATTTTTTACTAAAAACCGTTAAGTGTTGTGGTTTTGATACTTTTTTATAAGTTCAAACTGTGTTATTTTCAACGTAAATGTTACTTGTTTCTGTCGAAGATCTCGCCTTCCAATGTAATTAGGCACATAAGAGCAAGTACGTGCGACCCAGTCGTGCGCGTTTTTTAATGATAGAAATGGACCTTTTAACCATTTTTATTTTTAATTTTATTTACAGGGTGCGGCAAAAAAACCGATCTATTTACTGCGTCGCGCCATTCAGCGACAGGACGTCCGAGGGTGGTGGGGGTATACTCGTTGGAACGCCTACACGACGCTATTGTTAGTAGTCATGGAGCAGTGGTCGCCTGAGCAACGCGCGTTGGTTATCGAGGCCTATGTTCAAAGCAGCAGCTTGTTTACGGGCGGGCCTACGAGGACTGTTTTCCACAGCAGCACGAACTCTATTGATGTTCTCTGGCGTCCGAGCTGACCTTGGACGGCCTGTCGGCTTCTTTTTCAACGCAGAACCTGTTGTTCTAAAGTTAGTAACCAACCCAATTGTGCTACGCGACGGAACTTCTTCATGTCGACCTAATTGAAAGAATGCACGGAACTGCCGCTGAGTAGCAATGATTGAATCACCACTTTTAAAATACGCCTCGATAACAAACGCGCGTTGCTCAGGCGACCACTGCTCCATGACATCTTAGAAAGGGAACGTCTCTTCAACAATTATTACCATTCATCAAAGCCAGAATTGTTCGAGTTGGAGGACGAATCGCAAATTCAAATCTATCATATTATCCATAACACCCAATATTGCTTCCAAAATCGCACCCATTCATCACCGCTATCATTCGACACCATCACCAATGTAATCACTACAACCATTGCCTTACATTTTAAGACGATGTTTTTGGATTTTTAATGCCAAAGGAACAATCCGAAGAGAATTTCACTGATGTATAGTGTGCGTTAAGGTGGTGAAGGACAATGTTTGACGAATTGTTGGTCATTGGAAGAGATGAATATAGTTTGCTGGTAAATTGAGACTGTAATGTTCAGCAATTCTAACGACCTAACAGCCGTTACACCTAGGCATTTTTTTGTTCGAACACCACACACCAGTATTGCAGAGCCTCGCATTGAAAATTCCAACATCGACAAGATGGCCACATGACTACCTATCATAAGTAACAACAATGTCGAAAGAAATTGGATTCATCGCAACCCAACATACACCTGAATGACTTAGTTCTTTTGAAGGTCAACCCTACACCACCACTGATGCGGCCAATGGGACGAATCGTTGGAACTTATGAAAGAGATGATGTCAAGATACGAGTGGTCAACGTGAAAACTGAAACCGCCAAACTGACAGTGGCAACATTTTTTTTCCAACAATCAAGGTAAAGTAAAGTTTTGAAAGGATAAGCTTTAAAAGCACCGATATGCTTTTTCCAAAACTACCAAACATGACTCTTTAAATTCAATTTTCTTATATGTAGTTATCCCATAGCGCAACTAAATCACCACACAATACACAATACTTCATCACACAACTAAGCCAATGCCAAGGTCATCCAATGCACTTTACGTGCACTGCCTTTGCATTATCTAAATCGGTCGTTCCCAGATAACCTCCGTCCGAAAAATACAAACTATCGGAGTCAAAATCATCAACACCGGCTCTCAAGTTATTGTTGTTGCGACAGGACAGGAGTTTTGAATGCTTGCAGATCAAAATGGCAAGGGAAAATCTCGCCGGGTAAATTATTCCAAATTTGTGTTGCTCGGCTAAAAAAAGAATTCCTATATTTCATGGTATGTCCGGGATTAGTCTCAAGAGGTAACTGATGAACATTCCTGGTGAGGCGGGTATTGCGGGAGAAACTTTTAAGGGGAGGAATGCAACTGGATACTTCGAGTGAACATTTTTTTATAAAAGAAACGAAAAAAAAAGGAGAGACATAAAACATTGCGTCGGTGTTCGAGAGGTGCAATTGTTTCAGTGGCAGTTTTATTTCCTAATCATTTAAACGCTTTTTTTGTATTCTATCAAGCAGGTGAAGCGTTGTTTGCGGAGCTTAGGGCGTATAAACGCTTTATAAATTGTAGCCGGATCAGAAGGGGACAAATACTTCTTACACCGATACAGAAAACCTAAGCACTTAGCATAAGCTGCCGTTGCTATTCTACATCCGAAGAACACGGATGAGAGTCTGAAAATGAATATAAAAGGCTGAGAGTTCTATCGTCAGCAAAACAATAATTAATTGGATTAGTTCAGTTACTAAGTTGTTGTTAAATATAAGGAAAGAGTCAGAGACAAAACAGAGCCCAGAGTGGTTCGAAAGGTCATTAACAATCAAACGAAGAATAGTTTGGTCGAGTCCGAGTGCAGAGATAGGTGCCAAACTCTATCAAGTGCCTTAGAAACATCTAGTGCAATAATCTAATAATCTAATAAATCACCAAAACGATGAACAGGGGTGGAATCGGCTAAGGTGATTATGATAAGAGATTCAGTTTGTTCAATTTTTTTTTATAATTAACGCGCGCACAAGGGACTATTTTTTTTTTTTTTTTTTTTATAATTAACGCGCGCACAAGGGATTATGTGTTTCCCTTTTAATGTAGAACACACTGCACAATCAAAAAATTCAGTCAATATTAAGCTACCAGACAACACAGTGATAAGATCAAAGACAACAGCAAAATACCTTGGAGTGAATTTCACTAACCGCTTCCAATTCAACAAGCACGCCTCATTTATGCTTAAGAGAGCCAACTTCTCCCTACATCTGGTCCACCCGCTTCTTAGGAGAAGAAACGGACTAAGCACTAATACGAAGCTCCTCATCTATAAACAGCTGATCCGTCCGATTCTGACGTACGCTTGTCCTATTTGGTTCACCATATTTATCACCAAAATATATGAAGAAGATCGAAGTTTTTGAAAGGAAGATATTCCGATGCTGTACAGGTCTACACCGAAACCCCATTACAAGGAAATATGTCCCAAACAAGAAGCTATATGAAGACACCAAACTGATCCCAATAAATCAATTCATTATACAACTCTCCAAAAATATTTTGAGGAACTTGGTGGACCACCCCAACTTGGAAATCCAGCAACTACTCCAGCAACAGCTAGAGCCCAACCATCACTACCTCAACATTCGAGCCATCACAGACGACCGATTCGAGGACATAATAGACAATGAAGAAGCCCTGTTTTACGAGAGAACCAGCAACGGACACAACAGAGGATAAACAATATCGCGTCCTAACGTCAATTTTTAAAACCAAAGAAGACAGTAACTATAATTAAGAATTTCAATCAAAAGATTATGCAAACAAAAATATGATATAAGTAAAATTATAGCATTGTATAGAGTCATCGGACGTACGTCGGGCCCCTATTGTTTTGCTTATAAGTTAGTTTAAGGCCAAAAAAAAAAAAAAAATCAGTCTGCGTTAGGTGGTGCCAGAATTTGTAATTTTAGTGGTAATCACTTCACGCAGACTGAAAATTTAATATGATCACAGGTGACTATCAGAAATGTGACTTTCACATATCACTTCTGATTCTGATTCTACCCCACATTGGTTCGTATTTTTTGTCAGATATGCTATCAGATCACCAGTAGACCTATAGCTCTGAAACCCGTACTGCTTGTCTTCGAGATATTCTTGTTGTTTGTCTTACCAGGAAATCCAAAAAAATTAATTTTTCTTCGCTTAAATACGGATAAAGGTTACCTTTCTTTCTTCCCTGCTATTCGTGTTTTTGCTTGGTAACTTGGTTTTCCCACACATCATCGTAGAATTTCCTCAAAAAAAAAAAGCAATGACCTTACTTGCAAGTCAAACAACAAAAGCTCCAAACATTCTCTTAAGTTTCATGTATCCAAAACTAAACCTCACTTCATAAATCAGAAAACCCAAACCTAAATGCTCTGGCTTCAACTTTAATTAGATTTTGTTCAAAAAATGATGATTACCATCATAAAACATTCGTAAACTAACGAAGTGACATTAGGACATCTTATTCCTAGGCAAACTTTTGCTTACAGCTTCTATCTAATCCCATGCACACCGACATGTTGCCCATGCGTCTCCTCCCATTTATTCTTATCTAAATAGCAATAATTCATAGATAAAACAAAAATATAGAAAAAAAAGAACGAAAGATACAAAATAGCATTTGGCACTCATGGATGGATTTTTGTGTCTTTGGCCACTTTGCTGGGGATTTTGTGCGTGACAAGTGGCAAATCACGTACCGGGTGGGCTGTATATTCTACCACTATCGCACAGTAAGAGTTAAGATCTTTGACAAAAGATTGTGGAAATGCAAATTCTAGAGACCACTCACCTTTTTCCTTTGAATGCTAGCAAATACTTCTTGTTGGTTGGAAAGTTATTGGTCAGCACGAAGCCCGTGTTGCCCTTTCTCAATGGAAATTGTTTATGGAACAATGGAATGCTAACATCGAAGTTGTCACGCATCTGCTGGATACTCATACTCGCCTTGGCTAATATCGCTTCACCCGGATCGAATCCGAGCGAGTTCTCCACGTAATCTGGCCACGTACCCGAATACAAATTGAATATCAGATGATTTCGACCGTTATTCCAGTGTGACAGGCGGGCCAAACGCGACGGAACGTTCCGCACATAGTCCTCCGACAGGGAATCCCTGTCCAGGGTGTCAATGCCGAGCACAAAAAGGCACGCCTTCTCCGGATCTGATGTGTAGTAGCGCGACTCGCGGATAGCTGTTATGATTTTCTGATAGTTCGAACTGATGGGCGGCGCGGCTCCTAGAGAGTTTAAGGGCTCTGGCGGATACACATAGACAAGGAACTGATCGAAGCACCGGGTGAAATCAAAGCAGGTCTCCATCCGACAGGACTTAGTTCTGGGTTTAAAAGAGGATGTCTGTTCGGTGTGGACTTCGTTACGGAAGTTTATCAGATATTCCTGGTCACTAGTAAGATCCACATCAACGAAACTATCGAGTTTTTCCCGCGACCGAGTGACTGTGGACGGACGACGTGCGGCTTTCAGACGATAGCCACCAAAGTAGCAGTAAGCGAGGAATGCACATGACACGAACACCAGGATGTACCGCTTTTTTGCTTGCATTTTTCACAAAGTTGGGCTTCTTTTTTCTAATATTTAACTAAATGGCACGCATTTTTGAGGAAAATGCTAAATTTGGAAGTTAGAAACACAATAGATGTCGACAGCTTGGCGGGACGACGACAAGGGTTTGTGATGGTGATAGCGACGACATTGGAATTCTGGACTTTAAAAGAATAATTTAGTATCATTTTGTGCAGGATACTTTTATATTTTCACTAAAAAACCACACATTTAGGCAAAATCCTATTGAATTATGTTCACTTTTGTTGAAAACAAAAATATTTTGACATTAAAATGTCAAGTTAAATGCACTTGTCAGATGTTAAAAAAGAACAGCTGTACTCTTTCCAGTCAACAAACAATAAGTTGAAGAGAGACCACAGATAACTTTTCGCGGTAGCTTTGTACAATTTTTTTTTGGATTTTTATTTTATTTTGCGTTCACATTTTTATTGCAAACACCCACAATTTTCGGAAAACTATTTATCTATCCTTTTAGCAATTTCTTTGATTTGAAAAAAAAACTTTCGTATTTATTTAATTTGCTTTCAAGAAGTATGACGAACTTCGCGACATCACAGTTCACAATTTATTTACACACAATACGTACGCTAGAACCAAACCCGACGGCAAGAAGACTGATTCTGTTTCTGTAGAAACTACATGGATTGGACTAGAGTGGAGCCAGTCAGACTGCCACTAAACGATTCCAGTTGTGGAGTGCTGGATGAAGATGATAAAGCGGTGGTAGTTTTCTTTTACTTTGTTGGTGGGACATTTGGAATAAAAAAGGAAAACCCAACTGAATTTTGTTGTTTGTTTACGAGAGAGAATTGAAGCTGGAAATATAGCTGGAAAGTGACATGCGCGATTTCTTGGAAGTATGGAAGTGTCTGACAATTGTCAATTTTTTAATGTCTGAAAGCGCCATCTGGTAGTGGGGTAATGTGTGGTGAATTTGATGTTTTGCAGTTTTGTTTGCAATGTAATTAATCTAAAAGTTTTATTTGTAGTTCTAAATTAATTTGAATGAGTATTGCATGTCTAAGTCACTTTAGAATTATAACAAATAAGTATTTATAAGATTTCATAAGCTTTCAGTTGCAAAGAAATATTTGTTCGAATACAGATTCTTGTGCGTCAAATTAATAAAGGTAAAAGAGCACGCAAGAATTTTTATTTAAAAGTTGAAAGAATATATAAATTAAATATAGAAAAATTATAGATTATCAATTTTGTAGGAGATACCTGGTACATCAATCCCAAAGCCTAATTATTAATTTCTTGTTCACCACATTATTATTTACTGGTGATAGGTATTTTTCGAGAAGAATTTCGCTCAAGTTAAGGTACCTTCCACATGACAGCGACTAACGATTAAACGTGTCAAGAGCCTTGCACATCATGAACAGCGAACTGCGAATTGCGAACAGCAAAAATAATTACTAAATAGTCGCGAATTTTGACATTCCTTTCCTTTTTTTTTTGGTCGCAGATAGCTGCGAATTGCATTTTATATTATGTGAGCAGTAATCAAAAACAATGAAATCATTGAAAGCAAAACAATTTAGTGTCGGAAAAAAGTGGCTTTTGCGCAGTTTTATGAGCAATAAATATTTCAAGAAGAGGCAACCCACATAGAATAAAAAAAGTATAATATACATATAATACATGTTTATATGTATATAATATGTATACGTCTATGATAAACCTGAATTATACATATACTGAAATGATATTGTAGATCTGTTTAGTTATTAATAGTGAAACAATTTTATATACATATGTACAATTTACGTACATTATACAATAAACATTTAGTAAAACACAATGCTTGAAAAAATAAATTGCACGACTGGATCGCACGTACTTGCTCATATGTGCGATGTGTAGAATAAAATTTAAGAAATTTAAAGTGAACATCAAAGGATTTATTCGATTTTTGTGACTTTTGATTGTTTGAATAAATTACGTTAAATTTTATTGGGTGAAATAATTTCTTTAGGAAATGTTAAAACGGTTTTAAAAAATTTTTTTTTTTAATTAAAAAAAATAATTCAAGAATACAAACTTAAGCACAAGAATAAGATACATTTAAAAATAAAATTAAAAAAATATTCACTTACCCGTTTTCAAAATACTGATTAATTTTTTTTTTAATAATTAAAAATAAAAAAAAAGTTTTCGAAAAAAAATAATGTTAAATTACTTATGCTACCTACATCTTCCTGAATATCAGTTTTGAAAGTAATCAGATCACTAGTTTTCGAGAAAGTGGAAGTAAAAAAAACCGTCCTATGGGGGGTACCGTTTTTAGCCCACCATATTAATTTTTTTTCACGAAAATATAATACTTCCCTACAGTAGTACATTGATTTTTTTCATACAAAATTCTTGTAGCCGTTATCAAGAAAAATAAGTTTTAACATAACTGTTATATGACAGGTACTTTTAATTTTTGATCTAAAAAAAATTGAAAATAAAACTTCTCTGTAGAATGTCAAAATAACCTTAAGTTCTTAATTTGAAGACGATTGGCCAAACCGATAAGCCTACAGTCCAAAATACATCCGTACAGACAGACAGACAGACAGACGGACGGAATTTTGCCAGTAACTCAAATTATGTTTCTCTATCATCGTAATGTCATGTTTGATTGTTATCTCAATTTTACTTGCGATGATAGGGACTATAAAGCAAGTTATGGACTCATGAATGTTAAAAAAAAATTGAGATAACAATCAAACATGACATTACGATCATAGAGAAGTCTAAAAAAGTGATAGAGAAAAAATGTCTGTTTGTCTGTCTTTTTTTTCTTTTTTCTTTTATAATTAACGCGCACAAGGGATTATTTGTTTCCCTTTTAATGTGGAACACACTGCGATGGCATTAGGAAGATAGGGGGGGGGGAGAGATAGGAGGTGCCGATTAGCATTGGTTTTGAATGCAGCAGATGAAGCAGATCAAAATGGCAAGGAAAAATCTCGCTGGGTAAACTATTCCAAATTCGTGTCGTTCGGCTAAAAAAAGAATCCCTATGTTTCACAGAACGTCAGAAATTGGGTTCAAGGGTGAACTGATGGGCATTCCTAGCAAGACGATTATTACGGGCGAAACTTTTAAGGGGAGGAATGCAGCTGGCTACCTCGAGTGAACATTTTTTTATAAAAGAAACGATAAAATAAGGAAAGACATGAAACATTGCGTCGGTGTTCGAGAGGGGCAATTGTTTCAGCGGCAGTTCTATTTCCTATCAATCTTAACGCTCGATTTTGAATTCTATCAAGCAGGTGAAGCGATGTTTGTGAAGCACCTGCCCAGAGGTGGGAGTTATACTCGAGTTTAGATGATGGGGAAAAATACTTCTTACACCGATACAGAAAACCTAAGCACTTAGCAGCATTCTTAGCGATCTCAAATATATGGTCATTCCAACGGAGGTCGTCGTTGACACACATACCGAGTACTGAGAGCCTTTCGGTTTCTTCGATGTAAGTGCCATTCATGGACAATGGCATTGGGGGTATGTTTAGCTTTAACGACAGAAGACAGCATTGAGTTTTCGAAGCATTAACTCTACACGATTCCTATTACCCCATTTAACAATGCTGTATAAATCGGAGTTTAATGAGCTTGACATACGGTACCGTTGCAATTGTACGTCCGAAGGCGAAGGCCGTGAATTATCGAACGAATATGAAAAGCTGAGGGTAGAGTCGTCAGCAAAACAGTTAAGCGGATTAGAAGTAACAGACAGAAGATCATTTATAAAAATGAGGAAAAGATTCGGAGACAGAACAAAGCCCTGGGGCACACCAGCATTTATTTTGTGGGAATCAGACTTGAATCCGTCCAGTACAACTTGGATGGAAAAGCTTACGCAGTGGCTTTGCCAGTGTGGAAGAACACCTCTTCAGAAGAATCGGGGGTATATCATCCGGACCAGCGGATTTGTGTATATCGAGATCTTTGAGAACTCTTGCTACTGTACGAGTGCGGAAAAAAATGTTCCCATGGAAAAATTTACATTCTCAAGTGCAGGAGGGGCAACGTTGATGTGAGGCAGCGTGGAGCTAGCAGCGAAATGGTCGGCGAGCAAGTTTGCCTTCTCTAAAGAGTAAACAATTGGTTTGTTATTGTCGATGAGCGCTGGAACCGAGGAAGTTGAGGAGTTTTTAATAGTTTTTATAAATGACCAAACATTTTTACTGCTTTTGGGACACTGCAGAATTTTTTGCCGTAATTTTTGGCCATGCAAAAATTTAGTTCTTTCAACAACGGAGTTGCATGAGTTCTTTGCTTGTTTGTGCTTTTTCTGATTTTCCTCTGTATGGTTGGCTTTGTAAGATCGGAAACTTACTTCTTTGAGCCTGATAGCTTCTTTACACTCAGAATTAAACCAAGACTTTTCTTTAGGCTTGATGCTTTTTACTCTGTTAGGAATAAAAGCACGCATCCCTAGAAGAATTACATTTGTGATCATTTCAGCACTGGCATCAATGTCACTATCGAGGAAGCATAGTGACCAGGTAAAGTTTGGGAAAAAAATATTGAGGCCGTCCCAGTTGGCTCTCTCGTATTGCCAAACGGTCCTGATGAGAAGTTTTTTACTGATAAATCAGTATTAATTCCAACCTGGGTTTCACTTAATGCCAAAACGGCTGGCCTGTATTGAACAGTGTAGACGTACACGTGAAAGAAATTCTTTCTTAGGCCATTAGACATTAGAATATACGACACGAAAATCACTATCATTTAAAAAAAAATGTTTACATACAATTCTGACTAAGTCGAACCATGCAGTAAAAATTCAAATTAATTTCTGTAATAAACAAGCTGTATACATGTCTGTATGTATTACGAGCTGCAGCCTAAACGGCTAAACCGATTATCTTCAAATTTGGTGTGTATGATTATTTTGTTATTCCCCAGAGGGGAAATTGAAATTTTATTTTTAGGCCTAAAAATTACGGCCATATGACCGTTTAGGAAAAGCTTATTTATCTCGAAAGCGGCTCCAACGATTTTGATGAAAATTTTTTAAATTTTTTTTGTTGGTATTCGCTATCATTTTATTAGATCCAAATTTCCGGGACAAGTCTATTAACGGTACCTTTCATATAATTGTTTTTTTTTTGGGCTTTCTCGGTAACGGCTCTTTGGATTTCTGTCAAATTTTATATTTGAGGAGATCTAGGTAGCTTCATTAATTCTGTATATCAATATTTTTAATAACTTTTTTTTTACATTTTTGTGTAATACATGTACATATATTATTAAACTCTAAAAAACTAAATACATAAATAAAAAAAATTAAAACACTAAAAATAACATTACATTACATATTGATCTGCTTTGTAGATAAATCTACGAAGTAGAGAAACTTATGAGCACTGGCTACTGAGGGCATCGGCTCAGACAATTACAAGACAACACACAAGACGACATTGATACAGGACAGAACATAAGATAGGAAGAGGACGGAAAACTTTCATGTCAACAGCACGCAGTTGGTTTTCGGACGGTCTTTCCACTAACCACGCGCAACGATGCTTGATTTCGCTAATCTCACGGGAAGCGATGCTTTATCTGAGCCAAGGCCGTTGACAATACACTAAAAAAAAAAACAGAATTTTATCAAAACCGGTCCTACAATATTCGAAACACTTTTTTCATAAATTCTTTGTTATTTAAGACGTGTGATGGCGTACTTCATTTTTACTAAAAACCGTTAAGTATTATGGTTTTGATACTATTTATAAGTTCAAACTGTGTTATTTTCAACCTTAATGTTACTTGTTTGTGTCAAAGATCTTGTTTCCCAATGTAATTAGGCACATAAGAGCAAGTACGTGCGACCCAGTCGTGCCCATTTTTTTTGCACCAATGCATAACTTGTATTATAGTACCTATAATCGCAAGTAAAAATTCAATGAATGAAATGAAATTGAGGTTGTTGGGGGATGGAAAAGATTTTACTCTTTATAATATTTTTGCTCTATCAGCAGGGTTCATACTTCCACATTCGTATAGTGCGCTAAGCTAAAGAATGAGTGCGTTCAAAACTTGACTGAAGTTGTAACTGATGGGCATTCCTAGTGATGCAAATTTTGCGGGAAAAACTTTGCAGAGTAGGAATGCATCTGGATATTTCTCTGGAGCAGTATAATTATAGAAATAGGGATAGAATAATGAGAGATATGAAACATTTTGACGATGATTCATCCCAGCAAATATTTCTTTCACTCCTATCCCGTTTCATTTTTAAAGCACTCTTGTGGATTCTATCCAGGAAACCCAAAAGAGTAACAGGAGCACCTCCCAGACATTTGATACATTAAAGCCTTAGATCTAAAGGAAAGAAATATTTCTAACATCAACTGAGAAACCCCAAAGATTTCGTTATGTTCGTTCCACAGATATAATTTACAACAAACCTAGAACGCAAAGCTTTGCACCTAGATGCAAGTGCCACATATAGATAGTGGTAATGGCATTGGTAATGCTTTAACCCTTTAACAAGAAAAGGCAGCAATATAAATTAAAGTTTCGAAGCAGCAAATTTTATACGGTTAATAATTCCCCGTTGTACAATTCTGGCAAGATGGAATTATTTGAAATATGACCTTACCAAACACTGCCGTTGCAGTTTCACATACGAAGAATAGGGTTGTGAGTCTGGAAACGAATACAGGAAGCATCCTGAGCAAATCAAACAATTTATTGATCTCATTGATCTCATGAGAAACAGTGTTGGATTCAGAACGGAGCCTTGTGGCATAGCAACACTTATTTTCTGCCTAACACATTGTAGACGGTCTAAAACAACGCGAATGGGACGGTTTGAAATTTTTAGTCTATCAGGTCATTCTAGCTTTTTCGAACTTCTCCCGGTTTTTCTCAGAAGGTTTGGCGTAAAAAAATCGGAACATTATTTCTCTCATTTAAGTAGCTTCTTCAGAGCTCATTGAATATTGAATAGGCCCATGTTAAAAGCTCCATCAAATTGAAATAACTCTTCAGATTTCCATGATCTTAATAAACCTGGACTGCTTAGGGTTCATCAATAAACAGTCTTCATAATTCTGCCCAAAGAAATTTCTTGTGCAAAGATTCGAACTTTGGAGACAGTTCCTATTTGTGACTATTTTTTAAGCTATATGCTCTCCGAAAAACCAAGCATACCTAAGCAATTACTTTCTTATGTGTGTGTGCTTCAAAACTGAAAATGCGTTTTTAAGTTTAAAATTGTTGTTTAAAATATGTTTGTTGTTCAGTTATTTTTCTCTGAAATCAATATCTGTCCACTTTATTTTCCTAAAAGCTAAAACATCTTCCCCGATTTGCCAACTAACCAACCTACTTATTCCATTTTGCATCCTTCTCCAATCTTCCTGTGTGTATTTTGTGTCTTCTATGTCAGAGGTAAACCTTGGTGTTGTAAGAACCAAACACAACACTATCTCATTTTATTTTTATTATTATTTTTTTGTTGTTGTATCTTCTTTTGTTTTTGCTGCCCCAATTAATTTTTCCAGTAATAATAAAAACAAATCTCTGAACAACTCCCCAAGGACCTGCTCAACAATTTCCATGTGAATGTGGTTTGTAATTTTTTTGTTTGTTTAAATTCACATTATACGAAGGGCGTAGGGGTGTGTTGTGTACTTACGTATATTCCTTGAAATAATATCAACGAATTAAGTCGAAATTGTTGGTAGTTATGTGTTTTGACTTCGCACTATACTCTATACAGCCGCCTTCAAGCTTTAACATTCAACAAGACTTTTGGAAAAACCAATGAAAGGAGTCCTTCAATGTTTACAGAGTGCTTATAATGGAATTTTAAAGCAATTTGACTTAATTGCCTTAATTCGGAACGGAAATTTCCCTTCACTCCGCATAACTAACCGCAAAATGGGTAAAAAGGGAACATCCATGCTCGCCGACCATACAAGTCAGATAAGGTGTGAGGGTAAGGAGGGTGTTTCGGGTTTTGTGGACAAAGGAAGGGGTTTGGGATGTGGGTGTGTAATTTTCTGGTTTAGTAGTAAGTAGGTGAATGTAATGCTCTTAGTACATGAACACTGAACACACGTAGGTGCTTCCAAAGGGCAGTACAACATTTTGCAAATGATTTTTATAAAAATACTTGAAGTATCATGGTACATCGACTCCAAGGAATTTTTAGTTTGGGCTGCTTGCTTACCTAGAGCGTTTTGATTTTAGAGGATTTTTATAGAGTGTGTACGGGGAAGACGAACACTAACATTTGTTGTACTTAATGTCGAAAGTTGTTGAATGTTATAATTATGTTTCTTTTATAATAATTATGTTATTATGCAACTGGAAGATGGAAGGGCAAATATTAGATTTTGATGTTAAAAGCAAACTACCCGTCAGCTATAGAGGAACAAGTTTTGTGGATGAGAAATTTTATATTTCGAAAAAATATCTAAAGTAGAATTTTAAATAGAAATTTAAAATTGAAATTTAAAGTGAATACTCCAATTCAAACCAGTTTTATTGTTTTCTATTCTATATTCTGACTCTGTTAACACAAATGCACTACTGTCCAATTGAATAGACTATACAACAACGAGGGTGGTAAGAAACTGGCATTCAGAACATAAAGAGGAAAACCACAAGGAGGGGTTTTATCTCCATTTTGGTTACTGCATCGTTATAATGTGATCAGTTAATTTTTTCCCTATTTTGTGTGCACTGTCCTCTAGAGAAGCTTAATAATCGGGCTAGCAGCTTCGGACTAAATGTCAATTCCCTCAAGACCGAATTAGTTTGGATTACAAGGAAACGAAACATCAAAGACTAGCGAAACATTCCTAATCGACATTTTCGATGTTCAAAGGGTAGATATGTGTGTGGGTACAAGCACCCGCAAATCACCCCTGTCTATCAACTCCTACTCTCAACACCACGTGGTGAACATCGGGTGCCTAGTACCTCAACTGGAGATTGGGATCTAACCCCTTTGGAAGGTTGTTGGTGGCAGCAAACAAGAGAGGGGGGAGGAGTGTTACCACTAAGGCACTACTCCTTGCATCCTGGCGGCAGCGGAAGAATTCTCTAGATGGAAACAACGGTGGCGTCTACAGTTCCAGTCAGGTTGAACTACGTAGTAAACACCTTATATGGGCTACTACGACGTTTTCGGAGCTCAGGCCTATAAGGAGCGGTTTATCCGGCTCTTCGTCCGTGGAGTCGCAATAAGGACCTGGTCCTCCAGGTTGGGAGTTGTGCCGTCGAGGTAACTTCCCGGCCACACCAGAAACAACTAGTTGCGAAGCATCAACAAGCCTCGGATACGGACGGATTCACTGAAGACGAACCCTGCAAACGAAATAAGGACAACGAATTTCGGATATGTACGTGGAATGTTAGGTCCCTTAACAGACCACATGCAGCCGAACAACTAGCGGAGGCCCTTGACTGCTGTAAGACAGACATAACCGCCATCCAAGAAATGCGATGGGACGGGCCGGGAAAAAAAAAGATGAAAAACTGCGATATCTACTATGGCAACTGCTATACACAACTAAAACAGCGCTTATTTGTATGTGGATTCGTCATTGGAGGCAGGCTCCGGCAAGAGGTTTTGAGTTACAAATGTGTGAACGAGCGCCTCATGACAATCCGCATCAAGGCTAAATTTGCCAATATTAGCCTCATATGCGCGCATGCCCCCACAGAGGGAAAAGATGATGACACCAAAGAAATATTTTTTGACTTCCTGGACAAAACATATGAACAATACCCCTGATATGACATTAAAATTGTCCTAGGCGACTTTAACGCCAAGCTAAGGAGAGAAGATGTTTTTGGTGATACAATGGGAAAACACAGCTTACACGACACCACTTCCGATAACGGATTCAGGCTAATTGACTTTGCTGCGGGGCGAAATATTGTAATAGCAAGTACCAAGTTCCCACACCTCAATATTCACAAAGGGACATGGAGATCCCCTGATCAATCCACTGTCAACCAAATTGACCACATTGCGATCGATGCAAGGCACTACTCCAGTATGATGTATGTCCGAACTTTCCGAGGGGCAAACATTGACTCGGACCACTACCTCGTTGTAGCCAAAGTACGACTTAGGATATCACGACCCACTCCAAGAAGTGGTGATACTGTGAGGAAGTTTAACGTCGGACGGATGCAATCGCAAGAAATCTCCAGATCCTTTTCCGATCGAGTTTGAAATAACCTCCAAAGGAGTCCTTTACCGCCAGCATCAAGTATTGAGAACTAAAGGCAACATTGCCAAAATGCCATCAGGGAAGCGGCGACTGAAGTGCTGGATTTTACACGGCCACCACAACGAAACCCCTGGTTTGCAAGCACATGCAGCTAAACAAGAAGCATACAAGGCGGCGCTGTAAAGAAGGTCCAGAACTACCCGTACACTCTACGAGCAGAAGAGGAAAGAGGAACACCGCCTTCTCAGAAAGAAAAAAAGGGAACATGAGAAGCGCGCAATCGAGGAAATGGAGAGCTGGCGATGACGAAACGAATTCCGCTGTCAGGCAGAATGGTCCACTTTATATGGGCGGAGTAGACCAACAATTCCGACCACAACATCTGGATGAAATAAAGCTAGCTATATCTAAACTTAAGAGCAACAAAGCCGCCGGAGCCGATGCAGGCGATGACTTGGCTATAAGTATGCACCAACTCATAAGCAAGATATGGTTAGAAGAAAGCATGCCCGATGAATGGAATCTCAGCATAATTTGCCCGATCCTTAAGAAAGGAGACCCTCTGAGCTGCACCAACTATAGGGGTATCAGTCTCCTCAACATCGCCTACAAAATCTTTTCTGCTGTATTGTGTGAACGCCTAAAGCCATTCGTCAACAACCTGATAGGTCCATATCAGTGCGGTTTTAGGCCAGGAAAGTCCACTATCGATCAAATATTCACATTACGGCAGATATTGGAAAAAACTCAAGAACTTCAAATCGATACCCATCACCTTTTCATCGATTTCAAAGCCGCGTACGACAGCATTTATAGAGACGAGTTATATAGAGTCATGTGCAGTTTTAACATCCCTGCCAAACTCGTCCGCCTGTGTAAAATGACGATGGAAAACGCACGCTGTTCCGTCAAGGTCGGTAAAGACCTCACCGACATCTTTGAAGTCAAAAAAGGATTTAGACAAGGCGATGCGCTGTCATTCGACTTTTTCAACAGCATACTTGAAAGAATAGTGCAGAACTCTCACACCAACACCAGAGGCACGATCTTTCAAAAGTGCGTCCAATTACTCGCAATACGCCGACGATATTGACATAATCGAAAGAACGCGGCAAAGATGGGTTTAGCAGTCAATGAGGGCAAAACCAAGTATATGCTGTCATTAAGAAGAGACACCCAACATCGACGTCTTGGACAAAACATCACCATAGACAGCTATAACTTGGAGGTAGTTAGGGACTTTGTCTACCTGCCGCTATTAACTCAGACAACAACACCAGCGCTGAAATCAAACGAAGAATAACTCTTGCCAATTGCCCTCTCTCGGGCAACTAAACTGTCCCTTTATAAGACCCTCATCGTCCCAGACACATGGACGCTGTCAAGAGCGGATGAGGACACTTTAGGCTGTTTCGAGAGAAAGATTTTCCGGGTGATTTTTGGTTCCATATGCATAAACGGAGAGTGGAGAAGAAGATACAATGAAGAACTTTACCGGCTGTACAGCGAGACAGATCTAGCCAAAAGAGTAAAAATTCAACGTCTCAGATGGCTGGGTCATATAGATCGGATGGATATCAATGCTCCGGCTCGGAAAATCTTCGAATCCACCCCAGAGGGACGGCGCAGTAGAGGAAGACCGAGACTCGGGTGGCGCACACAAGTGGAAGAGGACCTCAACTGACTCCACGTGCGAAACTGGAGACAGCTAGCTAGGGACCGAGCTGGCTGGAGAAGCTTGTTGGTTGAGGCTCAGGTCCACCCCGGACTGTAGCGCCACCTAAGAAGAATCGACATTTTCACAATGGCGGTGGGACTGAAGCAGAGCAACAACTATAATAAAGGAATTACTGTCATAAAATCATAGTGAACTTCATAGACTTCGAAATTTAAACCGACTATATTACAACGCACTTAGATCTTAACAGTAGTACCCTGAAGGGTCAAGGTTTGACCCGTCAGAGCCACCGTTTTTTTCCGGGTAGTGTCTCTTGCGAGTAACTGACAAAACTTCCAAGAGTAAAATTTGTCTCGAAAAAGTGTATCTCATGTAGCCGTGTGGAGTCGGCGGTACATTGTAGGTCCCTTTCATTCTTGCAGGCTTACAACACACACAGGAATGTTTGAGAGTACAAAACACTATCGGAGTTACCGTTTTGAGTTATTATAAAAATTATTTTCTTTAATTCATAAAAATTCTTGGAGCCGTTTTCGATAAAAATTAGATTTTACTTAACGGTTATATGACTGGTACCGTTAGTATTTGACCCAAAAAAAAATTACAAAAAAGTCCTCTGTAGAATGTCAAAATAACCATAAGTTCTAAATTTGAAGACGATTTGTTCAACCGTTTAGCCTGTAGTTCAATAGACATCCGTACACAGAGACAGACAGACAGAAAGACAGAATTTTGCCAGTAACTCAAATATGTTTCTCCATCATCGTAATGTCATGTTTGATTGTTATCTCAAAATTTTTAATCTGCACAAATGTATAACTTGCATTATAGTACATATAATCGTAAATAAAAATAGCCAACAAATATTACATTGCTTTTCATGAGAGCCTATAGTCACTAGTAGAAATGAATAGCTCGTATGGGATATGGCCACACGGAAGCTTAGTATCGATATTAAAAATAGTTTATTCATTTGATTTGGGTTTTATTCATGTATGGTTGTTTTATTATTCACGATAAAGATTTAAAAAACCGTTCGATTAATCCTTCATGATGTCTTCTTTTGAACAAGATAGATGAAGATGAACCATTCTATCTATCTATCGTTAAGATGTTTTTTTCAGAATTACTTACATTAATTTTCGCTTACTTAATTTACAGACAAAAGTCTGAGCAACACCTAGGGTGAGGCTTTTGGCCGGAGGATTAATCGAGGATGATAGGTATTCAGAAAATAAATAGATTTGTCAAGGTACTTGAAATATATTTTAATGAAGTACATTTCCATCCCATACGCATATGTGCGTTCAAGAACTTTTCTTGTTTCATTGTTATTTTGCAAATTTTAAAAGGTTATTTATTTCACTTTCACCACCCCGTCATTTTAAGTTTAAAAATTAATTAAAAAAACACACAACAACCCTTTCCCTTTTGAAACTCACTATCCGGTTCCGGTCATTTAGCTCTAGTTTGGTCTTCATTCATTGTATAATAAAAAAGAAGGAGAAAGAGCATACAAAATCCATTCATCTTGAAAAGGAAAGAGCAAAACAATTCGATGCAACATCATTATGTCTTCCAGCAATCCTTTTTCTAAATTAGCCCATATAAACATACAGCATAGAGAAACGACGAATGATATAAATACAAATACCTATAAATATTATGTATATTGTTACATAATTGGATCATCCTATATTCTGTTTACGACCTAAACCCCATAAGTATAAGAGATTTACATAGTTATTGTTTAACTCTTCTTATCGTATGCTTAACATACGATAAGCGAGCTCATTGGAAAGTCATTTCTCCTTCCAATATCATCTTCTTAAGAAGATAATGCTGGAGAGATTTATTACCTGGAAAACTTATGAATTATGTATTATATTGTTAACTATTAGTTCAGTCAGTTCAGTCAGTTCTTTTTGTGCACTCTAGTATGTAAGTTTATTTATGTTGGTCGACACTTAACTGTCGTTTTTTTTTAACTTTTTTTCGTTTCGTTTCTTTTTTGGTAAATAAAGTCATTGAAATTTTGTCGAAAGTCGTTTTTTTTTCATTTCAATTATCTTTCCCCAAAAGATAATAAAACTATATTCTGATTTTCTTTATAGTCTGGTTATAGTTTTGGTCTTTATCGAATAAGGAAAATATTCATTTTCGTCGTCCTAGTCTTATTTCTGCTGCTCATAACGGATAGTAGGAGCATCCTGCTTCATCTTTTTTAGCTCTTTGCCGGGGAACATCCTTACAGACTTCCTTTATGGGACACTAAGACAATCTTTTCCTTCTTTTTCATTTCTTGGAAGCAACCAGGCCACCATTATCGTTGCTTGACAACGGCCAACCAACAAGAACTCTACAAAAAGAATTATGATGAAGATGGTAATTCTTGTTGTCCTTCATAGGGTTTCATTTAAAAAAGGGAACTGTTTGACGAAGGATCCCGATCCCTGAATGACGATGATTATATCTTTGGCTAGGAGCTATATGGGTATGTAGGTATGTTTAGATGTGTATGTTCATTCGGTATGACAAAAATATTTTTCTTCTGAAAAAATAATCCAGTTTAAAAGACACGCTGAATTGGGGGGAAAATTGCAATTTATTTTATACGCATTCTACAAGCTACACTTTTAAGCTTTTAACATTAACAGTGATGTGCAAAAAATTAAAAAGAACTTTGTGTACATATTGCACATCTGTGTTTTTATATTAAATGGATTTTGATTTGCTTGTATAAGAAAAATATATTTTTAATAATTATCAGACATGAATATGAATATCTTTAAAGAAAAAGAACAAGGTTGTAAATTTCCTCAATAAAATCATCATATAGGTAGTTTTCCTGGTTTTGGATTGATGTTGATTTCAATGATGCTGTTGAACAAAGAAATGCTGCTGTGGACTTTGGTGGCACTGGAATTAGTTATGAAACTGATGCAGGTGAATGATGAATCACTTCAAGACCCAGCCCAAGATATGTCTGAAAATTCTTGAGGCTGTTGAACAAACTAAACTTGCTGCTCTGTGGTGGTTGTGATGAAAAAGTAACAGGGAATCGTTCCATCAGAATATTACTTAGAATAATAAATTTAAATCCAGAGAAGTTGTCAATAATAGTGTTGACTTGTTGCAACTTACACAATTATCTCCGCCAAAACAAAACTAAAAAAATATTTTGAAAACGGGTTGGATGTTGAAAACACCGACATTGGCAAAATAAACTATGCGGATTGAGTGATTGGCGTTCCGAAAACCATCGAGTGATGCATAGAAGTAGGGAGTGGCTTAACTATTTTAATTTGAAGGCGTAGTACATTTTCAAATGAAATTTATGAGCCTTTGATAAATAAAATGTCAATGTCTGCTTAACAAATAAAATACACGAATGGATCGCACGTACTTGCTCTTATTTGCGGTCACAGCTTCAAATAAAATTTGAAAAAAATATTAAAGGAACTTCAAAGTTTTTATTCGATTTTACTAACTTTTGATTGTTTGAAAAAAGTACGTAAAATAATTTTCGGCGGACAAATTTAAACGCCATTTTATTTCCTTAGGAAATGTGAAAAGTGGTTTTTTTTTAAATTGTAGGAACGGGTTTTTAATAAAACGGTTTTTATTTACCAACTTTTTTAAGAATAAAAAAAAATTAAAAAAATCCATCTAACCGTTTTCAAAATACTGATTTTTGAAAATTAAATTTAAGAAAATTATTAAAATTTCAAAAAAAGTTTACGAAAATATTTTAAATAAAATTACTTAGGCTACTAACATCTTCCTGAATATTAATTTTGATTGAAATCAGATGACCAGTTTTCGAGAAAGTCGGTTTTATGGGAGGTACCGTTTTTAGCCCACCATCTTGATTTTTTTTCACCAAAACAACCTACACCTACAATAGTATACTGATTTTTTTCATAAAAAATTCTTGGAGCAGTTTCCGAGAAAAAATAAGCTTTTACTAAACAGTTATATGACACGTACCGTTAATATTTGAGCTAAAAAAATTAAAAAAAGTCCTCTGTAGAATGTCAAAATAACTTTATGTTTCAAATTTGAAGACGATTTCCCAAACTGTTTAGGCTGTAGTTTAATATATGTACATACATCCGTACAGACAGACAGAATTTTGCCAGTAACTGAAATATGTTTCTCTATCATCGTAACGTCATATCTGATTGTTAGAATTTTGTTTACGAATGCATAACTTGCCTTATAGTCCCTATAAATCACAAGTAAAAATAAATGAATTTAAAATACCTAGTTCTTGTTGAAATTCCTTCAAGGGTATTCTCCTGATCGGAAAAGAAATGCAGCAAATCGAAATAGGTATAAAATCGAGAATTTGAAAAAATCTTCTGCTTCTAAGATTGTTAGTTTTACGAACACCAATCTCTGTCAGCAATGGTCATTCGGATCTATTTCTTTTAGTTTTTTCACCATTTTTGGTGTACTTCTGCTTATAAATCTCAATTGCAGTAGTGGACACTTTGTATGCACCACAAAACTGGGAAACTTTTGTAAATTTCGAGGAATTCCATCCAAAATTATCTTTCCATTGTTTTATTCATGATGTTGTGGGCCGTGGCTTCAATTCTGTTCACAAGACTCGCCATACACTACACCGTACCGACACAAACGGACAGGCAAAGAAATTTAAAAATATTCTGAATTCATACACCCTGCTGCAAGCAACCTACAATGGTACACACGACGTCACAGAAACACAGATGATCTGAGTAAATATTGGGGCAACAACAAAATATTTTGGATGCGCATAAGAATCTGTTTCGTTTTCTTGGTTCGTGCATTGCACATTGTCCCTATAAGCAAGTAATGTTAGCGCATAATACGCATGCTTTTTAACGGCTATAAGACTTTTCTTGACAGGTGTAAGAAATAGGTCTTTAAAATATATATATATTATTTTATATTAAACACGCGCGAAAGAGATTAGTTTCCTACCCTTAAAATGTTAAAACACCACGCGAGCATTAGGGAATTCTGTCTAAAAAACCCAAGTGGTTTATGGGAGCACCTGTCCAAATATGAGAATTATAGGTAATCAAGTTTAGGTAGAATATATGTATGCTTTATCTAGATACTATAGCCAGATCAGACGGGGTGAAGAATTTTTTGCATCTTCGAACCTAGAAGGAAACCTTTACAGCATTCTTAGCTTCGTCAAATATGCTGTTATTCCACAGAGGTGGTCTGAAATGCAAATACCGAGAACTGAAAGGTGTTCGGTTTCTTCGATGCAAGTGCCACTCATGAATAATGGCATTGGGGTATATTTTGCTTTAACGACAAAAGAGAACATTGGGTTTTCGAAGCATTATATTCTCCGCGGTGTCTTATTCCCTATTGTACAATGCTGTGAAGATCGGAATTTGATGAACTTATCAAACGCTGCCGCTGCAGTTCCACATCCCAAGAACATATACTTGTTGCAACGAAAGCCGTACTGCCGGCCATTAAGAAGCTTTTGTTCTTCGAGATATTTCTTAAGCTGAAAATTAATCAGTTTTTTCATGACCTTAGAAAGAAGGGTCGAAAGTTTGAAGGTGAGGAAGATTCACCTTTTATAGGAATAGGCTGAGGAATAGGACCGATTGAAAAATTTACACAGAGGAAGAATACCTCTTCAAAACAATCGCGGGGATACTATCCGGACCAGCGGATTTATGTATATTGAGATCTTTTAATACTCTTCCGACTGAACGAGTGCAAAAGAAGATTGATCCCATAAAACCATTTACGCTCTCAAATACATGAGGAGTTCTGACACCTGCTGGCAGCGTTGAGTTTGCCGCAAATTAGGCTGCAATCAGATTTGCTTTTTCTTGAGAACTGACAGCATTAGTATCGTTGAAGACGAGCGTAGGAACCAATGATGACGAAGAGTTCTTTACTTTTTTTACAAATGACCAACAATTTTTACTGCTTTTGGGACATTGCAGTATTTTTTGCCGAATTTTTTGTTCATGGAAAAATTTAGTTTTGCGAATATGAGCATTGCCTTTTTAGTTTGCTAAAACTTTTTCCGATTTTCCTCCTTTGTGTTGGATTTATAACAACGGAATCTTATTTTTTTTCCTGATAACTTCTCCACATCTCGAATCAAACCCAGAGTTTTCCTTAGGTTTGATACTCTTCGACCTATTTGGGATACAATTTCTCATTTCTAAAAGAATTAAATTTTTAAGTCTGCGCTGGCAATTATAGGTCATGAAAAAGTTATTGAGACCGCTCCATTTGGCTTTCTCGTATTGCTCATTGTATATGAACTGCTATAGTACTATCATGGTGACATGTGGACCGTGGCGCTCCAAGCGGCTCTAGGTAAAGTTATATATAAACTTGTATATAATTGTGAATTGTGCCTTTATCAGGGTCAGAAGTAAGAAGCAAGTCAAGGGTGTTTGCGGTTTGGCCTGCAATGTCAGGAATTCGGGTTGGCTCATCAACGAGCTGAGTAAAGTGATTTAACTTAGTTAAAATCCCAACATACATACCTTCCTTCGGGTGTTTTCTGGCCAGAAAAGCAAAGCCAACTTGAATTGTGTACATTAAAACCGTCCGTAATAAAGATTTCAGTGTGAGGGTAACGGGAAACAATTCCTTGAATGGAGACGGCAAAGCATCAAAACTGCGGTTGGCCCAGCATGCCATTTTATGACAGTTAAATGTTAATAGCTTGCCTTGGATGTTTAAAAAAGGCCTTACGGAAACCTTGTAATTACAGCTATTCGCTGTTGAGAAAAACAACATCAACATTGAATGACTTGACTTGTACGATCCCTTTTTTCCGGATAAAGATTAAGAATTAAAATTTTTAAGAAAGTAGATTTTGCTTTTGTCGACACTACCACTTGATAATGAAATTTGCAGGTATCTGGCAGTTATCTGAACACTTGATTTTAATTGAAGCAATTTCTTTATTTTGTTCCATAATGTATTTTATTTTCTTCTTAATTAAGTTCACACACTTGCAAAGGAAGTTGCAAGTAATGAGTTATCGGAACATGGATACAGAGCAGGGAAACACCTCAAAATACTAGAAGTTGAGAGAGAAGACCAAATTCAGATACTGTAATGAACAGGAAAAATCTGCAGATCACATCCTTGGATGGGGACCAAAGAAAGAAACTCCTAGGTTCATATTACATAGAGGAAAAGGAACTAATTTCCTTTAACGTGTCATTAAGGAAATCAAACTGGACGAAATGTTATAAATTAGGACTAACACTTATTTAACCTGCTTAACAACGAATCGAAGTGCATTACAAAACCTCAATTTTACTCATTCATTCATTTCATTCATTCACACGCTTAATTTCACTACACCTCGAAAAGAAAATCAATTTGTCTTACAATGCCTTTTGAAGTTTCTGCAAATTGATTGCCAACAAACAATCTTACAACCATGAGAACTAGCAATTTTAAGCCTGACAACGTCTGCAGAAAAAGCGTTGTCAGGCAAATCACTTCACAATTAATTGGTTTTTGTGATAAACCTGCCAGTAATTTCGAAAGTTCTAATTCCGGCGATTTTGAACTTTTATCTACAACAACACTTGTAGAGATATAGAACTTCCCTAACTCTTTTAAAAGCTTCATAACAGTTATTTTTTTTTAATTTCCAAAGTTTAAAACATGTGGCTTGCAAAGTTTTGCCTTATACAAGCTCTATACAAGTTATTGTTTGCCAAATTTGAAAATTGGACTTCTTTAGGATCTCCAGTCAAACACATTGAGAGAAAGTTGGTCTTAATATTTCGAATGTGACGTCTCCATTAAAACGGTTTTACGAAACTCCTGGATACATTTGCAGGGATTTGGAATCTAAATTTCCAATATAGAAAAGAAAACATGATGGATAAGCGAAATTGTTTAACCCGGAACTGTATTGATAACCGTATAGTCTCTTCGCCAATGCTTTCCCTACAGTATTTTATCCTTATAACCTATATGATGTCCTAGATTTTTTTCTTCCATTATCCTCATTTTTATTTAGATCCTTTTAGTGGGGGTATATTAAAATGCAGTCCATTGCTCGTTATAACATTGTTCTCTCATCGTCTATTTCGAAGAATCCTGTACAAAAAGAAGCAACAAAAAAATCAGAGAAAAAACACATAAAACAGCAAATTACACAGTGTATACAGAAAGGATAATAATTATTATAAAAGGAATCCAGTTCGAGCTTTTGTGAGTTCGCGGGGGCCAACAAAAGACCACACTGTTGAGATAGGCTATTTGGTTTTAGCTTTGTGGAGCGCCCACCGTAAGCCGGCTTCTATATAATACACCACAACACAGCATAAAGTGGCCACTGAAATTCTTTCGCCTCATTTTTTGTTTGTATAGAGTATACATGTATACTGTACACAGGACGTGGGCCAATATTTCCCTAGAGTAGTAAATTCTTCTGTTTTTTAGGGCTTTTGTGAGATGCATAGTGTTTTAGTGTGTGTGGTGTCGGACATCGAAAATTAAGGCCTATGCCCTGCCACACACATGTGGATCTCTTTGTTATTCGAATAAAAAGGTATACACACTGAGCTTACATTCTAGCAAAGTCGAAACCACCTATTCGGCGTCCAATTAGAAGTCATACCATAGTCCGTTTAGACTCGATGGCTAAAAAAAAAACCTAAAATTCAAACTACACAAACGATTTTTGGGCTATCTGTTCTGTATTTATTTTTTATGCAACGGAACAAAAAGAAAAATGCTAAAATAGATGAAAACTATAGTCGTTCCTGTGCATATTTTATTGCCGAAATGAAAACATAGCACATGGATGCCCACATTTACATCCTATAACATTCCCCCAAAAATTCTACAGGATTTGTATACAGAGTATCTATCTATCTATGTACGGCTCATGCATCGAGCAATGATGTGAGTCTGAGTAGCAATGGAAGAGAAGCAGCAAAAGATACTTTGTAATGAAGGATTGAAAGCTGTCGGTGTGTTTGCTTGAATTTCAATTTGAAATTCAATTTCTTCGTTTTCTATCTTAGATAGACACAGAGTGCCATTGGGAATGTTGCACTTTCTCATATAGTATCGCCTTTGAAGGGAAAAAGGAGACAAGGGTTATAAGATAGTTAAGGTCGAAGAATACGGCTTTTGCATCTTAAAGTTTTCCATTTCATCCTCTCCTACCCTCTTAACGCTCATTTCAGATCTCAATCTTATTTAGTTTTGGTTTTCTTGCTAAAACTGAAAGTTGTTTAAGCGAATGTTTTCAATGCCTGGTGTAATTTTTGAGATGCATCACATGCAATGCTTTCTCTAGAGCTGGAGCTAAAGTGTTTGATGTGATGATGAGGAGGACCGTTTAAATCGGATACACTATAGGCTATATGCATATCTTGGATACATAAGTATATATGTATAATGTTAAAGCCCAATCCATTCACTGTGGATGATTTGCGATTTTTCATCTGAAAAGATAAATCGTGTTATCGTTTTTAGGTGATAGGATTGATTTGAGTTATAAATGATAGTAGATTATTGAATTTAAAATAATAGATTAGATTTTAAAGTGATTTTTCATACAACAACAGTAAACTAGAATGAATTGATTATTATATTTCGAAAAAAAGATTTATTTTTTTGTTATTGGTTTTTATATGAAAATATAGAAAATTTTGTATAAGATTTGCTTTCAGTATTAGTTTTCAAATAATAACATTATTTGGCAAAAAAAAAATGTGGGAGCGGGTTATAATTCCGGTTGTCAAAATTCTGTATGACCAGAATTCTGTTTTTTTTATTTTTTGAAAATACTGTACGTACAAAATTCTGTATTTCATAATTCTGTTTTTCAAAATTCTGTATGCCCAAATATCTGGTTACCCAAAATTCTGTTTTTTTTTTAAATTCTGCTTATGCCCGCTCTCTCCAAACAAAATGAATAACCGTCGACAATTAATTTTTGTTTTCCTTTATTGGATATGGCAACTGAGATGTTCATATTGAATTAATAACAAAAAAAATATATATAAAATAACGGGTCCGCCAAATAACTTTTTTTTTTGAAAATTCTTCATCAACATCGAGTGTAGCTTCGGCTGTGTGGCACGTAGCGCCGTCCTGTTGAAACCAAATGTTGCCAATATCCTCCTCTTCAATTTTTGTGAACAAAAATTCGTTCAACATGGACCGATAACGATCGCCATTGACTGTAACGGCCACTCTTTGCTCATTTTCGAAAAATGGCCCAATTATGCCTCTGGAACAAAATCCGCAGCAAACAGTGACTCGTTTTGGGTGTATCGGCTTTTCAATGTATGCGTGCGGGTTTTCTGTGCCCCAAATGCGAAAATTTTGCTTATTTACATACCCGCCAAGATCAAAATGAGCTTCATTTTTTTGGCAAAATCGGCATCTTCTCTAAGTCGATCGCAGGCAGTAATGTCGCAATATTTCAAGCGTATACACAACCATATTTGTTTAGCGGAAGGATAAAATTAATTATCTGTCAAATCAGACCTGAGCTAAGTGTTACCATTCACGAAATAAGCACTAGTTGAAAAAAAAACGTTAGATGACGGACCCTTTATTTAAACACAATAAATTGATTACAATTATTTCACTGCTTACCATGTGCGAGTACAAGAAGAATTTGTTGTAATTAATTGTGCAATGGCTCATTTAATAATGATGACTATTATGGATATGTAAAGAACAAGTAAACAATATCTATGAGAGAAAGAGAAGTATTTGTAAGCTAACTTTGTTTCGTCTATGTATCAATATCGAGATATGATAAAACCAAATATTATATATATTGGGGTTAAAGTTCAGTAAAAAAAGCTGTGGCTGTTGTTTTTGTTGTTATTGATTTTGTTCATATTAATTTTGATGTTCTATTTTCAAAATCCTGTGTGCACTTTTTTACATTATCAAAACCATTTTTGTTTAAATACAGAATTTTGACAATAAAGAATTTTGAAAAACAGAATTTTCTACATACAGATTTTTGTGTAACCAGAATTTTGAAATACAGTATTTTTTAAGACAGAATTTTGACCATACAGTATTTCGACCCCAACCCAACAAATATATATGCATATTTTTACCACGCCTTATTGATGAATTTACCTAGAATTTATTGTAAGATACAATTCCTAAGGTTCAAGAAACAATCATTATTATTTCTTTATCATTAATTATTGGATGTCTTCGGAAGCATTGAATTCCTAAAATGTTGTTTCTCCTTTTTTTCCATTTTGGTGATATGATTAAATTTGATTTTCAAAAAATGCTTTATCCAAAAATTAAAAAAACATTTGTAATATTATTGTACTAGCTTTTATCCGCGACTTCGTTTGCGTGGATTTCAGTTTAAATTATTTGTACTCGCAAGGAAAATTACTCGGATTTCACCCACAGAAACGGTGCATAAAAAAAAATCTATGTTTGAATCCTGTACTTAATCCATCTACCAACCAAATTATAGCCGTTGTGGCGTGATTGGGGAACAAAGATCCAAACATCCAGATAAACAAACATTCACATTTATAATAACTATAAGTAGGATTTAAAAAGCTTCTTTATACTTATTTTGTTAAGTTTATAATCACTCAAGAAACAATTAATATAATTTTTTTTTTCAATTACTTTTTGAATAAAGTTCAGAATTGATAATTTCTTAAAAATAACTTGCAAAAGTTAAATGCGTGGTATCCAGGGATAAAAAAGCAACCGAAATTCTATTCAAGTTAAATGTATAGCAAGGAGGTGCCCGAAGATTTTCATAGCTCTTGGTTAATATCAAGCTGTTAATAGGCAGACAGAGTAAAGTCAAAGACATTAATTAATTTCTCCACCTCTGGGTTTTTCCGAATTTTCCTCAGAAAACACGTTGATAGGCCTGAAAGTTTTGCATTCTTCAAAGTTTAAAGCTTACTAATTAAAGTTGTCGTTGCATTTGTTTAATCCCGCAGTTTTTGCACCTACTTTTATTCCCCGATATTGACGGAACTTGACATGCTATTTCTTTTACAGAAATTTAAAAGGAGATATTCTAGATATCAGTCCCTGAATACTTTGGTGATGGTGAATTGTATAACAGATGTCCAAAGGGTAAATGTATAGCCCAAAAAGTGACAACGTGAGAGGAGGGGGCAGGAGTGTAACCACTATGGAACTTCTCCTTGCATCCAGGTGGCAGCAAAAGAATTCTCTAGATTAAATCAACGGTGGCATCTAAATTTGACAGGCTGAACTCCTTAGTGAACACTTTTCAGAGCTCAGATCAATAAGGACAAGGAGTGTCCTGATTTTTAAAGATATATGAAGGAAGGACCCGGTCCATCGGGTTGGGGGTCGTCCTGTCGGGGTTAATTCCCGACCATGTAAAGAAAAGGTTATTTTCGACAACAAACTTCGGAGCTCTATGCGATATGTTAGGTCCTTTAGCAGAGAACATTCAGCCGAAGAGTTAGTGGAGGCTGTAAGGCAGACATCGAAGAAATGAAATAAGCCGTGCCAAGTTGGATGTGGGTTCTTGAGGGGCGGCGCCTACAGGAAGACTGAGAATTAGTTGGCGCACTTAAGCGGAAGGGGAACTCAATCAACTACACTTGCAAAACTGCAGGCCGCCAGCTAGGGACTGAGCTAGCTGCACAAGCTTGTTCGTTGAGGCCAAGGTCCATATCGGAGTCTAAGGCCAGCTAAGGTAATATAAGGTAAGAGATAAATACTTCACATTTTTTTACTGCCAGATGTTACCACTGTTTGCTGTAGAAGACACTATTTATTTTCATGCCTTTCTCTTATTTATACATGATTCTGTCGACATAAAACGATGTTGCTATTTTCGCTATTGTTTGATGAACTTTGTAGGTGAAGAAGACCATATTAACAGTATTTCTGATGATTCCTGGTTCCGTATTCACCTAAATATTTTTGTTGAATCTTTACTTTATTTATTCAGTATAATGATACATTACTTAAAAGATACTTAAGGCATAGAGATGAGAACAATATAAATTTAACAAAAGGAGAAATAATTAGGGAAAATGTTATTTGTTCTGAGAAAGGCCTTACTTTAAAAACTCATTAGACTTAAACTAAAATCTTAAAACTAACATAAAACAATTAAACATAATTATTTGGCAATATTTTTTAATATCGAATTTTCATTGATTAGGCATTTGTTAATGAAGTTCGAATTTATTATGGAACATTTGTCTTTTACTGTAGGAATATTTGCAATTTCGTGTAGTCCAATCGTTGAGAAATGCCAAGGGAGGTTTAAAATCGTTTTAAGTATTTTGTTTTGACAGATTTGTATTTTTTTATAGTGACAATCTGCACAAGTATACCAACACGGTGAAGCATAAAGCATAGCAGGGAGAAAAACTACTTTATATATTAATAATTTATTTTCAAGGCTGAGGTGAGAGTTTTTGTTCAATAGTGGATACAAAATTTTGATTAAAACTTGAGCTTTCTTTATACTTTCTAAAACTTGGTTAGAAAAGGTCAAGGTTTTATCTAAAGTTATACCCAAGTATTTTATAGTTTTTTCCCATTGAACTGGAGCATTGCAAACTAACAGATTTGTTTGAGGTAGATTACATTGCTTTCGTTTCTTTGTAAAGAGGGTTTATTTTGATTTTCCAGGAATAAAAGTAGAGTTCAATGTCGTCGAGTGCCTTTTGAAGGTTTGATACAATCTGTTGGCAGTTTTCTGAGATACTATAGATGCATGTATCGTCTGCGAAAAATGATCTTTTACAGAAGCTGAAAACGGGAAAGTCAGATACATATATATTATAAAGCAAGGGAGAAAGGGTAGATCCTTGAGGAACACCGGCCTGTATAGAGTAATATGGAGATTTGCTATGTGAAATTTCAACAAAAAACTTTCTTTCACGTAGAAAACTTTGTATTAATTTAACAAGATAGGTTGAAAAACCATTTACTAAGAGCTTATGAACGATTCCGTCATGCCAGACGCAATCAAACGCCTTTTCAATGTCAAAGGACACAATTCCGACAGATTTTTTATTTTTGAGTGCTTTTTTAATGTCTTTGGTTAATCGCATAACCTGATGTGTCGAAGAATATTCTTTTCTAAAGCCAAATTGTTCTGGCGGTAAAATATTTTTGGATGAAACGATTTCTGTCATTTCTAGACAGATGAATATATTTTTGTATGTTAGTTCTGAAAGCTTAACAATAACATTCTTTTCCGCTTTCTACAAATACACTGGCATCACCATCTTCAAACACATCAAACGGTCATACTGGACTTCGAAAAAGTCAAGCCATCACCAAGTAGGTAATTCCTCCGCAAAAATGATGCCGATTCCAGTTTTTTTCCTTGTTCTAGTTTGTATAGTAGATCATCTTTCAAACTATTGCCTTTAACATAAAAAAACAGGCTCTGTTACAAGTGTTTCGCCATTTTGCTTCGTTGGGCTACTAGTTGTCTATTTTCTTCATTATTTCTCCCAGCTCACAGCTTCGAACATTCATACTTCCAAAGTTCTAACTTGCCACCCTTTTATTTTGACCAATCTGTTTACTTTATTTAAAGTACTTTACTATTTACAGAATCTTTATTTTAATTCAATTAAAAGCTTACAAGCCCGATCAAATTCTAAGGTTAAGACCATTCATAAGTATTTTAAAATACAGTTTGACTATGACAATAAAACGTGCTAAAACCACAATTTTTAGTTAAAAGACATCCCCACGTACTTGGTCTTAATTAAGTTACCGAAAAAAATGGATATGATAAGATCCATTTGTATTCCTATACCCCCTACGAAATACCCCATTTCCAAAATTTCCCATGAAAACATTCCGTTTCTGTCGAAAGGCCAGGTGCTGATATTTTAATTTAAATATCACAAAACCTCGAACTTCCACAAATACCAGAGGCAGGCACCAAAAGATAGAAAAACATGCAACAATGCCACGCGGCCATGCCAGGGCTATTCAACACCTCATTGCCAAATCTGGTCCCAGCAAAAACAATTGAGAAGTCTCACTTTGCCCGTCTCTGACAAAAACAAAATTATAATGTTTTTTAGCAACGTACGTTGGTGCTTTTGTGCAATCCAATATACCGAAACTAATATCTGTGAAGCATGCACTGAAATAACCATGGCTTTCCGCACTATGGTATTCGTTTCAACGTGAAAACTATCTAGACATTGGCACACAGGAAAATACTCATTCTCATACTCATAGTATACAATGAATCAGAGGCACAGTCACATAATCTACATGGCAGCGATTTGGCTTGTGTATCGTCGGAACGTGCCTTAAATCCAAATAAAATCGAAGGAATCAAATAATGTGCAATTCACCATACACAATGGTGGTCGTTGCGGTAGGAGTCCTTTCTATAACCTAACCTTTCTATTCCACCTAAGACCATGTGAAAATACAAAAGAAAGTCTGCTGACGCTATGCATCTGAAGAGGCAGTTCAGAGCTGATTCTGAAGTACCGGAAGATAAAAAGGATCTTTGAAGAAATCCAATTGAGATCTTTAGGCCAAATTGACATGACTTCGGTGTGTTTTTTTCAGAGAACGTTTATATGGTGGAGAACTCGAATTTCATTCCTATGGTTTTTACATCCTTTGAACATGGTTACCATTATATGTGAATATTTCGTTTGAACTTTCGTTTAAGCCAAACCCAAAACCGGAAACCCATCAGACATTCCATGCACAAATCCTACAGGAAATCCTGATGGAATTTAGTGTTCGGGAGGGTTTTCACTCGGAAAACCGGATAAATCAGTCTTCCCGATAAGACAGCATCTTTAAGGTGGAGAAGGCAGCTGCTAAGCACGTTGCCATGAAAACAATGTCACACGTTGATGTAAACTTTTACTAGCGATTATAGGTACTATAATGCAAGTTATGCATTCGTGCAAAATATTTTTGGAAATAACAATCAAACATGACATTACGATGATAGAGATACATATTTGAGTTACTGCGAAAATTCTATCCGTCTGTCTGTCTGTCTGTTTGTACGGATGTATTTTGGACTGCAGCCTAAACAGCTCCAAGAATTGTTATAAAAAGATTTTGGAGTACATTCCAAACTTTCGACTACTCCTGATGATGGAATTTATTCCGAAACGCGTTGCATTATAAAAATCTATTTATAAGATAATAAATTGCACGACTGGATCGCACGTACTTGCTCTTATGTGCGGTCACAGTGCTGAATAAAATTAGAAAAATATTAAGGGAACTTCAAAGTACGTAAAATAGTTTTCAGCCGAAAAATTTAAACGCTATTTTATTTCTTTAAAAAATGTGAAGTGTATTTTTTTTTAAATCGTAGCAACGGTTTTATAAATAAAACGGTTTTATTTAACAACTTTAAAAAAAATGAATAATGCAAAATTAAGCACATTAAAAAAAAAGAATTTAAAAAAAATTAAGTTTTTAAAATATTGATTTTTCAAACAAAAAATCTTTTTGAATTATTAAAAATACAAAAAAAAAATTATTCGAAAAGTCTCTTATGTTAAATTCCTTTGGCTGCCATCTTCTTCTTGAATATCAAATTTGATTGTAATCGGATACCCAGTTCTCGAGAAAGTCGAAGTAAAAAAAACCGTTTTTAGCCCACCAACTTAATTTTTTGTCCACCAAAATATATCCCACAGCTACAAAAGTACACTGATTTTTTTCATAAAAATTCTTCGATCCGTTTTCGAAAAAAATAAGATGAAATGCTCGTTAAGCTCTCAAAAAAAGAGATTTATCAAAGTGCGAAAACTGGAGGGAAATTCGCCTTTTGCCTGCTGTTATCATAATAGTATCAAATCATGTTCTGGAACGTATAAGAGAACATCTAGAAGCCAAACTTGATACGGAACAAGCCGGTTTCCGGCTCCTTGTTGAGAAGCAGGGCCTATCAAGCACCCCTAGTATCAAGGTTAAATAAGACAATGAACACACGCTCCTTTCGAAGCCGTGCCATCCACCCAGAAACCAAAGATACCTTTTCGCTTCCGCATTTGGAGTAACAACAACCCCCATGAAGCTCCCACAAGGGAGCCTATATCAATTTTAATAGGCAGCTGCTACTGAGCTAGGCTCGTGTAATCAGCCTTTTAACCCATTGTAGCTACTTTTAGACCCTAGGTGAGGCCTCGCCCGTCTCTCCCGAGACGCACTTGTGGTTCGACCCCATAATGTCGCTAGCCCACCATCCAGTAAGACAAACAGTTCAGAAATCCTAAAACAGTCGAAGAGGAATTAACACAACTAGGATATAGTTGGATGGAGCTGAAACAAATTTCCGGAAATCGTCTATGATGGGCTCAATACGTCTACAGACTTAAGTAAGCAGTAAGTAAATCAGACAGGTTTTATCATGGGTCACATGCTTATGGGGCTCAAAACCCCCAGATTATAACAATTGATCTCCGTTAATATAACCTAACTTTTAGCAATTACAAGGTTACTACAGTCAAACGATCAAACGATAAATAAAGTGATACATGTTTTTTTAAGTGAAAAAGGTATCTAAAAACTCACAGCCAACTCAAACTCACCTTAATATATCTACGGACTGTGGTGGTAACCATTAAATTATATCCGCAATGTGTTTTTGATGCACAAACAAGCCCTGACAGCTGTTGCAGCTTTAACATTTTCACACGGGCGGGAATCACACTTTTCGCATGCTTTGGACAGCTCTGTTGCACATTACGTTTCCGATAGATTTGACTGAGTTTCCTTTCACTACGATGCCATTCCCAGTGACTTTCTGATTGCAGCTATGAGTTTTGATGGCCTTTTCCAACACCGCATGCCACCAACAGTATCCTTGTTCAAATTCCATTTCAGCTGCATTGGTGATGCTTGTTTATAGCCGGTATAAGGACCAAGGACAACATAATTACAAATTCATTAGCGTCTGTGTTAATTTCCTAACCACGTCAAAAATGGTATAATGTACATCCCGTCACCGTTAACTAAATCGAGTGCGGTTGGGAAAAGCGGATGGTTTTATGTGATGTTTTCAAAGGATGCGGATAAATGTTTTTTTTTAATATTTTCCCTTTAAAATGGCACCCACTCCGTTGATTTATTTATGGATGTGACAAACGGGTGTAACACCAATTTCACATACACAATCTTTTCCCTAATGGCTGCATATACATACATACCTACACCGGTATTTGGATAATTATACAACCAATATAACGTGAGGACCTGATAGTAAACACTTGACTTCTGAAACGAGGGATCCATTGAATCGGTGTTAATTTAATTTTAGGCTGAAATTCATTTAAAGCTGTGTGGCGTAGTACAAAGTACTGGCTTTTATACTCTTAAGTGCCGAGTGCGGGAGTGAGTTTATTGTATTTAATTAATAGAACAAGCTCTAGCATAGATGAATCCTTGAATCCTTAATTTTAAATTTCAATCGATTTTTTTTTTTTTGTACTTTAAAAATCCCATAATGTAGAACAATATCGACAAGGTTATCGTTAAATATTAAAAACCAACAAAATTATATAAAACGTTTAAGAACATACATCCTTGATAAACAGCTGACTTTAAATACACTTTTGCCAAATCCCTATTCGGTTGAGTGATTAAAAACACAACATTTCTAAAAATTTAAGCAAAAATGATTGCTTTTACCATTAATTCGCAATTACTTTCTATAAAAAAAGATGTATGCTTCTTTGTAAATCACTTTGTTGTAATTATTTCATAGGGAAACCGAAACGCCGAAGCTTTCCTCCTTGGCAACATTCCCAGAGAAAATGCAAAAAAAAGCATGACAAAAGCATAGAAGCATCCATAAGATGGGAGAACATTTTTTAAATGAATGGAAAACTTGAATTTTCGCCAAAGTACGAATAATTTACAAAAGGATGTGTTGAACTTCCATTTTATTCCGTTTGGTACAATTATTCATGTCGTTTCTTTTTGTGGCCATTAACACATTCACACAACCAAGGATTTGGTGTTCAAAAAAAACGCACATTAAATACACTCAAACGTTATATATGAGTGCAAAGGTTGAAAGAGTCCATTGCCAAGAAAGGCTATCCTATATATTTCGAAGGATTTTCATTTAATTCTATTTTCTTTCTAGATGGGTTGCTGATTCTCCCATTAATCAGCAGGCTTAAGAAGCCTTATAACTGGTAAGCTCAGAACTTGATATCCATGGTAGGATAGGAACTGGGATAAATAAAATGATTGGGAGAATGTGCACGGATGTTTTCTCTTGCCTTTTACTCAGAGGTAAACCCTTACTTCATCAGGTTGCCATTGAAAGCTTATCGAAGACAAAAAAAAGTGCTGCCGATTGAAAGTTAAGATACTTTGTAGTTTGTAAGGACCTGCTATTTCTATGCTATAAAAATTCGATACTCAAGGCAAGGGAAGTGTCTTGAAATTTGTCAGGTTTTACTTCCAAAGAGGTTTAAGTTCTGTTTGTAATCAGCACTGTTCGTATTAACTTTTCAATCACAATGCAATGGCATCTGCATGACAGTCCATATGCTTGTTTTAACCCTTTCGAGAGAACAATACTCACAAAAGCGGTACTGACAAGTGACAACTGATATCACGCCGCTTCCTTCCGACTGTGTCAATATGGTCGGGACGAATGCTTATAGTAATTAGATAGACTTTTGAAAGATCGTACTCTCGTTAGTGTGAGAGATCTGCAATAAGTACGAAGTTGAGGATGATAGGGCATCGCCTTGTCTAAATCCTTTTTTTGACTTCAAAAATGTCGGTAAGGTCTTTATTGACCTTGACGGAACAGCGTGGGTTTTCCATCATCATTATGTTAATTTCGGTATTGTATGGTTTGGTGAATGTTCATAACCAAATTATTTCCAGCGCATTTAAAAAATTCCGCTTATAGCCCATCCCCAAACTTATTTATTTAGTCTGGAAATGGCTTTTTTTACTTCAATCTAGTCAGGCGGATCAAGCTCATGTTTATGTTTATCATGAAGATTGGACAGTGCATGTTGCTAATTGGCGGGATTTGCTGCCGGGACCATTTTAGCAACTTATTTAAAGCAGTTTCAGATATTCAGCATTGACTGCGTATCTCCAACGGTGTTGCAATGATTATCCTTGCTCATGTTGTTGGATGTTATTTTCCCTGCTGGGCAAACATTTCTCATCCTTCCTTCAGTCGACAAAGAGCTGGCAAGAAACTCTAGTTATGTTTGCATTTATTCAATCAAAGTCAAGGCCTTGATTTCTCGGCGGTGGTTGCAAGAATCCAAACACCTTTGGCGCAAAATTTAAAATGGCTTCATGACCCCGACGGCGTTAGCTTATCTGTCTTTCTTCGAAACTGTGGGGGTACGTGGTCGTCGAAGCAATTGCTGTAGCGGTCATTTTCAATTCAATCCTTCCAATATTGATAGATAGGATATAGGATGGGCAGTCTGAACCAACCAGATTATGATGAGAGTCAATATAAGCTCCTCGGAAAGTTCTCACATCTAGAATACTAGAGGAAAGCTCCAATCTGGTGTCCACCAAATGTTAAGATATTGGACTCTTGTGCTTCTTATCACCATATTCTATTACCTGCCACAAAATCTAAAATACAAAGTCATGCCGTATAGGCTGTACTTCCAGATCATTCTAACAAAGATGCCGTCTCTCCCAACTCATTAACATTAAAGTCCCTAAACGTGTTTTAACGTCATGTTTTGGACATTGTTCGACATTTGGTATTATTTCGTCAATAGTGCGTCAAATGTTGGCTTCTATATTTATCAATTGTTGCTGGCTTATAGCACAGACTAGAGATTTGACGTACCTCCACAAAAAACAGTTCAAAGGTGTCAAATCACGCAAACGAGGTGGCTACTTTACAGGTTCATTTCTTACCAAAACTCTTGGCTCAACAAAATGAGCGCTGTATTGCATGATGTGCCTTCTTGTTGCAACCATTTTTTTCTCCAAATAATTTCCAAAGACATGAGGAAAAAAACGAATCATTTGCCTGTAGCAAACAGGTTGGCACTGGTTTCGGATTTAAAAGCAAATGGAACGAACCGCAACAAACAGTATTTTTTTAGGGATGTCATGAGGATTGTGCTTACTCCAAAAAAGACAATTCTGCTCAATTACATATTCATTAATTAAGCCAGAAATCAACCTCATCACTGAAGATGATTTGACGATACAAATCTGGTTCAACTTCCATTTGATTATCAGCCCATTCACCGAACACACGACGCAGTTGATGGTCCGCTGGCACCAGTTGGATCTTACATGGATGTACATAGGCCAAGATTTTTCCTCAAAAATTTCCAAGTAGTGCGCGTGCGCGGGTAGAGACCGATCTGATGACAACGGCGCAGAGTGGGATCAATAAATCCTCTGTCACACACGTCTACAGCGGCGATGACTTCTTCTATATGCAGGGTACAGGCTCGATTTCTATGTATATTACCCAAAAGAGTAAATGTGGTCATGAATCCATGCACAGTATTGCGTATCAGCTGCTCAGATGGACGATTATGCTCACCGTAAACATGACGAAGCGCTTTATACGTCTGACGAAGTGAGCGCGAATTTTGGAAATAAATTTCCACGATTTTTAAACGTTATTTTGATGTAAGTCCCTAGGTGATTTGCCAAAATATACTGTACAAAAAAGTCAATCACAGTTTGTTAGTATGACAGCTAGTTTGACAGTTATCCATATTTAATCAAGGTACTTCTATCTAGAATCATTCTTAAGAATATCGTCTTTTTTCTGTAGATGTATATGCATCAAAAAGGCTAAGAGCTTAAACGATACTCTCTCGGATACCTTGCAAAAACTGAAGACTCTTGCACATAGCAAAACCACTTCAAAAATAGTACCGGAAGCTGGCATGGGTCTTCAGCTATTCCATATTTCGTTTGCGGAGGTTATTAACAGTTTTTTCGTCCGAGGCGATTAATTTGTTTCATCCCAATCCACTTGCATGGCAAGCTTTAGAGACCTCTGAATAATAGAGATCATTTTTCTAAATACCATGTGAATGTAACTCAGGGGTCTCAGAACTCAATCCAGTGAATCCAACGCTCGTCGTGAGTTCACCTTGCGGCTATCCAGCGAGCACCACTTGGAAATTGCAATGATTATTCAAAAGTACATAGATATATATTTTTCACACCCTTTCAATATGAAGTCACCAAATGAAAGAGGTTCATTTTTTCATGGATCAGTTTCAAAAACTGTAAAGGATTTCTTTACTTTCACTCATAAGACTTCAAAGCCTTTTCTATTTTTGTGTGCGAGTTTTCCAAATGAAGAAATTACCCTCCTAAATAAATAAAATAAAACGAAAATCTCTACAGTAAAACTATTTGAATTCCACAACAAATGGCTCACTATATTCCGAAGGCATCACAAGCACATAACAATAAGTTAAGGTCGCCCCGACATTATAGTTGATCTTTGATTCTTGGCACGTTCCACTTATTTTGCTCCATTCACAGTCTGCGAGATGAAAATGAAATTGTCATACGGGGCACTCTTCTTCTTTTTGATTTGTCTTCTTGTTTCTTATTAAGATGCCTCCAGGATATGTCACTGGGATAACAGATACCTGCTATACCCTTTTTGTTGCATGAACATATTGTACGCCCCCACCGACATTGGCCGCCTTTTGTTAAAATGTATAATGTAGGAAATTTATACAACGGGAAAACGATTCCCCATTTGGATACATATACCCAACTTGATGGGTACTAGAATGCAAAGTAAACGAGACAATAAATGAGTTCTATGCAGCACATATGATGATAATACACTAGCGCCAAGATAGAGTTGAAGAGCAGGACGAAAAAATGCACAACGATATCACATTACCTTCGGGCGGTGAACAGAAGGATAAGGTCGGATGCATGGCTCTATACGAGTAGTATTGTACTAGATATTATAACTAACTATGTATGTGATCTGAAGAATTTCTCCTTTATATTCTTTTCTATGGTTTCTTTTTTTTGGGTTTGTGTTGCTTTTCTCAAATGACATTGACACGATTTTGCTCTGTTACTCCTTGGGCTCTTCTGCACTATCAAAAGATTTTCCATTATCTGGTCCTTAATGATATAAGTTTCCATGTTCCACATGCATAAGTTCAGCAGTGTTAAAAGACATTTTCAGTGATAATAAAGAAATTGTAAATCAACTAATAAATAACATAATATATTATGCGACTCGTGAATATAAAAAAATTTGAGATGACAATCAAACATGACATTACGATCATAGAGAAGCCTAAAAAAGTCATTGGCAAAAAATATCCATCTGTCTGTCCGGGTGTATATCGAGCTGCAGCCTAAACGGGTTAAGCGATTGCCTTCAAATTTGGTATGTGTTTATCTTTTGCCATTCCTCAGAGGGGAAATTGAAATTTTATTTTTAGGGCTAAAAATAACGGTACTTGCCATACGACCGTTTAGGAAAAGCTTATTTTTCTCGAAAACGGCTCCCACGATTTTGATGAAAATTTTTGAGATTTTTTTTGTTGGTATTGGCTATTAAATATAATATATATAATAAAAATAAATTTTTGAAATTTTTTTGAAAAATCAATATTTTTAAAACTAATCAAAAAAAAAATAATTTTTAAAATTGTAGTCACATGAAAATAAATAAATTCTAAGAAAATGCATACCAAAATTTAAAAAAAAATCAAAAAACTAAAAATAAAAAACAGGATTTTATCAGATCCGTCCTATATAAAATTTTCGAAATACTTTTTTCATAAATTCTTTGTTATTTAAGACGTGTGAGGGCGTACTTCATTTTGACTAAAAACCGTTAAGTTTTGTGGTTTTGATAGTTTTTATAAGTTCAAACTGAGTTCTTTTCAACGTAAATTTTATTTGTTTTTGTCAAAGATCTTGCCGTCCAATGTAATTATTCACATAACAGCAAGTACGTGCGACCCAGTCGTGCCCATTTTTTTGTTCGTTTTAGTCTTACTATAGAATTTAAATGTGACCTTTTTTAAATATCTTAGAACGCTACATCACACCCTCCTTATTCAAATTATATAAGACTAGCTTTAATAAAATTGTATCACAAGAAAGTATCTTATCGAAGACTAGTTAATTTTTTCACATACAACATACTACATACTGCTTTTACGTCAACGCAACAAATCTTTTTCTGTTTCTTATTCCATACAATTGTGAATTGTGATTTTTTATCAACAATTCCAGTATGAAGACTTCCACTTTTTACTTGCGATTATAGGTACTATAATGCAAGTTATGCATTCGTGCGGACTTTCGACTTTCACTAGAACTGGTTAACCGATTGCAACCAAAATTAATATTCAGAAAGATATAGGCAGCCTTAGTAATCTTAACTCAAAATATTTTCGAAAACTTTTTTTTGTATTTTTAATAATACAAAAAAAAATTTTTTTAAACCGATATTTTCAAAACGTTACTTAAGTTTGCATTCTTGAAATTTTTTTTTTAATTTTTGAAAAAACTTGTTAAATAAAAACCGTTCCTACAATTTTGAAAATAAAATCGCACTTTTTACCATCTTCTTAAAGAAATAAAATGGCTTTTAAATTTTTCCTGAAGAAAAATCGAATAAAAACTTTGATTCCTTTAATATTTTTTCAAATTTTTCTCTAAGCTGTGACAACACATAAGAGCAAGTACGTCCAATCCAGTCGTGCAATTTATTTATTTATCATTAATAATCGTTTTATGACGAAGAAAACAATAGAATACGGAAGACCCAGAAGAAATGTCGTTTCGACCACAGAATAGAGAAATAAGAAGAGGGCGCAATACTCTATACTCGCGTATAAATTAAGTAGGAAGCGGAAAGCAAAACTAAGGGTTGTGTTCGTTTAGTGCTGTTTTATTGAATGTGTTATGATTAGTGGTTTTGTGGATGATTTAAAAATAGTTTTAGCATTTAAACGTGAAAGTTTTTGAGCTCTGGCATCCCTGCTTCCTATTGATTACCTTGCCTTCACATTTACTCTAATTCAAATATCAGTTCCGCTCTTTTTGCATTTTCATCTTATTTTTAAAATGATATATTTCAACGTTTTTGTCAGTATTTGTGTGCAGTTAATACATTAAATTAGTGAAGTAAAAACACCTTCTTAGAAGGCCTGATCCTTGAAGCATTTAGGTACATACATATAGGTACACACATATGTCATATATTATGACAATTGACACAAACGCAAGCCGAATAAAATGTATAGTCTAAACAGACGTGCCGAACTAGCCATTACACACCATAAAGCCGCCAACAAGCACAGTTCCATTTGACAGTTTCTTTTGCTGTCCCATATTCAAAAAAAAAAAAAATACATTCTTCATCCCTTACTTACTTTACTTCTCTTAAAGTCTGGGTTGTACGTGGAGCTCAATAAACAATTTTCTCCAGCCAGGTCGATCCTAGGTAGAGATGACTCCAGTTTTGCTCAAAATATGTATGAACAAAGCCTGGATGACGTAAAACATGCAAAAATTAACGGTGTTTAAAACAAATCGGTATATGGAACTAAATCTATGTTTTGGTTACCACAGAAATTGGCCTAATAACTCCAAGGACATTTTAGCTTCTTTGGTCTTTTATAGTTCGTTCTTCGTGATTCCTACATTTGCAAACATCAGCACTCCCAGATATTTGAACGGGTTTTAGTCGCAAGCTTTTACTTTTTCGAGCCTTAAATATCATAATTTTTAGTTCCCATGCATGCGTTGTATTATCTCTGAATTTCGAAGATTTGAAGTTGAGAAGATAAGTATATGTATAAGTCTTTAACGAGAGCATGATGAAAAGTATGTTCGAAATATTGACACCATCTGGTAACAGTCAAAAACGTAGTCGATTAAGATGCACTTATAATGCATCCTTGGGGACACCTGCAGTCGTTCAGAACTGCATTCCTTTTTAAAAGACCTTTTGCAAGTTAATTTAAAGATATTGGGGCATCCGTAACTCGTGGGTTAAAAAAGTTTCAGGAATACATCAAAGCGCCGCATTTTATTTCAATATTTTGAGTACCTACCTAAAATGCTTCACTTTTTACTTGCGATTATGGGTACTATAATGGAAGTTATGCATTCGTACAGATTAAAAAATTGAGATAACAATCAAACATGACATTACGATGAAAGAGAAACATATTTGAATTACTTGCAAAATTCTATCCGTCTGTCTGTCTGTCTGTACGGATTTATTTTTATTATCGTCTTCAAATTTAGAACTTAAGGTTATTTTGACATTCTACAGAGGAGTTTTTTCAATTTTTTCTTAGCTTAAAAACTAACGAAACCTGTCATATAATCGTTATGTAAAAGCTTATTTTTCTCAAAGTGTACAGTGTTCTGTAGATAGGCATTATATGTTGGTGAACAAAATTCAATATGGTGGGCTAAAAACGTGCCTCCCATAAGACCGGTTTTTTTCTTCGACTTTCTCGAAAACTGGTGATCCGATTAAAATCAAAATTGATTTTGAAGAAGATGTAGGTAGCCTAAGTAATTTCGTATTAATTTTTTTTCGAAAACTTTTTTTTGTATTTTTAATATTTTTTTTTTTTTTTTTTGAAAATCAATGTTTTGAAAACGAGTTGGTGAGTTTTCTTTTAATTTTTTTAAATATATGCTCATTTTGTGCTTAAGTTTCTATTCTTGATTTTTTTTTATTTAAAAAAAAATGTAAAAAAAAAATGTTCGTTTTATTTAAAATTCGTTTCTACGATTTTGAAAAAAATTGCACATTTTTAACATTTCTTAAGGAAATAAAATGGCGTTTAAATTATTTTAATCAATACAATTTAACGTAGATACTTTATTCGAACTATCAAAAGTCACAAAAATCGAATAAATGCTTTGATGTTCACTTTAATTTCCTTAAATTTTATTCTACAAGATGAGCAAGTACGTGCGATCCAGTCCTGCAATTTATTTCACTGTGATTCCAAAGTTTAATAATTTTTTTTTTAAGTTTATTTAAGGCTTAAATTCCTTTCTAGCCAGAAAAAAAATAAAAAAATATATTAACAGCTGGAGTCTTTACAATATTACCTATTCTGATTAAAAAAACATAACGGACTAGCAGAAATCCTGAATTAAACCCCGCAGGCATTATACCATAGGTTACATGTATAAAGTCCTTTGCCCCAAATTGATTCATTAACAGCATATTTTTGGCTTTAAAATCTACCTATTTATTTTTATTGACATCCCAAGCCCACCTGCAGATTAAACACCCCAAAAGTGCTTGTAAGGGACAGTAGGATTTTTTTTTATTATTTAGCTTGCTAAGTCAATTATTCTCCACACACTTACGCGTGTAGGATTCCATATACATACATGTATGTGCGTGTCATTTACGTACTTGACCATTTATACCGGGTCGTTTATGCAGTCATTAAAAAGGATCAGAAGCATTATGCTTTCATTTGCATAGGCACACCGCACTGTCCACATAAATTTGTGTACATGTCCTCCAAGCCCTCGGAATTTCCAAAAAAAAATATAATAATAATAAAACGCTTGAAATTAATGCAGGACCTTAATTAACAACGACATCGACAATTTCATCATGCCTGGATGCAAATATTGCGTTATTTACCACCAAAATAGGTTTTTTTTACCAAAATTTCATTTCAATTAAAGACCAACTCTCTGAATTAAGGATAACTTTAAGTGTTTGTCAGCAGACAGTATAAATTCGTAACAGTCAAGCTAGGCTTATTTTTAATATGCATCAGCTTGCCTTTGAAGTGGATGTGTCTCAGATTGATTAGCTGAGATCAAAGATGGATGAGCTAAAAGTGTCGGAAAAAGCAAGAATCGTCGTCGATTAATAGACGGCCCCCAAAACGAAAAAAACTCCCAGTCTACTTCGGTATACTTTTTCCCTCTTTCTGTGCCATTTCCTTATCAAAAGCGAATCCTTGAATCCTTATACATCACAGAGGCATCAGGAGAAAGATCTACACACGAGACAAGCATAGAAGATGAGCAACAAAAATTATTTGTGTTATGCAAACGGAGCGGAGTTTGTTTTTCAAATCTCTTTTTTGGAGTAGCTTTATGGAAAACTCTTCCCTGGGTAAGCAGAATGTGTGGTGTGTGTGCACCTACCCTGCGGAAGCAAATTTGAATATTCCTGGCAGCCTTTTTTTAATTTCAAGCTTTTCGGTTTGTTTTTATTTTTGCAATAAACCATTCAACCGGAAGGTGTTCTGGAGCTCCATGCTGTGCGACCGGTTCGGGGAAACCATTTCCATCATGACAGGCGGCTAATATGAAGGTGGACATTTTGCATGTTCAACCAGAGTGTACTGACACATAAAATCACATCCCGTGCAGCCGACATACATATAAGTCGTTATTGTGATGGATTTGCTGCAGGAAAACACACCATATCAAAAACGGATTAGTTTTAGATGAAATTTTGAAGAGAAACAATTTTTCAACATAACATTCCAGCTCCTACTTGTGTTCCGTAATCGGGATTCATATATTCCAGATGGGACTCCCATAGCGATCGTTTTTTTACCGCCACGCTATAGTCAAGTCAGGTCAAACCAGACGTTTTGTATATGTTTTGCTCAATTATTTGCAGATGGCTCATGTTTTTTTGGCTACAATAAAAAGAAATCTCTAAAGTCAGGGATTTAACGAAATAGCCTTGGGAATGTGTCTTTAATGGTAGAAACATTGGTCTTACGCGTTTATTATTATTTGTAGGTTATGTTGTGTGCTCTTAATACATGAGAGGATATAACAATCAAATAAAATCTTGGGGACGACCATAGAATTTTATTGAATGGGTGCTGTTAGGGAGTTTTATGTGGAGAGGTCAGTGTGTGTCAGGTTAGATCTGGGAAACGTGTTATTATGAATTTAACTTCCGAGCAGAGATTTGTCTGATGGTAGAGCTATGTCAGGTGAATCAATAACAAGTAGGTTGAAAGATACCTTTTCCTGTTTGGCAAGAGGAGGAAAACTTATTTGGATTGGAGTTGACATACATATGTAACTTTATTTTTATGTTACTTTTTTATTATGGTATTTAAGTAAAATATTTTGAACGAATAACGATGAAATAAAAGTATTGGGAAACAACTTGAAATATCAAATTTGGTTTGATTAAAAAAATGTGTTGTCACAAAATCTAACTCCAAACAGAAGTACCCCAGACCTGGTTAATCAAATATTCTATATGATTCTTGAGAGACTTAAAGAGCAGTGTAACACAAAAAAAAAATAATATTTGAAAAGTTGTATAAGCAAGCTTAGAAAAACTCTTAATAAAAGTAAATCTTATACGTCAATGCCGTTGTTTCCAGAAAAGTATAACTTAATCGACTACTTCGAATCGTAGATAAAAATCAGTTTATTCCTGAAAAAGTACTTCGTTTTTGAAATAACAATTTTTTTCCAATTTTTACTTGCGATTAAAGTTACTATAATGAAAGTAAAAATTGTGATTGCAATCAAACATGACATAACGATGATAAAGAAACATATGTGAGTTACTGGCAAAAATCTGTTCGTCTGTCTGTTTTTTGTTTAGCCATTTTTTAACTCGCTTCAAAAAAATTTATTGAACAAACTAGTATGTATGGAAACACCTTGCTTGAGATCACTATAGGATTTAAAGTAGGTACGAGATTTTGTATGCGCAAAGTTCTTTTATTAAAATTAACAAATTGCCGTATAAAATTAAGCGAAATTAAAAGTTGCCAAAGAAGTTTGGCAACATGAAAACCTTGATAGTTAAATCATAGGCGAAATGATGATTCGCGAAATAAGAATTGCGAAATAAACACATTTTATTTGGTGAAGAAAGGATTGGCAAAAACATTTCTGACGACATGGAACGATCGCCTCAGTTAAGCTCGGTTTTTTCGTTTGTAAGCACCTACAGCTATAAATCTAGTAATACGCTTTAATAAAACAATGTCGTCAGACTGGCTTTGACAAGAAAACTGCTAAGAATTAAGAAACTGGTACCAACAATTCTACCAAATTTACCACTAAATAAATTTCACGGATGTACTTGCTCATATGTGCGGTCATATCTTCGAATAAAATTTAAAAAAATAAGTAATAGATATTAACGTATAACACTTTTTTATTTTTAGTTTTTAGATTTTTTTTAAATGTGGTTTTGCAGTTTTTTAGAGTCTATTAGTATGCATGTGATCATAAAAATTAAAATAATTTTCTTGATTTTTCCAAAAAAAAACTCAAAAATTCATTTTAATTAGAAAAAAAAGTAACTCAAAATTTTGATATGCAGAAATAATTTGGCTATCTAGATCTTCTGAAGTATAAAATTTGACAGAACTCCAAAAAGCCGTTACCGAGAAAGCCAAAAAGTAAAAAAACCTTTATATGAAAGGTACCGTTAATAAGCTAGTAACAAAAAAAATGTTTATCAAAATCGTTGGAGCCGTTTTCGAGAAAAATAAAGTTTTCCTAAATGGTCATATGACAGGTACCGTTATTTAATAAAAATAATATTTTTAACTAAGTGCCTGTAAGGCACATTGCCTTTTAGAATAGGCCTAAATATAAAGTTTTAATTTTACCTCTGGGGAATGCCAAAAGAATCACACCCACCAAATTTGAAGATAAACGCGCAAGCCATTTATGCTCGTTATACATACTGACAGACAGAGAGTATGACATTTGGTGCCACTATCTTAGTGTAAATGTAAACGTAATGTAATTTTTGATGTTATCTGATTTTTTTTATATTCACGAATCCTCAACTTGCCTTATAGTCCCTAAAACCGCAAGTAAAAAGTGTCAAAACTGCAACAATTAATGGTTTTTAGAAAAACTTTTTGATATGTAGAATTAATTTGGTTTTCTCAAATACAAAATTTGACAGAAATACAATGAGCCGTTGCCGAAAAAGCCGAAAATTAAAAAAAAACGTTATATGAAATGTACCGTTAATTGATTTTTTCCGTAAATTTGGTTCTGATCAAATGATAGCTAGTACCAACAAAGAAATTTCATCACAATCGTTGTAGCTGTTTTCGATAAAAATAAGCTTTTCCTTAACGGTTATATGGCAGGTACCGTTATTTTGAGCCCTAAAAATAAAAGATCAGAAACCCCTTTAAAATAAAGCTCTTTAGGCACACATACCAAATTTTAAGGTAATCGCTTAAGCCGTTTATGCAGCTCGTTATGCATACAGACGGACAGACAGACAAAAAATTGTGTCTATCACTTTTTAGGCTTCTCTATGATCGTAATGTCACGTTTGATTGTTAGATTTTTTTTTACAAATGCATAACTTGCCTTATAGTAGGTATAGTACATAGTAGTATAGTACATTATAGAATCGCAAGTAAAAATTATTCTGTAAAATATTAATAACTACCTACTTCATTTAACCTAAATTTGGTTTACTATTTAACTTGTCTAAATTCTTAAAATAGATAACTTCCTAATTAACATTTCTTTTAAAGTTGTAATTTGCAAAACTGAAGACAAAAATGAAAAACAGGCAAACAATCTCACATATTATGGTTACGGAATTAAACTAAAACAAACATTTAACATGACGACCAAAAATTGGATTGAATCGGATTTCCCATCAGGAATGATTGTATTATATTGAATTTCATCCATTATACAAAAGTGACCTCATATGTGACCCTAGCCTTGTTTGTTTTTTTCTAATTTTTTTTAATTGATATTCCAGATTTTAAATTTATTTTAGTTTTTATTAAATATGAAAATTATAAATTTAAAGCAATTCCAAAATTGAAAATATAACCAAATAAACAGTTTTTAATCTTACAAGCACGAAATATAATTTAAAATTAATCATCTTATAAGCTTTTAAAACACTCAAGACAATTCTGTACTAAAAATTCTCTACTTTTTCTATTAAGAAGGATGTCTGATGGAAAGGAATCAAAATAGTAACTGATTTAAAAAAATCATACAAACCCTAACACAAGTCCCTGATTCACTTTCATCACTTGGCGTGTGATAAGTTAATTCAATAACAAAAAAGAAAAATACCCAACAGCTTGCCCTAAAAAGTTTTCCTCTGCCAAAATTGACAAAAGACGACCCTTTCTTTATAAATTCCATCCACCAAACTTTGACCATCCTGTGCAACAAAGCAAAAGCCCCTTCAAATCATTTTTTTTCTGTTGTTTTACTTTAACTTTGGTCACTTTGCTTCTATGTAGTTCCGGATAACGCACATAATTTATTCATGTAAATACTTAATTTGCTATCCAGGGCTGAATTTAAATTACGTGCCATGAATCAGTGTCCAACTTCGTGGAGGAGAGAACCAAACGAAGAGACGACACGTCGTCATCCCTTTTGCATTTTAATATGTTTCTCCGCCTAGTCCTGAGGAGCGAGGTGATGATGGTAATGATAGCTATGAAAGAGCAGCTAGAAGCTGTACAGAAACACCCCGAAAGAGTCGAGTCGAGGCGATGCTGATGCGAATTAGTGCAACATTAGATAATTACACGCCCAGTGACCATCGCCCACCCGGGTTGAGAATTCCTGTTATTACCTGAAATTTATGCGAAAAAAAGCAGCAGCAAGGACAATAGTGACAACTAGTACAACGATGTTACCGACGACGATGACGACGGCAACGTCGGCAAGGACGAATACGTTATTCCGTAATCCTTCCTGTAAGGAAAACGCCATAGGAACTGCTTGCTGGTCGTACAAGGACGGCTGGATTTTGATCATTCCACGTTAACTTTTGCACGGCAAGACTTTTCGGAGGAGTAGTGCTCTTGCTATAGAACATGATGAATTGGGGAGGCGAGGGTGTTTGCTGACTGGATAATGGTCGGTTCATATGGATGCGGACGTGCTTGGCATTTACAATCATCACAAGGGGGACGAAACGATTCCGAACTAGGGCAAAAGCGGAGTTATGCATACTTACTCAGAGCTCCGATGTTGCACAAGTTCATGTGCAGAGCACAGCGAATGTTCAACCACCGTGAGGTGAGGTGTGAGGTGATGCAGGTCGATATTAGATCTAAGGACGATTAACTATTCAACAGGATTATGTATTCAGTTGTAATCTGCTTTTATGAATACTTCTCGCAGCAACCCCAATGCATGAGTGAAGCGATTTTTTCTAACCCCCTCCTATTAGTACATGGAGTCGGAAATTAACATGTAATTCAAAGCACGCCCATTGTAAAATCATCATAAAGGTGTGTGCGAATCGATTGTGTAGATGGAGTTTACATGGGGGATGTCTAGTTCAACTTTGTTCACACAATTAAGATCAAGCCATGAAAAAGTAAACATCAGGCAGCTCCTGTCATCCATGAACTCTCATCCTCGCAAAGTGATTGTGATTGAGATGTATGTTCAATTGTACAGATGCGGATCAGAGGATATGTGATGATTCGATGAAGATAATTATGTCATCCATTTTGTGCTGAGTAAACTCGTCAGGATGGATTGCAGTGCAATGGAAAGTAAGAGGAATAAAACAGGGATAATCTCCACTTGCATTTCTCACCTTAATTCAATTAAAAGTCGCGCTATATGGTGGCTTTTGCTGGAATAAATATTGGCATTTGGCAGCGTGGTGTGGCATACATTTTACCAAAGAAAAATTTAATTTAAAGTTTTCAAATTGCTTCATAAGTCTGTCACCGTTGTCGTTCATACACATGTAGAAATGGCAAGTTCTTCTGTAAACGAAACACCGACTTTCCTTTTTCTGAAAGGAACAAGTGGAGATTAATTCATTAATCATTGGCAGGATTAAATGAAGAGCACTCATTCTGCCATCCGCTGTGAGGCTGGATAGGAGAACACTCATTGGTCGTACACTACAATAGCTCACGAGACTGTTAATAAATTTTGAAAATTTAATTAACTCGTTAGTCAACCTGCAGGGTTGGGGAATTAAAAATGTATAAATTAACTTCTGACAATTTCTGGGGTTAAGATCATTATGGGTAGTAGTTTGCATAAAAATCAACATAAAACAATGAATATTTAAAAGTTTGCAATAGCTGAAATTAATTTAAAGCCGATATATTCTTGACTTGAGAAAGAAGAATTCTTATAAATAAAAAAAATTAATACGAACAATCTCATTTGACATTTAATTAGCGATTAAATGTACTTACAAAACCTCAGACAAATTTGATTCAGTGGCAAAATTCTGTGTCTGTATAGATGTTTTGTTTTAACTGCGGTTTTAACAGTTTTTTTTTATAATAATACATGTCCGAAGAGGATTCGGAAACCCTTATAATGTTGATAGGTCTCAGCAAGGGCGTAAAAAAATATGGTTAGATGTTAAAGGAGATACTGATGCACATTTGCTTTAAAATTCTGCATTTCAAAATGGTAGGAAAAAATCTTTGTATTTGTCCGAAATTACACTTTAGGGTAAACTGATGGGCATTTCTAGTAGTGCAAGTATTAACGTTTAAGCGTTTCGCTGGTTGTATTTTTGTAAAAAAAAATAATATAGAAAAAAGGTATTGCTGGAGAAAGGGATCCATGAGATTAGAATTATAAGTTTAATGTCATCAGCGTTAATAGAGAGATCAGAGTAAGAAATAATACTACCCACATCATTGATGGCGAGCACAACCAAGAGTGGTCCAACCTGGCTGCCCTGAAATCCTACGGGTTGGGCACCAATGATATAAATAATAGTAGAAAAACGAAGGGTTTTAATTTGAGATATGTATATAATTTGTCAGTAGTTATAACATCAACATCATCAATATATTAAACGCGTTTGATATTTTTCAATAAAAGTGGGAGGAGCTTAGTGGTGCACATACCAAGTACTAGTGTCTACGGACTGGTTTACTCGTACACTTCTTCGTTCAATTCATTTTGGGTTTATGTATTCAGTTTTAGACTTTCAGTTTGAATTAGAACTTTGATGCGAGGGGTCGTATCGCAGTTTGTAGTTTTGTATGTTTATAATACAAAAATAAGTACGCCATTACACGTCTTCAATAAGATTTTGCAAACAAGTATTTCAAAAATTGCAGACCCGATTTTAATAAATTCCTGTTTTCTTTTATAGTTTTAAAAAAAATTATTGTATTTTAGTATGCAGGTTTTATAGTATATTAATTTAAAGTTCATCATAAAATTTAAATAAATCATACATTTTTTTACAAAAAATTGTTATAAATGGAAAAAAAAAGTTTTTTAAAATGTTGGTAGGTATGCAAAATTAATTTGTCAAGATAGCATAACATATCAGATCACCGGTGAACCAATTGCTGGGAAAGCCCTGCTGCCCGTCATTAAGAAACCTTAGATCTTTTATATATTGTTTAAATAAAAAAATAAACAGCGTTTTCATAGCTTTGGATGGAAGAGACATTATTGCAATTGGTCGATAGTTCGATGGTAAAATGCAGTTATCCACTCCGAAAGGGACCAGGAGTGGAGAGTTTTTTTAAGTTGTCTCGCCAGCATTGAAGATTATATCTTCAGATGATAGCGGGGATAGTATCTAAGGTAGTGGATTTGTGCGACTGAATGAGTGCGATAAATGATTTTACCTATAAAATCTTGCATTCATGTAGAATTGGTTAAATCCTACAGGAACACCCTATATGGACTACCTATACAAAGACATTTACGAACGGACAGACAGGCACAACAGAATATGCGTCCCTTTCCATTTAACCATATTGCACTCAATTTTGTAAAAAGATAGCGTCAGTCTTTGTTAAAACTTAAAAGTCTCAACAGATCGGACGTGGTTATAAATCGGCACAGAACACTGCACAAAGAACATTTCACTAAGTACAGTTTAGTAATAAAATTTAGTAATGTAAAAGAAATAGAAGATAATTTGAATTCATGCACAATTGGCAACTCGCAATACAATACTCTACAAACTTTCAATGAACTCTTATACTAAAGCTTTATACAATTATATGTTACTATGTGTTATTCTTCTTTCTTTATTTAATTTTTCAATAAAGTTAGTTCCTTGTTAAACTCAAAAGAAAAAGAAATTGAATGTGTTTCATCTAAATATAATATAATATGGGTCGAGGTCCTATGCAAAGTCTATATACTTGGGTAAAGTAAATTTATATTTGATATAACTCTTCTCATACGTTAAAATTTTTGATTTATAATATTTGGAATCAAATTGACAAATTAAATGAGGAAAATTACGAGGGATGGAAAGTGCAGATGAAGGCCGTGTTAGTTCACAGCGATCTATGGGGTTCTGTTTCCGGAGTGACCATTAAGCCCGAGTTATCTGCAACCAACGCATCAGATGTAACGGCATGGAAAGGCAAGGATGAAAAAGCCCTTTCAATTATTTTGCTTAGCGTTAAATCTTCACAACTCATACACATCAAAAAGTGTGAATCATCAAAAAGTTGGAGGATATTCATCAACCGAGTGGATCAGCTCGGAAGGTAACATTATTTAAACAACTGTTATCTTTGAAAATGTCAGAATCTCTTCCTACAATATGTTCCATAAAAACGAAACTTCTAGATGAGGGAAAACGGAGAGAAGAAAATCATCAAAAAGAAACACTACGTCATCATTTGCTATGTTAAATAGTACCGCAATTAATTCGGCACTTGACAAAAATATGTGGGTACTTGATAGTTGGTCAACCTGTCACATCTGTTGCGACAAAAGCTTTTTTACCTCTATGCAGCCACATGTCGATAAGATTGAATTGGCTGCGAGTCATTTCATTAGTTCAATGGGTATCGGGACTGTAAAAATCACCTCGAATGAAAATATTATTCAGCTCTTAAATGTTTTGTTTGTTCCAGACTTGAAAACCAATTTTATTTCAGTAAGCAAAGCCGTAGAAAATAATTTCTCTGTTGTCTTTGGTGGTGGTTTGTTTGTGCATGAAAATAAAAGAGAATCTATTTTATGTAACATGATAAATTTAAATGATAGAAATGAGCTTCTGTGGCATGCACGCTTAGGGCACCTGAACCTGAAAAGTATGAATCAATTATTTCGTAAAAATATGGTAAAAGGCGCTAACCTCAAAAATATACCAAGTGCGTTGCTTTGTGATATCTGTTCCAAAGGCAAGATTTGTAGTAGCTTGTTTCCAAAAAACACACAAATTATGACAAAAGGATTGCTAGATGTCATTCACTCCGACGTGTGTGGGCCGATGAAGACCAAATCATTGGGAGGCGCAAAGTATTTTGTATTGTTTATGGACGATTTTAGTCTCAAAATATTTGTTTATTTTTTGAAAGCTAAAAGCGAAGTATTTAGTGCATTTAAGGAATTCAAGGCTGAGGTAGAACGAGAAACTGCATGCAAAATAAAAGTTCTTTTCTAAATTTTCTCTAAGTAAATTATTTTAATCAATAAATTAAAGTTTATAAAGTTTAAATTGTTTCCTGTGAATTATTTGAGTTTTGAGCCAAGGAATAGTAATTCCTACAATTTCGGGACTCGACCAGAATATTAAAATCCGCGGTGTGTGTGAAAAAAAAAAACAAAGATACCTGATACTATTTTTCTGTGTTTCTCAAAAACAAAATAAATGAAAAAAAACGCACTTATATTTTGTGGCAGTAAAGTAAAACCCTAGACAGTTATTCCAAAGTGTTACTGGGAAAAACCAAACTAACGGTACCTTTCAAAAAAAAAAAGACATCACAATCAATCAATGTGATATTGTGGAAAAGAATTCCTGTATACACAAACATATATTTTAAAAGGGCATCAAATGCTGTGTATGTATGCTCCAACGGTGCTCATCAGTAACGCATCTTTAAGGAACAACACGAAAAAGAATCCAGAGAAGAGGAGGATCTAAAGACGTTGTTGCAGCTGCGGTTTGCTGTAAAATTGACATTGAGTGTTGAGATAAGGGGTGAGTGTTTTTTGCCGATTGCGTCGTTTTTGTATGAATATAAGTAGTTAATTGTTTCTCCTCTTGTGTTTGAGTGGAATTTTAAAAATAACGTTCGCTTGTAAAATTTCAAAGAAAAAAAAAATGAAATTGTCTGTTTGGTAATAATACGTATTTTTGGAAATTTATTGTGTTTCAAATGTGGTGAAACGACACACTTTGCTAGGGACTGTCCAGCAAAGCGAGGTGTGAGGTGCTATACCTGTGGGCAGCCAGGGCATAGGTCAGTGGAGTGTACAAATATGGGACAGACGGGGCAAGAAGGGAATAAAAGGGAATCCAATGTGCATACTGCAATATCTGATTCTGAGGAAAAATCAGACCCCCAAATATCGTTGGCTGTTAGTTGTAATCGAATTTTTAAAGCCATAAGTGTAAATAACCAAAACTTATCAGCCTTATTCGACACTGGTAGCGACCTAAACCTGCTGCTGTATGACAGTTTAATTTTGTTGAAGGGTGTTGAGCTGAGCAACACCAAGAGAAGTCTGTCGGGGATAGGACAGAATAAATTAATTACTTTGGGATGCTTTGATGCAAAAGTAATTATTGATGAGTTGGAACCTAAGTTAAATTTTCATGTGGTCAGGGAAGGGGACATTCTATATTCCGTAGTAATTGGGAATGAGGTCCTGAAGGAGGTTGATGTCCAAATAACTGCGAAAGATGCGTTCTTCACTAGGAAGGGTGTGATAAACAGGCCGAATGGCAACGAATCGAAGCCTATTCTGGATGTTTCTTCTGGAAGAAGGTTGTCGGGAAATCTAGTTGTGAAAGTTTGGCAGGGCAATAAGCAAGGCCGGGGCTAGAGGCACAAAAGGCAATGAAGGCCGTGAGCACTTGGCCAAGGGCGGGACTAGCCAATGGTCGGAAGTGCTAAGACGGAAGGTTTGTGAGAGTGCTGTAGCGGAAGAGGTCAATGTTGATTCATCAGTTGTTAGTGAGTTGCTGATGGAATTGGGAGCTATCTGCCTGACAGCCAGAGAAGGTGAATTTGCGCACAGTGATGAAACGGATGTAAGTCAACTCAAGTATACGGATGGAAGGAAGTTAACGAGTATAATAAGAAATTATGTTCCAAGGAAGTGTGTAGAATCGCCGGTATCGATGCGATTGATTTTGACAGATGGGATTCCAGTTTATCAGAGACCAATGTGGTTAGCGTACAACGATCAGAAAGTTGTGGAGAAGCAGGTAGCGAACTGGATCTGGACTGTTGTTCGGCTAAAAAAATAATCCCTATATTTCACGGTACGTCCGAAATTGTAATTTTTTTGTAAAAGAAACGATAGAATAAGGAAAGACATGAAACATTGTGTTGGTGTTGGAGAGGGGCAATTGTTTCAGTGGCAGTTCTATTTCCTATCAATCTTAACGCTCGATTTTGTATTCTATCAAGCAGGTGAAGCGATGTTTGTGAAGCACCTGCCCAGAGGTGGGAGTTATATTCGAGTTTAGGGTGTATAAACGCTTTATAGATTGTAGCCAGACCAAATGTGGAAAAATGCTTTTACACCGATACAGAAAACCTAAGCCCCTAGCAGCATTCTTAGCGATCTCAAATATATGGTAGTTCCAACGGAGTTCGTCATTGACACACATACCAAGTACTGAGAGCCTTTCGGTTTCTTCGATGTAAGTGTCATTCATGGACAATGGCGTTTGGGGGTATGTTTAGCTTTAACGACAGAAGGCAGCATTGAGTTTTCGAAACATTAAACTCCACACGATTCCTAATACCCCATTTAACAATGCTGTATAAATCGGAGTTTAATGAGCTTGACATACGGTACCGTTGCAATTGTACGGCCGAAGGCGAAGGACGTGAATTATCGAAAGAATATGAAAAGCTGAGTCGTCAGCAAAACAGTTAAGTGGATTAGAAGTAACAGACAGAAGATCATTTATAAAATCAGAAAAAGAGTCGGAGACAGAACGGAGCCCAGGAGTATTTATTTTGTGGGAATCAGACTTGAATCCGTCCAATACAACTTGTATGGAACGGTCCAGAAGATAACTTCTAATCCAACGAACAAGAGTATTATCGATCCCAAAAGCACGCATTTTCGATAAGAGAGCTTCATGCCAAACTCTATCAAATGCCTTGGAGATATCAAGTTCAATAATCCTACTATCATCAAAGTGATGTAAAGATTTGTTCCACTGTTCGGTGAGATATGACATCAGATCACCAGTGGAACGGTTGCTGCGGAAGCCATACTGACGGTCATGGATAAGCTTTCGATCTTCGAGATATTCCTTCAGCTGACGATTAATCAGTGTTTCCATGACCTTAGAAAGAAGGTCATGTGCTATGGGTCGGTAGGAGGAAGGGGAGGATGGTTCACCTTTCTTAGGGACAGGCTGGACAAATGCGGTTTTCCATCTTCTAGGAAAGATTCCAGAAGAGTAGGAGCGATGAAAAAGCTTACGCAGTGGCTTTGACAGTGTGGAAGAACACCTCTTCAGTGGACTTGTGTATATCGAGATCTTTTAAAACTACTTCTACTGTAAGAGTTCGGAAAAAATCTGTCCGATGGAAAAATTTACATTGTCAAGTACAGAAGGGGCAACGTTGCTGTAAGGCAGCGTGGAGCTAGCAGCGAAATGGGCGGCGAGCAAGTTTGCCTTCTCTGAAGAGTAAACAATTGGTTTCGTTATTGTCGATGAGCGTTGAAACCGAAGATGTTGAGGAATTTTTAATATTTTTTACAAATTACCAAAAATTTTTACTGTCTCTGGAACACTGCAGAATTTTTTGCCGTAATTTGTAATCATGCAAAAATTTGGTTCTTCTCATAAATATCTCCGGTATTGAGAGAGTTGATACAGCATGGAACGATTATGATCTATATGGATGACATTATTATTCCCTCTATAGATGAGCAAGAAGGGCTGGAAAAGTTGGAAAAGGTGCTGCGGATAACGTCGATGAACGGTATGGAAGAAGTGCCAGTTCTTGCAAAGGAAAATCGATTTCTTGGGGTATATAGTGGAGAACAATACCATACGGCCGTCGTTGGAAAAGACGAGAGCGATTCGAGAATTTCCAGTTCCCGTTAACCTAAAATTGCTTCAACGTTTTCTTGGTTTAACGTCATACTTCCGGTAATTCGTCGAGGGATTTGCCGTCGTGGCCAAACCACTATCTGACCTGATGAAGGAGAATGTTGAGTTTGTGATGAATGTAGAAAAGTTGGTGGCATTCGAACAACTCTTGATAAGGGCACCAGTGCTGCAGCTTTTTAATCCTAAGGCGATAACCGAGGTGCACACAGACGCGTGCAAATACGGATATGGAGCAATGCTGTTGCAAAAGAATGCTGAGGATCAGGAGTTTCACCCGATCCAGTATCTGAGTAGGAAAGACGTCTCAGTTTGAAGAGAAGTTCCACTCATTCGAGCTCGAAGTGCTGGCTATAATTGAGGCTAAGATCGTAACCGACTGTAACGCCTTTGCTGACGATGAGTAAGAATGATGTTCAACTAAGAGTTTCTCGTTGGACGATGTTCTTACAGGAGTTCGACTATGTCATCGAACATCGGCCAGCGGCAAGGATGAAACACGTCGACGCCCTGAGTCGAGTATCGTGTATGATGATCGATGAGTCCCTAAACCATCGCATCAGAGAAGCCCAATCATCCAACGCTTGGATTCGAGCTTTGAAGAAAATCTTGGAAACCAGTCCTTATGAAGATTTCGTCATGAAATCCTGCGTGGTACATAAGGACCAAGTGAAAGAGTTAGTCGTTATACCTTCGTCTTTGGAGCAGGAAATTATCAGTTTGGCACATCAGCAGGGGCATTTTGCAGTAAAGAGAACGCTTGAATTGGTAGAAAGAGACTTCTAGAAAGTCAGTGATGTGGTGAAAAGTTGCGTCAAGTGCATCGTAATCGAAGCAAAGACGGGAAAAAAGGAGGGCTTGTTGACGCCCATTGATAAAGAAGATCGTCCGTTGGGAACTTTTCATATGGATCATGTTGGCCCAATGGAAGTGACCCACAAGCAGTATAACCATCTGTTAGTGGTGGTCGATGCCTATTCGAAATTCACTTGGCCACAATGAAGAGTACAGGTTGTGGCGAGGTGGTGGAGAGGTTGCAGAAATAATCGATAATATTTGGCAACCCAAAGAGATAGAGGTACGGCTTTTACCTCAACTGCCGAGAGTATTGCATTAGTCAAAGGATACAGCACTTGCTGATAGCGACAGGAGTGCCGAGGGGGAACGGAAAAGTGAAGAGGGTATATCGAGTCGTCGTTTCAATGCTAGCCAACGCCTGTGTCGACAGCCCTAGTCATTGGTATAAACATGTGGATGGTGTACAGCAGACCCTGAATAATACTCCTCCTAGAAGCACTTAACATAGCCCGTTCAGAATCTTAACGGGATTGGATATGCGTATAGATACACCGGTCATCCAAGAGCTGGATCGAGAGCGGGACGAGATGCGCGTGGAAGTCAGCAATAATATCAAAGCTATGCAATAGTAGAATCGGAGGACCTATGACTGGAAGAGAATACCCGAGAAGAGGTACAGTGTAAAAGAGTTGGTCGCCATTAAGCGCACTCAGTATGGTACTGCGATGAAATTGAGACCCAAGTTTTTTGGACCATATAAGGTCACTAAGCAGTTAAGGCATGGTCGTTACGAAGTAAAAAAGGTTGGAGATCACGAAAGGCCAGCCCAAACTACGACTGTGGCCGAGTATATGAAAAAGTGGAACCCTTCATTCAGGGGCGAATGAATTGTCAGGACAGCCGGATGTAGAATTGGTTAAATCCTACAGGAACACCCTATACGGACAGAAACCAAGCTACTTATACAAAGACATTTACGAACGGGCAGACAGGCGCAACAGAATACGCGTTTCTTTTCATTAAACAAAAAGATAGCGTCAGTCTTCGTTAAAAGTCTCAACAGATCGGACGTGGTTATAAATCCGCAAAGAACACTGTACAAGGAACATTTCACTAAGTACAGTTTAGTAATAAAAGTTTGTAATGTAAAAGATGCTAAATTTCCTCTAAGTACATTATTTTAATCAATAAATTAAAGTTTAAAACGTTTAAATTGTTTCCTGTGAATTATTTGAGTTTTGTATGAGTTATACAATGTTCAACGAATATGAATATTACTGGTTTTTTTTAGCTTGCTGAACTTTTTTCCATTTTTCCTCGGTGTATAGTTAGTTTCATGGCGACGGTAAACTTACATCTCTTAACCTGAAAACTGAAACAAATCTTTTTTGGCCTATCAGGTACAAAAGTTCTCGTTTCTAAAAGTATTCAATTTGTTATCATTTTTGCGCTGGAGACTACGTCACTACCTAGGACCAGGTCCTTAAGAAATGTTCGTATTGCCAAACTGTTCTCGGTTTTTTTTAAGCCATGACAACAAATTTAATAATTAATACTGAAGCTCCTGTATTCAATATGAATACAAAAATGTATTTTCAAATATATTTGTGCTTCTAATTACATTTGCCAACTGTTTCTGATGTGAAACCCATAGTTTAATCATCGACTAAGCCACATATACACCTGTCTATGTCTATGTATATTTCTTTGCATCGATCGGAATCAATTAAGTAAGCAAGCTGTATATAGGTGTATATAATTTCCCAATACGCATCTCTTTAAGTGTCAAACACAGCTGATATAAAATAACGAAATAATTTCAAATGTTAATTAATTTAATAAGATGCAAATTTAAAATACCTTGCTAAGCTAAAAACACAATTTTCCAATTTATAATTATGTACCAACACAATATAATACACTTAAACATGGCAATTAAACCCTGACTCACGGGACAAATTCCTCTAACTCCCATCATTCAAAGCTAATATTTGCCTTCATCAAATTGACTGCCTAAAACTGCGAGCTCTCGAACCACCAAAACTAAACACTGAAACAACATAGCTTAAAGCGAATCACAGGGTAATTCACAGAAAACAACCCGACTTCATACAGCCAAACCAAAATATTCAACAACGTGCTCGGTGAATTAATTTGGAAGCTGCGGAGATGGATACAAGTCCTATAAATAAATCATCATTTTATATGTATCGTAGGAATTCCATTTCTTTTGTCTGTCTGCAACGAAGAAATCTCGTAGTCAGAACCTACCTCAAAGTAAAATCACGATTATTTGTTTAAAGTTCATTGGCCATAAACATTTCTAAGGGGGAGTAAACATTGCAGCGCCACCATCCGGCTGGGAGTGACTACTTACTTCCTCCGTTTGTTTTCGTAAAGATATAATAAGCTGAAGAAAGCAACGTCATTATTTTCATCATCATCAACATCAACATAATAAAAAAGGGCCAGAGGGCATTGCACGCACGCCATGACAAAGTTATTAAGTTACACAGTTAAACTCACTGTGCAGACGCAAAAGATAGTGCACAAGCCATTTTTGCTACCTTACGATAAACAGAAAACTTCCTAATTTGCCGGATAAGTTGACCCAGTTAAGGACAGTGTAGACGCAACGACTGGTGCGATGCGATAAATATAGAAGCTCTACCTACAGGCTGCAGATAGATAATTATATGAAATATACTTAATATGATAATTGCTTTAATTGTTAATTGGACATATGAGTTAGAATCCTCTCGGAAAATCCTTTAAATATTCACTTACCAACTATCCTGGTTGGTCTGTTATCATACCTCAGTGTTTCATGGTATTCAACGACCTGGAAGAAGCTCTAAGAAAGCATTTTTCTAACAAGACTCCCGCACATTGACTTTAATATTAATTTAACAAAAAAAACTTTACAGCAATGCCGAGTAAGATGTCAGCTGTGCAGCGGAACTTCGTGTAGCTGCATTAAAATTCACCAAGAGAAATACAGAGAAAATGCAACGAATAATAAATCCTTGCGAGAGAACTGATGCATATGATTAGATCCGGTAGAACTATAGCGGGCTCCTCTTTCCAACCAAAACCAGCAGCAATTCAGGTTGTGTCTGGGCAGGAAGTGAAGGCATTGCTGGTTGGCAGGAAGCAGTTTTGTGCTCTTACAACACGCAAAACACTCATTAATTAAGGTTGATGTAATTATTAACACCCACCACCGCCACTCTGCGTGCCACACGACCAAGTTGAGTTGCTTCCTTATCATTTCTCTCCGCTTGGCAGAAGCACGATGTTACTGGCTGCCGAAGCCTGTGTCCTTTAAATCTTTGAAAAAGCTATATCAACTGAATAAACAAGCTTGTGCCTTAGAAAAGCGGGTGTACTCTGTGCTGGGCGACCTGAGACTATACGACGACGACGTCGAGGATGATGATGATGATGATGATGGGGAGAAAGTTTTCTGAATGCAATTTTTGTTTTCATACCCCAAACCAAGAAGTTTCGCGTTTTGCTCGCGTTGTTCGTTGGATGCGTTTTATGGGAGGCCATTTGAAGCTGGGAAGCATATAGCTGCACAATAGTGTTATCATACCAACTGCTCTTTGACTTAACAGTCGTCGATATTTGTACTCAACTATTGTAGAGACATTCGCTTATCGTATACATGCTGCAAGTTGAAAGTGGAGGACTATACAGCAATGTTATGCGAAGAAAGCTTGTACATTGTTTGGTTTAATGAGCGGATTTGGCTTAGATGAATGGAATACGATGTTAGGGCGCCAGTTAATGTATTTGTCTATTATACTCTGTAAATATATTGTTATTTATTGTTTTTGACGTGATAACATCTTATAAATCGATGACAGGCTAAACGTACGAAATAACATGACTCATGCTTATAACACTCATTCTGATAAGACTCATGACTGATGCTAACAGCGATACTATAGTTCTTTCAACCAAAATCGATGGCAGGCACCAGGCGAACATGAAAAAGGACAGGCGCAAATTCCGAAAATAATTCCACTCAAATTCAAAAAGAACAAGTAGAGAAAAAGAAATACAAAATAGGTTGAGTTTTGTTAAAGTAGAAAGTAGATGTAGATATTGGGGTGTGTGTGTGGATTTAATGAGAGGGTTTGTGGGTGTGAGTTAACGGGCTGTATGTTGCTGTTGCTGCCATCAATGGTTTCTTATTATTATCACGTAAAATATCGTCCGTAAGCCGACTTTACAGACAACCAACTCTTTTTTATTTTATTTATTTTAACGTTGATTATAACATGTTTATAAAATTAACAAAAATAACAAAAAGCATGTCTTTACTGCCGTTAAAAAAAATAAATACTATAACATTTAATTCAAGATTTTTATTCCTAATTTTAATATAAACATCAAACATATAATTTAATATTTTATACCGTGCCCTTGGCTTAGTCGTTACTATGTCGGACTTCTAAGCGAAGAGCCTGGGTTCGAGTCCCGCTCATAGCCACCTTCTTTTCCGGGGTACTGCCTCTTGCTAGGAACTGACAAAATCTCCAAGAAAAAAAAATTGTCTCGAAAAAGTGCATCTCATGTAGCCGTTCGGACTCGGCGGTAAATTGTAGGTTTCTTCCATTATTGCAGATTAACAAAACACACACAGGAATGGTTGAGATAAAAGTCACAATGCCTTGGCTTCTAAAGGAGCTGTCGCGCCAAATACTTTATATAATTTAAAAGCTTTCATTTATAATTTTATTTCTATAAAATCTGTTGTTTTATGTCCACAGCAGTAATGAGCTGGTAAAGAGACACTTTCATGACATTATGATTTAGAATGATCAAGATACAACTCCATCCCAACCTCTCCAGGTAACTCCATTCAGTCACCATAACAACTTGTTTTCGTTCGGATAACATGAAGAGCTGCTATCTCCGGAAGCCTGTTTCCAGCATAATCACCTAGTTCGGTGTATTGTTCGCGGCAATTGAAAAACTCGCTTGATATAGTATCGAAGAAGTTGTCCCACGGTTTCATACTGCGCCTTTAGCCTTCAGGAGTTTCTCTTTTAAACGTTTTTCCATACTCAAGTTTCGCGTAAAGTAGGCTCCTAAGTACATAAATTCTGTGGCAACTGCAATGGCTTCACCATTGTTGTACCATTTTTCATGCTGACAGTTTCGGTCTCCTCCGACTTGGACCTATCCAAATTCAAGATTAAACTCCAGTACTGGGAAAGACGATTTATCATTAGTTGTAACGATTCAGGTACTATGTACAATGTACAAAGTCATCCGCAAATAGAAGTACTTTTATCAAGTGGCCAGCGTATTTATTCAATACCACAAGGTAAGAAGTATTCTAGGTCATCAATAAATAAGGCAAACAGCCCTGGACTCAATATACAACCCTGTCTGACACCCGTTTTTGTTTTTGAATCCTGAGAAATAGTCTCCCAACTCTCGATCTACTGCGCCGAAAAAAAAATCGTTCCTATTTCTCTAATTTTTCTAACTGTTGCCGTGCAAAATCCAGTTGCATTCTAAAAGACATTGTGCCTTACAGACACATAGTTAAAGTATTATTATTTATTATTATCGATACCGTAAAGCTTGTCTATCCACCATATCGAATGCTAATTTAAAACCAACAAAAAACGAATACAACTTCTTGCATTTATGTAGAAATGACCTTGCGTTCTGCGATACTTTTAAGGACAAAGTTATGGTGTATCGTCGAATAACCTTTTCTAAATCCCGCCTGAAATTCCTTCAAAAGTTTGTTGTACTCAATCCTTTATTCAATCGTTTTTGCAAAAGCGGACAAACACCCTTTTTTATGGATCGGGAAACTAATGGATTTTTTAAATTCCTGAGGTATGCGCCCGGTTTCTATGAAGTTGTTAAACATAACTGTCAGCCTATTTTTAAGTTCCAGTGTCCCATATATATAGAATTAAACAGATGTGCCATTCGACCCAGGTGCTTTTCCATCCTTAAGTTTTGAAACAGCAGAAATAACTTCCTCCTGCGTCCAGAACTTCATTAATGATTCTCGGAATTGCATATTGCGTATTGGAAATAAGGTTTCTCTTGACAAGGGCTTAGTAGGATTTCGAAGTGATTTGCATTTTTTTCCATTAAGGTGCCTTGTTAGATTCCAAGTTTCTTTTGAGCTCTAACAATGCACCAATCGCTTAGATTCAGCTTCAAAGAATAATGGGCGGTGCGAAATAAGGATCCAGACAAAACGGCCCAAAAACAAAAATGAAATAAGGCCCCAAAGGTATATTAAAAATACAACAACAACAAAAAAATCTTTATTTTGGGGTGTAATTTTACTTTTAGGGGACTAATTTCATTTTTAGAATTGGGGTTATATTTCATTATGAAAAAAGCCCATAATATCAAAGAATGAAATAAGACCCCACAAAAATTTTATGCTGAATACAAAAATTGGCAACATTTCATTTTTGTTCTTGGTGCCGTTTTGTCTGGGGCCTTATTTCGCATCGCCGAATATTGCTTTTGTTTCACTTAAACATATTGTCTTGTAAGCACTGTTAGCTAGTAAGTTCTGGTTCTTAAAACAGTTATCACTTGAAGACCTATATGGGCTCTCAGCCAACCGAACGACTTTTCTCTGTCTTTTACGCATTCCAAATCAAACCAAGGTGTGATATAGTTTTCCCTTCTTCTTTTACTATTAAAATATCACTGTTGGATAAGAAACTTTGATAATTTGATCCATCTGACCAAGGTTGCAATTTACTTATCCATGCAGAGACATATCAAGCCTTTTCTTGTAAATCATCGCCTTTGTTTGTCTTCTTTTAGTTTCGGAAAAGAATCCATTGCTCTTGTTTCTCCAACTTACATATAAGTTTTCTTGAAAGTCAAGACAATCGGTAAGTGATCTGAATTCTCAATTTTCATATCCGCAATAAGGTTTGTCCATTCGCTACCTATTAGACAAAAGTCAATAACAGAGCTTCCCTGGTCAATCTGGCCACCAATAAAAGTTAATTCTTCCTCCAATGGTTGCAGTTGATGTAAGTCAGTAGAGTGCGATATAGTTTTCTTTTAATTTGAAAATTGACATAAGTAACGCCTTTATATACTTAAGAAAAAAAAATAATATTTTTGATATCTTTCTTCCAGCCGAAATAACATCCCCGACTCGCTCGACCTCTTGACAGCATTCTAATAGCAGGTATCCACAAAATTAACAAATTTGCATTCAAAATTAGTTAATTAAGTTTCTTTAAATGTATCGGGTTTTTCAATAAGAGCGCCACAAAAGTTTTTTTTAATAAAAAAAACGGTTTTGGATATCAATTAAATTCTTAATTCCTGTGAAAGTACGTTCGATGCCATTATGTATGAAAATCGGTTTCTTTTGCATGGCTACCACGGGCACGCTTGCAGAAGTCCAGACGCTGAAACCAATTTTCGACGGTTTTCAAGCATAAATCGGCCGATCATGCTGCAATTTTACGTTCGATATTCGTACGAAGTTCATCAATCGTCGCCGGCTTGTTGACGTAGCCCCACAGGAAATAGTCTAACGGCGTCAAATTGCACGACCGAGGCGGCCAAGCGACTGGACCATTTCGTACGATAACACGTTCTCCAAACTTGGTTTCCAATAAATTGATTGTGACATTCGCTGTGTGGCTTGTGGCACCGTCCTGTTACAACCACATGTCCTCCAAGTCCATATCATCCAATTGGGGCCAAAAATATTCGATTATGATTGAACGGTAGCGATCCCCATTCACAGTAACGTACCGGTCTTGATCATCACGGAAGAAGTACGGCCCAATGACGCCGCCGGCCCATAAACCACACCAAAACGTAATTTTTTTCGGGATGCAATGATGACTCATGGAGTACGTGTGGATTGCTGCCTGACCAATACCGCATATTTTGTTTATTGACGAAGCCATTCAGCCAGAAATGAGCCTCATGGCTGAAGATGATTTTTCGATGAAAATCCGAATCATTTTCAAGTTATTGCTCAGCCCAATTCACGAACATACGACGCTTCTGGTGGTCTAGCGGCTGCAGTTCTTGCGTCAATTTAATCTTGTAAGGATGTAGGCCAAGATCTTTTCGCAAAATTCGCCACAACGACGGCACAGAGATGCCCGACCTTGAGAACGACGTATGAGAGAAACATTTGGGCTTTCTGAAACTGAAACCTCAGCGGCAGCAATATTCTCGACACTACGGGCACTTTTTTGTCTTACTGGCACGGGCATATTTTGTACTGTGCCTATGGACTCAAATTTTTCCACTAGACGCTCAATTGTTGATCTGCTTGGATGATTATGACGACCATAAATTGGACGTAGCGCTCTTAACGTTGAGGCCACTGACTCCGAATTTCGGTAGTAAATTTTAATAATTTTGACTCGTTGTTGGCTCGTATATCTTTCCATCATGAAATGGTGGAAGAGAAATGTCAAAAGAGCGGCAAGAAATATGGCGTTGTTTGCTGTCCCTGTCCCTGTCGCTCTACTTTTATAGCGTCCCTGTTGAAAAACCCTTTATATAATAAACTATCAATTACCTTTTTCATTTTTTAATTAAAATGTAATGTTTAACGAAAAAAAAACTATTTATAAAAATAAAATCAAAAAAAAAAAAATTGTAAAAAGTTGCCTTACTAATAGCTTATCCTGCGTATATGGTTTATTTATATTGTTTGACGGAACAATTTTGCGAAGGGGCATTTAGAAACGGATAAACGATTAATATAAAGTAGTCGAGGTCGAGCGTCTCGTTCTGTCGTTCTCCGGAACAAGTCTACAAGACTTTTTTTTCGACAAGGGCCTGTTGAATGTAACGTATTTTACACTTAATATTTTTTTTTTCATCTTCGACAGTTTTTATACACAAGTCGCATTGTTAACTACTATTCCGTATGTTCCAAGGAGCTTTAATGATTGCTCTGACGGCTTTGTTTTGATATGATACCAATGCTTGCATATAGCTCGGTATACAAATACCCTTATCTATTTAGCAAATACAAACTTCATAGCTTAAACTAACTTAAAACTATGAAATTTACGGCTAAATAAAATCTGATAGATTGTTAATATGGTCCAAGAGAAAGATTTTTAGGCGGGGGGTTAAAGTCGAAACAATTTTCATTCGAATTAATACTCTGCAGAATACGACAAATAGGTTCGTTGGAGCTACAAGAGGTAAAGCTTGAACCAATGCACTTGGTCATTTTACTGCGCAGCTCTGTTCAAATTTCTCTGCTTATCTCATTAATTTTGGAAGATACACACAAAACACAATCACGTTCCAGCGATGGAATTTCTTTAAACGAAAAATGATCATGGCTTATTAAGCAGTTTTAAAAAAAGTATTTCACCTCTGTCATTGTAGTCATAAAATCTCTTGAGCACCATTTTTGTTCTCTTGAATCTGCAACCTTTCGTTTGCCAAGTGATTTGGTTCAAGCTTTACGGCGAGTAGGCAAATAAGAGAGGTTAGGATGTCTTAGGTTATATTATATTCAGGTTTATAAGTTTAATGCGGTTTTGATAGGAGTTGGAGTAAGATATCCTACCCTGGTTCACTCCAGGAAAGACCGCGAAGGGCAAATCTCCGGTAACGAAGTTGAATATTCTCGATTTTCGAGATGTGAATTCTGCTGATAAGGGGACCATACTTGGCATGCGTATTCAAGTAGTATAGTACCTAAGTGGCTCGTTTGGTGGACCTCGCAGGTGACGAAAAATGGATTGGGAGGGTATATGAAAAGTAGTATAGTTTATGCGAAATGTTACCAAATGTCTTTCTAAAATCAGTAGAGATGAAATCTACTTCCTTTTCGTTTTCTAGAACTGAGAGAGTACGGAATACAAATTCAACAAATTACAAATTGCCAAAAGCAATGTTGTCTAGGAGAAATGAAAAGCTTATATTAAAATTATGTTCAGAATGCTTTCAAATATTTTAGGAATGTGAGAAGGTCCGGCAATTGGACGAAAGTTCTTCAAATGGCTTTTAAGACTATTTTCGTGTACAGGGGTTACGTAAGAGGTTTTTCATACCGCACAAATTTTTTAAAAGATAAAGGTCGACTGTAAAAGGAACCTGCCCTGAAAATCGGCAAGTATTCAAAATAATCTGAATTACATTCAAAGGAATCAACGGTTAATTTAGTCAGTTTGGGTCAATGATGACGTCAAATTTCGGGATGGCGCTTTTTATCATCAAGTATCTTCCAACACGCTTAATTTCGTGGTGAAAAAGAAAAGGAAACTCAAACGAAGAGGTCAATTGTTTGACTATTACACTCAGACGGTATCAATTATTTGACAGTTCAGCACTACTACACTCTCAGACGGCGTCAATTATTTGACAGTTCAGCACTACTACACACTCAGACGGCGTTAATTATTTGACAGTTCTACAAGAATACTTATTTGACCAGCTTGTAGGCATTGTCAAAAGAAGGCAGTAGATTTCCCTCTTTATAGTATAGTTACTTTATGCCATATTTCTTGCTCTCTTTGACACACATATTTATGATCCATTTTCGTTTGCCTTTGATATTTTTTGACAGATACTATTGATTTTCAGTCGTGTCATTCCAGGGATTTGTTTTCAATGGTTTAAGTGTCGCTAGGCTCACCTTGATGTTCAGTGCCTCGATGAGATCCATTCTTTATTCCCTTTATTCCCGACAAACCGAGAGATGCTGCAGGAATATTCTATATATTTATTTTGTAAAAGCCTGTTTTAATTAAAATCTTAAGCCGTCATGCCAGAGCTAATTAAAAGCTTAGAAAACATCAAGAATTTGCAATCATCGTTTGTTGTATTCAGATATTATGGCTTTATACAATTACATTACACTTCTATTTCTTCAACTGAAGTAAATGAATATGAATATGTGGTTAACAAACTAGCATATAGTCATTGCTCTGGACTAAAGAGAAAGTAGAAAGAAGATTAAACAACAAGTTTATGGAAATGAGAAACAAAATGAGACCGATGACAGACTCCAGTGGAATACCATGGTTAAAAACGATCAATAATACATCATTTGACCGTTTTTTGAGTTTTGTTCTGAAGTTCAAATTCAAACCCTTTCCAGTGGTGAACAAATAATCACAAAATTCAAAAATATGCAGTTTGTTGAAGAGAACGGCACAGTCCAAACAATGATTTTTAATCAGGCCCTTTCTGAATAAGGCAAGGAAATCTAGAAATTTTTTTTTGTTAGAAATCCATTCTATTAAACTGAAGTGCGACGATTAGTAAGAATTTAGTTTCTCTTCTAATTATCCACATTTCTAATTTTATATTTGATTTAAGAATAACAACTAAACAAGTCAAAATTCAATCCAGGCCCAATCAACCCTTGAATCAACCGTGTATCCCTCCCTAGAGAACTTTATCAGAATCAAGGGATTTACTAATGAATTTAATGTTTGCAACTTCTCCATTTGTTAGCAAGTTAGTCGGTTGGCTGATCAGCAGTCATAGCGGTGGTAGGGCCCAAGCTTTTGTTCTACCTTTTGCTTTTCATACCCTACCCACTCCTGACTTCTGTATCAACATCCTCTATCGTCGTTGTCGTTGTCGTTGTCGTCATCCAGTCGCCTCCCGAAACATCTAAACCAGAAAAGTTGACGAAGTATACTAACTGACTCCTTCCCTCTCGTGATCCCTGTATAATGTACTATGTGGGTATAGTCCTGTGCAATAATTAAGAACGTTGATTAAATTTTCCCTCATTCATTAACCTTTACTCCCTTTTTCCCTAACTTTGCTGGCCAGAAATGGTTTCTTACTTTACTTACCATGTTTGGTCAGCCAAGTACACAAATACACTATACACACGCACAACTCCCCAGTTAGGGCAGGAAAAAGGCAGAAATAAGGACAGAAACCCCTTTTTCTTGGCCTCTTTCAGATGAAAGCATCCAGAAAATTCAATCCGCTTATGGAGTATAGAAACTTGAATGACCCCAAAAGTATTATGAACTTAAGTATTTTGTAGAACACCGCATATAGATAAAAGAGAGAGATACTCGTGTTTGTTATTGGGCCGTCCAGTTCCAGCCCGAAACACACACATAAGCACAATGCAAATTGAAACAACACTGGTGTTTTGGCGCTGCTGCTACGAAGAGCTATAAAGACAGCAGAACGATGGATGGCAATGGATACTCAGGGTTTCCTGCTAACCAATTCAAGCAAGTAAATTCCATCGAGACTTGAAGACATTTCAACCCAGCCAAGAGTTGGTTGGTAACGAGTATTGCCCGGATAGCGTACGAGTGTTTTTCTTGATAGAAAAATTCCATGAACCATCACCATCAAGACGAGGAGGTGTAGAGCAAAGCAAAAGAAAATAAAAAGGCAGCAAAGCTTGTTACTCAAAGAATAGAAAAGTTTTTATTTATTCCTTAGTAATTTTTCCTTTTTTTTGCTCCATTTTTGCAAGTCGTCAGATAGATTCACAAAAAGTACTGTCCTCCTGGAAACTGTATAGGGATTTTGTGTCGGGCTACTGTTGATACTTTTAGCAAAAAGACGAAAGTATCCTTGCGATAAATAATCCCGTAATGAAAGAAAAAAAATACAAAAAAAAAACAAGAAACTTCGTCGAATAGAAAAAGAGACATTCCCATAGGGGCAGGGGTCAGTTTGCAGTTGTGCTGCTTCTAGATCGTTGAAAGGATTTGCAAATTGACTAATTATAAAAAAAAATCATCGTGTAAAAAAGCGCCTGTAAATTTAATTATAAAGTGAATTGAGCTCCAGTTATGTGCGCCATCCAGAAACTAAGCCTCACTTTGAGTTGTTTTTAATTAGAAATACGTTTTTCTTCTTTTACAATAACATCCTCTGAGGGCCAATTGGCCACTGAGGAGGATCCACTTGATGCTTTTTCAAGTTAGAAAGCAGGATTTTTTAGCCGCTTTATGATTTTATGAACTTGGAATTTAATTTTTTGTGCTATAATACATAGAATGAGCCCTAAAATGAGGGTAAGGATTCGCGTTGCGAATTTGCTTTAACAGGATTTGTTTTATGGCTTTGAGAGTAGATTGATATTTCAATTTAGATTTCAATGAAAAATTCAAAGCTGAATTGGTTGAGGTGGTTTACCCAGAATTAAAAATGGTGGAAAGCATTAATACCTTATCTATTCTATCTTTTACATTAAAAAACTTCAATGAAGAAGTGGAAATTAGGCTTATTATTAATAACATCATTATAGAACATTATTAAAGATTCTATTCTACAAATGGCTAAATAAAAATTTATTAATTTTTTGAAAAACCAAAGCGTTCCAGATTCACGATTTTTGGTAACGACGTCCCTGCTACCGCGAAATACCATTGTATATGAATCTTAGTTTCATCCGATTTATAGCCTTTTTGAAAATGATGCGAATAAAACTATAGGTGGAGGTGAAATGAAGAATGACATAAGTAGTCGTAGTATGCTAAGACTTATCGGAGAAACCTATTTAAACATTAAACAGATTTGGTAACTACGTAACATGTATATGTTTAGGCAAAAAAGTTTTCAGGAAGACCTTGTATTTACAAATAACAAATCCCTTAAAGAACTTATGTTTTACATCAAAGACCAACAAATGCGTATGAATTAAAACAAAATAGAACGTTTTCTTAACCGTCGATTGTTATGATCTCGACTAGGACAACCATTTCCGGCTTTACTACTCCACCTGAAAGCAGGCTTCCCTTTTTTGGATTGCTTCAGATCTGAGATAAATTTAATGCACCTATTTTGTGGGAATAGTATATTTTATTTTATTGGATAACACATTGCCAGAAAAATCTATTAACAGTGCCTTTTATAGTCATATCTTGAATTTTAGTTTTTTTTTCGACAAATGTCTATACCATTACTCTTTTCCCATCATGGTCTCGTGGTCTATGTTAGGAATGATATTGCTTGCCAGAGCCTTCCTTAATATGGGCAATGTTCCAACACGGACTTAAACTTCTTGTGGCTCAAATTCACTGCCTGCAAGCATGTCATTCATTATTGTTTTATTTACAGGAGTCCAAATCTCGTCAGTAATTCGACTTGTAACGAGTTTGATGCACTGTCTGATTCCATCTCGAAAATTGTTTCCCTTTGTCTTCGCACTGAAATCGTTATTGCGGGCGATTTCAATGTACACCATTCCAATTGGCTCCGCTTTTCTGGTCAGACAAGACCCGAAAGAAGGTATATCGAGCTCTTTACAGGGTTACATCACCTTACCCAACTGATCGATGTGCCAACGCGTATACCGGATGTTGCTGGGCAAGCCACCCACACCCAAGACTTCTTCCTTACTTCTCACCCTGATAAATATACCATTAGTTGTAACTTCTCCATTTGGCTTCATAACTCCATAACTTCGGACCATTGTGTCATTTCAGCTAATTTCTCGTCCTCCACCCATCCAGTTAAAGAAAACCTTCCCACCAGGACCGTTTGGCAATACGAGAAAGCCAATTCGGACGGCCTGAATATCTTTTTCCGAAACTTTGACTAGTCACTATTCCTCGATAGTGATATTGAGCTTCTCCATGACCGTCAGTATGGCTTCCGCGGCAATCGTTCCACTGGTGATCTGATGGCATATCTCACTGAACAGTGGAACAAATCTTTACATCGCTTTGGTGAAAGTGAGATTATTGCTCTTGATATCTGCGTGCTTTTGGGACTGATGATACTCTTGTTTGTTGTATTAGAAGCTATCTTCTGGACAGTTCAATACAAGTTGTATTGAACGGATTCAAGTCTGATTCTCTCAAAATAAATGCTGGTCTAACCTAGGGCTCTGCTCTGTCTCCGACTCTATTCCTTATTTTTATAAATGATCTTCTGTCTGTTACTTCTAATCCACTTAACTGTTTTGCTGACGACTCTACCCTCAGCTTTTCATATTCGTTCAATAATTCACGTCCTTCGCCTTCGGACGTACAATTGCAACGGTACCGTATGTCAAGCTCATTAAACTCCTATTTATACAGCATTGTCAAATGGGGGAATAGGAATCGTGTGGAATTTAATGCTTCGAAAACTCAATGCTGTCTTCTGTCGTTAAAGCTAAACATACCCCCAATGCCCTTGCCCATGAATGACACTTACATCGAATAAACCGAAAAGCTCTCAGTACTCGGTATGTGTGTCAACGATGACCTCCGTTGGAACGACCATATAATACAGAATGCTGCTGTGGTTGGGTGCTGTATGAATAGGGTAGGCACTGAAAGGCATCAAACAGGTGACGCACTGTTGCTGCAACTATCTCGTTCACATCAATTGTGCTTATTTACCTCCTCGCGGTAACCACCGGGTACTGGTCTGTCCATCCGGATATTCCTGCTAAACTTATAAGCGCGAGTGATGAACACAGACAAAATAGCAACACTATAATGCTCTGCTTTAATGACTGTTCTGATCGATTCGCAGAAGTCTTACACGAGCCCCTCAGAAAGAGAACGTACGGCGGATGAGCCCAACCAATTGGACCAACGGTAGCGTCAACAGTCAACGAAGCAGACACCCTAATGAGCATCTTCGACGTACTTGGACATAATGTCATTGGGACAATTCAATGCAAGTCAAGGCATTGAAATAGAGATGGTGGCGGATGAACCCTTAATGTGCCAACGGCAGCGCTCATATCCCCTCCAGGTTGGGGGTTGTGCGTGGGGTTAACAACCCTACCATGGAAAAAAAGAAAATGTTGCGAAGCGACCAATAGGCTCGGAAAAGGAGGGATTAATTGTTGACGACCCGGAAAAACGAATTAAGGACAACGACCTTTGGATCTGCACGTGGAATGTTACAACTCTTAACAGATCACGTGCAGCCAAACAACTAGAGGTGGCCCTAGACCGCTACAGAGCAGGAATTACTGCCATGCAGGAAGTGCGATGGGATGGGCGGGCAAAAGGAGGATGCAAAACTGTGACGTGTACTACGGTGACTGTGCAAGAAGACCACAGCGTTTATTTGGGTGCGGATTCGTCATAAGCGGTAACCTAAGGCAAGAAGTCTTGGGCTTTCGACACGTAAGTGAGCGACTTGTGACAATCCGTATCAAGGCTAAATTCGCCAACATTAGCCTAATATGCGTTCATGCCCCCACAGAGGACAAAGATGACGCTACCAAGGATTACTTCTACGAGCTCCTCGACAAAACCTATGAGCACCCTAATGAGCATCTTCGACGTACTTGGAGATAATGTCATTGGGACAATTCAATGCAAGTCAAGGCATTGAAATAGAGATGGTGGCGGATGAACCCTTAATGTGCCAACGGCAGCGCTCATATCCCCTCCAGGTTGGGGGTTGTGCGTGGGGTTAACAACCCTGCCATGGAAAAAAGAAAATGTTGCGAAGCGACCAATAGGCTCGGAAAAGGACGGATTAACTGTTGACGACCCGGAAAAACGAATTAAGGACAACGACCTTTGGATCTGCACGTGGAATGTTACAACTCTTAACAGATCACGTGCAGCCAAACAACTAGAAGAGGCCCTAGACCGCTAAAGAGCAGGAATTACTGCCATACAGAAAGTACGATGGGATGGGCGAGCAAAACGAGGATGCAAAACTGTGACGTGTACTACGGTGACTGTGCAAGAAGACCACAGCGTTTATTTGGGTGCGGATTCGTCATAAGCGGTAGACTTAGGCAAGAAGTCTTGGGCTTTCGACACGTAAGTGAGCGACTTGTGACAATCCGTCTGAAGGCTAAATTCGCCAACATGCCTAATATGCGCTCATGCCCCCACAGAGGACAAAGATGACGCCACCAAGGATGACTTCTACGAGCTCCTCGACAAACCTATGAGCAATGCCCAAAATACGACGTTAAGATTGCTAGGCGATTTCAACGCCAAAATAGGTAAAGAAGAATTTCTTTGTCGGAAAACATAGCCCACACGACACAGCGTCTGAAAACGGACTTAGGCTAATTGTTTTCGCAGCGGCACATAACGTCACCATTGCAAGAACACGGTTTCCTCATCTCGATATACACAAAGGGACTTCGCGACACCCACCGATCAAAGAACCGTCAACCAGATTGATCACGTTGCGATCGATGCAAGACACGCCTCCAGTATTTTGGATGTTCGCACCTACCGAGCAGCTAACATCGATTCCGATCACTACCTTATTGCAGCCAAGGTAAGAATGCTAATAACCCGAACACCACACAACGAAGTAATACTGTGAGAAGTATGACCTCAGAAAGTTGCAATCGCAAGAAACCGCCAGAACCTATGCCGATCGAATATCCCGAAACCTCTCAAGAAATCCAGTACCACCAGCATCAAGTTCCGAAGACGAGTGGCAATACTGCCAACAAGCCATCAGAGATGCCGCAACTGATATGCTAGGTTTCACCAGACCACCACCACGAAACCTCTGGTTCGATGACGAATGCAGGCAAGCCCATGCAGCCAAACAAGAGGCATATAAAGCGGCGCTACAAAGAAAGACGAGAGCTGCTCACGAGCTCTACGAGCAGAAAAGACGGGAAAAACACCGGCTTCTCCAAAAGAAAAAGAGAGAGCATGAGAAGCGCGCGATCGAAGATATTGAGAGGTGCTACTCCAGGAACAACGTGCGGAAGTTTTACCAACAGGTAAAAAGAATGTGCCAAGGAAAAAAAACCCGCACAGAAGCCTGTAGAGATAGGAATGGAAACCTCGTAGTAGAGTGACAGTCAGTGCTGAGTACATGGAAGGTCCATTTATGCAGACTGTTAAACGGCGATGAAGACCAAAATCCCGCTGTCAGGCAGAATGAACCATTTAACATGGACGATGACAGACAAAACTTTCGTCCACCTCACCAAAATGAAGTGAGGATAGCAATATCTAAACTAAAAAACAACAAAGCTGCTGGACCCGACGGACTACAAACCGAAATTTTTAAAGCGGCCGGAGATGACCTGGTGGAGTGCATACACCAACTCATCCCTAAAGTTTGGTCAGAAGAAAGTATGACTGATGAATGGAACCTCAGCATCGTTTGCCCGATCCACAAGAGTTGGAAACTGCGCCAACTAAAGAGGAATTAGTCTCCTGAATATCGCCTCTCTGCCGTACTATGTGAACGCCTGAAACCTTTCGTCAGCAACCTGATTGGCCCCTATCAGTATGGTTTCAGGACCAGGAAAGTCTACAATCGATCACGCTACGGCAGATCCTGGAAACTATCCAATAATTCCAAATCGATACCCACCACCTCTTTATCGATTTTAAGGCCGCGTACGATAGCATTTATAGAGACGAGCTATACAGAGCCATATTAGGTTTTTGACTGTGCAGGATGACGATGGAGAACTCTCGCTTCTCTGTTAAGATTGGTACTGACCTCACAGAAGCTTTTTTTTCAACTTAATACTTGAAAAAATTATAAGAAACTCGCATGTCAATTGTAGTGGGACATTTTTTTTTCAAGTCTGCCCAATTGTTAGCATACGCTGACGACATAGACATCATTGACAGAACTCGGCGAGCTGTCACTGGAGCGTTTGCTAGCATTGAAGCTGAAGATGGGACTAGCAGTCAATGAGGCCAAAACCAAGTACCTGCTGTCCACAAAAAGGGACACACAACACCGGCGGATTGGACAAAACATCACAATAGACAGGTACAACTTTGAGGTAGTTAGGGACTTTGCGTACATCGGATCCGCTATACCATCTGACAACAACATCTCGTCAGAAATAAAGCGAAGACTTACTCTTGCCAATCGCTGTTGCTATGGGCTAGGAAGGCAATTGAGTAGCAAAGCCCTCTCTCGAAAGACAAAGGAGACTCTGTATAAGACCCTTAATATCCCAGTCCTGCTCTATGGCGCCAAGGCATGGACTCTATCTAAAGCGGATGAAGATATCGAAGGATTTTTGGCTCTATCTGTGTTAACCGGTATTGGAGGAGAAGGTTCAACCAAGAACTATACGAGCTGTACAGCGACATTGACCTGGTCAAAAAACATACGCATATCACCTTTAAGATGGCTAGGTCATGTAGAGCGAATGGACAGCAATGCTCCGGCTCGCAGAATCTTCGATTCCATCCCAGAGGGTAGACGCAGTCAAGGAAGACCTCGCATTAGATGGCACGCTCAAGTGGAGGACGACCTCAACCAACTTGGAGAGCGAAACTGGAGGCAGCTAGCCAAAGACCGAATTGGCTGGAGAGGCATGTTGGTTGAAGCCCAGGTTCATCCCGAACTGTAGCGCCCCCTAAGTAAGTAAGTAAGAATGCTGCTAAGTGCTTAGATTTTCTGTATCGGTGTGAGAAGTATTTTTCCCCATCTGATCTGGCTACAATTTATTAAGCGTTTATACGCCTTAAACTTGAGTACAACTCCCACCTCTGGGCAGGTGCTTCACAAATATCGCTTCACCTTCTTGATAGAATACAAAATCGAGCGTTAAGATTGGTAGGAAATAGAACTGCCGCTGAAACAATTACTCCTCTCGAACACCGACGCAATGTTTCATGCCTTTCCTTATATTATCGTTTCTTTTATAAAAAATGTTCACTCGAAGTAGCCAGTTGCATTCCACCTCCTAAAAGTTTCTCCCGTAATACTCGTCTCGCAAGGAATGCTCATAAGTTCACCTTTGAGCCTAATTTCTGACGTACCGTGAAATATAGGGATTCTTTTTTAGCCAAACAACACGAATTTGGAATAGTTAGATTTTCCCTTGCCATTTTGATCTGCAAACATTAAAAAACCAATCTTAATAGACACAACCTTCTCTCCCCTCCCTATCTTCCTAATGCCCGCGCAGTGCGTTCTACATTAAAAGGGAAACAAATAGTCCCTTGTGAACGCGTTAATTATAAAAAAAGAAATATTTTTGTTATCAATATTTTATAACATTTTGTAACGTTTCAATAGTTTTAAGACTAATCACTATTTTTTTTATTATACGATCGAAATCAAAAACCCAAAATGTCAAAAAATAAATTAAAAAAATTAATATGAAAAATGCGATTTTATCAAAACAAGTCCTAAAATGTTCTATATAATTTATAAATGTATTGGCAAAATTATAGACGTTTTAATACCAAACTAAAACAAATAAAACTAGGCACTAACATTTAAAGTGTAGTTCTTCAATTATAGACGACTCAAAAATTAATTTTCTCTTAGTGTGAAACTAGATTTTTAATAACAGGAAACCCCCACATTTTCTTTTTAGTGTGAAACTAAAAATGCTCTGAGAAAATGACAGGTTGCTCTCACAACACGCTATTTTGAATATAAACCTACACACAAACCCTAACTAAAACCAATACATACATACATTTACTAAACTAAATCCAATAGCAACAAAATTCCCTAAATTTCTCAAACTTTCAAATCTTATTTTAACTAGTACAGGGTTTTTTATGTTTAAAATTTAGGACAACTTAGTGCAGAACTAAACATTTTAAGTAGGGTGAGGTTAATGGATTACAAATTGGTTGTCTATAATTGTGAGCCAATATTTTAAAAGATATGTTTTTTTTGAGGTAAAACTATTAAATTTTACCTTTGACACATTATGTCTATCGTTGGTAAAAGTGTCAATCATTTGATTTATTTCCAAACGTTTGACATGTATAATTTCTTCAGATTTTAAAATTTATTAGTTTTTCGTTGGGCGTGAATATATTCTTATTTTTTACCAAAAAGTTTGAATATGGCCTAAAGAATATTTCTGGCTTTCTTCTTTAAAACTGCTTACAAGTGACAAAAACTCATACATATAAGTAACAAATAAAGGTCTGGTTTAATTCTGAGTGTAAAGAAAAAAGCACAAGTTAGGAACTTCTGCAGCTTAGCTATTGATAGAAACAACTTTTTGCATGATCAAAAATTATGGCAAAAAATCTGCAATTTCCCAAAGGCAGTAAAAATTAATATCAATTTTTTGATTAGCCTTAAAAATACTGAATTAAAAAAAAATTATTATAAACCGAAAAAACATACTTATTTAGAATGTTGGTATGTATATGTATGCAGACCTATTTTCGCTATTTATATCTGTTTAAATGCAAAATTTGACAGATACTCAAAAAGCCGTCACCGAGAAAGTAAAAAATTAAAAAAACCGTTATATGAAAGGTATTGTTAATAGACTTTTCTGGTGTATTAGGTTTTAATAGAATGAAAGCCAAATACATACATATGTTCATCAAAATTTTATTTTTAGCCTTAAAACTAAAATTTTACAACATTTGAAGGCAATCGCATAAGCTGTTTTGGGTGCAGGTCTATATACCCCCAAAAGACAGACATACAATTTTTGTCAATATATTTTTAGGCCTCGCTATGATCGTAATGTCATGTTTGATTGTTATCTCATTTTTTGTTTATATTCACGAATCCCAAACTTGCCTTATAGTACCTCTAATTCCAAGTAAAAACTAGCAGGTATCCATGCGTTGCCACGAATTGATTTTTTTTATTTTCTGTGTCAATCGTACTTCATTGGTCCGCCGCGTCAGGTATATTAAGCAAATCAAACAAACAATATTTTAAAATTTACAAGTCAGCCTCTCTCGAAAGTCAAAGAAACCGTGATAAAAAAAGCCCATTTTTCATTTCATCACGCCGTCAAGCCTATTCTCATGGCTCCATTTTCGATCTACTACCATTGTATATACATCCTCTATAGTACTCTCATGGTGTTTTTTTTTTCTGGCAGTCTTCATGGTTGATTCGTAAGTAACTCTAAATAGTGGAGACGAGAATATTTACTGATATTTTACCAGTATTTCATACACTTTTGTTATTGGTTCTTATTCTATATCCACACCATTAGGCGATTTCAGCGCACCTCATTGGGACTTGATTCGCAAGTAAAACAAAGTAAACTGAACCGCACGTACTTGCTCTTATGTGCGGTCACAGCTCGAATAAAATTTGAAAAATATAAGGGGAACTTCAAAGTTTTTTTCGATTTTCTGACATTTTATTGATTGAAAAAAGAACGTAAAATAGTTTTCAGCGGAAAAATTTAAACGCTATTTTGTGGCTTTAAAATATGTGAAATAGGTTGATTTTATTTTCAAAATCGTAGGAGCGGTTTTTAAATAAAGACTTTTTTCAAAAATTAAAAAAAAATAATTTAAGCAAAATAATTTACATTTAAGAAAATTAAAACAAAAATCCATCTATCCGTTTTCAAAATACATTTAAGAATACTATTAAAAACACAAAAAAAGTTTTCGAAAATATTTTAAAATAAAATTAGTTAGGCTACTTAGTTTGACCTCAGCGCTGGTGTTGTTCACTGAGTTGACAAGATAGGCAAAGTCCACAATATTATAGTTTGCAATTATTAATATAAATTCAAACGTTGTGGACTTTTTATCTCTTTACTTTTGTTTAGAAAAATGAAATATATCTATTCTTAAACAAATATATTCATAATTATACCAAAACAAAAAATGGTTTTATTTTATTCTCCGAAATTACTTGCAGCTCAATTATAAACGGAGTGTGGCATAAAAAGAAAAGCTGTGTATATAAAGAAAAGCTTCGGAAATGGAAAATTTGTCAAATCAATTGGTAAACGATTTGATGGATTATTGAAAATGAAGGACCAACCCAAGAAGAAGAAGGGCAAACCGCCAAAAATAAAAATAAACTTATCTGGTTTAATGAAAAATAAGTTAAGTTATTAAAGGTAAACAATAAGGAACAAATTTTAAATTTTAAAGGTTTTTAAAGTTTTATAATAATTATTACAGGAAAACGTTTCATTGAGGGCAAATCATTTTTAACCAAAAGAAACTGACAAGCTTGAGGAAGAGATATAATGCCTAGCCCCTGGTCATTCGTTCAAGAAGTTATATGAATCTATTTATTGTTTCGGATTTTATTTTATGTACTTTTAACCCAGTTTTAAATAAGAAAATAAAAACAATAAGATAATTTTGTTTAAGAAAACTGATTTATAAAATATTTATATAACATTCTAGTAACTACAACATATTTAAGAAAATAAATGAAAAATTATTACTTTCGTTTAATTCGCAACTATATATTCCAAGTTTTTCTTATTTCATTAGGAAATGTGTATGTTTGAAACACAGAAAATTACTTTTAAAACATTAATAGGTATAATTCTTAAGTAAAAATACAATTTAAAAATTTTTCTTAACCATCTGTCTACCCACGGTGACTTTGAATAGCCAGCTCCAATATTTTGACGGTGAATTAGAGTTTTTGTAATAATTAAGTTTTTCTTTAAATTTGATTTTTATATTTTTAATATAATAATTTTGTTTCAATTCAAATTTGTTAACTATATAGAAATACCAAGTAGACTTTTATCTGTCTGATGTCTGTTCGTATGTATATTGAACTACAGCCTAAGCGGTTGGGCCATTCTACAGAGGACTATCTTGGGGGCTTACTACCCCCAAGATGAATATTCTAAATTTAAGTATTTTAGGTTTATTTTAATTTTAGTAATAATAATTAATTTTAAGTTTATTTTTAGTTTATGTTAAGTAAGTTTTTAAGAAGTTTAAGATAAATTAAGAAACCGATAAAGATGACCCAGTTTTTCATTTTCTGTGTGGAAAATAAAACCCGTTATAGATAAGATAAAATTAAGTTATTTAGGCCGAAAGGCAATTAAAAGCAAATAAAATTAAGAGATTAATTTAGAGCACCCGCATATTGCCAGTAAGTTAATTAAGTTGATAGTTTTAGCTAGTTTTAAGACTTTTGTCTAGCATTTGAGTAGGTATTAGTTAAAGTTCAATAAAAAATCATCAAAAAAAAAAAAGAAGAAGATGTTTGCTTGCTAAGCGAGCTAAGTTTGACTCTCAGTTTGGGAAGCAATTTTTCTAACTGTCCTAGCGCAACCTTGAGCCGTCCGTAAGTTTTAAGTTAGAAAATCGTCACCTAATTCTCGATCTACTGCACCGACAAAATTCCTTCCTATCTCTCTTATTCTTCTTACTAGTGTCGTAAAACATCCGGTTGCATTCTAAAAGGTAGTGTGCCTTACAGACACAGTTAAAAAAAAAAATTATGTATGTATATCATTTTCTTGGCCATTCAATTTTATTAAATTAAGCCAAAAGCCATTGGTGCCGACAATATCCAAAAAATGACGTGATTTGAATTTGTTTGCATTTTTTCATTGTGTTGCACTTTTTATCTCTTAAAATACATGACTTATTGCTTTCAGAATTTTGATTTCTTACTCAGTTGAAAACCATTCCAAATTATACAAATCCAGATAAAGTTGGCTCAATTGATTTTCATTAAAGTTTACTATGCTAAGAAAGATAGTGTATTACTTATTGTCATTTATACACGTTTATTCTATTTTTACGCTCCTTAAATTATACATCCTTCTCCTGGCCAAAACTCATTTCTATCTCCTTGAATTTAAACTGAGAATTTAAAGTTCTCTTAGTAGAAAAATGTGGTTTTACACACTTCCTATGACTGCCCAAGAAAAACCATATCGCAAGCTAAAATATGTAAATGACGAATAAACATTTAGAGGCTTTCACCACAGACATAACTCATATTTCAGGTTATACTGTATGTTCTTGTATATTATGTAAAATATACGACAAGGTCTGGCTTCCTACTGTATCAACTCACAATGTCGTCAAAAGCTTCAAAACCCTTACGACAAAGAAACAACTTTGGCAGACCAAAAAGCCCGCCATTTTCAGCTGGCTAACGTATATGATTAAACTCTACAAAACGAAAACAAAACATTTTTTTGCATACATATTGGACAACCCTTTGCATTCCCGTCTAAGCTCACAAAGACCACACATGAAAACAAGAGACGACAATAAAAAGCGGCAAAGCATTATACAATTTAATGTCAAGGCGACCATTTTTTCCTCATGTTATCCTTTGACTTTGTGTGGAAACAAAAAGACAAAACGCACAACACATTCTCGTTGAAACGAAGAATCCAGGATGCCTATGGTTGCTCTTGTGCAATTGGCATTGTGTCAGTTTCTTGCTGTGGTCGAAATTACATATTTTCGTGGAATGAAAAAAGTTCAAGAACCGCCAACAACTCTGACAAGGGCCCACGCAGTGTGCATACACTTAATAGAAAATCCTCTTAAGCAAACTGCTTCTCTGTAAAGGCCGCATCGTTATGGAAACAAAAATGTAGCAAACAGTCTTGTTGTCATACTTTTATATTTTAAGAAGAATGAAAAAATGAAAAATAGGATAAGATATTAATGCTCCTTTCATACGCATCGCACTTTTATAGAAGATGTCCTTTGAGATTTATCAGATTTTTCTTCTTTCAAAAGTTGTATTTATTTTGTGTATACAAAAAAGGGTTTTTGAATAACGTAATAATAATACACTAAATCGGAAAAAAGCTATTGTTGTACTGAAGGCGCATATCTTCTACCACTGAAAATAGGATACTGATCCGTATACAATATACAAATCCATTTGTGCAAGCCAAATCCTTGGGCGATGGGATGGTGGACCTTCATTCAATCATCGCAGCATCGCATCGGCTGGGGCTAGCAGTGTTTCGGTTCTCTTTTCTCGTTTCTATAGTTAAAGTGGAAGAAGCAGCAAGGCTCTTAACAAGGATAAAGGATAACTTTTGAACCGCACAACAGACACATTGAGTATTATACTTTATATTCTTTTTTGAATCGATTCGATTCGTTGCATGAAATGGAGCAGCAAAAGCCTGTCGGTCTTCCATATAATTCAGCACACAACGATTGTACTAGCAATACCAAAACTCTGGTTAAGCCCAAAGTACTGGGAGAGCTTTTCGAATCTTGGAGATTCTCGGCTCTGTAGCCAGTTAGAGAATCTCACAAATCCCATTTATCATTCATTTCTATATGCACGACAACTGCATTGCAATCCAACGAAAAAAGGAGGAAAAGGATTTTATAGATCCTTATACATAATGGATGTATGGTTTGTTGGCACAAAGATATATTAAAAGAGCGTGTATACAATATACCACAACGCATGGACTTTGGCTGGAACATTGTGAGGGAGATATGTAATCTCTTTGTCTTTTTTCCAAATATAAATACAAATGTGGGTGAATCCGTCTGCGATTATTTTACTGTAAATACGGGGAACGATATTAATTGGCGTTTTCGTATATCTGAAAGTTATTTACTTAACCCCTTTTGTAATAAAATCGTTTTTTAAGCTTTGCAATATCTCATTTTGAATGATTTAATTGCTTATAGAACTGCATCTTTGATGTCGACCATTTCCGAAAGCTTAAGTGATGTGAGTCCTCATAATAGCATTACTGCAACAGCAATTGCTTCTATCCATCTCCATTTATTTCCTCCTCTACAAATGTTACCTCGATATTAATAGTCGTGATTATTATGAAATTGTCTGTCAGTTTATTCCTGCAGGGACCAACACCATCATATGAAGACCCAGTTCTCCATAGCCATGCATGTGATCTTTTACCAAAGACAGGTAGGTACATTTTAGCTTATATAACAATGATAGATGGGCCTGATATGAAGAGTGATTTTGGTTAAAGCTTATAAACCCAGAAACAAAGTAAAGTAATTTGAGGTTTGCAGATTTGAAAGCAATTATCCGGGCTTGGGAGTGTCAACATGCACCACAAAAGGCAGGGAAGCCAACAACGTTAACTACACAAAACATTCTGAATAGCATAGGGAAATTGAATTCCTGGGCTATATTCACAAAGAACCAATATCGCTAGTATGATATCCTTCTTCTTATTATAAGGACAAGCATTTACTTTTTGCCTATAGATTTATCAGGTCAATAGTTACATCTCTATATAGGTATCTGTATGCAACGTACAGAGAAAACATTAGAGTGATGATAAAATGTTTTTTAGTAGAAATGTGTCATGTACATACCAGTAAGTCAATACATTTCTTTGTGTTTACGTATATTATGTACTTTTTACCTTTAACCAAACCAACTGTCTAGACCTAAGGTAATGTTGCTTGGGTGTCTGACGTTGTAATCAACTGTCATCAAAAGATGTATTGCAACTTATACAAGCTGAAGCCTTGAGCAGGATTTTGATATGTGATAAGTATCCTGATTTAGTACTAACATTTACATTACTATTAGGTGTTTATTGTTACTTCTTCAACATGAGGTCAGTTAAGCGTTAAAACACACTGAGCCATTGAAATCTCTGGTGAGTGTTGCAAGAAATGATTATTGCCCAAGTAATTCCTTGCTTTTATACCTATAGATCAATAAATACAAAATGTAATATGTCCTGAAAGTTATTGGGTTTTTGGGAATAGCTTATTTGCATATCTTTTCTACTTGAAAAATGTTGATCAGTGATCTGCATGGTTCTATGTCCAAATTATGTCTACACTAGAACTGAATTCTTAAAACAAATAGTTATAAGATTTTGTTTTGTAGCGTGTAGACTTTTGGATTGGACTTCTTTTCTATTAAGGAGCATTTTATCAGCTTTCCGAAGATATAGTAAGAAAAAATAACATACAACTAGTGTGAGAACCAGGTACATTTGACTTTAATTTTTTTTAATAAAAAGGACTAGGAAAAAACATTGCAACAAGGTTTCATTTTGCCTACACTGCGCTCTAAATTCTAAATCATCTTTTGTCCTATTCTCATGTTTCCTTACTTTTTTGCCGAGATGCTTCCATAAAAGTTCAATGACATTAAGATCGGGTGACTGTGGTGGGTTTTTGAGAATGTGTCCATGTCCATTCCGTGTTTTACAGTTCCTGACAATTTCCATGAATGAAGTTATGTGTTTTTTTCTCCGCACTTTATTGCGTACGTTTGAGCGGTGGATGTTAAATCTGTTTCAAAAATTTGTTACCGTAAATTCACGGGTTTTTGCAAAAAGAAGCCGCTTTTGAGGATTCACATTACTTATAAATGGTTTTTTTTTGTTATATGTTGGTGGTTCAGAACCAGCTTCTTCATCCTGTCTAGGTTCCTCTTTCCGACATCTGAATCTTACTTCATTATCTTTTATGATGACAGATGCCTGGCTTATAACGTCCATTCCAATGACCATTGAAAATAGCATGTCACGATCATGCACAACATGAAGTCTTAATTCGAATGGTATTCGATCTATAATCACCGTCATGTCGAAATATCCCAAGCGCCTTTATTTCTTTTCCCCCTATACCAGCTAATGTAGTTGGTTTCTCCTCTTAGGATACTTTTGGGAACCTCAGTAGCATCTCTTACCGCAGCAACGATATATCACAACCAGTGTCCACCAGTGCAGTCACATCTACTCCCATCATCGTCACGTCCTTCAATAGATGCTCTCCTACCTTCCTTACACTCGAAAGATCTATGTCCCATATTACCACATTTGAAGCACTTGTATCCTTGCGGGCATGACTTTGCGAGGTGATTGGCTTCTCCACATTTAAAACATTTGCGCATGTCATCGCGTTTTTTTTTTTTTTTTTTTTATAATTAACGCGCGCACAAGGGATTATGTGTTTCCCTTTTAATGTAGAATACACTGCGCGGGCATTACGAAGATAGGGAGGGGAGAGATAGGAGGTGCCGATTAACATTGGTTTTGAATGTTTGCAGATCAAAATGGCAAGGGAAAATCCCGCCGGGTAAACTATTCCAAATTCGTGTCGTTCGGCTAAAAAAAGAATCCCTATATTTCACGGTACGTCCGAAATTAGGCTCAAGGGTGAACTGATGAGCATTCCCTGCGAGACGAGTATTACGGGAGAAACTTTTAAGGGGAGGAATGCAACTGGCTACTTCGAGTGAACATTTTTTGTAAAAGAAACGATAAAATAAGGAAAGACAGCGTTTGGCTGAAGTTGATACCTCTTGCTTCACGGATGTTGGAATTGTTGAGGATAGTCGGCAACCGTTTGCTGTTTGATTCGTTCGTAAACCTTCAACTTCACTTTCAAGTCCTCAATAGATGTTGCCTGGTATAAAACTATTTTGTAGACGCGATCGTCCTTTATTCCAGATATAAAATAGTCGATGAGCGAAGCACCGTCAACTTTGATCGGCTTAGCTATCTCCATCAGTTTATAGAGGTATTCCCTGAAAGTTTCGTTTTGTTGCTTCCGCCGACTCCGCAACCTACGATGTACCTCTGCCGAACTCAGCTCCAACGCGAATTCTTTCCTCAATGCCGTTTTCAACGTCTGCCAATCTTTCAATCCACCTTCGAATAAATAATTTCTATCTTCGATATCCCTAAATTGAAAAATACCTGATGGCACATTTCCAATTTCAGACTACGCTTCCAGCTGCCTTGCCTCTCTTGCCCGCGCACACACCTACCACTGCCGTCGGCTTCGCTGAAATGTTCATTCCCCAAATCATCTTGACTTAAAAGCCTATAGTGAGTCATCAGTCTGTCTGTCAGTTCCGTCTTGTTCCCCGTCAACATTTGCCCAAAATCACTTAAATTCTTCTTAAGTTCCTCCACGGTCATTAATTTAATTGAACCCACATCCATATTACCTGTCCTTTCAACCTGTACACTTGTCAAAAATAATTTGTAAGATTCTTTTAAAATTTCAAATTATTAGGTTAATAAAAATATTAGTTCAATCAAATTCAATCAAGTAATACAAAAAAATTTAAATACTACTTTTCTAAAATCTTTATTTAAAAACCAAAATCTATTGAAATGCAAAGTTCACTTGGTATCGCCGTTACTGTTGATCGTAGTTGTAGTTTTGTAGTTGTGTTGGATGTGAGCTTGTTGGCTGCACACCTTTCAGTTTATCTTCTTCTTCTAATTTGAAATCTTCTCTTTCTGCCTTTGTATGTGTTTATTTCTGGCGCACTTCTTTTCAAAATTTCCGTTGGCTTGGCTAAACTTCTTTGTTTTTTTTCTTTTTATACCGTCTGCGCGGCGTTCGACTTGAGCAAATTTAATTAAAATTAAATATTTTGGCCAACAAGATATTTATATTTAATTTATATGCACATACGCATTGGTTATTTTGGGTTTTATCGCGGTTGAGCCCCTAAATTCTGTAGGGTTTTGGTTTACCTACACATTGTTTCTTTATTTTCCGAATTCCAAAAAAACACAACACGGTGACTTTTAATTAAATTTAAAATTTTATTGAATTATAAAATACGTTTTAAAATATATATATATCTATTTAAATCGAAAGGACGAGGACACTCTCTAAAGGTTGACCGTCTCGATTAGCGTCTTAACTTCAACTAACTACTCCCTTTGTTATCGTCTTGTTCTTGTATATTGTACCAGTCGGTCGTCTGTACATATTGTGGTATTGTATTTTGTGCTTCGTATTTCGTATGTATATAAGTCCCGTCTTTCGTTCTTATTTATCGCCTCGTTTGTCTCGTTCGTCTCGTAGAGTTACTTCTCAATCCTACATTTATGTCTACACTAGTCTGTTGTGGCGCTAAGTGCTCTAGATGGGTATACTTTAGTACCATTACTTTTTAACCATCATGGTCTCGTCGTTTATGTTAGCAATGATATTGCTTTTCATAGCCTTCCCCAATACGGAAATATACAAAAAACACGAACTTAAACTTCTTGCGGTTCAAATCCACTAACTGCAAGCATATCATTTATTATTATTTTATTAGCAGAAGCCCAAATCTCGACAGTTATTCGACTTCTTCTATCTCGAAAATAGTTTCCGACAATTCCAAACGGGTCCGCTAATCTGGTCAGACAACACCCAAGAATATCAATACAAATTTACGACGCGCCGGCCGAGAATCCACCATTGCGTACATTTTTTTGATACCTATGACGTAGGCAGAGACTTTGTGAAGTAAACATATATTTTGTTCTGGCAGTAGCAATCAAATTTTCTGTGTTTATTTATTTATTTGTACAATTTATTTGAGTGTTTATCATAAATTAATGTAGAAAAATAAGGAAATAAATAAAATATGGTATGCATTAATTTTACTTTGAGTTTTTTTTTTAATGTAGCACTTTCTTTATTCACTGAGTTTGATTTTCATTTTCAATTAACTTATTGGTAAATATATTAAAAAAATGGGTACGATTGGGTCGCACGTACTTGCTCTTATGTGCCTAATTACATTGGAAAGCAAGATCTTTGACAGAAACAAGTAACATTTACGTTGAAAATAACACAGTTTGAACTTATAAAAAGTATCAAAACCACAATACTTAACGGTTTTTAGTAAAAATGAAGTACGCCATTACAAAATGTTGGGATCTTTCCTGGGTTACACCACTTTACCCAGCTGATCGATGAGCCAATTCGAATACCGGATGTTCCTGGGAAAGCCACTCATATTCTTCAATTATTTCTTACTTTACATCCTGAACCTGATAACTATACCGTTAGTGTAACTTCTTCATTTAGCTTTTTGGACCATTGTGCTATTTCAGCCTCCTCCTCCAAACATCCACATAAAGAAAAACTTCTACCGCGATCGTTTGGCTATAAGAGAAAGCCAACTGGGACGGCCTCAATAATTTCTTCCATAATTTTAACTGGTCACTATCCTTCCTAGATAGTTACATTATCCGTGTTTTTTTACTTGCGATTATAGGTATAGGATATAGGGTGCAAACAAATTATTGTCGTATGACATTACGACGATAGAGAAGTCGAAAAAAGTGGGTCCGGAAATTCCATCCGTCTGTCTGTCTGTCTGTCTGTTGGCACCTCTATAGCCTATACGGATTAATATTTATGTATTTGGTATTATCTCGGGGGAGGTTTTTTAATGTTTGCTCTTTTCCATATATTTCCACACTCGTTGTGAAGCAAGAGTTTTCAAAGATCTTTATTTTATAAACGCAAATCCGCTGGCGCGGATACCTCCAGTTCATCTGAAGAGGTATTCTTCGAAGCTGCGTAAGCCTTTCCATCGCTCCTACTCTTCCTGAATCCTTCGTAGAAGATGGAAAACAGAATTTGTTCAGCCACTACTAGTCCACTAAACTGTTTTGCTGACGACTCTATACTCTCAGGTTTTCATATTCGTTCTGTGATTCACATCCTTCACCTTCAGAACTAAAAAGCATACCTGCCAGACGTTTGAAGTTGGAATATGGACCGTCATATCTCAATATACGTGTTCTTGAATTTCGGTTACATCTCCAAACGAAAATTTGTAGTTGGCTCTCGGTCTATTCCTTTTTTTTTTAAATCAACACTTTTTAAGCTTTTAACGTTCTTTTTCTTGAGTTTTTAACTATTTCGAAATTTCTTTCTTCCTTTTCAGAAATGTCAAGAATTCTCATAAATAAATTCCCCGAAAAGCCTTTCCGTCTAATAAAAAATCCAGTGAATCGAATCTTGGAGTGCATTGATCAAAGCAAGCGATGTGCATCAACCACAAAAGCAAATGTTCATTCTTCTTCTATGTCTTTCATTTTATTAGAAATTCCTTCCTTCCTTCCACTTTTTGTTTGTATTCGGAAAAGGAATTGATTGTTGTATTTCGTACCCTGTACACCTTCCTATTCCCTCATTTAAATTCAAGCTTAAGAAAAATCACACAGCCATGCAATATCTACCATTACTAAAGAGCCTTATAAAAATATAAGCTATGGTTAAGCTCTGTTAAATCCCAGGTGGGTTAAGGATAAGACATGAATTCTGGACAGGAAATATATATGTATTTATATCTAGAGCACAAAAACACAGACAGAAGGATAAAAGGTATTCAAGGACGAGGAACAGTCCACGTGAGATCAAGAGTGAAAGATTTATTAATTTACGGTGAGCAATTTGTTATGGGTCGAGGGGAATTTAAATTTAATTGAAATGTTTTCGAAAATTCATTCTCTTCTCCTTATCGGCGAGTGGGCTACCACCCGGTTACATCTATTATACTTTTTCATATCCTTTACGAAGGATATTTGGTGTTTCTATCGTTTCCAGTTTTGGGCATCTATTAAAACCTGCATTATTGCATGTCTAACAATGTTCAACATTTTTATGTGATAAATAGAGAACGAACAGGAATTACTTAATTTAAAATTCCTTTGGGCTCTATGTCCTTCTTCATGTATTTTCTATTTCTCTTGGCTAGGGGAGAGTTGAGTGTCTATTTTTGGCAATTCAATGGAATTGGAAAATGTTTTTGTAAAATAAGACAAATGTTCCTTGCAATGTTGCTAAACTAATTCAAATAAGCTGTATATTGCCTACTTATGCTCAATGGTTAAATGGACATACCTTAATTTATTTTCAGTAAGGATATTTTACATCTATTCGAGGATTATATAAATAGAGCTCCAGGGATAAAGTACATTACTTGCCATTATCATTAAGGTTAAAGAATAAATCCATTTGCAGATAATAGGACCAAACCGTATATAATGTAGGTATACTAAACCTACTTCATAATAGATCCTTTTATTTTTATACCACCTACGACATTTGTTCTACGTGTATCTTATTATGACGAGTTGGGATATCCCTTTTGAGGTTTTTATATGTGGCCCGTAGAAAGGAAACAGTGGCATTAGTCGAAAAAAAGGATTCTATTGATTGTTGCTCGATATATGTTATAGTGTCAGAAGAGGGGTCAATCTTTGAATGATTACCATCCAAAATTTTTTGGTGTATCTTGTATAGTCGTTTTTGTGTCTGGTTGTATTTTAAATTCATGATTAACTTGATACTTTATAATAGACCTTGTCTGGTCGGATAAAATAGTTTTGCCTTTTAAGATCCCATCTCCCTCAATATAACTTGAAGTGGAAATAAAAACTTTTAAGCAAAGCACTTAGCTGCTTGAACGATGTCTTTGTCCCGTCTTATCCTTTAATCAAATCTACTCAAGAGGTAGGCAAGAAACGTTCTTTTTAGAAAAATAAAAAAGCATCTATAAAGAAATACAAGGAAATTCTAAGCACATCCTTTGAAATGAAATTTTCTAATTTTCTATCAGACCGCACACTTTTGCGACCCACATCAAAGTGGCAAGGATTTTTCATTTCACATGCACACATACCGACCGAACCGAACCGACACCCCAGGATACTATCACCACCCATCATGCGTAACCATTGAAAAAATATGCACAAAATAGTCTTTTTTTGCTCTCTTTTGTTATCGTAAGGGTTTAACACAATTTACAGTGATTCTATTTTGAAAAGTTTGCCAACCTAGCTTATACATTAAATTTACAGTGTTGTGCAAATATTTGTTAGACAAATTAATTCTTGTACTTAAACGGGTTTCCTTTATATTGCAAACGGATAAATTAATGCAAAACAAGTAAGAACAGCATACAGAATAAGAAAATGTAACTTAAATTAAATCTATATATGTATGTGTATATGTTCAGATTGTCCCGTTGGATGACTCTGTGAAGGTAGCGATGGAATAAATAGAAATATCCTAAATAAACAAAATTCTACGCGCTGGCCTTAGATAAATTAAGAAAAAATAAATACAAATTTCCCACTTGCTTTAAAATTTATTTTATATAGACATCTGCTAAAACATTGATAACTTCTTATCAGTATCAGTTTGTTGGCCCTTGTGACCCTTAACCAAGCTACAATCTGTTATTCGAGGCTCTTGAACACCACGGTGAGTCCAGCGTTATTTGAACAATCTATACCCATGCATCTTTAAACGATCACTCTCGGTTTTGATATACAAGAAAATGTTGAATTCAGGCGATGTAAGGAGATTTCGTGAAATAGGGATTGCATGATTCTTTAGAGTTTAGATCATCGCATCATATTAGCCTTGTTCATTATTTGACCGATGTTGGTTGCAAAGGTTATCAGGATCGCTCATGAATTCAACTATGATAATAGCCTCATTTCAGTAATCTGCTTATGTTGTCTTAGGAGTTAGTCCAGTCACAATGTCAAAAAAAGGCTGAAATGGAAAAAAATTAATTCGTTCAATTTTCTTTAACAATTCGTTGGGAGAAGTCATTAGCAGTCTACTTTTCGGTTTTCTTGCAAATCGTGCTGGAGCTTCAGCCGCCATTTTGAGTTTAATGAACATATTATTTTGGCCAATTACTTCTCAATTTTTGATGTCTGACAAAAGTAATAAGGGCAAAACTTGTAGGAAATTAAATTTTCTACTATGTACTATAGAATTCATTTGTGTTCTCGTTCTCTTTACAGACGGTTCTATTCACATTATTTCCAACAGTTTCAATGTCCAATATGGATACCCAATGTTCTAATTGTAATTTACTAACATCCAAGGACGATTTGATTTTGTGCGGAGTTTGTCAATCTGGTTTTCATTTTAAATGTACTAAAATAAATGAAAATATTCGTGCTGTGCTTCAATCAAATGAAAATATTTTTTGGAAGTGTAGTTCATGCAAAGACATTTCTCTTTTGCGAAGTATATCCAAAATCAAAGACCTATATCGTTTCTTTGTTGATAATAAATCGGAGTTCGATAAACTTGTGAAACCGCCGCGCCTTACACGCTCTCAAACTAAGACACCGGCGGTTGTTGAACAAACCAACAACAATAAACAATTACAGCTCTTTAAAGAAAAAAAAACCAACTCTTTTTCTCCTCGCTTTCTTAACTCGCCTATGAATGAAAGTGCACCATCTTCATCTCCTGTGCTTAAGAGTGGTGATAAGAAACTTTTAATGAAAAATAAAAAACCGGTTGCATTATCAAATCAAAATGCAAAATTAACAAGCAAGCCAAACTCTTTAACTAAGAGTGACGATCTTGCTAGTGCTGCATATAATGCGAAAGCCTCGACATCTACGAATAATAAAACAATTGCTACCAGTTCATCTTTTCAGTCCGCTGGTTCTGACAGAGCTAATGATGAGGAAAGCTTAACACTCATAACAACTGATTTGATTAACCGAAATGATGCAGCTGTAGCTGGAAATGAAGTAGTTGTTGTTGGTGGTGAAAACGTTGCTCAAACTGTTGTTGTTGGTGATGTTGATGATGGTGAAGCTGAGAAAAATGCTCCTCTCACTCAAGGTGTTGCCAATGTTGCTGCTGGTACTACATTACGGAAGGGTGCTCATTGCCCCAACAAGGTATTGTTTGGGACTGCCGCTGCGGTAGAGGGTGAAATCACATTACAATCTGTGCCTCGTCTACGGTTTCTAAATATTTCCCGTTTAGACAGTAATGTATCAGAGGAGAATGTTATTGATTATGCTTCAATTAAATTGAATATTTCAAAGAGTGCTATGCGCTGTTCTAAGTTGATTAAAAAAGAAACTGATTCTTCTTCACTACGCTTTGTGAATATCAAGTTGGGGATACCTGCCAGCCATTTTGATGCTGCTTTGGATGCATCGATATGGCCTAAATATTTACAAATTAAGAAATTTGTAATCATTCCAAAACAAAAAAGAAAATTATCAGAAATAAGAGTATTTTTTCATAATGCTGGTGGTTTGCAGACTTAAACTAACCAGCTCTTCTTGTCTTCTTCTCTGCATGAGTATGATGTTATCATCATAACTGAGACATGGCTAAACTCAAATTTCATATCTTCTGAGCTATTTGATTCATCGTTCAATGTATATCGTAAAGATCGTTCAATAAATACAGGATGGAAACGTGGAGGCGGAGTGATGATTGCCGTCCGTTTAACTTTCAACAGTTCTCAACGTAATTTATTGAATGATGCGGATGAAATTGATCAACTATGTGTTTGTGTAAGTTCTAAAGATTCTGCTGAAATTAAAGATTTAGTTTTTATTGTTAGTTACATTCGACCTTTAAGTAAAATAGACCTATATTTCTAATGCTCAAGCAATAGTGAATGAATTAACGACGAACCAATCTCCATGTATACTTGGCGATTTTAACGTTGGTGACATCGACTGGTGCTACATGGAAGATGATCAAATTTTGATCCCTTTTAATGCGAAGAGTGATATGTTAATCGTTGATTCGTTTTGTGCTATGGGGCTTTTTCAAATTAATAATGTACAAAATAGTTTGGGAAGAATTTTAGATCTAGTGTTTATAAACAATGATTTCAAATAGCTTCGAATTTCCCTCTTTTAAACAATTCTATTAATCATAAAGCTGTTTGCTTAACATTCGAATATTATAATTATCCTTCTGTTTTACCTGTAAATGAACTTAAAATTTATAAATATGCAAAGGAAGATCGACTTGCACAAATTTAAGCCTTTTTACAAATTTTTGTAGCAATCAAATAGAAAATGGTAAGCAAGTTGATGTCATCTATACCGACTTTGTTAAAGCATTTGACCGGGTTCATCATGATCTTTTATTACAAAAATTAACAAGGTTGGGTTTTGATAAAGATTTCACAAAATGGTTAAAATCATATCTGTCGAATAGAAAGCAGATTGTAAAGATAGATGATTGCACCTCAAACACTATGGAAGTTTTATCGGGTCTTCCACAAGGAAGCCATTTGGGCCCTCTGCTATTTATTATTTTCACCAATGACCTACCTGCTGTATTAAGATATTGTAACATTTTGATGTATGCAGATGATGTCAACATTTTTATTTCAACGTCTTCACTTGTAGATTGTCTATTTCTGCAGTTGGACATAACAAATTTTTTAAATTGGTGTAGTTACAATCGCTTGGAACTGTACTATTCAAAATGTAAAATATTTAGTCTTTCAAGATCTTCATCTCTTATAAATTTTGAATACAAATTCCATGATTTTAGCCTTTTAAGAGTCAGTACTATAAAAGACCTGGGAATCCATTTTGATTCAAAGTTGGACTTTAGCACACACATTGACTATGTGGTGTCTAGAGGTAATTCTTTGTTAGGATTTTTAAAACGAAATTCAACTGATTTCAAGGATGCGTATACGCTTAAGACCTTGTTTATGTCTCTGGTTTTACCAGTTTTAGAGTATTGTTGTGTTATTTGGTTACCATTCTATGAAAATAGTAGTATGAGAATAGAAAGGATTCAAAAAAGATTTACTAATTATGCCTTGAGAAAATTTAATTGGGATGGGTCCCTACCGAACTATAAGTCAAGGTGCTCTCTCATAGATTTAAAAACGCTCAAATGTCGTAGGCAAGTGCAATGTATACTATTTGTAAAAGATATTTTGGATAATCGAATATCTTCTATGGAATTGCTTTCCTTGATTCCTTTTTATGCTCCTACACGAACGCTTCGTAACAGAATTGAATTATTCCATATAGCTCCTCATAGGACTAACTACGGTTTAAATGAGCCGCTAACACGTTCTTTAAAACTTTTTAACGGAGTATGCAATGATATCGACCTTTGCATGAACAGGGATATTTTTAAGAAAATAATACTTAATCTATGTAATTAATTTCTTTTGTTCTTCTGTTCTTGATTAATTTATCTTAAACTTGCTTCTCATGTTATGTATGTATATTTTGTATCTTACCCAAACTTATGATAAATCTATTTTTTGGAATTTTTGTAATCAGCAGATCTTGAAATCAATTGATGAAATGAATAAATAAATAAATAAATAAATAAATAAAAAAAAAAGAATTTAATGCGTCTAAAATACAATCCGGTGTTCTATCTCTAATGCGGAATTCAATCCCCTTGCCACTATTCATGAACGACACTTACATTATAAAAGCTGATCATCTCAAAATTCTCGGTATGTGCATCACCAATCACCTCTTGATCATATTTATAGCCGGGCTTCCTGACAAGATGTAAGAAATTCTTTTCCTTCTCTGGGTACTATCTACAAATCATATATCCGTCCAAGAATAGAATACAACTCCCCTATTTATGGCCAGATGCTACATCAACTCACTTGAACCTTTGGGATGGTATTCAAAGAAAACCGTTCAAAATGATTGGAGATGACCATATCATAAAAACATTCACGTCACTCATCGAATGTTTAATGTTTTTCTCTTTTCTACCGTTATTTCTACTGTCAATGCTCTAGAAAAATAGCTAGTTGCATTCCTCCTCTTTAACAATTTTATTGTAGTACTCGCGCTGGTATAATGCCCACCTATTTCACTAGAGCTTAATTTTGGTCGTACAAATAAGTACAAAGATTCGGTGATCAGCCGTAAAACTCGAATGTTTTGCCTATTCTATTTTCCCTTCTCATAGTTATGTTTAGAAGTTTAAAACCAACGTGCGTCGGCATCTCCTATTAAACCCCCTCCCTTTTTCCTAAGCTCGCGCTGTGTCCACCGACATCAAAAGGGTAGCCCGATTCCCTCCAACGTAAGCAAAGTCTGCCACGTTGTCTTTTATCATAATAAGAACTGCAAAAGACTCCGAGTTAGTTTCTCTTCGCTCATATCAGCTAGGTGCCCAGCCGACCGGATATACCGAACTTTATTTTTTCCAAAAAAGATACTATTTATCGCAAAAATAAATACAAGATAGGACAATATTTCAGAGAAAAGTTATTTAAAACTCATAACTTTGGCACACTTCTGTAAACTACCAATAAACCTTTTTGGATAAAATAAGAAAGAAAAATGACTTTTAGAAGAGAAGCTCGGCTGTCTATCCAATAACCCGGCTAGGAAATTTCACATTCTACATTCATTCATTCAATTTCTTGTGTTTTCCTCCTTTTTTGTTCATTCGTCTCGGCCTTTGATTTTATATGCGCGCCCTTACATTCGGATTACAGGACGATCATTCGTATGAGTGGATGGCAAAGTAAAATAGAAAGGATATACCTACCTTCCTACGTATAAAGTGAAATCAACCCGCAAACGACATGATATTGGGATGGAAGAGCCAAATGTTCCACGTACGCAGTGGATGCCCTTTAAATTGAAGGGCTGGTTGGCACAAAAATGACAAAAAGTGTATATGGCTTATACGTCACTTGAATTGAATTATGCAAATTATACTTAGGATAAATGGCTGTCAGTACCTTTCTTGGAGCGTATATGTGTGTGAGTGAGTGTGTGTTTTATCCTTGAGTGATTCTTGCGCGACCATTTAGTAGAGTTTATCAATTGATTCCATTTGGCTTGCTTCAGTGATTTTCAGTAGAATGAGAGGAAGGTTTCTACTTTTGGTGGCTTCCCCTTAGTCCCAGAGATGTCATGTCGTGTGTTTAGCTTGTGCAATGTCTATCATGTGACTCCTTATCTTAGGGATGGTGGTAAGATACATATAGTGTGTGTAACATATGCATAAATGTTGTGGTGGATTTTGCAGGGACTGGCGAATTCATATAGGAAATTGCATTTATATTGAGCGTTTATGGAAGTTTAAAATTCATTGGTAACGGAATGCAATTACCTTGCAATCCTTGCTCACAAGGAATGTCGAATGTTCTATTCGAAAATGCAATTAAGTGGAAGACATTGCCTTCGTAATATTAGATGATGTCTATGACTGTTTGTGCAAGTGCAATTCTTGTCAAATATACATATACAAATGTTCGGTATTAGACTTGTATGCATATTGCATATGCAGGCTTTTGTGGGCTATTAGAAGGGTGGTTTGGTCGGTAATATGCATGCTTTTTCGGTTGAATTTAAATGTGGAGTTTAGTAAATAGGAATGAGCTTAATGATTCCTGTCATCAAAGTTAAACATTGTGTTATTGCATTGATTGATATGGCATGTAATTTAAAATACATCCAAGTCAATATGTAGGTGGCTAACCTTTGCACTCTTGTAGGTTCAAGTAAAGAATATTGTAAGGCTTATTTTGGTTCAATAATATCAATATCATCCAAAAAAGATTATATAGTTTCCAAAAACCAAGTACCGGAGTTGATCAAGAGAGACTTACATATTGTTTGGTTAATTTTGAAAAAAGATACTCGTTAGACAGTCACGAGTTCCTATATGGTTTGGCCTAACGCTGAGGAGCCCTTGGGCGGAATTCTGGAAATCTATTATGTGAAGGTGGATGAAGTGGTGGGTAAACTTATCCGTCTATGGATTCAAATAAATCCTGGTTCAAAGAAATTCCACCCCACATGCATTTAGTTGGCCTCAATTGAAAAAAAGTATGGAACAATATACTTAATTCAATCACAGGTGAAACAGTGAAGTGGTAGAGTTGTAAATCAAATTTTGTTTATTATGTGCAATGATCTTTTTTTTTGAACGGTTAGTTTTATAAAACTTGAAAATTTTATATTAGCTTTCGGAAAAAATGGAAAAAAATGTGTTTTTTTGTGATGGAAGCCTATATATCTGCTCTATAGATCACGTAAATTAAAAAAACAATGACAATTGAATACGTGAATACGTTTTTTGCCAAGGAAATTATGCTTTTAAGACAGTTCTTTGGATGTTTTAGATATGACCACATACCCCCAAGCATATAGACAAAACATAGCAATTTTTATTTTTGTTTCGGGTACCATATTCTCCAGAACTTAATACCATGAAAAATGTTTAAGACTGGCGCACACGAAAAGTTTTTGAAGGTCCTGATTTTTGTTCAAATAAAAAAGAATTAAAAAAAAAAACGACATCAGCCTACTTAGTGAGTCCGTCTTTCAGCTGTTTGCTACGTCTAATCTTGAAAACGAATGCACCAGTTTCAACAGTACTTTCACTTCAGATCGCTGATGTTCTAAGGAGTTAGCCAACTCTAAAGTTGACACTAACTTGGGAGTTAAGTGATAAGCTAAAATTTGTTTCTCTTCACTATTTTAAATCTCAACTCGAGATTTGAAATTTAAAAGTTCACCTACTTGCTATTTTCGAAAATTCCCTGGGATATTTTTGACAAATACGTAAATTTCTAATTTAAATTTATTCTTCGCAATTAATTAAAAATTAATCTTCCGGTTGTTAGCCTGTATTCAATAATTCAAAAAAAAAAAAATCATGACAGAAAAATCAATAAGTTGCCAAATGTGGTATATGAATTGAAAGTTTTAATAAATACTCTATATACTACGTTGTAATAAAATAAAATTAAAAAAACAACTAAGTAGAAGACTCAGCACTCATTTTGTTCTTTCTTGAATTATTGATTCAAAATAGCTTGACAAAGATACTCACTGTCAACTGATGAGTTCAAATGAGTTACTGGGACGAAACGCCAATTTTTGGTGGTATCTTCCTAATGCCCGCGCAGTGTGTTACATTAAAAGGGAAACAAATAGTCCCTTGTGCGCGCGTTAATTATATAAAAAAAAAAAAGAAGACTGGTTTATTTGAAATGCTTTGCATACAGCCATTTTATTTAAGAAAACAAAAAAGTAATAAAAAACTGACGGTGCAACGAAGCGTGATAAAGACAAGGCGTAGGAAGATATTGCTAAACAGATAAATATCGCACCCACCCGCCACCAAATTTTAATTTAATTAAACTCTTTTCGAGCATTTTTTAACATTTTTCAAGGCCGACCCTTGGACACATTTTATATTGTATTCTTTTATTATTCACTTGATGTCGCTGGGGTATTTGTTCCCTTTAACCAATTTAAATTATTATTATTATTAAATTAAATTTAAAATAAAATTTGATGTTGTAACTAAGGGTGTTTCAACTACTCCTAAGTGACGCTTGGACGTTCTTATTTATGGATTCGACTTGACTAAAAATCACACTATATAATTTTAAAATCCAAAATCCATACACATAAATAAAATGGAAGTATATGTTTGTTATTTCAAAACAAAATCATTTTACTAGATGCATATGAAAGTATACGTAGGTAGCTTTTTTTTTAAAAAAAAAGACGTTTGTTGTCTCTCTGGCTATTTGTTTCGGTCAATTTAGGAAATGGCTAGACTAATTTAGGAAATAGCCGGCATTATAAGGAGTAATTTAGGTTATTTTAAGTACACCCTAGGTGGCGCTGGGGATCTTTACGAATATTCCTATTTTATGACCGATTTTGCAAAATTTTGACCCCATAGCTAGCGCTGGGGTGGAGATATATGCACATATCTATGAACATGAAGTTTTTCCTGTATGTTCCTTTATATTTTTCATATCAACAATATTAAAATTGTAAGCTTAGACCGTCTTAAAAAAAAATTAAATAACATGTTCAGCAAGTCTGTTATATTTTTTTATATTATAATTTTTTAATTTATTTATTTCATCAAGCAGAGTATAAACTCTTATAGACTAATTACAATACTAACTTAACTTAAATATTTTAATAATAAAACAAGTATGTATGACAATCTACTATTACAAATAAACTCATTAATCATTAATCATTCATTTGCAAAACAAACATCATTTTTACTTGCGATTATACTATAATACAAGTTATGCATTCGTGCAGATTAAAAATTTTGAGATAACAATCAAACATGACATTACGATTATAGAGAAACATATTTGAGTTACTGGCAAAATTCTGTCCGTCTGTCTGTCTGTCTGTCTGTTCGTATGTATTTTGGACTGCAGCCTAAACGGTTTCGCCAATCTCGAAAACGGCTCCAAGAATTTTTATAAAAAAAACCAGTGTACTACTGTAGCTATGCATTATATTTTGGTGAAAAAAAATTAATATGGTGGGCTAAAACGTACCTCCCATAGGACCGGTTTTTTTTCTTCGACTTTTTCGAAAACTGGTGATCCGATTAGAATCAAAATTGATATTCAAGAAGATGTAGCTTGAGTAATTTTGCGTACATTTTTTTTCGAAAACTATTTTTTTGTATTTTTAATAATTTTTTTTTTGAAAAATCAATATTTTAAAAACGGGTGAGTTGTTTTTTAAATTTTGTTTGTATTCTTGAATTTTTTTTCAATTTTTTAAAAAAAGTTGTTAAAAAAACCGCTTTATTTAAAAACGGCTCTAACGATTTTGAAAAAAAAATCACACTTTTTTACCTTTTTTAAAGAAATAAAATGGCGATTACATTTTTCCGCTGAAAACTATTTAACGTACTTTTTTTCAAACAATCAAAAGTCAGAAAAATCGAATATAATCTTTGAAGTTCCCTTAATATTTTTCAAATTTTATTCCAAGCTGTGACCGCACATAAGATCAAGTACGTGCGATCCAGTCGTGCAATTTTTTTTTTTTTAAGTTGAGCCTAGATATATTATCAAAAATGTCTATATCATCAATTGCAGAATTTGTTTCTCTTAAACAACGTGCCTACAAATTCTTGCGGAAATGAAAATTATTATTATTATTAAAATTATTTCTCAAGGGAGCAAAAAAATTAATACGCTCTAATAGTTGAGGACAATTAACATGGTCACTAACAAGGTCTTTAATAGCGTTTGAAAGTTGAAAAGCAGACATCTTGTTGAGTAAGAGCGAACTTCAATATTACATTCTAGTTTGAAAAATAGCAACTTAGTAATTCGTTTTTGAATTCTTTCAATTCTCAGCATGAGTTACATAATATGGATTCCAAATAATGCAGCAATATTCAGAACCGATCTTACCAGCGAAATATATAAAATTTTGGTGGTAAAAGGATCCGTAAAATCCCTTGTATTTCTACTTATAAACCCCAGCAATCTATTAGATTTGTTTACATCGTAAATGTGATTTGAAAACGAAAATTGAATGTCTAAAATTACAACGAGGTCTTTTTTAACGGAGACCCTTTCTAAAATGATGTTGTTAATTATAGTCAAAATATAGTCAAAAATAATTGGGTTAAAGTTTCTGTGGCATGTAAAACTTTGACATTTTTTTACATTTAGAAAAAGTTATTTTTTTTTTATTTTCGTTTAGATAGGTTTACTTTAATGCGAAAGACAGCACTGTAGTTGGGATCCAGAAAATGTATGGTATACCCGGGCAACGCCAGGTGGTTCAGCTAGTAATAAATAAACTCAATATATTTTGTTTTCTGTTATAAAAACTGCGAAATATTAAGGTTTCCTAAACGATGAAAATAATATTCCTCCCCTCTTCATATTTGGCTACAATTTAAAACGTTTGAGTATAATTCTTATATCTGGGTGGCTCCTCTTACTTACTTTCGTTTCCGACTGTGACAACATCAAAATGTTTCCTGTCTCTCCTTATTCTATTGATATTTTTAAAAGCAATGCTTCTGAAAATAGTCAGAAGCCAGATGCATTGAGCCATTAAAAGTTTTCCACGTAATCATCACTTCGCTAGCAATGCTCATAAATTTCGGGCGCATTGTTAAGTATAGAGATTCATTATTTAGCCGCACTACATGGCTCGACATCTGTGTTGATTTATAGACAACCAATTTGCATTGGTACCACATTTTATATCCCGTTTTATAAACGTTCACTGATTATAAAAAAGGAACCCAAATAAACTGATATGCATTGAGAATTAACTTAATTACTTATTACCGCTGTTTAATTATCTTAATGATCGAGGTTCTTAGCGAGACTGAATATAATAGGAGTTGAAGTTTTTTGATCCCTCTGATTGTCTTAGATTTAAAAATCTTGTTGTTATAAGAAATTAAAATTAAAACCTTTTTACAGACAGAAGCATCAACCTTGCACATTTCCCTTGCTCGCTCTTAAAATGTACATATAAAGAGTAACCATTTATTTTAGCAAACTCCGGAAATTCAATTATCTTGTGTCAAAAACCTTCGAGCTCGAAGACCCTTATAAATTATTTCTTGTTTGAAATCCACAAAATTTCATTATTCTGGCTCAACTTTATATGGACATTCGATTCAATTTTCATCACCCAGCCTTTTTCGATAGCTCAGTGCTGCCGCTGCTGCCTCCTTAAACCATTAAACTAACCAACTGACCCCTTGGAATTTTATACTTCAGGCATTTTGGGTATGTCCACCCATATTTACTCAATTTTGTGTAAAGATAAATTTTAAAGTAAGTTCTTTTGACCACAGATAGATCCACCCACAAAGGCGTCCGAACAAGATATCCCACATTATAACAAGAGGTGCTAATACCCTAAATTCACTTCCAGTTGTGAGTAAAAGTTTCTAAATCGAAAGCAATCGATAAATCCTCTTCCTCTTCCTCTGTACCAGCGGTCATTCTGTCTCCGAAACAAATGTTTCAAACACACAGTGTTTCCGGTGTTGCAGCAAAAGTGCTTAAAAACCAAAAGACTAAACACAGGTAAGCAGAGGAAGAACCTTAAGGCTCTTTATGGACTCAGGCGAGTTTCTAATTAAAGTTTCCTTTTATGAGCTCTGAGGAAAGGTGAATTTAAAAGAGGATGAAGGTCGGTCACCCACAGAAACCAGATTATATCCTCTAAGGGCTTTTGATTGTAAAATCGAATCGCTTTTTTCGTCAAGTTGAAAAGAACAAAATGTTGGCAGGTAAGAACATACTTATACCTCTAAGCCCATCCGGGATACCTACACTTTCCTCTGATTTGGAGATTAAAAAGTTAGCAGCACCTTGTTATACTTGACTGCTTTTATATTCTTATGCCTGTTGCTTCCATATTGAGGCATCAATTACCCATCGATGACATCTAATTTGCCCAATAGTTAACAAAAGTTTATAGCCTGGCCCCGTATCTTTTGCTGCGACTTACACTTCTCGCGTTTGGTAATAAGATGGCGGCAGGATGCGGATCACCCTCTAAATACGACGAACTTAATTTGCATATTTTTCTCTTTCCCAAGATGGGGTGGTGCGGTGGATTGTTGGCCAAAATATACAATAACCCAAATAATGGGGTACTTCCACGCAACATTTGCATGTGATTTGAAAAGGAGGGAACAGAAAAAATCCAGGAGAGAAATTTAAGTTTTTTTTCTTCTAGCTAGGAAAGAAAGGCGAAGTGAAAGTGCTTTAACCGTTTTCCGGTAAATTTGTTTTTAAGATGAAAAGTCTCTTTAAAATATATATGTATGTGTATGTGTGTACACAGTCTTCACACAGCTTTTAGGTTTTTGATGATGCTGATCCTTCTGTTGCTATTTATCGTTGAAGAATTTAAGAAAAAAACGATTGGACAAGTTCAACGGGGACTATGTTGAAACCACACACGACAGTAGGCAGAGAAGATAAGGCGGTGGAGTGAAAGTAAACTTCAAGAGTTTGACACAGAACAAGGTGATAAATCGATGGTATAGCTATGCAGCTTCGTTTCGAAAAGGACCAAGTAGGGGAGGGAATTGGTTTTATCTTTTATCTATATAGAACCGTTCGTTTTGGTTTCCCACGAAGTTGATGTGTTCGGTTTATCGCTTACTCATCTCTTCCAGCCACGACACGAGACCATGTAAACCCACCTTTGTTGACAAAGAAAGTGAGGAATATCGAATGCTCTGTATAAATGGAAAGTAGTTACCTGGGTTTCTGGTAATCACTTAAAAAGAGGTTAGGAAATATATGAAATTGTCTCAAAAGGAAGGGCGCCCATTCAATTCATGATGTGTCATCGTTGTTGGGATCGGAAGGTAAATAAAGACGGAAGCTTGAAAATTTGTTTATTTGGTTGTGTGTGGAATTGGATTTGGTTTTTATTGTGATTGTCTGGATTTGTATGAAGATGATTTTGATGTGAATATTTAATGGTTCGTTGAATGATGGGGCAAACAAGATTCATTTTTTTCTGCTTAAAATTAATAGAGTAAAAACCACTTTAGAAAATCACCTCAAAAATAAATAAATAAATTTATTGGTGCGACAGCCCTATAAATAGCCAACAATCTAAGTGATTTTTACTCTTAACTATTCCCGTTTGTGTTGTTAATCTCCAGGAGTAGAGATAATAATATTGTCAGAAAATACCGCGATAGGAAGAGCTTTCAAAATTGTAGATTGATGTAGTACTGCAACGGCAGCGAATAATAACTTAATTAAATTCTGATCTTGACAGCATTGTACAATAGGGAATAAGAAATCGTTAAGAATTTAATGTTTCAAAAACTCAATATTGTCTTTTGTCGTTAAAGCGGAACAAACACCCAGTTCCACTATTCATGAGTGGCACTTGCGTGGAAGAAACTGATCACCTCTCAGTTTTCAGCATGTGCATTACAGACCACATATTTGACGCCACTAAGTATGCTGCAAGATGTTTAGGACAGGTTTCCTTCGAAGATGCAAGAAGGTCTTCACCCCGTTTGATCTGGCATATATATATGATATAAAGCATATATTCGACCAAAACTCGAGTATAATTCCAACATTTGGGCAGGTGCTCCTATGCTATAAAGCACTTGAATTTTCTGGATCACATCCAAAAAGGAGCTTTAAAATTAATAGGTGATGGAAAAATTACGGATTTTATTACATCTCTTGAGCATTGCCGTACTGTAAAGGGTATTTCACTATTCTAACGCTATTGATAAAACAGTGCTCCAGTGAAATTGTCAGTTACATTCCTCCTCTGAAACAATTCAACCGTAATACTCTCTTTGCTGGTAATGCCCATCAGTTTACTCTTGAGCCCAATTTCGGACGTACTGTCAAGTACTGAGATTTTTTTAAGTCGAATCACACGAATGTGAAAACTAATGTCCATGGATATCTCCTTATTTCGAAGTACAAGAAAAACCGCTATTCTGGTCAGACAACACCCGAAGGAAGGTATGTCGAGCGCTTTGCCGGGTTACAAAAATTACGGCAAAAAACCAGCCTGTCCCAAGAAAGGTGACCCATCCTTCCCGTCCTCCTACCGACCCATAGCAATAACATCCCTTCTTTCTAAGGTCATGGAAAAGCTGACAAACCCTTAAGGAATATCTCGAAGATCGAAAGCTTCTTCATGACCGTCAGTATGGCTTCCGCAGCAACCGTCCCACTGGTGATCTGATGGCATATCTCACCGAACAGTGGAACAAATCTTAACATCGCTTTGGTGAAAGTAAGATTATTGCTCTTGATATCTCCAAGGCATTTGATAGAGTTTGGAATGAAGCTCTCTTATCGAAAATGCGTGTTTTAGGATCGATTATACTCTTGTTCGTTGGATTAGAAGCTATCTTCTGGATCGTTCAATACAAGTTGTATTCCCCCAATGCCATTGTCCATGAATGGCAATTGCATCGAAGAAACCGAAAAGCTTTCAGTATTCATTTTGGCTACAATTTATAAAGCGTTTATACGCCCTAAACTCTATTATAACTGCCACCTCTGGGCAGGTGCTTTACAAACATCGCTTCACCTGCTTGATAGAATACAAAATCCAGCGTTAAGATTGATAGGAAATAGAACTGCCGCTGAAACAATTACCCCACTCGAACACCGACGCAATGTTTTATGTCTTTCCTTATTTTATCGTTTCTTTTATAAAAAAAAATGTTCACTCGAAGTAGCCAGCTGCATTTCTCCCCTTAAAAGTTTCTCCCGTAATACTCGTCGATTATATCTCTTAACTTTAAGCATATTTTGTGTAACCCACAGTTGGAGAGTTGGTCTATACAGACAGACAGTAAGTATGTATTTTGGACTACAGCCTAAGCCGTTTGACCAGTCGTCTTCAAATTTAGTACATATATAAGGTTATTTTGACATTCTACAGGTAACTTTTTCAATTTTTTTACCTTAAATATTAATGGTACATGGCATATAACTGTTAAGTAAAAGCTTATTTTTCTCCAAAACGCCTGAAAGAATTTTTATGAAAGAAAAATAGTTTACTTTATATTTTGGTGAAAAAAATGTACTTGGTTTGCTAAAAGGGATGCCCCTTATAGGTCCGTTTTTTTTCTTCGACTTTCTCGAGAACTGATTAACCGATTACAATGAAATTTGATATTCAGGAAGATGTAGGTTGCCAAAGGATTTTTATATTTAAATATTTGTAAATATTTGTTTTGTATTTTTTTTATATTTTTTTGAAAAATCAATATTTTGAAAACGGGTAATTTGATTTTTTTTTCAATTTTATTTTTAAATGTAGATTATTTCTGTGCTTAGGTTTGCATTATTGAATTGTTTTTTTTTTTATGTTTTAAAAAAGTTGTTAAATTAAAACTATTTAATTTAAAAAACGTTACTACGGTTTTGAAAAAAAATAACACTTTTTAACATTTTAAAATGGCGTTTAAATTTTTCCGCTGAAAACTATTTTAAGTACTTTTTTGAAACAATCAAAAGTCAGAAAAATCGAATAAAATTCTCTTAATATTTTTGAAATTTTATTCGACACTGTGACCGCACATAGAAGCAAGTACGTGCGATCCAGTCGTGCAATTCATTACTACTACCAAAGGGTGCTGAATGGTGACACACCCATTTATCGCATGCAGGAAAAGTTTATGTGGTTCGTACTTGAACGTGTGAGTTAAATATGTTACAGTTGGGCTGTGATCCTCTGCACTCTAATGAAAATTAACATTCTTTTTGGAAGAACCCAATGCTGTGAGAAGCACACGAAGTTCTATAGCATCCCCTGTTATGACGACACTATCATACTTGTCAGTAGCTGAGACAGAAGTCTCCACAATCATAACATAGGCATCTTCTACTGCCTTCTTCATTTGGATCCCCCTGGTTTCCATTTCACTCTTCAGCAAAATTATGAAGTTAACCTTGTTGGTATCGTTGGAAAGAAATTTCGCCTGCGAAATCGTGCTGATCGAAGTTGTTGGAAAAGACAAACTTTGTTGAGGAGGAAACCAAAAAACGCCGATAACGTTCAGCGTCTTTGGTGCTTTGGCAGTTTATCCCAGCAGAATAACCATCAAAAACCACAATGCCATTACTTTCAAAGTGCCTTTGGCAGTTATTCCACATAGTTTTGGCAGACTCTTTGAAATCAGGGCTTCACTAAACTTTGGTTCAAACAACTCTTTGTAGCAGGAACCGAAGTTTACTTCTTCAGATATAAACGAAAAACTAATAAAAAGTACGAAATTTTGGGGGTGTTCCACAAAATGTGCTTACTTCAAGAAATGCAAGCAAAAATCTGAAAAAAGTCCGAAAATTTGGGGGCTTTTAGCCTTTTTCCCAAGTTAGCTCAGGGTCTGCGAGGTACTCAGGTACTACTAGGATAGTATTCCTAATGCACCCCCAAACAACCCATTAAAGTTCCATTACCTTCGGAATACTTTCCAGTTACCATCAGGACATTTTTATTTCCTATTAATCTTAAAGTTCGGAACTGCATCCTTGTTTCACACTTCGTCCTTTTTACTTGCGTTTATAGGTACTTTAAGGCAAATTATGGATTCGTGGAAAAAAAATTCTAATAATCAAACATGACATAACGAATTCCGTCCGTCTGTCTGTCTATTTGTTCGCACCTCTACAGCTTAAACGGATGAGCCGATTTGCTCCAAACTTGAAAGTTAGTATGTATTTGATATCTCGGAGGGTGTTTTTTTATTTTTGCTCTAGGTCGAAAAATAACGGTACCTGCCATACAATCATTAACAAAAAGTTTGATTTTCTCGAAAACGGGTCTAACGATTTGATAAAACTTTCGGTGTGCTATTTTTTTACAATAATACATCTCTCAGTTAGAATGAATTTTTCGAAATTTGTTCTATAATGGTACCTCTCATAGAACCGTTTTTTTTTCAAATGCGGTTTAATCGATAACTATTATCCCGATTTCAATAAAATTTCGCACACAGGAAGTCACTTATAATTTAATTAATATTGCATTTAAAAAAAATTAAAAACTTTTTTTTCGATTTTTTTAAATTTTCTAAAAAAAATAGTTTTCGAAATATTTTGAAAACGGGTTGATTGTTTTTTTTTAAATAATTTTCCCAGATGAAAACTACAGATTTTCTTATAATGACATACTAAAAAAAATTAAAATATTTTTTTCCAAAAGTTAAAAAAACGACTTTTTAAAAAAACTGGTCGAACCGTTTTCAATATTTTTTTCCTCGATAGACATTTAATTTTCAAATTTTATTGCATGCTTAGTTTTTGCGAGAAAACTTTTAAACTAATTAAAAATATTATAGAATTTTCGAAAACAAATAATTTTTTTTTTATATACACACATCCATATGCAGGCACTAAGCAATTATCTAGCATAAGAACAAGTTCTTGCGACCCAGTAGTGTATTTTATTTTAGTACAAAGCCCTATTTAATTATCTTACGTATAATATTATTCTAGAATCATCGAGCGTAAATGAACACCACAAGTCAAACATTCAATTTCTTATTAAGGTGCAAGTCTATCACACAGATCTTAACAATTCTTTTAAGCGGGTGTAAGTACAACGTTTCCTTAGTCACCATTAAGTATACCTATACGTAAATTCAGTTTTAAATCGTAAGACATAAAAATAGGTATATATGTATGTATAGTTTGTTTCATTATTGTTTTCTAATTTTTTTTTTTAATTTTATTTGACGATGTGACCGCTCATATGAGCAAGTATGTGCGATCTAGTCGTTCAATTTATTATATAAATATGTAGTTGCGTGCAATAATGTCCGGACCTACAACACCCGAAGGTATGTGTGCTGAGAAAAAGTTTAAACAAGCAAGGAATGGCTGTAACGCCCTTATTCGACGGACCAAATTCTTACATGACCAATAATTAAGTCTCAGACCAGAACTTAAAACTCAAGTAAACGTACTTGTATGTATTGGTGCACAAATTAAATTCTCTTTTTTCCATGCTCTCTGCTCAAAGGTTCATTCAGACTTCAGATCAGTGTTGTCACTTTTTCAAAATCTACACCTTCTAACCCGGTAGACACAAATTCTACCCCTATTTTTATATTCATTCCAAAAAGAAAAAAATGCAAAAAAAATTCATATTTTTATTACACAACACAATATTTATTCGTCGTTATTTTTCCTGAATGCAGCCGTCAGCCTTCTACTACATTTTTTCACTTTTTAACTGTAATTTAGCTTCTTTACCACATAGCAGTGCTGCAGCAAAAAGAATTTTTTCCACTATGAATGAAATAAAAAACAAAAAACGAAATAAACTTGAAGTAGAAACGGTAAACAGTTTAATTTATGCTAAAGAAATAACAAACAAATCAGATATACATATTTGTTCCGTGTAAAGATTTGATCCATTTTTATTTAAAATTTAAATTTGTTGATGGTAAAATGTGATCTTCTGAAATCTTTATTTTAAAAGAAGAAAGTTTTTATTTATGTATTTATTTATAAAATCTTTATTTATTTTTTATTTTAAACAAAGAATGTTATTTTTCTATTTATTTAAACTTCTATTTAATTACTTTAATACATAAAATATATAGAATAAAACCTGTCTCTTAATTTTAGTTTGTTTATATATCAACAAATATTTTACTGACCAATTTGTTGGTATATAACTTTTTTTCACTACACTTTTTTTTAAAATAAATAAATAAAATTGCGAAATTCGTTGGGTTTTAAATTATCATAAAGGAAATTGCAAATCTACCCCTCAAATTCTGAATCTACCCCTATATTTTGTCTCAATCTACCACGTTTTTCAAAATGGAAGTGACAACACTGCTTCATATGAGGAGCAGGGACGTTTTAAAACGTAAATATTCCTTTTCTTCGTATCGCACAGAAAATGAATGTACACTTTTTTCCTTGCGTTTATTTGTTTTTGATCCTCAGGAGCGATGATGACGCGACGACCACGAAAAAATGAAATGCATGGGCATGGGCACTAATAACAAACCTACCTGCCTCTGGCATGGCTCTAGAAAAAATTAGAAATGAAATGGCCTTTTTTTTGTTTTTTGTGATGTTCTTCCTTTCTGTGGCTATCCTCTGGTGTGCCTAGGAATTTGTTGTATTTTTTTTATTTTCAATTAGCTACCTAAGAAAAAACTGGACCTGGAGAGCAAAATTAGTTCAAGTTGATATGATAGTTGCATCGTTGGCCGGCCTATATTTTTTTATTTTGTCTCTAGAAGACCGGCCTAGATCAATTTTGACGTTTGCCAACGTGTTTTTGACGTTGAACGAAGATCTTTTGTAAATTTTCAAAAAATATCTAGACAGTTTTTTTTATTTATTTATTTGGGGCCAAATTGTACAAGAAATCAAAAAAAGAAAATGGAAATATAACCCTAAACTAAATTACTGAATAAGACACTATCAATACAAAAAAAAGGGGCACGACAGGGGCGCACGTACTTGCTCCTATGTGCTTAACCATATTGGAAGGCAAGATCTTTGATTGAAACAAGTAACATTTACGTACAAAAATAACACGTTCTGAACTTATAAATAGTGTCAAAAACACAACCCTTAACGGTTTTTAGTAAATATGGAGTATGCCATAACACGTCTTGTATAATAATGAATTTATGAAAAAAGTATTTCGAAAATTTTAGGACGGATTTTGATAAATTCTTGTTTTTTATTTTTAGTTTTTTGAGCAATTTTTTTTTTAATTTTGGTATGCAATTTTTTAGACTTTATTAATATACATGTGATTATAAATTTTAAAATGTTTTTTTTATTAGTTTTAAAAATATTAATAAAAAAAAAAATCAAAAATAAATTTTAATTAGAACAAAAAAGTTATTCAAAATGTTGATATGCAGAATTAATTTGGCTATCTAAATCTTCTCAAATATAAAATTTGACAGAAATCCAAAGAGCCATTACCGAGAAAGCCAAAAATTAAAAAAAAAACAGTTATTTAATATGTACCGTTATTAGACTTTTTCGGTAAATTTGGTTCTGATTATATAAGAGCTAATACCAACAAAAAAATCCTCAAAAATTTTCATCAAAATGGTTGAAGCCGTTTTCGAGAAAAATAAGCTTTCCTTAACGGCCAAATAGAAGGTACCGTTATTTTAAGGCCTAAAAATAAAATTTAAATTTACCCTCTGGGGAATGCTTAAGCCGTTTAGGCTGCAGCTCGTTATACATACTGACAGATATACAGCAATTGTTTGCCACTTAGTTTCTTTTCTATGATCGTAATGTCATGTTTGATTGTTATCTCAATTTTTTTATATTCACGAATCCTTGCTTATAGTCCCTATGATCGCAAGTAAAAATTGGAGAATTATAGAATTTATTGGTTAATCCTACTTCAGACCCATGACAGACCCCAGCATAGGGGGTTGTAAGGGGCAGAATATCCTTCATAAAAACGGGACTTGTCCTGGATAAACCTAATTATAATAATTTATTGTAGGTAAGGTTGGGTTTATACCATCTAACAAAAAAATTGGTACAAGTTTTTTTAAACAGGGTGTCCCTAATTCGTTAATTCGTTTTCAGGATTTTTACTTGCTGCTGGCTTTTCCAAGTATCATAAAATCTGTGCGTTGTTTTATAACTGTCATTGGTTTATATTTTAATTATTGTAACGTTCATTTAAAAAAATGTTATAACGTTATGTTTATTACGGATTTTCTGGAGAAAATTGAACTCAAGTTCAAAAAGTTTGCATGGGCAGAAAAAATGGAACAGGCTAAAAACTGGATATCTTAAAACTAAGATAAGATATCAAATTTATTTAAACGCATTTACAAAGGCTAGTATTTCTTTTTAAAATAATGTCCCATACAAAGTTTCGTTTATCGATAACATGGGCCAAGGTATACCAAAGTAAGCCTTTTGTTAAATTCCCGATAAATTATATAAAAGATGAGAATAGAATACCCGAGAATTATGTCCTAAAATCTTGAAAACGAATTAAGGGACACCCTGTATAGAAGAGCACAAATAAGAAAAGTAGACATATAATTATCCACAAATGTGTAAAAAAAAGCCCCAAACCGCTGAAATAAAAAAAAAATGTTGTTGCTATTGTTGTTTTGTTTATAATTTTGTGTGTCCATTTTTCGTATTCAATTCAAATCTGTTTTATTTTTGGAGCTTCCTTTCACTGGATTTGAAGCCATTTTTCAATTTAAAAATGTATGGGTAATTTTTCATTGGAGCCAAATTTAATGTACCCATTCAGATCATGTTATATTTCTACGTACATATATGTTGTTGATCTATGATCTAGTATACATATACATATGTAAATGTATACCTACATAATTATGTATATCGCTCATACTAAACAGCAGAAAAATTATTTTATTTCCAAACTCCAAATCAAAATAATTTTTTGCATAGAAAACGAAATGATCCTAAAAAACTTCACAAAAGAAACAATTCATTTTCATCATACCTTAGTTATTTCCTTTTTTCCACCTTTCTTTTTTGCGAAAAAAATATAACTCCTCGCATTAGAGTGGCACCAAACGCCTTCCTTTTCTGTAAAATGGTCCATAAACCAAAAAAAAAAACTGTCACACCAAAAAACAGACCCACAAAAAATACTTCCCACCGCAATCACCCTACCAATAATATGTATCCCTTCACCAATCAGTCAGTCTCAGTATATTTGGAAATGACAAATGAGGCAACCAAATTCAGAGACTGAAACCTTTGTATATACACTGCATATAGTACTATCATGGAGCATCATTTTTTAGTTCTGAATCAAGTCGCAATGAGGCGCGCTGAAATCGCCAATTGGTGTGGGTATAGAATAAGTACAGACAACAAAAGTGTATTAAATACTGGTAAAATATCGGTAAAGTTTCTCGTCCCCACTATTTAGAGTTAGTTCCGAATCAACCAGGAAGATGGCCAGATGAAAAATGACCACCATGAGAGTACTATAGGAAATGTATATACAATGCTGAAACACAAAAAAATATCAGAACCAACCAGGGTAGAAACAAGAGAGTAGAAAGCAGAAGACATGTAATAACAACAACAAAAAATAGAAGAGAAAAAAGTAAAAGAACAGATAAGCTTCCAAATTCTGCTGTTATGTTCTGTTCGAACTACAAATTTATTTGTGTGCGTTAGCAATGAATGAACTTTCTATGGAAAAAACGCAAATTAGCCCATTTTTTAAAAATTAATATAAAAAAAACTATTACTGTTACATACATTTTCTAAGTTGATTTAAAAAGATAAAATGTTGAAAATTATTAGAAAGTTACTTTCTTTATAAAGTCAATAGATATTTTAGTTTTTTTAATCAGCGATTAGAGTGTCAAAAAACAATATTTTTTAAAAAACTAAAGTTTTACTCCCGAGCTTGAAAAAAAAACCCCAAGATTTAAGATTAGAGAAAAAGGACGATAAATTTATATCTTTTTATGATCTCTAACTTACAATTTTGGAAAATAATAATAATAAATAATGAACATTTTAGAACTAAATGTTAAAATTTATTTCGTTAAAATATTTTTTTAAATAAAAAAGTTATCCGCCAATTTGTTAACAAACATCCATTTTTTTCGAGGTACACCCAGCCTTAAGGGAAAAATTACTACATATCCCAAAGGTAGCAACAATTTTTGGTCATTTGCAAAAAATATAAAGAATACTTCTTCGTCCTCGATTCCGACGCTCGTCATCAATGACACACCATTTGTTAGTTCTCAAGAGAAAGCGAACCTATTCGCTAAGCAGTTCGCCGCTAATTCTACCCTGCCAGAGTGTGTCATGGTCACACTTGAGAGCGTAAATGATTGATTCTCTTTCGTACTCGTACAGTGGCTAGAGTTCTAAAAGATCTTTTTTTTTTTTTTTTTTTTTAACTAATTGTCTGTAAGGCACATTGCCTTTTAGAATGCAACATGACGTTGACGTTGACACTAGTTAGAAGAATTAGAAAGATAGGAGAGAATTTTTTGTCGGCGCAGTAGATCGAGAATTAGGTGACTATTTTCTCATTTAAAACTCACGGGCGGCTCTAGCTTGCACTTGGAGTTAGAAAAATTTCTTCCCAACCTGAGTATCGAACTGACGACCTCCGGGTCAGAAGCAAACATCTTATCTACTGCACCAATGCCGCCCGCAATCTTGATCTTGACGTATATAAATCCGCTGGTCCTGATAGTATCCCCGCGATTGTTCTGAAGAGGTGTTCTTCTACGTTGGCAAGGCCACTGCGTAAGCTGTTCTATCTATCCTACTCTTCACGGCTCGTTCAAAGCAAATGGAAGACAGCTTTTTTCCAGCGCACACTTAAAAAAGGCGAATCGTCGTAACCCGCAAATTACGGACCGATTGCACTTACGTCCCTTTTTTCCAAGGTCATGGAAACACTTCTTAATTATAAAATCAAGGAATATCTTGAGGAACGAAAGCTTCTAAATGACCGACAGTATGGCTTTCGTAGCAATAGGTCCACTGGTGATATGATGGTTTATCTCACTGAACAGTGGAACAAATTTCTACGTCGTTTCGGAGAAAGTAAGATTAATGCAATCGATATTTCTAAAGCATTTGATAGAGTCTGGCACCAGGCTCTTTTATTGAAAATCCGTGCTTTCGGTTTCGATGTTTTTTTTTCTTCGCTGGATGAGAAATAATTTATAAATGATCTCCTGTCTGAAACTTCTAATCCACTAAACTGCTTCGCTGATGACAGTACACTCAGCTTTTCATATTCGTTTTTGGAGTCACAACCGCGGTCTTCGGATGTGGATCTTAAACGGCAACGTATGATAAGCTCATTAAATTCTGATCTTGACAGCATCATCAAATGGGGAATAAGAAATCGTGTAGAATTTAATGCACCCCCTTTTGATCTGGCTACTATCTAAAAATCATACATTCGTCCAAGACTAGAATATAACTCCCATATCTGGGGGGTGCTCCATCAACTCACTTGAGTCTTTTGGATGGTTTTCAAAGAAAAGCTTTCAAGTTGATTGGAGATGATGTCATCATTAGAACATTCACGTCACTTGAACATCGACGGAATGTTTCATGTCTCTCTCTTTTCTACCGTTATTTCTATGGTCAATGTTCTAGAGAAATAGCCAGTTCCAATTCTCCCCTTAAACAGTTTCACCGTGATGCTCGCGCTTCCAGGAATGCCCACCAATTTACCCTTGAGCCCAATTTCGGTCGTACAGTCAAGTACAGAGATTCGTTCTTCAGCCGTACAACTCGAATTTGGAATCTTTTGCCTAACTCTGTTTATGATGTTCCCATTATGATGTTCAGAAGTTTAAAACCAATGTGCATCGGCAACTCCTATTAAACCCTCTCCTTCTTTCCTAAGCTATCGCTGTTTCCACCGACATCAAAAGGGTAGCCCAAATCCCTTTAGCGTGTGCAAATTATAAAAATAAAAAAAAACTTTTTTTCACTTTTGAAAGAGCAATAAACTTCAAAATTAAGTTTTGCACCTTTTTGCATAAGACTTTATTACATGGCACTTCTTTTTGTAAGTTGCTTATGACAATATTTATTTTTTTTAGAGTTTAGGGCTTATAAACGCTTTATAAATTAAAGACAGTTCAGAAGGGGAAAAGTACTTCTTACACCTATACAGAAAACCTAAGCACTTAGCAGCATTTTTAGCGATCTCAAATATAGTATGGTCGTTCCTTTGGAGTTCGTCGTTAACACACATACCGAGTACTGAGAGGTTTTCGGTTTCTTCGATGTAGGTGCCAGTCGTGAATCATCGAACGAATATGAAAAGTTGAGGGTAGAGTCGTCAGCAAAACAGTTAAGTGGATTAGAAGTAACAGACAGAAGATCATGTATAAAAGGAGGAAGAGAGTCGCAGACAGAACAGAGTCCTGGAGCACACCAGCATTTATTTTGTGGGAATCAGACTTTTCCAGAAGATAGCTTCTAATCCAACGAACAAGACTATCATCAATTCCAAAAGCACGCATTTTCGATAAGAGAGTTTCATGGCAAACTCTATCAAATGCCTTGGAGATATCAAGAGCAATAATTTTACTTTCACCAAAGCGATGTAAAGATTTGTTCCACTGTTCGGTGAGATATGCCATCAGATCACCAGTGGAACGGTTGCTGCGGAAGCCATACTTACGATCATGGAGAAGCTTTCGATCTTCGAGGTATTCCTTAAGTTGACGGGCAACGTTGCTGTTAGACAGCGTGGAGCTGGCAGCGAAATGGACGGCGAGCAAGTTTGCCTTCTCTGAAGAGTAAACAATTCGTTTGTTATTGTCGATGAGCGTTGGAACCAAAGATGTTGAGGAGTTTTTAATATTTTTTTACAAAAGACCAAATTTTTTGTCATGCAAAAATTTGGTTCCTTCAATAACGGATTTGCATGGATTCCTTGCTTGTTTGTGCTTTTTCCGATTTTCCTCCGTAGGGTTGGCTTTGTAAGATCGTAAACTTACTTCTTTAAACTTGATAGCTTCTTTACAATTAGAGTTAAACCAGGACTTTTCTTTAGTCTTGAAGCTTTTTACTCTGTTAGGAATAAAAGCACGCATCCCTAGAAGAATCACATTTCTGATCATTTCAGCACTGGCATCAATTAGTTAAAGTTTGGGAAAAAAAATATTCAAGCCGTCCCAGTTGGCTTTCTCGTATTGCCAAACGGTCCTGGTGGAAGTTTTACTTTAACTGGATGGGTGGAGGATAAGAAATTGGCTGAAATGGCACAATGGTTCGAAGTTCCAAATGGCATTGAAACTTTGTCAGTGAATTGCCTGCATTTACGGGAAGGATATAGACATAATACATTTTTTTTCCAGCTGGTGGCGTGTACTTTTTTCAGGGAAATGTGTTGGAAAGATCAATAGAAAATTACGAATTAATGAATTATTAAAAGAAAGAAATGAATCTAAATAATACCGAAAGAAAGGTTCTTGAATATTTCGAATGATGGTGCTACAAAAAAAAAATTAAAAAAATTAAAAAAACGTATTTGGATAAGAAATGCTAAAAATTAAAAGTTATTTTTATGTTAGCAACCCCTAAAAGTACTCAATTGATCACCACGAAAAAATGTATCTTTTCACTTAAAGGCTTTCTTATGGTATACTGATTGATGCTGGAGCATATCAACTTAAAGGATTAGGTGATATAAATGCGATAATAGGTATATAGGTTGGTGCTGTTAAACATAAAGAAAATCAAACATAATTTTCTTTCTTAGTATAACCATTGTATATATACATTCCCTATAGGTACGGTGACCATCCGTTCATTATTATAATGAACAGTTCATTATTTGAATTAAATGTTCATTATGAATCATTTTGTATTCAAAAACATAAAAATGTTCATTATTTCAAAAGCTGTTCATTATTTGTTCAGTATTTTATTTAATTTTGTTCAAACAAAAACGAAAAACTAACAGCCGATTTCTTCACAGAGTTCTAAAGCTAGGACCTAAAGTGAATACTTAAATCAGTATCAAGTCATTTCGTCACAAATGTCTTAAGCCCTAGTCCTATCAATTTGGTACCGAGAATCAGTTGGACTTAGTCTTAGCTAGCCTCTCAAAATCAACTAGTACCTGATTATTATAACAGTTGTTAGTACTCAAAGTTGGTACTACTAAGTGATTTCTTGGTCAAAGTTCTAAGCTAGTTGGTGAGTTCCGTTCGGAACGTGCGTGCTGCATGTTAAATAAGTAGTTATAAATTGATTAGCGCAAGAAGTTTTTTCGCAAACGTTCAAGAAAGATAATAAATTGAGAATTTTGGATCAAGGCTCCAAATACTCCGAATATTGCCAATGTTTATGCAGCGTCAATATTCACAATATTGCCAACGAACTCGTAGGAGAGACGCACAAATCAGGACCACAAAAACTTCACTGGAGGCAATCTCATAATTATAGATGAGAAAATGTAGACCGCTTACATAAAATGCAGCATTTGGAAAGCTATATTTATTGGCACTTTATATATTAAAAAAAAAAAAAAAGTTATTCTAGATATTACTCACCTAGCAACTTTCTATTCCTGTCATCGAAAAACCATAAACATAAACAAAAATCGCTGTACTGTATAACTTTCAACACGACTTGTTTGAAATTTCAAAGCAGAGCAAAATGTTAAAATTAGATCAGTTTTAGACGTATTAGTTCCAAGGACTGCTCTGTGAACTTAGGACAGGTAACAGTGATGTGAAGATTTACTCAGGTACTAACTTTTTTTTAGGACTTGGTACCAGAGCTACCACCTGGCCCACCTAGACCGGGTACTAGGCCGGCTTAGTACTCATGTGAAGAAATTTTGCGTAACCAAACCAAAATTATTTCAACAAAATGATAAAAGGAACGTTGCCTTATTTACTGAATAGGCAAAAAAATAGTAATTTAGTGCAAATCATTTTTTTACATCATTCCCGGAACACACCTAATGTCAAAATAATAATAATAAATAAAATATAAATAATAATCAAGTCAAAAGCTTTTCAAAATTGGATGGATGGACATTTTTAAACATTTTATAGAAAAAAAAATTAAGAATTGTAGAATTTAGCTTGTCTTCCGAACAAACGACAAAAACAATTTAAAGTGCAAACTATGAAATCAATTGAAATTACTAAATTTAACTATGAAATGATCTGGTTATAGTTCATAGTTATAATAGAGTTCCTTCTGTAATCCTTGTGTTAATTTTTTTTTCATTGAGTTATTTTTTAAGATAAAAACTGGGATTGATTATTTTTCTTTTTGTTCATTATTTGGAATTTAAAAATATGGTCACCGTACCCATAGGACTCTCATGGTGTCATTTTCCGTCTAGCCATCTTCCTGGTTGATTCGAAACTAACTCTAAATAGTGGAGACGAGAACCTTTACCGATATTTTACCAGTATTTAATACACTTTTGTTGTTTGATCTTATTCCATATCCGCCCCAATTGGCGATTTCAGCGCGCCTCATTGCGACTTGATTCGGAATTAAAAAAATATGCTTCATGATAGTATATATGCAGTGTAAAATAGTAGTAGTGTAAGCATAGTAAAATAAACTTCTAGCTGGTGGCACGCAAGTCGTATACCGCAAAATGTTTTTTTAAATAGCAATAGAAAAATAAAAAATAATGAATTACCATAAGAAAGGGGAAAATGAATCCATAATGAAAGTACTTACTTTATTCGAATAATGCCCTTCAGATGGCGTTCCATATAAGCAAACAGAGCGGAAGCAAAGTGCCCGGTTTCTGCTAGTTATTTAAAACAAAAAGTCCCTATATCAATTTTCAGACCTCTAGCGTCTCATACAAACTTCCCTAGATGGAGATGAAAGTCCTAAGTTTTATAATTTTCTTGTTGTTTATGTACTAATACTAGCTAACATTTCAATGTTCAGCTTTTTAGGACATTGGGAAATACCCTAAAAAATTTGAGGATCATCAGTGAGAGTCGGTGAGGAATTTTTTTTTTTTTTTTTTTATAAGAGCTATGCAATTAAAACTTTATATGTTTAATAACTCCGCTATTGACTTATTATTCCCAAACATTTTGTTTATCTGGTATTAACCATACCCAAGGCTGAAATAACGACAAAGAAAAGGTAGTGGTTGGGTCGTCTTTTGGGTATTGACAGATGATCGAAACTTTACCACTGGGAGTCCGGGGAAGGCGAATCATGCTCATGGATCGATCGGTTTCCAGAAGGGGAGGGCAACAGGCACCCTGTTAAAAAAGAGCGGAGCGGCGTTTTTCAGATTTGTACTTAAAGAGTCAGTCTACTGATTGCCATAGTATACGGTTTTACGGTTGCTTTTATTGTTTCCCTTTAATTCTCATTGATAAATTGATTATGAATTTAACTTAATCAACAACATGTTTTAATTGCACAAAGTTGACTGCCAGTGAGTCTGTGAAATGCGGTATTTGTGGCAAAACTTATGACCTCCGATGTGGTAAATTAAAAAAGTGAATATTCGATAATTGTTTCTAATGCCAATATTCTATTCAAATACGAAAATTGTAAAAACATTTCCCCATCTGCTTGCATTGCTAATTTGAATCATATTCGAAGCTCTCTCAATGATCATATAAGTGAGCTAAATTCATGTAACTCTTTGTGTAGTGTGTGCAGCGATGACAACGAACAACGGTTAAAAGATAATGCAGAAACTTTTCTCAATCCAAATCCAAATAGAGACGTTAGGCAAAGCACCCGCTGTCAAAGACCTGTACACAAGAAGGAACCTCATGGCTCTATTAGATTCTCTTCTCGTTCTGAGTCTCCGTCGTTGTTGCGTACTTCTTTTACTTATAGTGCCGCCTCGACATCAAAAGGTGCTACTAAACAAATTACACAAACAACTTCATCTGCAAATAAGAGCACGCCTAAAAGCTCCTCATCGACTTCTTGTCAAAAGAGTGCTATTAAAACTAAAAAAAATCAACGAAAGCCTCAGACAAATACATAGAGTAAATATATTACCATAGAGTATAGTTACTCTATGGACAAATATGATAAATATTCAAGTCGATTCGGCGAATTCAAATTCAAACTCAAGTGTGATTGTTCTCGAAGAGAAAAGTTGCGAAGATGGCATAAATGCAGCAGATGTAAACAATGTTGCTGGTGATATAACATCGGTTGCTGCCGTAAATCATACTAAATATTATAATATTATTATAATATTAAATAAATATTATAAATGTTGGTAGGTACAAATAATGCTGACAATACTAATGGTGCTGTTGATGTCGGGGGTTCTTGCTGTACTTTTGCTAACAATGTTGGCAATACATTTGCTGCTTATGATGTCACTGAAAAAGATGGTGATGGCCTTGTTAAAATTGCTCCTTCTATCCAAATTATTGCCGATGAAAATGGCATTGCTAATGCTGCGGAAGTTGTCGCTGCACCTGTTGGTTGCTGTTGTTGAAGATGCTGAATTTACTAAAGCTGCTGAAAGTGTCGTAGCACTTATTGGTGAAAATGGTTCTGCTGTTGCTGTTGATGATAATGTTATAATGACTAAAGCTCCGGATGATTTCAATGTGCCTGCTAGATACACTGAGGTTGCATCCAGAGATCAAAGTTATATTGATAAACGTCCTAAGAGCACTCGAGTGGTATACAATGTCAAACACATTAGATGACAAACAAGCATTTTGTAAACTTCGTAAAGAATTCATAGTTCTTAGCAAATTCTTGCATAGAAACTATATCTCGAATGTTGAGTTTGAATTGAAGAACAACCCGAAACGATTCTGGATTTTTTTTAATTCTAAACGGAAATCGATTGGGATCCCAAGTTCAGTTAATTTTAAAGGAGATATTTTTACGGATTTAAACAAAACTCTAGAGCTCTTTGCTCAATTTTTGAATCGGTTTACTCAAACTCCCAAGAAAAAACCCCAAGTTCTTTCAGAAAATGTCCCTAAATTGGATATTGATTCGATGCAATTTGACTTCTCCGATGTTTTAAAATCTTTACAGGATCTTAAGCCAAATCACATTCCTGGTGTCGATGGTATTCCTGCCCTTGTCTTGAAAAAATGTTGTAATTCGATCTGCTTTCCATTGCTTATCATTTTTAACTTATCTTTATCGTCCGGAATATTTTTGGATGAATGGAAATCTTCTTTCCTGATTCCAATTTTTAAATCCGGCTCAAAAAACAATGTGGAAAATTACAGAGGTATTTGTAAGTTGTCCGTTATTCCTAAACTGCTCGAAAGTTTATTAATCAACAAACTCGACTTTTTAGTGAAGGAACATCTGAATGATGCCATCATTTTATTTCGGGTAGATCAACTATCACTAATCTGGCATGTTTTTCGTCTTTCGTAACAAATTGTATTGAGAGCCAAAGTCAAGTAACTCAGGAGTTCCCCATGGTAGTCATCTTGGTCCGCTTCTGTTTATAATTTTTATTGATGATATTTGTAAAAATGTACAATTCAGCCAATGTCTCACGTACGCTGATGATCTTAAATTATTTTTAAAAGTGACTTCCATTAATAACTGCCTTAAACTTCAATCAGGCTTTGATAGTTTATCTTCCTGGTGTTAAGAAATGCTATGTTATCTCTGTATCTAAAAAAATCTCAATTACGAGTTTGCGTATTCTCTAGATAGTAGCTTTATACAGAGAACTACTAAAGAAAAGGACTTGGGTGTTTCCTTTGACTATAAGTTTTCATTTACTCCGCATATTGATGCAATTGTTGCAAATGCCAACACAATTATTGTGTCTCTATATACTACATTAGTAAGACCATCACTTGAGTACGCTGATGTCATCTGGAACTCTTGCCAACAAACGTTTTCGGATAGAATGGAGAAGATTCAGAATCGTTGGAATTTTTGTCCAGATTCTCAAGCTCGACATATTCTTCTGGGTTTGAAATTTCTCAAATCACGAAGAACTATTCACGATATAGTATTTGTGGGAGATGTATTATGTTACCATATTAAGTGCCCCAATCTTCTATCCTTAATTTGTTTCTATACTCCAGCGAGACAATTGAGAGAGAGACATCTTCTTTTCCAGCCAAAACATAGGACAAATTACGGTATGAAAGAACCAATATCAAGGTCAATTAGGGAGTTCAATGAAATTAACGGTTATATTTTTATGAATTTAACATTATATTGTAAATTTTTAGTTTGATTAAATAAATAAATAAATTAAATAAATAAATAAAACAATAAATAATAACCGCTGGCCCGGTTAGTATCCCCACTATAGTTCTAAAGTGGCGTTCTTCTGTCTGGCAAAACCAATGTGTTAAATTTGTAATATGTCCTACTTTTTTAGGCTCTATCCGAGTGGGTGGAAAACAGCATTTCTTGTTCTTGGTTCCTAAAAAAAAGCAGAATATTCCTCACCCCCTTATAGGGCTCATGTATGTCTATTCTTTCCAAGGTCATAAAAACCCTAATTAACTATCAGCTGAAAAAAATATATTGAAGAACGAAAGCTTCTTAAAGACCGATGTACAGCTTTCAAAGCAATCGATCCGAATAGTGGAACTAATCCTTGCATCTTTTTGGAAAAATTATCTCGGATTATTCCATTTGATAGTTCAAAAGAATTTGGTAGAGTTTGGCACAAAGTTATTCTTTCGAATATGCGTGCTTTTGGTTTCGATGCATTTTGTTCTTCGTTGGATGAGAAATAACGGTTCAATTCAAGTCATATTTTATGGCTTAAAAGCTGAAACTAAAAACACTCTTTTTGATTTTCATCAATGATCGTCTCTCTAAAACATTCAATGTCTAATCCACTAAATTATTTTGCTGGCCACGGATTTGGAACTGAAACGGCAACATATGATAATAAGTTCACTAATTTCCGATCTCGAGAGCATTGTCCAGTGGGAAATTATCAATCGCATTAAATTTAATGTTTCCGAATCTCACATTGCTTAGTTTTCGACAGAATACAGAGTAAAGCCGGTGAAAATAATATGAGATACGATCATTACTGAAACATATGTGATCCTCCAATATTGTAGCAATGTCTCCTCTCTCTGCCCGTACTACCCCTATTTTAAACACCAATGTTCTAGTGAAATAGTCATTTGTGTGTCTCCTCTTACAAAATTCAAACCGTAATATTCACGCTGCTAGGAATACCCATCAGCTTACCCTCGAACTTAACTTCAGACGTACTTTTGTTAAGTATACAGATTTGTTCTTTAGCCGCACAAAAAGAATGTGGAATACTATAACCTGCTCGATTTTTCTCATCCATTTTGATATTCAAGCACTACTAATCTCCTCTCCTACCTCATTCTTATTCTATCCTTCCTCCATTTTATCTCATTTTATCTTCCGATGCTGATATTTTGTGACTTTCTCAAGCAAATTGGTGTAAATTAAGTGAATTATTTCATATCATTTTTACAAAATTTAACTGCCCGTCGTTTTCTTAATGATAATGATCACATCGTTTACATTGTAACAACACAATATTCGTTAAACAATTTGCTTCAATGATCATATTGATATAATTTTTTGTAGGTATCTATAACTTGTTTTCTGTTTCTTTAAAACTCTGTTTAGACTGTCAAAAGTCACGACACCAAAGTAGTCAAATTCTCTTTCCATGTTCGTTTTTACAAGAAAAAATTGAAATCTGAGATCAAATCTGAAAAAATGGGCACGACTGGGTCGCACGTACTTGCTCTTATTTGCCTAATAACATCGGACGGCAAGATCTTTGACAAAAACAAATAACATTTACGTTCAAAATAACACAGTTTGAACTTATAACAACTATCAAAACCACAATACTTAACGATTTTTAGTAAAAATGAGGTACGCCATCAAACGTCTTAAATAACAAAGAATTTATGAAAAAAGTATTTCGAAAATTGTAGCACGGATTTTGATAAAATCCTGTTTTTTATATTTAGTTTTTTGAAAAAAAATTTGTTTTTAAATTTTGGTATGCAATTTTTTAGAATTTATATATATATATTTTATACACATATGATTATAAAATTAAAAAAAAAATGTTTGATTAGTTTTAAAAAATTGAAAAATTTATTTTTAATAGAAAAAAAGTTATTCAAAATTTTGATATGCAGAATTAATTTGGATACTTAGATCTTCTTTAATATAAAATTTGACAGAAATCCATAGTGCCATTACCGAGCAAGCCAAAAATTAAAAAAAACGTTATATGAAAGGTCCCGTTAATAGACTTTTCCTGTATTTGTGGTTCTAACCAAATGATAGCCAATACCAACTAAAAAAATTTCAAAAATGTCCATTAAAATCACTGGAGCCGTTTTCGAGAAAAATAAGCTTTTCTTAAACGGTCGTATGGCAAGTACCGTTATTTTTAGCCCTACAAATAAAATTTCAATTTCCCCCTTGAGGAATGCCAAAAGATACCAAATTTGAAGGCAATCGCTTTACTCGTTTAAGCTGCAGCTCAATATACACCCGGACAGACAGACAGACAGACAGACGGACATTTTTGCCAATGACTTTTTTAGGCTTCTCTATGATCATAATGTCATGTTTGATTGTAATCTCAATTTTTTTATATTCACGAATCCTAAACATACCTTATAGTTCCTATAATCGCAAGTAAAAAATGGTTGTTTTGATAATTATGAAAGAAAATGACAATATCAATAACCAATAAAATTAAACTAAAGAGCAATTCATTAATAAGCACCAATAATATTCTCTAGCGTTCTTGATACCAAATATAAATTTTCATCAATTTTTTGTTGAAAACAACAGTGTCATCTATTTTTCAGTTCCATATTTATGCCAAAAAGTCACCACACATTGTTATTCTGCCCACTCACCCTTATTTCTTACCAACTCACCACTTTCATTTGCTGACGTTGACACTTGTCATCAACTTTCTTTTCACACCAACAAAACAAGAAACTGGAAACGTCAACAAAATTTTATCTGTCAAACAAAACAAAAAAGTAAAGAGAGGAAAAAGAAAATTCTGCTGAAACAAAACCCAACTTCAATCAATTGGAAGCCAACGCTTCATAGATTCCTAAATCTTCTGTCTTCCAAGGCAATACTTTCATTCTTTGGTGTCAATCCAATAAAATCCCAGGTAGATTGCAGTACAAACTATTCAACAATCGTCAAAGAAAACAAATCCACTCTGCATTGGTTGTCTGTTTCTCTGTTCTGTCTACTGCCTCCACTCCACTCCAGTCCATTGATAACTTAGAGTTTTGTTGTACACGTCACTAAATTTCTTCTTTGCTTCCACTTCAGACCAACAAATTATTTGTGGTGTTTTAATAGTTCAGTAGTTCAGTCTTGGATTGATATCGTAGTGAACGGGCGAAGCGAGGCAAGATGGCAATTAAACCAGGAATGGGAAGAAAGTCTTCAAACAAAAATCCACCAATTCTCAGCCATGAATTCGTTATCCAAAACCATGCGGACATCATATCCTGTGTGGCAATGGTATTCGTTGTTGGCTTAATGGACGAGGTAAGTTTTTTTCAGCATCCCGATGCACATTCAAGCACTGCCACGTATCCTCTTTACAACTCCAACCAGCCTTAACCTCAATTTGGCTCAATCTACGAGTAGACGAAATGCCGAAAATCTTTGACTTTCAGGCATCGTCCCGCGTAAGTGTTGATTGATGATGATGGATTTGGTGAAAGTTGCAATGAGGTGGAATGTGGCAGGTTTTGTTTTATCTTTTTTTATCGACTGACTTATGTTTTTTTGCTTTTACTTTTCATCTTAGACGACAGCCAAGTTCGCCAGTCCTTTTGTATCACTGCATCACAATGTTAGTGGCGAAGACCCAAGCCATGAGTTCCCAACGTAAGTTATCATCACTCCTTGCAGCGAATTTCTAATAACTTTATTATGACTCTTATTTTCAGAGGAAAGCCATACACCTATGCCGCAGGAGTAAAGGACCAATGTGCTATATTCTTCTACACCTTGACCTGCATCATTATGCACGCAATCCTTCAAGAATTCGTTTTGGATGTAAGTATAAGTTTATTTTTGCATACGTTTCCATAAAAAAAACTTGCAAACTATAATCTGCATCCTCACGTTTTGAAGGTCACGTTAATTGTTTTGTTGTTGATAGAGTACAAGTAGTGTAGAATTGTTTAGACAGTTGTTTTCTTGTGGCTGGGGTTTTGTTATTTTTGGAAAAATTGTATTCCAATAATTTTTGCAGGAAATTTAATTGATTTTCAAATATTTTGCCTTAAAATTAAAGACAACCGCACATGGATAGTTTGAAATAGAACTTGAAAGGCTAAAAGAGCTTTTCTTATAAATCTTAACAGTAGAGTTGCTGAATGCTTATCCGGCTGAACCTGTTCATGATGAGCTGCCGGCATGAACTAATGAACGAATAAATTATAATTAAATTAGGGAACCTTCTTCTATCATGTCATTAAATATTGTTTAAATATAGAACCTTCGAACTTCAACTTCGAATAATAAATACGCTTTTTAATAAATACGCATAATTTCCAACTATTTCAAGCCCTTTTCTTTTTAGTATTGCTGCCATCAGCCAAAAACTTCGCATTAATTTTTCTGCAAAAAAAAATCTATGAAAATATAATTCAAAAAGTGATGCAATAGAAAGAAGGTTTTTACATTTGGTTTTTCCAAATATTTAATGTATTGAAACATTGTATTCAAACTATATATATTTATGTTATATTTATTAAATTTACTTATGTCTGTAAGGCACAATGCCTTTTTAGAATGCAACCGGATGTTTACACTTAAAAGCAAGTACGTACCATCCAGTTATGTCCATTTTTACTTGCGATAAAATATAGACAAGTTATGGATTAATGCAAAAAAAAATTCTAACAACAATCAAACATGATGATAGAGAAGTCGAAAAAAGTGGGTCCAGAAATTCCATCTGTGTATCTGTATGCACCTCTAAAGCCTAAACGGATGGACCCATTTGCTTCTAACTTGATATTTAGTATTTATTTGGTAGTATATCGGGAAGGTGTTTTTCATTTTTGCTCTAGGTCGAAAAATAACGGTACCTGCCATAAAATCTTTAAAAAAAAGTCTGATTTTCTCGAAAACGGCTTATACATCGCGAAAAAACTTTCAGGGTGCTATTTTTTTCAGTTAGAAAGAATTTTTTCCAAATTTGTTTTATAAAGGTACCCGCCATAGGATCGTTTTTTCGACCTTCTCGAGATCTGCTTAGCCGATTACTATAAAACTTGATATTCACGAAGATGTGGATACCCAAACCAATTCGGCATACCAATATTTTCGAATATTTTTTTTTGTATTCGTAATAATTTTTTTAAATATTTTTTTTTTGGAAAAATCGATACATATTTTGAAAACGGGTGTTTTGAATTTTTTTCTTAGTTTTGTTTTTAAATGTAGGTAATTTTTGTGTTTAAGTTTGCATTCTTGAATTATTTTTTTTATTAAAAAAATGTCAAATAAAAACCGTTTTATTTAAAAAAAAACGTTCCTACGATTAAAAAATACTCTTTTTCACATTTTCTAAAGAAATAAAATGACGTTTAAATTTTTCAGGTGAAAACTATTTTACATACTTTTTTTCAAACAATCAAAAATCAGAAAAATCGAATAAAAACTTTAAAATTCCTTTAATATTTTTTCAAATTTTGTTCTTATAGTCCCTATAATCGTAAGTAAAAATGTTTTGTTCTTCGGGCGTGTTCTCCTTTTTTATGGAAAGACTTTCATTTTTCCAATCGAAAAACGAGATAGTGAATTTGAAGTGGAGTGTTTAACTAGGTTTGTTCCACCTAGAGAAAAGATCTTAATCATCATACCATAAATTATAAGTGCTATCTCTAACAATTTAGGTAGGCATCATCATCATCATCGGCGCAACAACCGGGATACGGTCCGGGCCTCTTTCAACTAATTCTTCCATACATCCCTATTGCTGGCCGACGATATCCAATTGCGCACCCCAAGGCTTCGGGCGTCCTGGTCTACGCCATCCTTCCAACGTAAGCAAGGTCTGCCACGTTGTGTTCTACCATAAAAAGTACCGCAAAAGACTTTCCGAGTTGGTTCCTCTTCGCTCATGCGAGCTAGGTGTCCAGCCCACCGGAGTCTACCGAGTTTTATTTTTTCAGCAACATCTGCTTCGAGATAGATTTCATACAATTCATGATTGTATCTTCTCCGGAATCGTCCTTCCTCACACACGGGGCCAACAATTCTCCGTAAGACTTTTCTCTCGAACGCGGATAAGAGATCAGAGTGCCTTTTTGTAAGCACCCAAGTCTCGGATCCGTATGTGAGTACTGGTAAGACCATAGTCTTGTACAGCAGCAGTTTGGTTTTTATGTTAAGGTTTCTGGATTTAAAGAGCCTTGACAGACTATAGTAGGTTTTGTTGGATTTCAGCAGCCGCCCGAGTATTTCTTCCTCCATATAGTTATCGGCTGCTACTTTTGACCCAAGATAGTTAAAGGACTGCACTACTTCAAGTTCGTGCTCCGCTACCCTGATGGTTGTACCAACATTTCTCGCAGACGTTGCAGCCATGTACTTAGTCTTCCCTTCATTTATGTGCAGCCCCAGGTATTTTGCCGCTTGCTCGACCTGGGTAAAGGAGTCTTGTACAGCTTGTTGGCTTCTGCCGATGATGTCGATGTCGTCTGCGTAAGCTATTATCTGGCTGGACTTGGTGACGATAGTCCCTCTTGTTGACGTGCCAGAGTCACGGATTGCTTTCTCCAACGCCAGGTTGAAGAGGATGCAAGCCAGACCATCCCCTTGTCGGAGTCCATTAAAGATGTTGATTGGTCTGGATAGCAAACCGGCTACTTTTACTTGGCTTGTGATGTTGGTCATGGTCAGCCTACATAGTCGTGGCAATTTATTTGGGATGCCGAATTCTCCCATGGCCTTATAAAGTTCTACCCTGGCTATGCTATCGTAGGCGGCTTTAAAGTCTATAATAAGATGGTATGTTGGGATATTAAATTCCAGACTTTTTTCCATCACCTGCCTAAGGGTAAAGATCTGATCTCCCTTCTTATGTATGGGACATATGATGCCTTTTCGCCAGTCTTCTGGCATCTCTTCGTGTTCCCATACGTGTACTATGATTTCATGACTTGCTTGATGTAGTGTTGGCCCTCCATCTTTGATCAGCTCGGCAGGTATACCATCGGCTCCTGAGGCCTTATTATTTTTGAGCCGATTAATCGCCTGTTTTATCTCCTCAATGCTTGGTGGCTGCAGCATGAGATCTTCTTCTTGAAATGTTGGAGTCTCCATTTCTTCCGTGAGCTGACCGTTCAGCAGTTTATTAAAGTACACTTCCCATCGCACCAGAATGCCTTCAGGATCGGTGATCAGATTACCCTCTCCGTCTTTACAATATGTACAGCGTGGTGTGTATTGCGACATGTTTCTGACGGATTGGTAGAACTTCCGCGCCTGGTGCGGACCTCGTTCTCTATTTCTTTCCATTTCACAGACAATGTTTTTTTCCCAGGCTGCCTTTTTTCGTGTGTGAAGTCTTTTTTCTATTCTTCTGAGCTCTTTATATTCATCTTCGCGTGCCCCATTCTATGAGACTGTTGCATTGCTCGGTATGCAGCATTCTTACGTTTAGACGCTAGTTTGCACTCATCATCAAACCAGTCGCTCCGATCTCTGCGACTACTGCCTAAGATGGTATCAGCAGTACTAATGACTTTGTTCTTAAGGCGTGACCATTTTTCCTCTACGCCCGGCATTCTGTCCCCAGGACTTACTCTTCCCTCATCGAGCTCTCCGAGGGCGAGCCTTAGTGCGCGACTGTATTGGTTGCTTTTGCATTCATCGCGTAGGGCAACCGTGTTGATTCGAGCCTGACCAGCGGATGCAATACTTCTTCGCATAGCAATCCGCCCTCGGAACACCATACCAACGAGATAGTGGTCCGAGTCGATGTTGGCACCTCGATACGTTCGTATCGTCCTCAGGCTCGAGTAGTGGCGGCGATCTATCAACACGTGGTCAATTTGGTTACGAGTGACTCCATCAGCCGATACCCAAGTGACTTTGTGGATATCCTTACGCGGGAGGCTGGTACTCGCAACGACCAATTTTGTTGATGCTGCCATTTCTATTTCTCGTAGTCCGTTGTCATTAGTGTTCTCATGCAAACTATGGGATCCTATGTACTGCCTGAATACTGGCTCCCTACCTAATTTTGCGTTGAAGTCACCAAGGATGATTTTATCGTCATACCCTAGGCAGGCATTGAGGGTCCTCTCTGACTAGGAAGCCTACCCCGAGCACATGGTGTTTTGAGTGACCGCTAAAATATATGTCGTGTCCTTTTTTTCTGCAAAACACCATTCCCTGGCCATCTCAATTCCTCAAGTGCTGTTATGTGCAGCTCGAGCTCTATAGAGCGTTCTGACCTTCCATGAGAAAATTCTTAAATCGTTTAGCCGTTGTCGTTGCTTGGTTCGTCGTTGAGAAATCAGTATATTTCCGAGGCTTGTTGTCGGGTTCTGAGTAATATTTTTTTACGGGAGAGGTTACTAGCCCCTCGCCAACCCTTAGGAAGTGCTTGCAATTCTTGCTAATTTGTGTACAAAAATATACACAAATCATTCCCCGGGGACCACCACGTGGAGGTAAAGCAAGCCGCAGGTAGGCAGCTTAATCTTATTTTGTCATCGGATCCTAACAATTCAGTCTTTACCGAAAGTCCTCATTTTTTCTCTACCCTCGACCTCTATCATCCTCTTTGTTCCGCGCCTTCACATATAATCAAGGATTACCTTTAATTGAAACACACCTCTTCTAATGACAACTGCTTATGATAGACTGTTCCTTCCATTTGGATGGTCATTTTTTCAAACGATCTTCTGAAGTCACGACTAGTAATCATTGTCGACCTTTCTTCTGACTATTAAATATAATGTTCTATTTGTTTACATACCAATAACAAGACTGTATTAACGATTATTAAAATAATACAAATAAATTATTGTTTTTTATAGAAAATCTCCAAGAAGCTACACCTTTCCAAGTTCAAGCTGTCACTGTTCAACGAATCCGGCCAGCTTGTTGTTTTCTACCTTCTCTCCTTTTTGTGCGGTGCCGATGTAATCCTTCGCGAAGGTTACTTCAGCAAATTTTCCCTGTTATGGGAGGAATTCCCTAATCACCCAATGATCTTCCTCCACAAATTCTTTTTCATTGTGCAAATGGCCTACTACTTGCACATGCTGCCCGAATTATATTTCCAAAAAGTCAAAAAAGAGGATCAACAGCCAAAGATTATCCACGCTATAACTGGATTTTCCATAATCTGTCTGGCGTATATCTTTGGGTAAGTGTAATATAATTTAATTGATAAAAAATATGCTTAATTATTTTTTTCTTACAGTTTCCAGAGAATCACCCTCGTTCTTCTGACTTTGCATTACTTGAGTGAAATCGTTTCTCACATCTTCCAACTTATTGGAGTTTTTGATCGTGACGAGAAATACGCCAGCATTCGCATCGTGAACAGTGTGTTCTTTGTTCTAGTTCGCTTTGCCACAATGGTCATTGCTGTGCTTACACTCTATTATGGAGTTGCGAACACAGAACAGTCTACCCGTGGATTTATGGCTTTAATTGGAGTTATCATTCTCCAAGGATACCTAATATTCTCTTTTATCACCGAACAGTTGCGTGCTAAGCGTGAACGCCAACGTGAAGCCAAACAACAATCGCAAGCAAAGAAAAACAAAGCCATCAAGGAAAAGGCAAAGAAGAAGAAGGAAAGCGATCTCCCCGAAGCTGATCAGTCGCCCAGTCCATCACACAGTGGCAAAAGTAAAGTTAAATAAATGAAAAAAAAAAAATAGCTTGCTTGCAATTGCCATCTAAAACACACACACTTCCATGAGTATGCTGAAAATTCTATCCCTTTAAAGTAAACACACATCCAAAGTGATCTCTCTCCAGAGTCTTATGAATCAAGAGTTTTTTGTTTTGTTGTGCTGGAGTGCAACAATTCCGTTTATTATTGTCCATTAAATGGATTGAGTTCTGTTTTCTTTAAATATTTTTTCTAACTCCATGGAGAGGGATCCTGTCCTGTGTGTTTAAAAAAATCTTTTTTTTATATTTTCTCTATTTTCTGTTAAATTTGTTCTTTTATATTTAAGCAACTTACTCGTCCTTTTTCTTATAAGTTGATTTTCTTTAAATACTTTTTATACAATGATCTTTTAAATAATATTTTGCGAATGCTTAAGTAATAACAACGCAACAAGACTATAAAAGTAAAATCGCACTTAGAAGGTAATGAAATGATTTTTTTCTCCAGAAATTGCAAACTATTTTGTACAAAAAAAAAATAAGAAACAACAAGTAAAACTTTTTTTATGAACAATCAAAAATAAAAACAAAAAAAAACAACATACAAAGTTATGATAAAATAAAAAAAAAATAATGAAAAAAGTGAACAATATTGTTTCATTGTTTTTGAATGCACACGCTTTTTTGTTTTAGAATGTTGATCTTGTTTAGCGGCTTTATGAAGTATCCATACGTATTAGCGATTTTTGACTGGTAAGCTTATTTGAATTCTTGCTTGAACATTTTTTTTATTTCTTCTTTCTTGCATATAAATAGTGTTGTTCTCGGAACTCTCCTTTTGACAAACTTCTGTTAATTAATAAAATTTACATTTTGTTTTCATTTTATTTTATTTTGTTTATAAGAAAACTGGTGTTATATTCATAGTATTGACCAGTTCTTTTAGTTGAGTTGTGCTAATTTTGAGTAGCCTAAAGTTGTTCTAAGTATGTATTGTTGAATTAAAAAAAAAAGTTAGTTGGAGGATTTTTTCAGTTGGTCATGTTGTGTCTACCATCAAAATATGTTATAAGTTAAAATATTCAACTAATTGGTCGAGAATTATAAATATACTCTAATCTAGCCTAGCGACGTTTTAACATCTAGAAAGTATTAGCACAAGTGTGCATGTCTCTTGGTTGACAAGACTGGAGATCGTTGGTGTCGTTAAAGAAAGATCAAAAACAATAAAAAATTGAAGAGTGTACGTGTCGAAAAGGCTGGAGCCAAAACTCCTGGATCAAACAAATGCAACGACACTAGCATTAGCTGACCTCAGATATTGAACAATCCCAAACCGGGAGGCCTGCCGATGTTTTCAGGCGAACTTCAGAGGTAGTAACGATGCACAGTTGTGGTGCCAGTATAGATCATAACAATAGGCCGTTAAAGAAGATCTGATCTCATTGTAATTTGGGTTGCCAGCTGTGTTGTGTGGGTTCATCAAAAAAGTAACATATCAATATGATTCTATATTAGACAGGACTTGCACTTGCATTGAGGAAACTGAGCATTTGATTGATTTGATTTGTGTCGATCACAGTCACAAATCACATTATATATGTCATATTTTTATTGAAATGTTCACCTTTAAGCAATGGTGTTTGCATTAGTGGAGCTTTCAGTGCATTCTCCATCTAATAGGTTTCTTGTAAATAAATTATCAGAGAAGATTTAAAAGGCTCCTAAATGAATCTTGTGATTTGAAGAGTAACATGCTGGAAGTGTTGTTAAAACAAATTCATTTAAAAATTACCTCCAGGATTTTTTTTTATATATTTTAGTCAATTTACCAATGGTTGATTGGTGCCACAATTTTGGTTCCAAAAAAGTCATAGCTATAAAATGTATGATTTTTGTCAAGTTATAATCCTATTCTTATGTCTTAGGGTAGAATTCCTTTTGTTTGGTATCGAATTAAAAAAAAGCATGTAGTTAATAAATAACATTGGATAAATTAAAATCTCCAGAGACTTACTCATAATCTTCGCCAGGAATATGCCTAAGCCACTTAAAAATAAACCAAAAAAAAAAGAATGGCTTTAATGCAAAAAAAACTCACGAAAAAAGTATAAAGAAAACAGATTCTTTCACTTGCTAACATTCAAAATCATCATCGTTCTTAGCCATTCAATAAAACAAGAATCATCAACTTTGGTATAAAAGATATACTTATCGGTCGGGGCAAATCAGTTTCAAGCCGAACGTCGTAGAACCTTTATCGTGAAGATACTCGTTAACCAAACCGCCTTTCCGAGAACCTTAACTATTTTTAGATATTTAAATACCCAGCCATGAGAGTCACCTGTTCAATTCTGTGCTTACTGGGCTTAATCGCTTTGGCTATTGCAGGTAACATAAGGATTCGTCAGCTTTAAAGATATTAATATAATAACTAACCGTGATCAGTCAAATTACTAATATTTCTATCAATTGCGAATATTTTTAAGTACTTGGTATTAAAAGTGTGTTCTTTCTTTGCCGGAAAACCGTAGTTAAAGTTAAACGCAAATAAAAAAACTGTTAAAAAGTGAGCATTTGAAAAGATGATGCATTCTTTGATGCCATAATGAGTCATTGAGTCATAAGTGCGTCTTGGCAAACAAAAAAATGATCGTTCAATGATCTTTGCATGAGGCATGCCTCGAATGAGGAAGTGTTTCTTTCTGACCCTCATTCTATACGACAATGAATCTTTTCCATTGCCAATGTTTGTTGTGCAGATTGTCAGCAGAAAGACTGTGTGTACGTGTCTCATTACCCATTCTGGACAGTCAACACACGTTCTGAGAATAAACTACGCACACGGCAATGTATTTTACCTTTCTAATGGAAATATGGGTTCGCGACGTTTAAAGAAGCTTTAAGAAAGTATTTAAAAGAAGTTAAAAAGGGTCAACAAGTTTGTTATTCACTTAGAATGTCGGACTTTTTGAGAGTCTTAAATTAAGATAAAATTCCCCCAAAACTAGTTATATCTAATTAAGATCCGGTTTATTTATTTTTTATTTTTTTGATAACTTTTGCTTAATTCATTTTACCTGGATGATGCCAAAATATCTCGTCTTTGCATATCTAACAAAGGCTAATTAAAAACCTAATTACTTTTTTATCTTTTTTCCGGATAGCTAGACATTAATTATTTTAAAACATCATTTTTGTTTGTCTTCTCTTCAAGATGCTGGATTTTTTGTTCCTAAAGCTTTTTACAAGCTAGATGCTGAAGGTCATAAATCGAATGTCCATGAAATCAATCCACACGTACGAAATAAACATTCTATTGTTTTTATTTATAGAAATTAATCAAAAATATACAATTTTGTTTATTTAACTTATTAGCAAGCAAATATTTTAAGACGGCTCAGAAGACAAGCCTTTGGATCGAGTAGCAGTTCAAGCTCTACATCGTTTTCAGCTGGTGATGGCCCAACGTATTTTCAATCACACCAAGTAGTTCAACAGTCTCCTAAGTAAGTTTTTGAGCTATTCTATATGATTATTAAAGCTTTAACCATTTTTAAATGTATTTACAGGCTTACAAGCCGTTTTAGTGGCGATGACGACGATGAGTCAGACTACGTTGGACATGCCATACATACTACCGGTGTTATTGAAAATGGTCGTGTCGTATACCATGATACCAAACACGAAAAATTGTAAACCTATTTAGATATGGTTTGTGTAACGTTTATGGAATAAAAGTGATAATTTTTTTGTACGGAATATAATTAGAGAATTTTTGGAATAATTGGGATATTTTTCAAGCTTACAATGTACATGTACTGAACTGAGTTTAGCTAGATATAAGGTAGAGAATGTGCTAAAAGATAGAATAATCCTACAAAAAAAAACATTAATTTCACTTCATCATATTAATGAACACTTAAGTAGTACCCAACTGTGTTTCACGTTCTTTTTCCAGGATAATAATAATCGTTGCTTAGGAAATAAATTGCGCGGGAGCGGGTCAGAATTCCTGTCCTTAATTGGCTTGGATCCCGAACTGGAAAATATGGGAAAATTAAAATTATAGCATCTTGCGTATTATTCAGCGTTCTGACGAGACGAGTCTATCTTTTACTTTTGCTTGAAGGATATCCTTGGAAGTATAAGGTACATAATCAATATGAATACGAAAAGAAGGAATGCTTATACTTCAACCTCATTAACTTATACTTCTGCGAAAATAAGTGCTAGTGTGACCAAACATTCGCAGAAAGAATCCCCAGACCATGTAAATTTCATTAAAATCCGTTGGGTGGATTAGAAGTACACACTCGACATACACATACATGCATCCATTTTTTTAAGATGGTGTGTAGTTACATTACATTAGTCTAGCAAATGTACCTATGTTACACCCGAGCAACGCCGGGTGGGTCAGTCAAACCTTCAGAGGATGCATACCCTGAAAATCTCATAAAAATCTAATGGCGGGTTAGGAGTGCATACCGGACATACATGCAATTATAGAGATTTCAACCAAAAATATATAATTATATTTCAAAAAGGTTTTGTTGCAATAAATAAAGGGTGTTTTTTACACGTGTATTTTTAAATCTAGCAATACTTTTTCGGAGTTGGTCTTTTTGACAGCTGTCACTTGATTTATGTTCAGTTTGGTTTGCCATTTTATAATGAATAGACTTACTCCTGAACAACGTTTGCAAATCGGGCAAATTTTATTATCAAGAGAATGGTTCAGTTCGTTGGAGCAGAGTATCGAAGTAGACCCGAATGAGTCCATCCGCCATCGCTCGCAACATTTGGAGCTGTGCCCATCCACTTAATGGAAGATTTTGCGGAAGGATCTGGCTTTGCGGGCTTACAAAACCCAAGAAGAAGAAGAATTGAAGCCGAACGACCATCAAGCGCGTCGCACGTTCGGTGAATGGGCCCAAAACGAGATGGCCACCGATCCCGATTTTCACAAAATAGGGAAAATTGGGCCTCGGCTTGAATTAATAACATAATGGCGAACCCTTATCTTTTTAATAAAGCTAAATTCTCTAATTATATGCGCTTAATTTCTTCTTGAAAACTGCATGTCTGAAAAAACACCCTTTACAATAAAAATACAAAATACAATGCCATCTGGTATTGGAACACGTATTTGTGTACATATATCAAATCCTCTTTTTTGTATATACACTGCCTATAGTGTACAATCCTGAAGCATAATTTTTACTTGCGATTATTTATTTCATTTACATTTAAGTTTAAGATTCGTGAATATAAAACAAATTGAGATAACAATCAAACATGATATTACGATCATGACAGAATGGCCGTCTCTGTCTGTCTGTCCGTGTTTATATGGAGCTGCAGCCTAAACGAGTTAAGCGATTGCCTTCAAATTTGGTATGTGTGTATCTCCCATATATCCGATAAGGAAAAGCTTATTTTTCTTGAAACGGCTCCAATGATTTTGATGAAATTTTTTGAGAATATTTTTGTTGGTAAGCTATAATCTAAGTAGAACCAAATTTAACGGAAAAGTCTATTAACGGTACCTTTCATACAACGGTTTTTTTAAATTTTCGACTCTCTCGGTAACGACACAACGGATTTCAAGAAAATTTTATATTTGAAAAGATCTAAATACCCAAATTAATTCTGCATAGCAAAATTTTGAATAATTATTTTTTTCTATTTTTAAATAATTTAATTTTTTGTTTTGAAAATTAATTATTTTTAAAAATTATCAAAAAAAAATATTTAAAATTTAAAAATCACTCTAAAAAACTGCATACCAAAATCTCGAACAATTTGTTTTTCAAAAAACTAAAAATAAATAACACGATTTTATTAAAATCCGTCCTACAATTTTCGAAATACTTATTTCATAAATTCAATAATATGTAAGACGTGTGATGTTGTTCTCTATATTTATTAGAAACCGCTTATTGTTGTAGTTTTGGCACTTTTTATAGGTTCAGATGTGTGATTTTTCTGTGTAAATGTTACTTGTTTCTGTTAAATATCTTGCCTTTCAATGTGATTATGCACATAAGAGCAAGTTTGTAATATTTAATTTCCGATTTTTTTATTGGATATCTTATATTCTTAAAGCTAATCAATAACTTTTATTTTAAATTTAATGATCAGTTAAAAATAATAAATTGCACGAATGGTTCGCACGTACTTGCTCTTATGTGCGGTCACAGCTTCAAATATACTTTTAAAAATATTAAATATAATTATATTATTTTGATTGAAATCGGATGACCAGTTTTCGAGAAAGTCGATGAAAAAAAACGGTTCTATGAGAGGTATCGTTTTTAGCCCACCATCTTGAATTTTTGTTTCACCAAAGCATAACCTACACCTACAAAAGTACACTGATTTTTGTTCATACAAATTCTTGTACCCGTTTCAGAGAAACATTAAAACGTCCTCTCTAGACTGTCAAAATAACCTTATATATTCCAAATTTGAAGACGATTGGCCAAACCGTTTAGGCTGTAGTTCAATATACATCCGTACAAACGAACAGACAGACAGCAGAATTTTGCCAGTAACTCAAATATGTATTATGTTTCTCCATCACCGTAATGTCATGTCTGTTAGAAATTTTTTTTTACGAATGCATAACTTGCCTTATAGTCCCTATAAATCGCAAGTAAAATAAATTGCACGACTGTATCGCGCGTACTTGCTCATATGTGCGGTCACATTGTAGAATAAAATTAAAGAAAATTAAAGTGAACATCAAAGCATTTATTCGATTTTTGTAACTTTTGATTGTTCGAATAAAGTACGTTACTTTTGATTGTTCGAATAAAGTGCGTTAAATTTTATTCGGTGAAATAATTTAAACGATTTTTCGAAAAAAATTAATGCAAAATTACTTAGGCTACCTACATCTTCTTGAATATCAATTTTGATTGTAATCGGATCACCAGTTCTCGAGAAATTCAAAGAAAAAAAAACGGTCCTATGGGAGGTACCGTTTTCAGCCCACAATATTAATTTTTTTTACCAAAATATATTGCATACCTACAATAGTACACTGATTTTTTTTATAAAAATTCTTGAAGCCGTTTTCGAGAAAAATAAGCTTTTCCTTATCGGTTATATGGTAGGTATACCGTTATTTTTAGACCTAATAATAAAATTTAAATTTTCCCTCTGAGGAATGCCAAGAGATACACACATACCAAATTTGAAGGCAATCGCTTAACACGTTTAGGCTGATGCTCCATATACACCGGACAGACAGACAGACGGCCAATTTTTGTCGACCACTTTTTTAGGCTTCTCTATGATCGTAGTGTCAAGTTTGATTGTTATCTCAATATGTTTTATATTCACGAATCCTAAACTTAAATGTAAATGAAATAAATAATCGCAAGTTTAAATGATGCTTCATGATTGTACACTATAGATAGGCAGTGTATATACAAAGAAGAGGATTTGATAAATGTGTACGTTAATTTTTTGAGCTAGAAGAAAAAAAATTGAAAAAAACTCCTCTGTAGAATGTCAAAATAACCTTAAGTTCAAAATTTGAAGACGATTGGCCCAACCGTACAGACAGACAGACAGACGGACAGAATTTTGCCGTCATTTCGTAATGTAATGTTTGATTGTTATCCCAAAATTTGTAATCTGCACGAATACAAGTAAGTAAAAACAGGGTTGTATCTAAATCGGTACTACAAATTTTGAAATACATACTTTTTGCATAAATTCATCATTAGTTAGGACGTGTGATTTTTCTTAAAAACGTTTAGTCAAAGAACAACAACTTGTTATATTATCTTTGGTTTAGTATTGTCAAAGAACATAGAATTACTATATTCTTTGGTATTGTGGTTTTAGCATTTTTCTACGTAAATGTTATTAGTTTCTGTCAAAAAACTTGCCGACAAAAAAAAGTGGAACTAAAAAAAAAACGAAATCATCAATATATGTAAATTACTAGAAGAACGCCGCATATAACTCCGTTTTGTCCGCAAAAAAATGGCTATCAGGAGGCAAATATGTTGTGCGCGTTAAAGCACGTACTTGCTCTTATGTGCATAGTTACATTGGAAAGCAAGATCTTTAGTAGAAACATGTAACATTTGCGTTGAAAATAACATAGTTTGAACTTATTAAAATTATTAAAAACCACAATACTTAACGGTTTTTAGTAAAAATGAAGTATGCCATCACACGTCTTAAATAACAGGGAATCTATGAGAAATGTATTTCGAAAATTGTAGGACCGGTTTTGATAAAATCCTGTTTTTTATTTTTAGTTTTTTGAAAAAAAAAAATATTTTTTTAAATTTTGGTATGCAGTTTTTTAGAATTTATTAAAATACATGTGAATATAATTTTTTAAATATTTTTTTTGATTAGTTTTCAAAATATTGATTTTTCAAAACAAAAATTTCAAAAATTAATTTTAATTAGAAAAAAAAGTTATTCAAAATTTTGATATGCAGAATTAATTTGGCTACCTAGATCTTCTTAAATATAAAATTTTACAGAAATCCAAAGAGCCGTAACCGAGAAAATCAAAAATAAAAAAAACTGTTATATGAAAGGTCCCGTTTATAAACTTTTCCGTATATATGGTTCTAATCAAATGATAGCCAATACCAACAAAAAAATTTCATTAAAATCGTTGGAGCCATTTTCCAGAAAAATAAGATTTTCTTAAACGGTCCTATGGCAAGTTCCGTTATTTATAAGGCTAAAAATAAAATTTCAATTTCCCCTCTGGGGAATGCCAAAAGAATCACACGCACCAAGTTTGATGATAATCGCTTAAGCCGTTTGGGCTGCAGCTCGTTATACATACTGACAGACAGACAGACATTTTTTTTGGATCACTTTTTTAGACTTCTCTATGGTCGTAATGTCATGTTTGAATATTATATCAATTTTTTTAATATTCACGAATCCTAAACTTGCCTTATAGTCCCCATAATCGCAAGTAAAAGATAAAATATGGCTAATTTAGAAATTTGGATTTTAGAAAAAAAAACAGTAAAAGAAAGGTAAATGGTTAATCCCCTCATTGATTAATTAAAAGGTAGTAAAAGTAAAGTAGTAAAAAGCATTAGAGAATCTTAGCTAAAAAACAGTACTCTTAATTTGTCTTGAATTTTCGGTTTGAAACAATTTTACTTAAAAAATAAATTGCACGACTGGATCGCACGTCCTTCCTCTTATGTTGCGGTAATAGCGTCGAATAAATTTTGAAAAATATTAAGGAAATTACAATTTTTTTATTAGATTTGTCTAATTTTCGATTGTTCGAAAAAAATACGTAAAATTTATTTCATATAATTTAAACGCCATTTTCTTTCTTTTAAAAAAATTGAAAGAGTGTGGATTTTGTTTTCAAAATCGTAGGAATTTTTTTAAATAAAACGTAATTATTAAAGAATGCAAACTTAACCCAGGTTCTCCATTGGCAATATTCCAAGTAATACAATTCATTGCCATTGCCCTCATATTGCTAAAGCAATAGTACTAGCAATATTGCCCGGTAGTTCAATTGAAATTTCCAGCAATGAAAAGTCTACCCATGTTGAAAATTGGCCTCCTTATTGAAGCATGTGGAGCACATAAATAACCTTCATTTAAAAAAAATCCACTTACTCGTTTTTTTTAATTTTTGTTTAACTAAGCTTTTACTTAATGTTTATATGACATCTACCGTTAAAATTTGAGCTAAAAAAATATTTAAAAAATTCCTCTGTAGATAGAATAACCCTAAATACTAAATTAGAAGACAATTGACCTAATCGTTAAGGCTGTAGTCCAAAATAAATACGAACAGACAGACAGAGTTTTGCCAATAACCCAAATATTATGTTTATCTTTCATCGTAAAGTCATGTTTGGTTTTTATTTTTAATCTGCATGAATGTATAACTGGTATTATAGTACCTATAATCGCAAGTAAAAAAACAGAGTACCTGTTCGGATAACATTATATTTAAAAACCAAAAAGCTTCTAAATTTCTTATGTGCGTCCACCGTGAAATACCGCCAAGTGAAATAACACTGAATTCCAAAATTCGGAGTTATTTCACTCTATGAAAGCGAAATAATGCCGAATTTCCATGTTCGGTCTTATTTTACGTTGCTAAAGTGATATAAAGCCGAGTCGGTCTTATTTCGCTTTTAATTTATAAATTGATTCAAAAAAAGTTTTAAAAAAAAATTAAAGAATGAACCCAAAAAATGCGACCCCTGCAATCCATCTGCTTTGGGTCATGTAATATTACTTTTGTAGTTTTTACCTATCTCACTTTGTAAACGACGTAAAATAAATGAAAAATTATCGTTTTGCAAATTCTTTTGCCTTTTGTCTAAATGCTGGTTTATTTGAATTTCAAAATTCGGGGTTATTTCGCTCGGCGGTATTTAACGGCAAATCTCATGCCACTGCACAGTGCACAGCACTCTATCATCTAAGAAACAACATCCTATAAAGACTCTTTTCGGTTCGGATCTAAAAGAATCGCGATGTCGATGTCGATGCTCAAAGTATTTTGGATCGATACCTACATACATTTTAACTAACCGAACTAAAACACGAGAAAGGATAATATTATTGTAAATATTAATTCACTGTTCTGTATAGGAAATCTATTTTAAAGATGTATTTAGTCATTTAACAATATTATTCGGGCAGATGCTGGAGGAAACATAAATTGTGTTGTAGTTTCCGGTCGTTGTGTTGAATACGTGAAGGGTTCATTTGGACGATCATATACATATCCTTTAAAGCCATTATTGAAATTACCATTGCCAGTTTCAAAGTTAATAAGTGGTCTAACATAAGTGTATCCATCCCGTTCGGCATTCAATGAAGGTTGGAAAGTTTCATATTGGCTTTTCAATAAAGCCTGCTCTGGCAGGAAGTTATCATTCTCAGATGTTCTGCCAACTAATGGAAGCATCTGAGATATCCCGAACACTGAAATAAAAAAAAAATTTAAATGTTTTTGGATTAAAAAGAAAAGCGTACTTTTAAAGATGATTAAGTAAAAGACAAAGATATGATTTCCTGGGTACATAATTTAATTTTTAACAACTATCACGATGGTGTCCGTGTGTGCAATGAGTCTTCCTTTATATATTGTTGAACTTTTAACTTATTCGATGTACTGTTTTATTTTAAACTACTAAGTAACTAAAATCTTAACATACTTTTTGTTAGTGAAATGTTTAAAAACGATAAAAAGATACGACTGTTTACGAACGGAAATGGGTGTATTCCTCTTGGTGGGACCGAAGCACATTTTAATGTGTAAATGCAAGGCCAAGTAAGAGTAAGTGCTTTGCTTGTGTGTTATGAATACCAAATGACTTTTCTCACTCGCAAAAAGTTGTTTTAGGTATGTTTTCCAGTTAGTAACGGAGAAATGATTCGTTAATTTAAAAAAAACAAAAACCGTTAATTTTTTTCTTCTTCTTGAATCGAGTATTGTTTTAATCTCCACTGAGAACACAACTCTCCTGACTAACTATGCTTAATGTCAGCAGACCTACAGGTTTTGGACTGTTTCATGCATGTGACACTTTATTGGATTTGTTTGGTTTTTTGGTTTGGGGGAGGGAATTTTCTTCTGCTAAGATGAGGAGTGGTGCCCCGTGGCTTAGTGGTTAGTGTGTCGGATTGCTAAGCGAATGAGCCTTGGTTTGAATCCAGCTCATAGTCATCTTCTTTTCCGGGGTATTGCCTCTTGCGAGGAACTGAAAAAAACCTCCAAGAGTAAAATTTGTCTCGAAAAAGTGCATCTCATGTAGCCGTTCGGACTCGGCGGTAAACTGTAGGTCCCTTCCATTCTTGCAGATTAACACCACACACACAGGAATATGGTTGAGAGTATAAGTCACTAGGCCTTGGCTCCTTAAGGAGCTGTCGCGCTAATAAATTTAATTAATTTTTTAAGATGAGGAATATCGAGTCCAAATAATTATAGTTCCTTATCATATATAATGAGATCTACTTAAAAGTCTTTTTAAGAAACCGATAATATTAATATTATCAATGAAAAGAACAGTGATTACCTCATCTTTAAGGTTAAATACTACAAATTATTTGTAATAAGAGCTTCAGTTATCTAAAATAGGGTACTGTTCAATTATCGATAGCAGAAAAACTAGCAGCTTTTATAATGTAATGCGGAACGTAAATTTTATTGTAAAGACATATTTTTTTTTTACAAATGAAATTATCATTCAACACAATTCCATCATCTTAAATGTCACCTAGTTTATAAATTATATATACAGTTTCAGCTTACATAACGTTAATGATTTTATATTGGCAATTCAATTCTTAAACTGAGGACTCGCAATGTGATATATTTAAACTTAACGTATTATTATTATTCTGATTTCCGGAAAAATAAAACTGATTTCATGTTAAAACTTTAAAATCTTTTAATAAACATACTTTGTGAATATACCTTAAATATATCATTAGTCATGTTTGTTAACAGCTTATTGTTAAGTTTCTTTTTGAATGTGATACGAAACCCTGTCATAAATCTGTACGCCTTTTTTGGTCAACTCTCACTATTTGCACTAAAACATCGATGTCAAAATATTTGACTTGTTTTTATGAAGTTTTCTTCATATTTTAAAGTCATCACCTCTAGCGAAATTCCCTCAGGCAATTTAATTATTGTGAGTACGCGTTGTAAGACGTTAAGATAACATTTTGTTTGACTTTTGAGTTATTTGTCCTGCAAACTCTTGAGAGGCTTGCTTGCTTATTTTAACAAGAAAAGATATTGGTGGTTTCATACCAGATAGGTAATTTTTTGTTGTTGATTGACACATTCAGTTAGCGTTATAAGTAAGTCAAATGAATTTTGAGAAAAAAGTTCATTAACATTTAAAGCGGAATTATTAGAAAATATACTATATTCTTTTGTAATTTTAAATATAAAAAATAACCGACGTTAAAGAATTAATTTTAAATGCATGACTATGTTGCCGTGGCATGATGAACATCAAGAAAGTAAACGCTAGTAACGATATCTAGAACCATTATTCAGTTATCGACTTCGACCTGGGTTTTGTCAAAGTTGGATGACGCTTTCTATGACTTAATCTTAAAAACAAAATCAAAATAACAATCAACCAATCTTTTCAAAATATTGATTTTTTTTTCAAAATCTCTAAACAAGATTAAAAACAATAATAATCTATTAAAACATTACATCTTAATCTTAACGTGCATATGTACTTTTTCATATAAAGTTACACGAAGTGACTGCCTACTTTACAGGGTAGTGCAATTCCAATCCAGTCGTGGATAATTATCGTCATCACCGCGCAACAACTGGAATCCGGTCCGGTTCCCATCTAAAAAGATTGCTGGCCGACGCCATCCAGTTTCTTACCATCCATCAATGCTTCGCGCGTCCTACGCCCTATTTCATAAACATTGACAGGTGACAATTCTTCAAATTTGTTGCACTTGTATAAAAAGCTTCCATTTCAAAACATATAGACAGGCGACAAAATAAAACGACAAATTTTTCATTGTCCGATTACGACAAATTTGACATTTTCATATTATGACAAATTTGTCATTACATATACACAACATAAGAAGTGCCTATTTATTTTGATTTTTACTAACGATTATACATGATATATGTAGGTAGCTAGGTAGGTACTATAAGGCAAGTAATGCTGTTGTGCAAAAACGGCTAAATCGATTTTCCTTAAACTTGGTAAAAATAGTTTTAAGAAAATAAATAAAGAAATAACGGTACCCACCACATATCTATATACAAAAATTAAGTTTTCATGATTCCAAATATTGTATTTGGAAAAATTGAAATGTTATTTTCTAATTGTTTTCCTTTATCTAGTAGTTGGAAAAAAATTAAATCTATTAGTGCTATCTCTTAAAGAGCCTTTTTTACTCGTGATTATAGGTACTAAAGGGCCCGCCATCTAACGTTTTTTTTTTTCAACTAGTGCTTATTTCGTGAATGGTAACACTTAGCCCATGTCTGATCTGACAGATAATTAGTTTTATATGGTTGTGTATACGCTGGGAAATATTGCGACATTACTGCCTGCTATCGACTTAGAAAAGATGCCGATTTTGCCAAAAAAATCATCTTTTCAGATGAAGCTTATTTTGATCTTGGCGTTTATGTAAACAAGCAAAATTGTCGCATAAATTGAACAGCCGATACACCCAAAACGAGTCACTGTTTGGTGCGGATTTTGGTCCAGAGGCATAATTGGGCCATTTTTCGAAAATGAGCAAGGAGTGGCCGTTACAGTCAATGGCGATCGTTATCGGGCCATGTTGAACGAATTTTCGTTCACAAAAATTGAAGAGGAGATATTGGCCACATTTGGTTTCAACAGGACGGCGCTACGTGCCACACAGCCGAAGCTACACTCTGTCTGTGTGTCCGCCTGTATGTCTGTCTGTCTGACTGTATGTCTGTCTGTTTGTATGTATTTTGGACTACAACCTAAACGGTTGGGTTAATTATCTTCAAATTTTATTTTGACATTTTACATACGACTTTTTCAATTTTTTTTAGCTCAAAAATTTAGGGTACCTTTCATATAACCATTATGTAAAAGCTTATTTTTCTCGATAACGGTTCGAAAAAGTAAGTGTTTTGTTTTTGTGAAAAAAAATGTAAATGGTGTACTAAAAACGGTACCCCTCATAGGACCGTGTTATTTTTATTCGACTTTCACGAGAACTAGTCAATTTTGTTTCAATATTTTGAAAACGGGTAGGAGAATTTTTTAAATATTGTTTTTAAACGGAGGTAATTTTTGTGCTTAAGTTTGTCAGAAAAATCGAATACAAACTTAGTGGTTAGTGTGTCGGACTGGGTTCGAATCCAGCTCATAGCCACCTTCTTTTCCGGGGTACTACCTATTACGAGGAACTGGCAGAACCTCCAAGAGTAAAATTTGTCTCGAAAAAGTGCATCTCATGTAGCCGTTCGGACTCGGCTGTAAACTGTAGGTCCCTTGCATTCTTGTAGATTAACAACACACACACAGGAATGGTTGAGAGTATAAGTCACTAGGCCTTGGCTCCTTATTATTCCACTACACAACCAAAATTCTCGAAACGTATAAAACGCTATGATATTGGCACAATATTTTGTGCGCGGCAGCGAATTTCTACTCCCAAGAGGTGCTCTACCATCAAATTGCAGAAACTTTTGACGCAACTTTGAATAGAACTTTTTGAAACACTCTGTTCATCTCCAACAACATGATACTGAGCTCCATATCAAAGCCAATAGAAGTTGGGTTTTAGAAAAAAGATCGTGTTGCTTTATTGATGCGAGTTTTTTCTTTATATTAAAAATCACTTAAAGCAATAATTATTGTTAGTTCTTTCTTTAAAGTATCGAGTGCGTTCTGCACGAAATTCTATTTGAGTTTCTTCATCACCTTCACTTGAAGAAATTATTTGTATCATTTTATACCATAACCTGTCGCATCACTTTAAATATTTGTTCTAAGCATAATTGCTTGTCGCAGTTGTATATTATGTACATACTGACAAATTTGTCAATTGTACATTTTTTCCTGTCCCATAAATAATTTTCAGTAGAAAAATGACAGTTCTCTGAAAATTCCTGACAATTCATTGTCATCACCGCAATAGTGTTTTGTGTGTAAGTATTTTGAAATGGTAAGTGATTTTTGTGTCGTGTATTCCAATGTTCGTGGTATAAGAAAGAATTTCTTTCATCTGTACGTCTACACTGTTCAATACAGGCCAGCTGTTTTGGCATTAAGTGAAACCCAGGTTGGAGTAAATACTGATTTATCGGAATTTGCTCTACATGGGTATAGCTTGGTGCCATTACTCTTTTCCCATCATGGTCTCGTGGTCTATGTTAGGAATGATATTGCTTGCCAGAGCCTTCCCCAATATGGGCAATGTTCCAACACGGACTTTAACTTCTTGTGGCTCAAATTCACTGTCCGCAAGCATGTCATTCATTATTGTTTTATTTACAGGAGTCCAAATCTCGACAGCAATTCGACTTGTAACGAGTTTGATGCGCTGTCTGATTCTATCTCGAAAATTGTTTCCCTTTGTCCTCGCACTGAAATCGTTATTACGGGCGATTTCAATGTACACAATTTCAATTGGCTCCGCTATTCTGGTCAGACAGCACCCGAAGGAAGGTATGTCGAGCTCTTTGCCGGGTTACATCACCTTACCCAACTGATCGATGTGCCAACGCGTATACCGGATGTTGCTGGGCAAGCCGCCCATACTCTTGAATTGTTTCTTACTTCTCACCCTGATAAATATACCATTAGTGTAACTTCTCCATTTGGCACTTCAGACCATTGTATCATTTTAGCTAATTTCTCATCCTCCACCCATCCAGTTAAAGAAAAACTTCCCACCAGGACCGTTTGGCAATACGAGAAAGCCAACTGGGACGGCCTGAATATTTTTTTCCGAAACTTTAACTGGTCACTATGCTTCCTCGATAGTGACATTGATGCCAGTGCTGAAATGATCACAAATGTAATTCTTCTAGGGATGCGTGCTTTTATTCCTAACAGAGTAAAAAGCATCAAACCTAAAGAAAAGTCTTGGTTTAATTCTGAGTGTAAAGAAGCTATCAGGCTCAAAGAAATAAGTTTCCGTTCTTACAAAGCCAACCCTACAGAGGAAAATCGGAAAAAGCACAAACAAGCAAGAAACTCATGCAACTCCGTTATTGAAAGAACCAAATTTTTGCATGACCAAAAATTACGGCAAAAAATTCTGCAGTGTCCCAAAGGCAGTAAAATTTTTTGGTCATTTGTAAAAAATATTAAAAACTCCTCAACATCTTCGGCTCCAACGCTCATCGACAATAACAAACCAATTGTTTACTCTTCAGAGAAGGCAAACTTGCTCGCCGCCCATTTCGCTGCCAGCTCCACGCTGCCGCATAGCAACGTTGCCCCTCCTGTACTTGAGAATGTAAATTTTTCCATGGGACAGATTTTTTCCGCACTCGTACAGTAGCAAGAGTTCTCAAAAATCTCGATATACACAAATCCGCTGGCCCGAATGGTATACCCCCGATTCTTCTGAAGAGGTGTTCTTCCACACTGGCAAAGCCACTGCGTAAGCTTTTCCATCGCTCCTACTCTTCTGGAATCTTTCCTAGAAGATGGAAAACAGCATTTGTCCAGCCTGTCCCTAAGAAAGGTGACCCATCCTCCCCCTCCTCCTACCGACCCATAGCACTGACATCCCTTCTTTCTAAGGTCATGCAAACACTGATTAACCGCCAGCTTAAGGAATATCTCGAAGATCGTAAGCTTCTCCATGACCGTCAGTATGGCTTCCGCAGCAAGCGTTTATACGCCCTAAACTCGAGTATAACTCCTACCTGTGGGCAGGTGCTTCACAAACATCGCTTCACCTGCTTGATAGAATACAAAATCGAGCGTTAAGATTGATAGGAAATAGAACTGCCGCTGAAACAATTGCCCCTCTCGAATACCGACGCAATGTTTCATGTCTTTCCTTATTTTATCGTTTCTTTTATAAAAAATGTTCACTCGAGGTAGCCAGCTGCATTCCTCCCCTTAAAACTTTCGCCCGTAATACTCGTCTTGCTAGGAATGCACGACTGGATCGCACATACTTGCTCATATGTGCGGTCACATATAATAAATCACGTCACGTCAAATAAATTTAAAAAAATGCATGACTGGGTCGCACGAACTTGTTCTTATGTTAGATCATTGCTTAGTGCTGCATATGTATGTATATAAAGGGTATTTTTACTTGCGATTATAGGTACTATAATAGACTACTATAAAGACTGAGACAAACATCAAGACAGCCTAAACGGTTGGGCCAATCGTCTTCAAATTTTGAACTTAAGGTTCTTTTGACATTCTACAGAGGACTTTTTTCAATTTTTTTTAGCTCAAAAATTAACGGTACCTGTCATATAACCGTTATGTAAAAGCTTATTTTTCTCGTACTACTTTCAGTGTACTACTGTAGGTATGTATTTTATATTTTTGTAGAAAAAAAATTTAATATGGTGGGCTAAAAACGGTACCTCCCATAGGACCGGTTTTTTTCTTCGACTTTTTCGAAAACTGGTGATCCGATTACAATCAAAATTGATTTTCAAGAAGATGTTGGTAGCTTGAGTAATTTTGCATTAATTTGTTTTCGAAAACTTTTTTTGTATTTTTAATAATTTTTTAATTTTTTTTTTGAAAAATCAATATTTTGAAAACGGGTAAGTAATTTTTTTTTTTATATTTTGTTTTTAAATGTACGTTAATTGTGTTTGTATTCTTGAATTATTTTTTTTAATTTAAAAAAAAAAGTTGTTAAAAAAAACCCATTTTATTTAAAAACGGCTCTAACGATTTTGAAAAAAAAATTCAAACTTTTTCACATTTTCTAAAGAAATAAAATGGCGTTTAAATTTTTCCGGTGAAAACTATTTTACGTACTTTTTCAAACAATCAAAAGTCAGAAAAATCGAATATAATCTTTGAAGTTCCGTTAATATATTTCAAATTTTATTCCAAGCTGTGACCGCACATAAGAGCAAGTACGTGCGATCCAGTCGTGCAATTTATTTAGACGTGTGTTTTCAAGAAGAAATAAAACGCATATAGTTTAATGTTTTGGCCAAGAAATTCGCTTGATTATAAAGATAAGGGTTTGCATTATGTTTTAAAAATGATTTCGGGGAAGTGGCCGCCACGGCTGGCTCGAATAAATTGCAGCCGAGGCCCAGTTTTAATATTAATTTTATAATTCGTTGTATGATATATACAAATACATTTTATTGGCGTACAAAGCATTATTAAAAAAAATCGAGTTTTCTGGGAAAAACTAATTATACAGTAAAATTTGAAAACTAAATGCCTATCGAAGAAAAAAAAAATTTAAAATCGTTCCACCAGTTTTTTTTTTAAAGTCGTTTGTTTTGAAAAACTTTTCGAAAAAATATTTTAATTTATTTTCTAGTATGTCATTATAATGAAATCTGTAGTTTTCATCTGGGAAAATTATTTAAAAAAAAATCAATCCACCCATTTTCAAAATAATTCGAAAACCAAATTTGTTTTAAATTTAAAAAATCGAAATTTTGAAATGCGATATTAATTAAATTATAAATGACTTCCTGTGTGACTTCCTTTATTGAAATCGGGATAAGAGTTTACAATTTGAAAAAAACCAGTTATATGAGAGATACCGTTATATAACAAATTTGGAAAAAAAAATCTAACTGAAAGATGTATTATTGTAAAAAATTACCACCCTGAACGTTTTATCAAAATCGTTAGAACCGTTTTCGAGGAAATCAAACTTTTTGTTAACAATTGTATAGCAGCTACCGTTATAGCAGCTACCGACCGAGAGCAAAAATGAAAAACACCCCCGATATACAACCTAATAAATACTAAATATCAAGTTTGAAGCAAATCGGCTTATCCGTTTAGGCTGTAGAGGCGCGAACAGACAGACAGAAAGGCAGACAGGCGGACGGAATTTCCGGAACCACTTTTTTCAACTTCTGTATTATCGTAAAGTCATGTTTGATTGTTGGTTTTTTTTTTTGCACGAATCCATAACTTGCATTATAGAACCTATAATCGCAAGTAAAAATTACCAAATTAATACGATTTTGCTCTTATGTGCCTAATTACATTGGAAAGCAAGATCTTTGGCAGAAACAAGTAACATTTGCGTTGAAAATAACACAGCTTGAACTTATAAAAAGTATTAAAAACCACAATACTTAACGGTTTTTAGTAAAAATGAAGTATGCCATCACATGTCTTAAATAACAAGGAATTTATGAAAAATTTATTTCGAAAATTGTTGTTGTTGTTATTTTTAGTTTTTTTGAAAAAAATGTATTTTAAATTTTGGTATGCAGTTTTCTAGAGTTTATTAATATACATGTGATTATGATTTTGTGAAATATTGATTTTTCAAAAAAAAAAAATAAAAACAGAAATTAATTTCAATTAGAAAATAAAAGTTATTCAAAATGTTGATATGCAGAATTAATTCGGGTACCTAGATCTTCTCAAATAAAAAATTAACAGAAATCCAAAAAGCCGTTAACAAGAAAGGCAAACATTTAAAAAACCGTTATATGAAAGGTACCGTTTATTGATTTTTCTCGTAAATTTGGTTCTAATCAGATGATAGCCAATACCAACAAAAAATTCTCAAAAAATGTCAACAAAATCGTTGGAGCCGTTTTCGAGAAAAATAAGCTTTTCCTAAACGATTATATGGCGGGTACCGTTATTTTAAGTCCTAAAAATAAATAAAAAAATAAGTCCTCTCTCTGAGGAATGCCAAAAGAATAACACACACAAAATCTGAAGTTAATCGCTTGAGCCGCTTATAGGCTGCAGCTCGTTTTACATACTGACAGACAGACAGACAGACAGACAGACAGACATTTTCTTCGATCACTTTTTTAGACTTCTCTATGAATGTAATGTCATGTTTCATTGTTTTCTCAATTTTTTTTATATTCACGAATCCTAAACTTGCTTATAATCCCTATAATCGCAAGTAAAAAGTGGAATATGAATAATAGTGAAAAAAGTGCCGTGTTTCTCTCATTTTTACCTGACTGAGAGAGGGGCGGAGGGGCGTGGTTGTGGATTTTCTTCTTTTTTTGTATCTAATGGGCCTCCCAAACATCACATAAGCAATTCAGATGTACCCGATCCCGATAATAATTTCGAATAACGTTTTTTGTCTTCAATCAAATATAATATTACGATCATAGAGGAGCCTAAAAATGTAAGTTACAAAAAATATCCGTCTGTGTGTCTGTCAGTCTGTATGTCCCCCTGTATGTATATTGATCTTCAGCCTAAACGGCTAAAGTGATTACCTTCAAATTTGGTATGTGTGGTTCTTTTGACATTCCTCTGAGGGGTAATTATAACGCCATGTAACCGTTAAGGAAAAACTTATTTTTTCTCGAAAACGGCTTAAACAATTTTAATGAATTTTTTTGAGATTTTTTTTTGTCGGTAATTACGAGAAAAGTCCATCAACTGTACCTTTCATAAAACGTTTTACGGTTTTTTTTAATTTTCGACCGTTATCGTTAACGACTCATTGGATTTAATAATTTTTTTATATTTGAAAATATCTAGGAAGCTTAATTAATTCTGCATCCAATATTTTGAATAATTTAATTTTTGTTCTTAAAATTATTTTTTGGAACGTCTTATAAATCGATGACAAGCTTCACGTACAAAATAACATGACTCATGCTTATAAGACTCATGCTGATAAGACTCATTCTGTCATTATGATAAGTATCATGACTCATGCTAACCGCGATACTGTGGTTCTTTCAACCAAAATCGATCGCAAGCACCAGGCGAACAGGCGCAAATTCCCAAAATAATTCCACTCAAATTCCAAAAGTACAAGAAGAGAAAAAGAAATACAAAATAGGCGGAGTTTTGTTAAATTAGAAAGTAGATGTAGATATTGGGGTGTGTGTGTGTGTGGGTTTAACGAGAGGGTTTGTGGGTCTGAGTTTACGGGCTGTGTGTTGGTGTTGTTGCCATCAATATTTTCTTATGACGTTATCATAAAATATTTTCTTCCGTAAACCGACTTTATAGACAAACAACTCGTATTTTTTTAAATTCATTATTTTTAAAACTATTCGAAAAATATTATTTTAAACTTTAATATTACCTGAATTTTGATAAACACTAAGAAACTGCATACCAAAATCTCTAAAAAAGTTTTTTTTTAAACCATAAATTAAAAAACAGGGATTTATTAAAATCCTTCCTATAATTTATTTAATATTTAAGATGTAAATGGTGTACTCCTTACTTACTTACTAAGGGGGCGCTACAGTTCGGGACGAACCTGGGTCTTAACCAACATGCCTCTCCAGCTAGCTCGGTCTTTGGCTAACAGCTTCCAGTTTCGCACTCCAAGTTGGTTGAGGTCGTCCTCCACTTGAGCGCGCCACCTAATGCGAGGTCTTCCTTGACTGCGTCTACCCTCTTGGTTGGAATCGAAGATCCTGCGAGCCGGAGCATTGTTGTCCATTGGCTCTACATGACCTAGCCATCAATGGTGTACTCCATTTATACTTAAAACCGTTTATTGCTGTGGTTTCGGCACTTTTTATAGGTTCAGAAGTGTGATTTTACTATGTAAATGTTAGTTGTTTCTGTTAAAGATTTTGCCTTCCAATGTGATTAGGCACATAAAAGCAAGTACGTGCGACCCAGTCGTGTCCATTGTTTTTACTTGCGATTATAGGTATATAATACAAGTTATGCATTCGTGCAGATTGAAAATTTTGAGATAACAATCAAACATGACATTACGATGATAGAGAAACATCCGTCCGTCTGTCTGTCTGTATGTGTGATGTATTTTGGACTGCAGCCTAAACGGTTGCGCCAATCGTCTTCAAATTTTGAACTTAAGGTTCTTTTGACATTCTACATTCTTTTCAATTTTTTTTAGCTCAAAAAATAACGAGTAATAAGTAAGTAAGTTATCTTGCATTATTTTTTTTCCAAAACTTTTTTTTTTGTATTTTTAACAATATTTAAAAAAATTTTTTTTTGAAAAATCAATATTTTGAAAAGGGGTAAGCCAATTTTTTTTTAAATTTTGTTTTTAAATGAAAGTTATTTTTGTGCTTAAGTATATATTCTTGAATTATTTTTTTTATTTTTTTAAAAAAAGTTGCTAAAAACCGTTTTATTTAAAAACGGCTTTGAAAAAAAATCACACTTTTTTATATTTTTTAAAGATATAAAATGGCGTTTAAATTTTTCCGCTGAAAACTATTTTACGTACTTTTTTCAAACAATCAAAAGTCAGAAAAATCGAATATAATCTTTGAAGTTCCCTTAATATTTTTCAAATTTTATTCCAAGTTGTGACCACACTTAAGAACAAGTACGTGCGATCCAGTCGTGCAATTTATTTTCTTATTTTTAACTTTTCATTCTTCAATTGTTTTTTAATAAAAAAAAGGTGGTTAAATAAAATTGTTTTTTTTTTAATGTGCCTAAGATTTTGAAGAACACATACTTTTTTACATTTTTGAAAAAAAAAATAAAATGTTCTTTAAAATTTTCCGCTGAAAAATGTTTCACGTACATAATCTACTTTTTTCGAATAATCAAAATTAAAAAAAAAATCGAATAAAAACTTTGAAATGTCCTTGATATGTATATCTCAAATTTGACTCGACGATAGACCGCAAATGAGAGGAAGTAGGTGAAATTCAGGAGAGCAATTTATTTCCCAAGCAGGCTCAAAAACTCCAACAACGAACAAATGCAACAACACCTGCATTTAGATGGCCCAGACATGGATCAATCCAAAACCTGGAGGCCTGACAATGTTTTCTGAGGTTAACTTAGCGAAACACGCTGGTAGACCCCTAAGGGCCAAGTCAGAGAAGTGGGGGAATTTTGGTCCCAGTCAATATATCATAACAAGCGTCTATTAAATAAATTGCACATACTTGCTCATATGTGCGGTCACATTGTAGAATAAAATTTAAGAAAATTAAAGTGAACATCAAAGCATTTTGTCGATTTTTGTGACTTGATTGTTCGAAAAAAATACGTTAAATTGTATTGAGTGAAATACTTTAAACGCCATTTTATTTCATTAAGTAAAAAAAGTCTGATTTTTTTTTTTAAATCGTAGGAACGGTTTTAAAAAAATTGTTCAATAATACAAACTTAAGAACAAAAATAACATACATTTAAAAAACAAAACTTAAAAAAATCACATACCTATTTTCAAAATATTAATTAATTTTTTTTTTTAATTATTAAAAATACAAAAAAAAAAGTTTTCGAAAAATAACTTGATGCGAAATTACTTAGGCTACCAACATCTTCTTGAATATCACTGGATCACCAGTTTTGGAGAAAGTGGTCCTATGGGAGGTACCGTTTTTAGCCCACCATATTAAATTTATTGTTCATCAAAATAAAATGCATATCTACAGAAGTAAACTGATTTTTTTCATACAAATTCTTATAGCCGTTTTCGAGAAAAATAAGCTTTTACGTAACCGTTATATGACAGGTACCGTTAATTTTCGAACTAAAAAAATTGAAAGAACTCCGCTGTAGAATGTCAAAATACATCCGTACAGACAGACAGACGGTAACTCAAAATATGTTTCTTTATCAGCATAATGTCATGTTTGATTGTTATCTCAATTTTTTTTTCACGAATGCATAACTTGCATTATAGTACCTATGTATATTCGCAAGTAAAATAAATAAGAATTTTCTTAACGAAGAAATATTGTTTGCTAGACCTTAACAAATTCTTTTGAATGTAAGTATGTAGGTAGATACCTAAGCTTTTAATAATTTACTATAATGGAAGAAAGCAAAAATAGAAACTATTGTCAGATCCGAACGAAAAGTCCCCTTTTGATAAATGAACATGTCATCTATTCACTACATATACCTTATTACTACTGTCACAAATTAAATTAACTCGTTTTCTTCAAATGTCATTTTCAAATGTTTGCAATCCTTTTTTAACCATTCCAAAAGCCAATTTGACACAAAAGAATTTGCCGACAAACTTAATCCATTATGGTGTTTCGTTTCACTATAATTTATGTTAATCGCAAAATATATCGTCTATCCTTATGTAACTTTATTATGAATAGCCAAATAGCGCAAAAGATGGCACACTTAAAGAAAAAACATGTTCCCCTCAAAACCTTAATGGTATCTAGAATAAATGTCAAAAAGACATCAAGATACCATCAACATTTTTGCTATAAACTTGGTTTTTTTAAATAAAAATACCTGTTTCTTGTATATGAATGATTAACGTGGGTGTGACATAAATTAGTATAAAAAAAAAACAATTTATCACAGTAAAAAACATACATATTTCTTTTTTATCACAAAAGATACTTTATTAGCTCTATTCACAGATACCATGGTTTCATCACAAACCTTGTTACCAATCGATTTAACTTAATTTAATGCCACCAAACATATTTTATAGTTGCAATTGTTTGCCAAAAAGGGTCTTTATGTCATAAAAGGGCCCGCATCAAGACGTTGCATCTGCATCTGACCACCAACCAACATGTAAAATTATATTTCATCCAAATAATTACATAAGGAGTGCTTTTACAGGGCTCTCAACAGGTGCTGGAAATTAAAGCCGGTTATTTGTATCCATTCCACATGCCACCTCGAGATGACGCGCTCAGACGACATTTTACAATGACCTCGAACATTATGCCAATTACGTGTCCAACTTTTTGGACATAAAACCCGTGTGATGGTATCGCATACTCCTCGCCATCGAAGAAAAAAAGAAGCCTCCAAACCTTAGCATAGCTACCTGTATGAATAAAAATGTTGATCGAAATTTCATTAGATAATTAATATAACAACAAAAGCAGCAAAAATCTGGTATAACCGGCAGTGGTACGAATGTTTCCAAATTTCCCACTGAACGGACAGACAGATGGGGAAAAAATTGAAGATGAATGCCTTCCCACCACGTGTATAAAATAACTGTCCCGTGGTGTCCAGTACTCAGTTCAAAGTTTACTCCATTCGTGAACACCGTATCTTTCTACAAGCCATGTTCCGTTTCGTGTTCGTTATTTGCGCTTTGAGCGCCGTTTTAGCTGCTGTGAGTGAATTTTAAATATTTTAACAAAACAATTATATTATTGCAAATTTGTTATTATTTCAATTGTTGAGTGATTGAGAGTTGTGACAATTTAGAAACAAATATCTAGGAACGGACACATTTCGGGCGTTTGGTTGCTTTATCCATATCGCATCGTTCGAAGGAGCTGCACTTGACGTTTCCGCAGTAGGTTCCCGCACCCCCAGAGTCTAGAAAAATTGTTGAAAAAATCAATTCCTGTTGATAAACTAAACAGTCTTGTCCTAGTTACACTTGTCCTTGCTTCCAAAGGCGCTTGATCCAGAGCCAGAGTTTGAGAGAACATTTGGTTGCGCGCACGAGCGACCGTTGCAAAGATTCGGACAGCACTTTCCACCCATGGTGCTGCATTCGCTGTCATGCAAGCATTTAGGAGTGCAGTTTTGCACCTTTGTATAAGATGGGCATTCTAAGAAAAAAAATTATTTTCACTACCCTGCATAAATATTATATAAACAAAAACTTACCAGCTCCACTTGCAACACTGAAGCAGACGATTAAGACTGCCAAGCAAATAATAACTTTTACTGGGAAAATAATTATATAATTCAATTTTATTTCACAAACGCTTACAGTTTGAATTTATTTAAATTTACCCATAATTGTAAAATCGGTATACACGTCTTATTTCTTCAACCTTATGTCACAGACTGCTTACTATTGTATTTTGTTTGCCTAGTCCCTCTTGTTGATTTTTATAGAAACTCTGGAGCTGGACGAAGGCTTCCAACTTATTGTTGTTAGGCTTTTGACTAGTTAAGTGGCGAGCAGAGCGTGAAGTCACCACCTTTACGGTGACTTGTTGATCTTTTTTCACAAGAGAGGGCGAGACGTTTAAGATACTCATATAAACTAATAGGAAAACCAGTTTAAGCGCCGTCAGTTAATGTATTTATCATAATAATTAATTATGAGTTTTACATTGTTTAAGACTTTGTTTGCATAAACAACAGAATAAGAGTCTTCAAATGGCTATAAGCTGGTCTCGTGTAGATGCTTCTAATCTGTTTTGAATCTTTCCAAATGAAAATTTCGCGCATACATTTATACATTCAGACTTGAGGTTTTATAACAAGAAATAAGTGAGAGTGATCATTAATAAATTGTGAGCCGAGATTTAAATTGGATTCAGACGCAGTAGTTAAGTGATTGTCAGTCAATTAGCGGTTTCTTGGAAGTGGGTAGAGCAGTATCATTCATTTGTCACCAGTTCCACGAGATTCACATTTAAGTGCCTCCAAGTGCAAGTAGCAAGTTGAGTAAGATTTAAAACATGTCAATTTCAGAAGAGGAAAGAATAAATTATCTGTGGTGTAATACTTTTGATGCATTAGTATAAAACCCGTAGATTCCGTAGCTATATATTACACACTGTGTTTTGTTTTTCTAATCTTATTTACTGAACTGCCATCAGATTTATTTTGTAACTTGAAGGTAACAATTAGTTTTTTTTTGTTTACCACATGAAGAAAATTCTAGAAAGTGTACATTTTAAAGTCAACAATTTTTATAAGACTGAACATTGAAATCACAAACTAGAATTAAAAGCAAATCATACAAGATACAACATTGATGAAAATAGCACAGCAAGGCTTCCCTTACTTCTAAAATATGTACTTACAAACATACATGTATCGAAACCCATTTCCTCACGAAACCTTTTTTCTATTTATGAAATTCCATCCTCATAGAAAGATATATTTAAAAAAAGTTACACTTTGGATATATTTTGTTCAATACTATAAATTAGGAGAAAACCTTTTTAGAAAGTTAAATACTGTTCAATAATAACATTTACTAATTTAAATCTTTCTGTATTACAGCCACAAAAACAGGAGTCAGCTGCTGCCGCTGAAGCTAAAGCTGAACTCGAAAAATTCCAGAACGAGAATGCTCACTACTCATACGATTCAGCTGTGAACGATGATATCAATGACCAATCCCTTCAGAGATCAGAAACTCGTGATGGAACAAAAGTAGAAGGAAAGTACTCGTACAGTGATGGTTTTGTTCGTCGTACTGTCCACTATGTTGCCGATGAAAATGGTTACAGGATTGTCAACGAAGATATGGAAGAAATTGGCGATGGTCCAATCTTTAATCCTGATGGACAGGCTGATGTTTCTGGATCTCAAATTGGACAATACTCGATCAAGTTGGATCAAAGTGACAACGAAAAGCACTATAAGGAAGTCAAGTCGCAATAAGCTGATGCGCTTTATGTACAAAATGTAAACATATCATCTGTATTAGACTGAAATTATTTTAGCAGATAGCTGAGCTGTAAGATTTATTATAAAGTGTTAATGTTATTAAAATAAAAACCAGAGCACAGGTTTAACTGTTAAAAGTTAATTCAATATGCTATTTAACATCAAGAATTTTGTGTTTTTGTTTGGTATTGACAGAATATTATGCAAGCAGAAAACTACTAACACTGTATGATTCAAACTCCATGTTTCTTATTTTACTGGTTTGTAGAAATATTAACTGGAACAAATTAAACCTTAAAATTACTTCTTTTTGTATTGCTGTACGACAAGTTAATTATCAAGAAGTATTACATTTTCAAATAAAATAGAAGCTTCGAAATGGTGAAAAATATGTATAAATATGAAAAAGTATTGTGAAATAATGTTGAGGGAAAAATCATTTTAACTAACAATAACATTTTTCGTGCCTTGTTGGATTAATATTTCAATTAATGCTTTGTTTAACAATTTATTTAATTTAATATTATTTTTATGAATAAGGTATATATATATTTTCTGTATTTAATTTAAATTTATTTTTTTATGTATTAGATAGGTATATTTTTTATTTTTTTTATATTACATGCTTCAATTTGTTTTATTCAATTTTATTTTACTTCATTTTGTTTTATTCTATTTTATTTTTCATTATTTTATTTCCTTTTTTAATTTTTTTATTTTATTTTATTATATTTTATTTCCTTTTATTTTCTATTTTTTATTTTATTTTATTTTAATTTACTTTATTCTATTTTATCTCGTTTTATTTTATTTTATCTCATTTTATTTTATTTTATTTTATTTTAGTTTACTTTATTTTATATTATTTAATTTAATTTAATTTTTTTATTTTATTTTATTTTTTTTATATTATTTTTTTATTTTACATAATACATATTTCGTTTTATTATGCAAGTTATGCATTCATGCAGATTAAAAAACTTGAGATAACAATCAAACATGACATTACGATGATAGAAAACATATTTGAGATACTAGCAAAATTCTGCAGGTATGTCTGTCTGTCTGTACGGATGTATTTTGGACTGTAGCCTAAACGGTTGGGCATATCGTCTTCAAATTTAAAACTTAAGAATTTTTTTTAGCTCAGAAATTAAAGGTAATTGAGATATAACCGTTATGTAAAAGCTTATTTTTATCGAAAACGGTTCCATATTTTTATAAAAAAAATCAGTGTAAGCATTTGTGAAAAAAAATGAATATATGGTGGACTAAAAACGGTACCTCCCATAGGACCGGTTTTTTCGACTTTCTCGAAAACTGGTGATCGGATTACTATTGAAATTGATAATAAAGAAGATGTAGATAGCCTAAGTAATTTCGCATATATTTTTTTTCGAAAACTTTTTTTGTATTTTTAATACTTTTTTTCTAATTTTATTTTTGAAAAATAATATTTTAAAAACGGCTAAGTGAATTGTTTTTTAAAGTTTGTTTTTAAATGTATGTTATTTTTGTGAATACAAAATTCATGAATTATTTTTTTTAATTTGAAAAAAAAAAATTGTTACAAAACGGTTTCATTTAAAACCGCGTTTAATTATTTATTTAAATGGCGTTTAAATTATTTCACTCAATACAATTTAACGTACTTTATTCGAACAATAAAGTCACAAAATCAAATAAATGCTTTGATATTAATTTATTTTTATTTTTAATTTTCTTAAATTTTATCATACAAATGTGACCGCCCATTTTGTTTCATTTTATTTTATTTTGTTATTTAATTTTATTTGATTTTATTTAATTTTATTTTATCTTATTTAATTTTATTTTATTTGATTAAATTTAATTTTATTTTATTTTATATTATTTTTATTTTATTTTATTTCATTTTGTTTTATTTTTTATATTTTAATCTATTTTATTTTATTCTGTTTTATTTTTTTTTATTTAATTTTATTTTATTTTTTCTAATTTTATTTTATGTTATCTCATTTTATTTTATTTTATTGTATCTTATTTTATTTTATTTTATTTTTGTATATTATATTTTATTTTATTTTATTTGTTTTATTTTATTTTATTTTTACCTTGCGGTTATAGGTACTGTGAGGCAAGTTATGCATTCGTATAAAAATTAGATAACAATCAAACATAACATTACGATGATAGAGAAGTCGAAAAAAGTTGGTCGGACAATTCTGTCTGGGCTGTCTGTCCGTATCGGTTGATACAACGGTTGGGTCGATTTACTTCAGACTTTTACTTTTTAGAGTACTCTACCTAAATGTTTTCGAATTACCATTTAAGCTACTAAGCCAACGGTACCTGCCATATAACTTTTAATGAAAAACTTATTTTTTTCGACAACGGATCCGACGATTTTGATATAACTTTCTGAGTGGTGTTTTTTCTATACAAAATCTATTTTGGTTTGAATGAATTTTTCAGGAAAAGTCTCAAAACAATTCCTCTCATATGACCGTTTTTTTCTAAATCAGACTTTCTCCTTAATTATTTAACGTATTTTCATGAAATTTTCAAAATAGGTTGTGTTTTATGATTTTAATAATATCGCCTATTAAAATTTTCAAAAACAATTTTTTTGAATTTTTAATATTTTTTTAAAAAAAAACTTATTTTGTTTTTTGAATATTTGGAATTGAATAGATAGATTTTTTTTAGTTTTTTCCTAGTACAAACAATAGATTTCTTCAAATTGACATTGACACAAAGAAATTTTAAAATATGGTTATTTTTAAACTGGTCGAAGGGTTTTGAATAAAAAAAATCATAAAATAGAAATGAGATGGCTTACAACATTTTTTTTTTGATATCATATAAATTTCTTTGGTTAATGTTTTCTCCCAAATTTTTAAATTGCTCGGTTAAGCCCTAAGCACTAGCCAAATAAAAGCAAACTTCGTCGTGCACCTAATAGGTGAGCATTTCATGATCATAACAGCACGCAGAATAATGATATACATATAAACACTCAAAAACAACTAACAAATAAAAAACTATTCGATTACTGAATGCAAACATTTCAATCAAGAAAATAAAAGTTTTCACCCGCCTATAAACAACCACTGTGCTAATGTTTAAAACTGTCTATACCCATCCGCTTCACAGTGGTTGGAATGGGCCCACACCATACGTTTATCGATCTATCAAACATAATTAAGCTATTTAATTCATTTGATTTCAAAAAGTAAATTATTGTTGATTGTACCTATAGGTACCTCTATACCTAGCCTTTCTTAAATTTTATTCGACGTTGTGACCGCACATATGAGCAAGTACATGCGATCCAGTCGTGCAATTTATTTTAATTTTTTTGTATTTGATTTGTTTTTATTTAATCTTTTTTCAGTATATTTTTATATTTTTTTTATTTTATTTTATTTTATTTTGATTGATTTTCTTTTATTTTATTTTATATTATTTTATTTATTTTATATTATGTTATATTATTTTATTTTGTGTTTTATTTTATTATTTTTTTATTTAATTTTGCTTTAAATTATGATATTTTATTTTATGAAATTTAATTTAATTGAATTTAATTTAATTTAAATTTATTTAATTTAATTTTGTTATATTTTTTTATATTAAAATAACTTCTATAGGATAAGGTTTTTCCATTATAACGATATGCAAAACGTAAAGGCACATTTGTTTTGTCGGTTTGGAATTCACTCATACTAATTTTTTTTAACAATACAGGAATGTGAATGGTTATGATTATGACAGTAAAGAGAACACCGAAAACTTTTTAGTTTACAATAAATTTAATTTGACATGAAGAATATTGAATTTTCTTAAAAAACATTGCAAACATTTCCATCTACATTTCATTGTGCACAGTGACGTCACACTCGCCACTTAAAGAACTACTGCTACTGTTTGATATAATAAGTGCTTTTTCAGAATCCGTTAGATTAATGAATTTATTCTTGTTCTTTAGCTCGATTTGTATTGATGAGAGAAGGTCTGGAGACTTAGGTCGTTTTTCATTTAATATCGAAAAACTATTTTGTTGGGTTTCTTCAGTTGCCGCAGCAGGTGCAGGCGGCTCAATTGCTTGTTCTTTTTCCTTATTTTCAGACCTCCTCTGGAGTCTTTTGGATCCTTTGGTTATCAGCATCACAGCTGGAGATTCATGAGAAAGTGCTTCGATTACTGTCTTTAGAAGTTTTGGTGGTGTTTCAGGTGTTTTCGGATTGCCAATAACTACATCTGCTTGCATGGCACTTCTTCTGGCTTCTTCACGTTCTCGAGCAGCATTTTTACGCATCAGACTTCGTGCCCGTTTCTTGAGTATAGCTTGGGCATTTGGATAGTAAACGATGACTTCATTAAGATCAGACTTTGACAGAACAAACAGATTCGCATATCCTTTTGATCGTACATCTGCTGTTCGTCGGTCCGCCCCATTTATACCAAGAAGACTGATCTCACCAAATACAGAACCCTCTGAAAGTGTGGCAAGAACGATTTCGTTGCTAGGTCCACCCATCACCTGAACTTGTCCTAACTTAATTATATACATTTCACGACCAACTTCACCCTTGCGACAGACATAGTCGCCGGGAAGGAAAGTCACAGCTCGTAGCTTCAGGACCAAATCTCTCAGAAGTGCTTCCTCACAGTCGGCAAAAAGTTGGACTTTTGATAAGGTTTGAATGTGCACAGAAATAGCTATATCTGTCTTCAAATTGATGGGGAGTGAATCCAAGATGTTGCTCTCATCTGAAATGAATATTAATCGAAACTCATCCATAAAAGTAGATTAAATTAAAACTTACCCAATGTTCTTTGTTGATCCCAAGTAAATTTAAACCACATTTTCACTCTCCTTTGAACTTCATTGGGTAAATTCAAACGTCGCATATATTCAAGGGTTTCATCTTCGAGCTGTCGGTATTCGTTTTTATTTCGAGTCGCTGTTGAGATTATATCTCGAATTTGGCCAATAAGCAAGGCGAAAACAAACACACCCATTAGCCAAGCTGCTGTCATAAAAACATATTCACCTTCCTTTTCGGGTTTTGGATTTTTTCCTATAAAAAATAAACATTACTATTTGAAATGATCCAAGAAGTTTTGTAACTATAATTTGTATATATTTACCACCAATGTTTCGAATGTTTAATTAGATACAACTTACCAATTGACGTTGCAGTTTTGGTGGCAAATGCAAAACATCTGACATAAGGATGACCTTTTCCGCTAAACACCCAACGATTTATCCCAAGACCTGAAAAATGTAAACACAAAAATCAAAAGCTAAAATTAGCCATTTATTAAAGAAGTGAGTTGCAACGTTTAGCAATTAGCATATCAATCACACCATTTAGCAACTATAAAACGACTAGATTACCTTGATAGTAGCTATACGCATAATACGAACAAGCTGTGATGTGTATCATATATAGCATGTAGGTCAGTGTTTTTGCTACTCGAACCTATAAGAGTGAATATTCATGATTATAGGTTTGTCCAATTTGCTGAATGGCTTACAAAATGTGGTGATGAGATGACGCGATCCAATAACTTGAAGACTTCCCAGAAGCTTTGGATTTTGAGAAATCTTGGAAACCGCCAATAGACCGCACTTGTTCCAAATTTCAAATAAAGTAAGTCCAAAGGAAGAAGAGACAGAAGATCAAGCTACAATGGGAAGAGTTACTGGCAATGGCTTAACAAGAACATTGTGAACTGTTACCTTAAATTGCAGCTTTCTCATGTAGTTTTTTCTCGTAAGATTCTTTTTCTTCACCCAAAACCCCTCGAAAAGATACATTACACGGTGCTTGAAGAATATCACATCCAGAAGATAAATAAGATCGGCACAAAAGTCACAAATAAGCCACGCATTTGTGTTTTCCGGAGTTTGGAATGGGAAAGTTGACCGTAGTGGTATTACCCAAGCGTTATAAAGAAAACTTATGGAAACCACACAAAGCCAAGAAATGTAGATGTTTCCCTGTGGGTCTAGAGTTTTTTCGTCGTTATTGCTTCCGCAGAGACTGGAACAGAGCCATAAGCTTGACTGTGGGTTATCTGCTTCGAATTGTCTGCGATTGTTTCTGTTTATGACCTTGATATTGGATTGGCTATCACCTTTGTTGGGTTGCTTTGAAATAGAAACTGGAGCTGAAGGTGGTGGAGGCGATGGAGAGCTGGCGCTGCTTGAAGGAGTTGGTGGCAGCTCCAATCGTGATTTGACTTTATTTGCGCGAGCTGTGAATCGTCGTACTAAATGACGAACTTGATCGCGAAGAAACTGCTGACCATCAGAATCAAGACTGGAAAAAACCGATTGCTTAGCATTACACTTTCAAAGATTTTTGTGTAACTTACCTTCCAGGAATAGATCTGTCTATGGTATTGGCTTGGGTATCATTCTCATTTACCGCTACCAACTCACTTTCTAACATATTTTCCTTCATTTCGGGAGTGTTCTTCTCTTCATTTGGAATTTCCGGAGACTCATTGTAACATATTTGAACATCCTTCTCGTCGCAGTCATCATCTTCGACAATTTCATTTGTTATAGGTTCAGAAACGCTATCGAAAAACTCTTCTGTCGGAGGAAATATCTCAACTTCTTTTGTAGCTTCGACCATAATTGGTCTACCTGAATCTTCATATTCCTCAAACGGAACCTGTCCTGGCAAAAGACATTCATTCAACACTTTTCTTACACTTTCGGGGCTGACAAGAGGCTTTTCGTTTTCATACTGAAGAATGTGTTTTACCAAAGCATGTGTACTTTCAATGTTTGAAGAATTTTGTTCAGCTTCCAGACATCCGATCTTTCCATTTCGAAAATAAAGCTTTGAGTTCAAGAATCTTGGACTTCCTGGTTTTGACCTCTTGTTTTTAAACGAGTTGATTTTGTAGGTTATGCCTTTCTGCGAATTTTTCCTCGAGGAGGCAGGAGTCTTTTTCATAGGACTAGGTGTTTTGTTTTCCTTATTTGGACTTGAGATCTCACCAGACTTTCGGCGCTGTTTTTCCTCTAATTTTCTGCGTTTTTCCCTCGCATATAGTTCTCTGTCACGTTCCTTTTCCCTTCGAATAATATTCTCGGTCACTGTTAGAAAATCTTCGATTTCTTTTATATCCTTGGAGATTTCTTCTAAACTCTTTCGCACTGAAGCCTCTTTCTCACTTGGCGACGAATACTTGATCTCAAATCCTTTGGAGTTAATGACATTTCGCATAAATGGATGTCGTTCCAAGGTGTCCGAGAACATTGGCGAAATTGGCCTGTTGACACGTGTTGGCGGTGGCGAGGTCATCTTTCGAGCGGCCTTGCGAAAGTCTTCGTAAGGAAAATTCTCCAAAATGTTTGGCGATGACTTTAAGAGATACTCTGACTCGCATCCGAAAGGCTATCCGAGGAATACATTTAATTAAAAAAAAAATAAAATTATTTACGATCGCACGTTAATCCAAACACATTGCCTAGTGTTACGATACTAAGACCCATCGTTGATTCTGTAAAATTCCAACTGATTTGATACAACCAACTAAACTCATTGACCATTTGCAAATTTCTGAATAAACATCGTATAGACGTTCGTAGCTTAAAAATGCCATTAAATGACTCTCGTCACGTCGGCGTCTTCGCTGGCTGATGTATACGCCTTTAGAATGCCAATTAAAACGAACGTAGGCTTAAACATTGTTATTATCGGAATATCATGCTAGAGCTTATAAAAGATACTTCAAGTTTTTTTAGTTTAATATGGATATCGATCATGGCTCATCGTATAGTCTTAGCTCGTAACGTAACAAGGTATGTATAAGGTAAGGATGTGTGGAAAAACATGCCTCCAAGGACAGTATTACTCACCTTTCGCAATAATCCGACCTTATCCATGGCGACTGATTTTTATGATTTTCTATTTGTGGAATTAAATTGGTTTATAGGGTTGAGTCAACTGGAAGGAAAATACTAAATGTTCTTACATTTATTTTTATCTACATACAAGATGTTAGTTTGCTTCTAATAATAAATCAAGAAAAATCAAAGGTTTTAAATAGGGGGAAATTGATTTTCCCAAAGGCGTTTCTAACCTTACCCTAGGTGGAGCTACAGTTCGAGGTGGACCTGGACCTCAACCAAAAAGCTTCTCCAGCCAGCTCAGTAACTAGCTAGCTGCCTTTAGTTTTGCACGGGCGTTTTTCTTCCACAGTAGTTGGTGTCCTCGTTGCGTGCGCAACATAAATTACTGTTTTTCTTTAATTTACCGTCCGTCCGGGGTGCAATCGAAGATTTTCGACGCCGGATCATTGGTGTCCATCCGTCTATATTACTAAGCTATTATACTTTTGCTCTTTTGAGTAGTTCTGTGCCGGTATACAGCCCGTACAGTCCTCATGGTATTATCCTTCTCCAATCGCAGTTTATGTATCCTTAATCACTTTTGACAATGTCCATGCCTCTAGGGACACTTTAGTTGTCTGATAGTGGGTTTGGACTTTTGACAATGTTATACAGCATGAAATTAAATGAAATGAAGCACCCACCGCGTCTACTGTGCGCAAGTCTGTTGAAAAGTTCGTGAAACAGGTATGCTATCGGACAACACTCATGGTCCCCGTCGTCTTACCGTGCGCACAGACGAACATGTGGCTGCTATAGGCGAGGTGTGAGACTCAATTCACCAACATCAACTCGCCATCGATCTCAACAGATCTCGGATTATTCACTTACAAGGTCCTATTGACTTAGCAATTGAAGGCGCACGACCATCCGCTTCGTTATCGCTTCTCAGTTTGGGCCTTAGAGCAGCTTGAATTGAACAACAATTTTGGGCGAAAAATCACGCATTTTCATCTCGGCGGCTACGTATCTGGGTCTCGGAAAACTCGAACGTAATTTTCAAAACGCCAATGCATCCAACCAAAGAGAGTGAAAGTTTGGTGCGGATTGTGGAGTCGTGGCATCGTTGGACCATTTTTCTTCGACAATGAAGCTGGGAACAACGTTTTGGTCAACGGTGGGCGTTACAGAGCCGTGTTGACCAACTTTCGTTTTACTCAAATTGAAGACATGGATTTCGACGACCTCTGGTTCATGCAAGATGGCCCACCCTCAACTGGTTTTTACCCTCATTGACTGCTAAGCCAATCTTCACTGCTTCCACTAACATCAAGCTATGGACGATTTTGGCAGAGTTGCTAAAACAATTCTACTACGATGTTCCCTTGATCATATTTTCAAACTTCATTTGGAACTCTGTAGCTTCAACTGTTTCTTTTAACCTTTTTGTTAAACTTTTGAACTTCATTCCTGCAGACTGGAGTAACATCTCTCCATTTGCCCAACTGCGCGGTTCTGATGCTTCATTTTTGTTATTTCTAAAAAGACAGTGTTCCTCTTTTCTCTCAGCTCTGGTGCCTTGTATAGTTCCTGTTAGTTGCATGTGCTTGGCATCACTCAGAAATATGTTCAATCTGATCAATTGATTGTCAACCAGATCTTTATGTATTTTCGTGCTATGAGGTGTGGAAACTGCGTACTAGCTATTACAATATTATGCCTTATTTAGTCTGAATCCGTTATTGGAAGTGGTGGCATGTAGGCCTTACCACCCAACAGATACCCTCTCTCCCTACCTTGACGTTGAAGTTACATACGACAATTTTAATGTCATAACTAGGACACTGCTCGTATATTTTATCATCTATGCGGCTGTGGTAGGTCCAAGTCCATAAATAGTGCTCCTTTATTGTTTCTAACAGTTGGCATAATATAAATCACAGTGCCCATCTCATCGCATTTCTTGGTGGCGGTTATTTCTGCCTCAGTAGTAGTAGTAGAGCCTCAGCTAATTGTTCGGGTGCACGTTTTCTGGTAAGGGACCTGACATTCCACATGTCCAGATTTGAGGGAGCATGTGCTCTCCAAAGGTGCCAACACACCTTTATCTTAGTAAGCTTTAACCAGGAAATAGTTGGAAAAGTTGGAATCGTTGGTATGAGGTTAAAGTCTGAAAAGTAAAGGTGCCAACACACCTTTATCTTAGTAAGCTTTAACCAGGGAAAATGGAACACACTATAATACCTTTTGGGTATTATAGATGAGTTCAGTAACAAGTTGAACAAAAGGAATTGACATAAAAGTTGCCGAGGGTGACATGCCCCCCTATGAGTTGGGTTTATAAACTCATGGTTTGGTTTGCCTAACATTGACATTTCTCAACACTGTTTTCGAATCCATCACTCTAAACTCGGGTTGGCGGTTCCCGGATGACGCTTGTGGTAAGTCAGACCTCAAGTTTCCTTTGAAGCTAGGCCATACCCATGGCTGAATAAATGTTGGGTACCACGGGTTATCAGGAAAGCCCAGTTGATTACGTGAGCAATGCTCGGTAGCAACTGCCTGATAGTTGAGGAAGGATTCGTGGGAGCTGTGGTTGTACCCATAGCGGGAGCATATGGTTTGTCACAAGATGACTTACTAGAGGTGCATGATAGGCCTCGCTCCTTAGCAAGGGGAATAACCATGACCACAACATGATTATTAAATTGTTACTAGAGTGGTCTGGGAAACCACTCTAGTGAAATAACATCATATTTATATGGTGATACGTAGTTAGAGTAGACTGAAGGCACCACTTAATTAGTGACTGGTAACCACTCTAGGGATCTGGTCAATGCTGATTTTGACTCCCGATGGGCAGGCCCATCGCCAGATTAAGCCTTGATAGGCAGGTGCTGGCGTAAAGCTTATCTCGATCTGTCCATATTTGAATTTGAAGTTCATTGTCCATTGTCATTTGTTTGCAAGAATCGGAAATTTAACCCTTCAGTACGACCTCAAAGCTGAAGGGTCAAGTCCTTCATACAACTTTTAAGACGAGAAGCCGGATAAACCATTCTTTTGTGAACCCGAGCTCGAAAATTTCGTAGTAGCCCGTATAAGGTGTCTACTAAGTATAGTTCAGCCTAATTTGAGCTTAAGACTTTACCGTTGTATCTATCTAGAGAATTCTTCCGCTGCAGCCTGGATGTAGGTGCCTTAGTGGCAACATAACTGGAATTTCACCCTAGTATTGTAAATTATCTATGTAGTTGCGTCAGTTTATGTTCGCTATATACCATGTTGGGAGAAATTCCACCCCACCAAGAAAATTTCAATATGAATCTGCATACGTACATATATTTGAAATATATTACGTGTTTTTAATCTCTATTAGAAAATTTTTACTTAATAAACTTTAGTAGATAATAAAAATCAATCGATTAATATTGCCTGAGACATTATCTTATCGATAGTTGTTACTTTTGACAATAATGACTCACTTGTTTCATCAAACACGAACAAATTTATTTTAACTAGGCTTTTCCTCCAAAGGACATAAAGAACTAAAGAACATGTACTTCACAAAGAAATATATTTAATTTTGCAAAAAAATGCAATATGGCAAACTTACATATAAATGTAGAACCTCAGTACCTGAAGAAATATTTGTAGTATGTAATACTTCAGACTTAGAAACAATCATCAAGTTCAATGTAGTTGTTATCGATTTTTATCCATATACTAACTTTCCCACATTTCGCAACAAAACTTTAAACATTATGGGTTTCAGGATGTTTTTCTTGTTTTTTTTGTTACTTTAATTTGCAAGAACGTACTTTAATAACATCTAATATTTTTTTTATGTTTGTTTTATTATTATGAAAATAACTTTTGTATCCTTACATCTTCATCAATCCTTTGATGTGTTTTAGTTCAAACAGAATTACTTTACTAGAAGAAATATTAAGACACCATCTCCATCGAAACTTACAGATTAAAAGACTATTACTAAGCTTTAAATCGAACAAAGAACCATTTAATTACTAAGTTTTTCTACAGGACACAAACTCTTTAAGCACAGCACCTCCATATTTGACTCGATATTTGACAGTTTTTTTTTCAAACAGCTGGTTAAAAGACTACCACGCATGTCCTCAAAAAAGTATCATTGTGTTTGTAAAATAACACAATCAACTGGTGTTTTTTTTTGTTTTTGTTTGATAACAACAATATTTGACATTTGCCCCCCATAGGTTAGTGACTGTTACCAAAACAAAGGAGAACAAATAAAAAAACAACATGTGCTTCATCATTTGTATCCATATGCTTTTATTCCATTCATCTTCTCTACAATCTACTTGAAAAAAATCTATCAATAAGTGTTAAACATGCGTATGGTTGATCTGCTGGAACCATGTGGCCTGAATTCAATACTGAAACTTCATAGAAGTTTCGCGCCTTGGTAACATAACCTTGAAGTTTTCCATTAACCATGAAAGGTCGACGTTCAGCTGATTTATAGTCTTCAGCACCAATCCATTGTAGGTTGTGGAAGGCATTTTCGGATAAGGGATATGCCACGATAAAGTCCCAATTACCATTGTAATACATTATACGAAGTCCGGCATTAAGGAGGCGTTCGGTCCAATGCATTGCTGTTGTCATGAAATCATTACTGAGATGAGCATAAACGGTGTTTGGCCCGGAAAATGGTTGACTTCCGACATGGAGAGCCTCTCGTATCTTTTGATTTCATGAAAATACAATCACAGTAGTTTTTTTTAATTTTAAGGAATAATATTTACGTGAGGCTGATCAATAAAAGCCTTGTACGGAAACAAATCCATAGAATCAGGTTGTTGAATATTGTAGAGATTAGTGTAGTTGCTGTGAACAGTAAATAGGTGCAGAGTGGAATCCCAATACTGAATATATGTAAATAAAGTTTTATATGTTTTATATATTAAAAAAAAAATTCTTACAGCTTTAGCCAGCTTCGGTTGATCAATATATGCACGAATAAGACTCTCTGTGAGCTTCATTTCCTGATAGCCTCTTCGACCAATCAGGCCTAACTGGTACGCGTAGTCAGAGTAGTCAACCATGTTGTAAGGATCTGAAAAGGCATTTCCCAGAGCTAGTCCCTTCCAGAAAAAAAAACAGAATATTTAATGTTATATTGACTTTTATATTTATACCCTTCTGATGAAATTATAATATGAGCATAATCGATTACATAGCAAAGCCCCTGCTTGAACTTTTTAACCAATCGCTTGCTTGTGGTATTTGTCCTAAAAGCGGGCGAAATTCTTTTTTGATGCCAATATTTAAAAGTGGTGATAGATCCAATATAAAAAACTAACGGGGTATTGCAATTTTTTCGGCTACACCGAAAAACTTGTTGATCAGTCAGTTGATCAAGCCACTAATAAGTGAGCATCAACATGCCTTCCTAAAGGGTAGATCTATGTACTACTACAAATCTAGCAGATTACACCTCCTACATTCTTTTGGAAAAGGAGAAAAAGAACCAGGTTGACGGCGATATATACAGATTTTAGTAGGGCTTTTGGAAAATTGCCCTTATATTTAAATAAAATAAAATATGGAATATCTGGAAATTTATTGAAATGGATAGACGATAGTCTTATTTAGACAATAGAACACAGTATGTTAGGTTTTGTGACGTCAATTCTCATAAAATAAATGTAACGTCTGGAGTACCTTAAAGTAGTCATCTTAGTCCTCTTCTATTTTTACTTTTTACTAACTTTTGTTAATTACAAGATGCAGTTACCTTTTGTATGTCGATGACCTTAAGCTATTTTGTTATGTTAATAGCGAAATCGATGGATATTTTTTTAAAAGAATATCTAGATACTCTTGTCAGCTGGTGTAAAAAGAATGGCATGTTGCTAAATTTGAAGAGATGTGCAATATTATTTAATTTTTAAGAAAAAAAGTGCAATAAATGTTGACTATTTTATTGACGCTCAAAAAATAGTAAGAATTGATTCTGTAAAAGACTTAGGAGTTATAATTCACAACAAACTTACTTTTAAACACCTTATTGACAAAGTGCACACTAAAAGTGTTGGTATGATAGGCTTTGTAAAAAAGAAGAGTTAGAAGCTTGGCTCTCATGAAATCTTATAACTTTTTGACAATTTTAGTCATATGGCCTCGTCTTGGCAACATTTTACATGAAAATGTTTTTGGTGGGATTAATTTCGCTAATTAGATCTTTTCAAATATAAAATTCATCAAATTCAAAATCCATTGAGCCATTACCAAGAAAGTCGAAAATTAAAAAAAAAACGTTATATGAAAGGTACCGTATGGACTATCCCGGTTTTTTGGTTTTAGTAGAATAATAGCTCATACCTACAAAAATACTCTCAAAAATTTTCATCAAAATCGTTGGAGCCGTTCTGGACAAAAAATAAGCTTTTCCTTTACGGTTATATGGCAGGTATGGTTACTTTTAGCCCTTAAAAGAAAATTTTAATTTGTCCTCTGAGGAATGTCAAAAGATACACACATACCAAATTTGAAGGAATTCTTAATGTCTAGTTTAATTGTTATCTCATTTTTTTGTATAGATATAAAGTATATCGAGTGTAATAATCTTACCTTCTCCACTGTTAATCGTTGGTAAGATAAGCCATCCGATGACCGTAAACCTATTGCCACGAAAGCCGTGCTGCCGGTCATTAAAAAGTGTTCATTTATCAACACAGTTATTAAGCTGATAAAGTTACCATGACTTTAGCAATGAGACGCATTAGTGCGATGGGTTGTTAATTTGAAAATGAATAAGCTTCGTCATTTGAATAAGTCGTCTGTAAATACTGAAGAGATCTAGATGGAAAAAGTTTTTCCAGGGTGGAAGAACACCTTTTTTAAAATAATAGTGGGAATACCATCCGGATCAGGGGATTTATGTATACATATTAAAGTTTTTTAAGACACAGCATGAGTGCGAAAAAAGATTTTTTCTATGGAATCATTTATGGTTCAAGTAATGGGGGAGCCATTACACTACCTGACAGGATAAAAATGGCGGCGAAGTGCCTAACAAAACTATAGACAATAGAGCAAGTCATGCATTCGTGCTGATTAAATAAATTGCACGACTGGATCGCACGTACTTGCTCATATGTGCGGTCACATTGTAGAATAAAATTTAAGAAAATTAAAGTTAACATCAAAGAATTTATCCGATTTTTGTGACTTTTGATAGTTCGAATAAAGTATGTTAAATTGTATTGAGTGAAATAATTTAAACGCCATTTTTTTTTCAAAATCGTAGGAACGGTTTTTTTTTAATAAAAACCCTTTAAAAAAATAAAAAAAATAATTTAAGAATACAAACTTAATTACAAAATTAACATACATTTAAAAACAAAATTTAAAAAAATGTACGTACCCGTTTTAAAAAAAAATATTAAAAATACAAAAACCAAAGTTTTCGAAAAAAAGTTAATGCGAAATTACTAAGGCTACCTACATTTTCTTGAATATCAATTTTGATAGTAATCGAATCACCAGTTTTCGAGAAGGTCGAAGAAAAAAACCAGTCCTATGGGAGGTACCGTTTTTAGCCCACCATATTAATTTTTCTTTTCACCAAAATATAATGCTTATTGTGTATACTGTAACCATGATTTTTTCATAAAAATTCTTTTAGCCGTTTTCGAGAAAAATAAGCTTTTACATATCGGTTATATGACAGATACCGTTAATTTTTGAGCTAAAAAAATCAAAAAAACTCCTCTGTAGAATGTCAAACAAAACATTTTTTGTTTTTTGACTTTTTTCCGGTATGCAGTCCTTTGGAGTTTATCAATATTCACTTGATCATAGAATAAAATAAATTGCACGACTGGATCGCACGTACTTGCTCATATGTGCGGTCACATAGTAGAATAAAATTAAAGAAAATTAAAGTGAACAAGAAAGCATTTATTCGATTTTTGTGACTTTTGATTGTTCGAATTGTTGCGATTATATGTAGGTACTATAATACAAGTTATGCATTCGTGCAGATTAAAAATTTTGACATAACAATCAAACATGGCATTACGATGATAGAGAAACATATTTGAGTTACTGGCAAAATTCTGTCCGTCTGTCTGTCTGTCTGTCTGTCTGTCTGTACGGATGTATATTGGACTGCAGCCTAAACGGTTGGGCCAATCGTCTCAAATTTTGAACTTAAGGTTATTTTGACATTCTACAGAGGACTTTTTACAATTTTTTTGTTACCTCAAAAATTAACGGTACCTGTCATATAACCGTTATGTAAAAGTTTATTTTTCTCGAAAACGGCTCCAAGAATTTTTTATAAAAAAAATCAATGTACTACTGTAGGTATGCATTATATTTTAGTGAAAACAAATTTAATATGGTGGGCTAAAAACGGTACCTCCCATAGGACCGGTTATTTTTCTTCGACTTTTTCGAAAAGTCGAGATCCGATTACAATCAAAATTGATATTCAAGAAGATGTAGGTAGCTTGAGTAATTTTGCATTAATTTTTTTTCGAAAACTTTTTTTTTGTATTTTTAATAATTAAAATTTTTTTTTTTTTGAAAAATCAATATTTTGAAAACGGGTAAGTGAATTCTTTTTTAAATTTTGTTTTTAAATGTACGTTATTTTTGTGCTTAAGTTTGTATTGTTAAATTATTTTTTTTATTTTTTAAAAAAAGTTAAAAAAACCGTTTTATTTTTTTTTTTACTTTCTTACATTTCCTAAATAAATAAAATGGCGTTTAAATTATTTCACCCAATACATTTTAACGTACTTTATTCGAACAATCAAAAGTCACAAAAATCGAATAAATGCTTTAATGTTCACTTTAATTTTTTTAACGTTATTCTACAATGTGACCGCACATATGAGCAAGTACGTGCGATCCAGTCGTGCAATTTATTTTTGGATTATGATTGATCGTAACAATTTAATTTAATTTAATTTTTTTCAAAGATTTGTCCGATTTTTGTATTTAGTATTCAAGTATGTAACCTTCCGTCTAAATTTAACCACAATTGGCTCAACCGTTCCACCAGAAAACATTTATCTTAATGATTAATATGATAATGTTGCTCCTCACTTTGCACTAATTAACAAATAACTTGTGGGTACTTACCCTTAAATTAATCTTCAAGTAGTTCAGCGGGATTCCATTTTGTTCATAGATAACATCCGCTATCGCGGGGATATACTTCCCCGAAAACGATTCCCCCGTGATGTAAAATTCATTCGTCTGCAGAGATGGAAATAATTTGAAGAACTGCAACAGGCCAATATACAAATGACGAGCCACTTCGGAAATAGTTTCGCAATATCCATCCGAACTTGTGAAACTAAACCCCGTTCCAACTGGGTTATCAATATACAGCATATGGTACTTCTTATGCCAAGAGTAAGGATTATCTTCATTAATAAACATCCATACAATCAGCTTAAGTGTCAGATAATGCCGCAGAATCTATTATAGCTAAGTACACAAACCTTTTAAGTGCGTGCCATCCAAGAAGAAAGGTCCATTTTCTGTAAACAGTGCCAGCAAAGATGATACTCCTGGTCCGCCTTGCAGCCACAAAACAACAGGTTTTCCATCGGCTCCATAGTTTGCAGTCTCATTAGCTGATAGCTTCTTTAAGTATTCATGGTCGAAGTCAGTGTCCTCTGTCTCACCCACATCGGTCTCTGCATCGAGGTCATTTTCGCCGCTTGACATCAGTAACCGTTGTGGCCCTTCGGCCGGAAAGAACCAAAAGAATAAATTTGAATCCCGTTCCTCATCAACTGTCAGATAGCCTGTAAATATCAATGGGAAGAGTGAAAGTAATGACCATGAATAATTATTACGGACTAAGCCACCAACCAGCAAAACTTGTCGTGTTGAGAAACAAGCTCCTGTCGACTTTGGCTAATTTCCTTGCTGTTGTCTGTAGGCCGGCTTCGATATATGGGGTCAGTAGGAGTCTTCCATCTTCAAGATCGTTTTTGTTGAAGGTATATCCATCAGAGGGGAACTTTGGTATTGCAAATGTTGGTAATAATTGGCACTGAACTGTGGTGGCTAGCACGAACATAAATTCCAGCACCCGAAGCTTGTCCATTTTGCGTAGACGCAATTTTGTTTATCCAAAAGGGAGAAGGAGTGTTAACTCCCGCGTGGTAAGGCTTCAACTGCCTTTGCGTCAGAACGCACAATAATCTTTATATGAGTAGAATGGATGGACTGGACTGACGTTTTTTCTCTTCTTCCACTCCCTATACACCCTATCCAATAAAACCTTCACTCATCGAACAAAATGAATCAAGTGCTTGTTTGGACTTAATCAAGCAAATATTAACCACAGGTACCCACCTGTGAATTTAAGTGGCTCTCACCTGGTCGACTCACTACCAATTATTATGATGATGAAGATGATAGGCAGCAATGATTGACTAGAGGAGACAGTTGTTCGGCTGGGGTTTCGTCCGATTACTCTATTGTCTTGGGCTTACTGATTGCGGAGGAACTTGGACTGGATTGAGGATAAGTTGGTGGTTAAAACGGTGTTGTAGGATTTGTTTTTTTATTCCAGTTGAGGACAAACTTATGGTTTGTTTGTTGGAGGGGCTAATCACATTAAGACACCATCAAGTCTGAATAAAAAGGGTGATAACCGAATGAGTTCAGATAAGTGGTTTGATCAGCAATTAAGATGGCTTTAGGCCAATATATTATAATTGGGCCAAATGAAAAATTGTTTGTATATAAATGTGAAATACATCCATACGTTATTTTAAGTTATATTAATTCGAATATCGAATTCGAAATATTAATTAAACATGATATTCCGATGATAGAGAAACAAACAAAGGTAAGTTAGTCATATTCCCTTCTGTGCATACATAAATTACTAATCTTCTACTTAAGAGTTAAGGTTTGCTTTCAAATTTAGTTCACAGGGGTTAACAAGAATTCTGCAAAAGAAAGGGTTATTCTTTGACTTACTCTTACTTTAATTATTTTAAAATAAATGGTTAGCTCATTATCTTGCATAAGATACCTTCCTAGGTTTTTGTTTTTACTTTTAGGTATATTAAATACTTATCTTAAAATTTTATTTAATAAATATTTTGAAAGGAGTAAGTCCATCACCCTTCTTAAATAATAATGAATTTATAGAAACAAAGTATTTCAATAATTGTAGGAGCGATTTGGATTAAATACTGTTTTTATCTTGAGTTTAAAAAATTGTTTAGGGATTTTTGTACGCAGGTTCTCAGAGTTTATTTATTTACAGCTGATCATAAAATTTAAAATAAAATGTACCGATTAGTTTAAAAAATAATAAAACTAAAAACAAATCAAATGGAAGGGACCGTTATAACAGACATTTCCGGTAAATTTGTTTTTGATAAATTGATGGTCAGTACATACCAAAATACTGTAAAAATTTAGAATCGAAATCGTTGAAGCCTTTTTCGTATCCTTATTCTTAAAACGCTTTCAAAAAGGGATTTTTTAATTAATATCGTAGAATATTGTGCCTATCACACGTACATACATAAAAGATACCCACTTTTTGAGGACGAAGTTGCGTGATGTGACCAGATAAATTACCCTCAATGAGCATCATTTTACTTTTATACTTCGTTAGTAGCACCACTTCAATAAAATGCAAAAATAGTGTTGAAAGACACCTAAAGCATTTGAATTTTATATTTCCGCTTCCATTGTTATTTTTTTTTATTAAATTTGAATTTTGCAACGATTTCAAATAGTGATGGTAGAGATGAATTGTACTAGATTTTTACCCATCAGCAACTGTTGCGTCGCCATTTTTTTCAAACGGTTAAAGCTTTTGTTTCCAAAGCACAAATGTGGTTCGTGTATTTGCTTAACAGTGGTGTTAAAAAAATCAAATAGATATCAAATTAAAAACAATTTTCCATGCTTATTAGAAAACGAACTTATTTACATAACAGCCATGGAAAAGATAGATTTTAGTGGTAATTTAAACCGAAAAAGGTAATTTGTTTTTCAAAACATTTTTGTCTTTTAATAGTTATTAATGTTATTTGATAAAGGAAATAGAAAAGATTTAAAATTCGTTTTTGATGAAAGAGAAACACAACATTATTAACATAAGATTAATTAATATAAAATTTTCCAAAGCTTGCGGTAAATAGATAAGGGCATCTATTTGTCCTATTGTGCTGGATGTTTAGATTGATTTTTTGTATGTAAGCTGTCTTATGGCATAACACCTAAGACGGTTTGTTTATTACGGAAATTAATTTGGACCTTCACTGGTGACCCATTCTCCCCCTCCTACCGGCCCTTAGCACTAACATCCCTTCTTTCTTAGGTCATTGTCAGCTTAAGCAATATCTCGAAGATCGAAAGCTTCTCCATGAAAGTATGCCTTCCGCAGCAACGGTTCTACTGGACTGGTGATCTGATGGCATATCTCTACGAACAGTGGAACAAATCTTTACATCGCTTTGGTGAAATTAAGATTATTGCTCTTGATATCTCCAAAGCATTTGATAGAGTTTGGCATGAAGCTCTATTATCGAAAATGCGTGCTTTTAGGATCGATGATACTCTTGTTCATTGGATTAGAGCTATCTTCTGGACCGTTCAATGCAAGTTGTATTGGACGAATTCAAGTCTGATTCCCAGAAAATAAATGCTGGTGTGCCCCAGGGTTCTGTTCTGTCTACGACTCTTTTCCTCATTTTTTTATAAATGATCTTCTGTCTGTTACTTCTAATCCCCTTAACTCCTTTGCTGACGACTCTACTCTCATGTTTTCATATTCGTTCAATAATTCACGTCCCTAGCCTTCGGACGTACAATTGCAACGGTACCGTATGTCAAGCTCATTAAACTCCGATTTATACAACATTGTCGAATGGAGTAATAGGAATCGTGTGGAGTTTAATGCTTCGAAAACTCAATGCTGTCTTCTGTCGTTAAAGCATACCCCCAATGCCATTGTCCATGAGTGGCACTTACATCGAAGAAACCGAAAAGCTCTCAGTACTCGGTATATGCGTGTCAACAACGACCTCCGTTGGAACGACCATATATTTGAGATCGCTAAGAATGCTGCTAAGTGCTTAGGTTTTCTGTGTCGGTGTAAGAAGTATTTTTCCCCTTCTGAACTGGCTATAATTTATAACCATTTATACGCCCTAAACTCTATTATAACTGCAACCTATGGGCAGGTGCTTCGCAAACATCGCTTCAACTGCTTAATAGAATACAAAATCGAGCGTTAAGATAGATAGCAAATAGAACTGCCGCTGAAACAATTGCCCCTCTCGAACAACGACCCAATGTTTCATGTCTTTCCTTATTTTATCGTTTCTTTTATAAAAAATGTTAACTCGAAGTAGCCAGCTGCATTCCTCCCCTTAAAAGTTTCTTCCGTAATACTCGTCTCGCAAGGAATGCCCATCAGTTCACCCTTGCGCCCAATTTCGGACGTACCGTGAACTATAGGGATTCTTTTTTTAGCCGAACAACACGAATTTGGAATAGTTTACCCGGCGTGATTTTCCCTTGCCATTTTGATCTGCAAACATACAAAACTAATGTTAATGGACACCTCCTATCTTTCCCCTCTCTATCTTCCTAATACCCGCGCAGTGTGTTCTACATTAAAAGGGAAACAAATACTCTCCTGTGCGAGTGTTAATTATAAAAAAAAATATATGTACATAGTTTGTAACTAGACCAAAGCTTGTTACTAAAATCCTTAAGGTTTTTAATTTCACTGTCGTTTTAATTTGAAACTAACTTTCTCAAATTTATAGAATCTAAAAGAGTACAGATCAATCAAACATTAAAACCAGATGGACCCATATCTACAAAAGGTCATTAAAATCATCCGAGCCGCTAATAAGGAAAATAATAACGAACGAAAATTCTATATCAGAAAATGAACTTCCACGGAAAACCTCAATCTGTTTAGACTATGTATTTCAATTCATATTGGAGTTTTTTTTTATTCTTTCAGGATATTAGTGTTAAATATTTAGTTTGGTCTGTTCTTTCCATTCATAGTGTAAAATATATAACGAAATACACACAGAACTTCAGAAATATAAATATTTTTTACATATTATTCATATTTTATTATTCAACAGAAAAATCCAATAGCAAAAAACTACAACGAATACATTTCGCACATTAAACATATGTTTCTATATTTTTTTTATCACATTAAAGCTGTTCTCTATTTGCTTAAACTAATCTTCGTTCTTTTCATCAAATTCCATTAAACTAAACTCTGGAATTATATCTCCATTTACTTTCAGCGAATGACGAATACCATCGCCCTTTTTGCCACTCAAGCGAGCGCAAAGCTGAAACCTTACTCCGTTCTCTTCAAAGCTTGTATCTGTACCACCATCGACAAAGTCCGCCTAAAAATGATTAATCATCGTATCATTATTAATAATTTATTACTTGTTACTATTAAAAATGAGCTTAAGTCGAAAATACAGTAAAAAAAGTAAAAAAACGCTCATATTATCCATTTGATATCAAACATTAATATGTCAAAAATTTACCGTTTCGGTTCTTAATTCATCATTTAGAAAAACATTCAATGAGGCTAGTTCTAAAAAAAAGCAAAAATAATAAAATCATTGGACATAAGATCCCACGTTTCCAATATTCTAAATCCTTACCCAAAACAACTCTATATTCCACCCCATCGACAACTGTATGCCATGTCCTTAAAGTCCTTGCTTGTTTCTCTGTGTATTGTTTATAAGGTCTGCCATCAATATAAAGTGAATAATCATACTTAAAACCCGGCGCAGGATCAACTCGGATTATACACCTTGCATCTTCAATTTCAAAAGAGTCATCACCAACTAGCTTAAACATCCAGTCCCTTCGAATGATTTCCTAAGGCCGGTAGGTAGTGTAAGGACTGGGTATAGATTTTAACTTGAAATTTTTATCCAAACCTTACTTTTCCATTAACCCAAATCATTCTCCTTCCGCTTGTAGTTCCATGATCAAGTTCAATACGAAAAATTCGTCCATTAATTGGGACACACCATCTGCCCACAAAATTGCCCCTCGCATAACGATTCTCTTCCAGTAAGTGGTCTTGAACCAACTCGGGTTCTTTCGCAAGGTTTTCGATTTTGAGTGTTGGAGATAGAAATGACATCCTTCTATGCTAATCTACAAAAAAGTGTTTTAAGAAATATGAGTTGTAAATAATTAATATTAATTAATAATAAGTTTAAAGAATCATATAAAACATTAAAATTCCTTAATTATTAAGTGTAAAAGTCGAAATAATTAACATCTGGTAACAAACCACTTTTAAAGTTACCTACGTATGATTATTGTTAATTTGGTTTAATTTTAACTATTATTTAATTTTTAAATTATGAACTAACAACTCACAAAATTGCAAAATATATTATCATGTTATAATGTTTACGATGTTTAAGTTTAAATGTTAGACGTATTTATAAATACACAAAATTAGGATAGTTTCCTTTTAATTCTCCTTTAAAGCAATTTTTTAATTTTTTTTTTAAATCCATTTTGGTAACGACAAAACACACTTTTATGCCACAATATATATAGTATTTATACTACGGATACGTCCCAAACAGAGCTCCGCAGAGTCAATCCGAGAACTAAATTCCTTAATGGCAACATAATAACATAAAACATCAACTAATTGGAAATTCAAACGGAAAAAACAATCTAAGCGAACAAAAGTTTCATATTATAGTTTAACTAGGTTGTCATTTGATAGAAGGGATTAACAAATACAAAAACAAATTTATTTAATATACAAAAGGATTCGTGTGTAGAATCACTCTAGTAATCGTAAAAATTAATGCGAAAAATGACACACACTGGTAAAATAAAACCGCTATAATTATTAATTATTTTAACAGCAGCAGGAACTCAGGAAGGACGATTTGTGATAGATAGAAATGGTTGAATTGATTGCATTTTGTTTATTTATTCTCTAAATAATATAGAATAATAGTAAGACTGATAGCTTTATACATATAGTAGCAAATTATTATTGAATAAGAATAATTATATAATCTACTCGTAAAAAAAAACTTCAATTAATATACATTACAAAAACAACATAACATTAACAAAAGAAAATCAGATACATTTAACTCAAAAACTGATAACAGTGCTTTAGTAATTTTTTACTACGAAATAATATCCCAAATCCCAATACAACTATTCATCTTCTTCATAATCTTTAACCGACGCGACGATTGTTATTTGTTATGATCTCGACTGGGACCACAATTCTTCCAACTTCCCTGCTTCGCCATAAAGCTCTACCTGTGGGTTTCGCAGGGTTGTTCTCATAGGACGTCGGCAGGCCTCCTGGCCTAGGCCCTCAGGACAACTTCTTTCTATTCTATTCTATTTCTTATTCGACCACACTTTGTCACGACTTCTTTCGTGCGAAACATCTTTATTTCAGCTGCCGTCAATTAACTCTCATACGTCTTGTATATTGTTAAACATTGTGAACCGTATGTAAACGATGGACGAAAAACTCAGCTAAGGAGCAATTTTCGATAACAGAAGATAGCAGAGTTTCTTTATCTACCCTACACTTACACGATGCTCGATTTCTTCATCACAACATCATTCGTTATTGATCAATGATCATATACCGAAAATATTGAAATTATACGCATTTGGGAAGAACTGTTACATTCAAGTAAATGCCCGGAATGGATGAGAAAATGGGCAGCTTTGGCATTAAGTCTATTTCGCGGTAATGTGGAATCAATTTCCTTTCAGAACCTTCCCATACATCAAGTTCTGAGGCCTTTTTCATAAAACTACAAGACTAATCATTTTTGTGAATTACTTGTAACTTGTAAATTATGTGCAAATTTTCGTTTCATAAAGAATACCAATTGATTAATTATTTCAAGTATACTTGACTTGTAACTACATCTGAATTTACAACTGCGGCGAACTTTTCTGTTTCATAAAGTATTTGCGCGACAAGTTATTAGTGACGGACTTGTACAAGTGAATTTATTACAAGACTAAACAGACTAATAAAATCAAGCACTGAGAGAATTTGGCTTATTCGCGTTAAGACTTTAGTGCTTGGACCACGTGTGCTTAAAAAGGCTAAAAAAAATGATCTCTTCGCTCAACACCGAAATCTACGGAGCTTTATTTTTTCCACAACATCTGCTTCGATGTAGAATTCATACAAACCAGACCATCCCCTTGTCAATTTACTTAGGATGCCGAATTCTCTCATGGCCCTATAAAGTTCTACCTTAGCTATGCTATCGTAGGTGGCTTTAAAGTCTATAAACAGAAAGTATGTTGGAATATTAAATTCCAGACTTTTTTCCATCACCTGCCTAAGGATAAAGATCTGATCAATTATTGTTGATTTGCCTGGTATGAAACCACACTGATATTTGCCGATTATGGTTTTAGCGGATAGAGAATATTTTATGTATAGGATGTACTCAACAATCTTATCTTAGTTGCTGCAATTTGTGATATCTCCCTTCTTATGTATGGGACATATGAAGCCTTTTCGCAGTCTTCTGGCTATTCTTCGTGTTCCCATACTTGTACTATGATTTCATGAGTTGCTTGATGTAGTGTTGGCCCTCCATGTTTGATCAGTTTGGCACTCGGCAGGTTTACCGGTCGCTCCCGAGGCCTTGTTATTTTTGAGCCAATTTATCGCCTTTTGTATCTCCTTAACGATTGGTATCTTGAAATGTTGGAGTCTCCATTTCTTCCGTGAGCTAACCGTTCAACAATTCATTACACTTTCCATGGCTCCAGAATGCCTTCAGGATCGGTGATCAGATTTCCATCTCCGCAGCGTGGTGTATATTGCGACATGTTTCCGATGGATTGGTAAAACGTCCGCACCTGGTGCAGACAACGCTATCTATTTCTTTCCATTTCACGGACAATTTTTTTTCTCCCAGGCTGCCTTTTTTCGTCTGTGAAGTCTTTTCTCTTTTCTTCTGAACTCTTTATACTCATCTTCGCGTGCCCGTGCCCGCGTTCTATGAGACTGCAGTATTGCTCGGTATGTAGCATTTCAATAAAATCTTGCACACAGGAAGTCATTTATAGTTCAATTAAAAAAAATTTTTTAAAACTTTTTTTTTCGATTTTTTTAAATTTTCTAAAAAAATTATTGGTTTTCGAAATATTTGGAAAACGGGTTAATTAATTTTTTTAAATATTTTTTCCAGATGAAAACTACAGATTTTCTTATAATGACATACTAAAAAAAATTTAAATATTTTTTCGAAAAGTTTAAAAAAAATACTTTTTTTCTTAAACTGGTCGAATGATTTTTAATATTTTTTTCCTCGATCGACAATTAGTTTTCAAATTGTATTGCATACTTAGTTTTTCCGAGAAAACTCTTTAACTAATTAAAAAAATGAAAGAATTTTCGAAAAAATTATTTTTTATTTTAATATATTATATACATAATATGTAGCCACTAAGCAATTATCTAGCTAGAACAAGTTCGTGGGATCCAGTCGTGCATTTTATTTAAACTTTATTCGACGATGTGACCGCACATATGAGCAAGTACGTGAAATCCAGTCGTGCAATTTATTTTCTCTGTGTATCAACACGTGGTCAATTTGGTTACGAGTGACTCCATCAGGTTATACCCAGGGTGCTCTGTAGATATCTTTACCATTGTAAATATATACATCCTCTATATTACTCTCATTTGTCTGGTCATCTTCCTGGTTGATTCGTAACTAACTCTAAATATTGGAGACGAGAACATTTAGCGATATTTTGCCAGTATTTAATACACTTTTGTTGTTTGTTCTTATTCTATATCCACACAATTGGCGATTTCAGCGCGCCTCATTGTGACTCGATTCGCAATTAAAAAAATATGCTTTATGATAGTACTACATATAAGCAGTTTATATACAAAGCTGGTACCTTTGTATATACACTTTCACCCGAAGCGACCCAACGCGTACTCAGCCACTTTTTACAATGTCCATACCTTCGCATCATACAGCAGGACTGGGAGGATAAGAGTCTTATAAAACAACACTTTAGTGTGCCCGGAAAAGGACCTTGCTACACCATTTCCTTCTTAGCCCTAAAATGCAGTGATTGGCAAGAGTTTTTGTTTGATGCTGGAGTTGTTCTCTGAGGCAATTGCGCAGTCCAGATGGACTAGTCCCTAAGTGCCTTGAAGTTACAGCTATCTATCTATCGTCTTTTTTTTTCTTTCTTCTTGATGCTAGCATATTTTAGTTTTGACCTCACTGACTGCTTAAAACATCTTCGCTGCTTCCGTATAAAAGTGCTGCTGACATCACGCTATGTTTTTCTGATTATATCAATATCATCGACATATACGAGTAATTTGAGGTACAATCTCCTCTGGTGTTGACGTGTGAGTTTAAGCCTAAGGGCAATCCATATTAGATCTTGTGGTTGTCTATGCTTTTTCAAAATCAACCAACACAATGCTCAATTCTCTTGAAGAATACCAATATTTTTCAATTCTGAATCGCATTATTATTCGTGAATGACCATCAAATACCTCAACAATTTTAACAGTGTGCGACATGAGCTTGATTGAATGGTAGCTATCGAAATTTCGTGTATCAGCCTTCTTTTTGTAGATTGGCTGAAGATAACTTTCTGAATAGGTATTTGGTAACCGCTGATAAGCTCAGAGATGAAAATCGTGAGAACTAATTTCTCTGTTTCATGAACTCTGGTGGTATAATCCCTTGTGACCTTTCATCTGTGATGTTGGGATCTTCGCCGGTCTTTCATATTCATGATTCTACCACCATAACGTTCTTTGTCGCGTTGGTAGTGTTCTTTGATAGTTCCTTGTATTGGTTTCGCCTTCTGTGGGTAAGTTTGGTATAGAGGCCGCAAAAGTTTTGTGTCTTTCTTCACATTCTTTAACTAGGCTCATATGAAGCTTTTGTTGAGTTTTGTATTCCATTATTTGATTGACCAAAGGTAATTAAACAGATTGCATTTGTGTGCTTAAAATAAAAATCGGACAGCTCAAAGCAAGTCAACCCCAATTGATTAATACTCTCAATAATTCTTGGGTGAGCCTTGTGAATGTGCAGGAATCTGGAGGTAACCCTTTTATTTTTGTCCTAATCAAAATGGCTTAAATGAGATGCACTATTCTAAGATAAAGTTTGCTTTTTAAGGGCCACGTCCTCGCAAAAAGGGCGTAGTTTAAAAATAAACTTTGGAAGACCAAGACGGGTGCAGAAATTTGACATATTTACTTAATTTATTGGATCTGATTGCATGAAAAAGCTGTTTAGAAGTATATTTCAAAAGACTTAGTTTTCCTTAAACATTTAAAGACTTTAGAAAAGGACACCCTTTATCTGCAACTATATAGTTTTTCCATGCATGTCTGAAGCCTACCACACTCAAAAACACTTTATTATCACCTCAGCCCCGGGTTAACATATGAACCTATTTTAGTATAAAAAGGGTTAAACATGCAATCGATTTAACCCTTACATATTGCATATGTAGGCACCTACTCTCGATATAAACTCATATATTACACTTAGATATCCACAACAAAAAATCAATAAGCTTACGAAATATTTTAAACTCCATAAAGGCAGGCACACACATTTTAAATAATTTAAATTTAGTTCAACGACTATTCTGCCAGGAGAACATACATACTAAACACCGAGGAATTATTTTCAAAAACAAAAACTTTTTAATTACCACTGCATCTAAAACCTCAAACTAAAACATTATACACAAAACAAAACACTCTCGCGACAATACTTTGGAAACTGACCCTCGAAAAGAGTTTTCAACTGTTTCACCTGAACTCAACTCAAGTGTTGGTAGGTCCTTCTGGCTTCTGGCACAATACTGAAACCGGGAAATAATTTAAGCGCCAAAGTACCATCAAAACGAGTACACCAATTATATTATACCAAAAGCGGAAGGACACCGACACAACAACAACAATCAGTAGTTGTACATTGTACTCTTATAATAAACAACACACGCCAAGGTCGTTATTAAAAATGGCCGCATGTTCACTTACATTGGAAATTATTCCTTTTACGTTGTGTAACCGCGACCTGCAATGCACTTACCGGGCATGGCGATAGTTCCGGGATGGTGGCAGAAGAGCCACCCCATTTGTATTGCCTCGACAACGGATGGAGACCAAAACTGTGTCCTTTGGCGTTTTACGAGGGTGGTGCGGCAGGCCAAGTAACTTCTTGAGCATTTCCCAGGCTATGGTAGAGTTCTTGAAGGATGTGTTGTAAAAACGATGCCATTGCAGGGCGTCGCGTCGTCATCGTCTTGTATATGGATGTGGAGTGTTGATACAATTGACGTTTGTTATACTAATGTGGAAATATGCAAGAGTGCCAAATGTAAAGTAAACAGTGGAAAGGTTAGTTAAATTGGAGGGTAGCTGAACAAAAAGAAGTTAAAGTGTTGTTGAAGGTACTCTGTTTGAGATTTTTTATGCGGGGGTCATGGTGTTTAGAGAGGGTGTTAGGAGAGTTAGAAGAGTTGTTATTGCTTCAATAAAAACAAAATAATTTTTCATATACTTATATAAAACCACGAAAAGACACGGTTAGGGGATCCATATTCAAGTTTATCAGAGACTTGGTTCAACGTGCAGCTTTGTTACCGTTGCATATGCGCTACAGGAAATGCAACGGGCGAATCAAGTAATATTTGTCGAGGTTTACTTATGGTCATTCAAACCGAGTTAAGAGTGTTACATATCGTTGCGTTGCTATGTATTTTTTGGATTAAGAGTAATCTGTTGCACTATCTGCTTCCCTCAGAATGTAGGTACGAAATTCCCCGATGACCAGTTAAGTAGTTAGGAATTGAAAACGTATTTTATACGTTTAAAAAACATTCTCAATATTTTTTTATGAAGAAGAAAAACAAGACAAAAGGGATCCACAGATATATGCTTAAAATCACGCTGATTTAACTAGTTTAACCTAATTCGTCATGAATTTTTAAAGGAGATGGCCCATTTTCCTAGGGAACCTGGGCCCAGTGCGTTCACTAATTAATCTAGTATCAAATGAAAGGTTATATTAAAAACATTATGTGGGTCAAATATTTTCAAATTCGTGCGTGGGGTTTTTGAGATATTTGAGGTTGAAGTTGACTAATTCAGAAGCAGAATTTCACTTATTTTTCCGGCAAAACTGCTTATATTTTCCGATGTAAGATACGCAGGGAAATGAATTTGGTAATAAAAGGTATTTTTTCTACCTTTTCATCGTAATAAAAATTATTTTTATACATATACTATATTCTCCAATATTTAGTTTTAACTTATTAGAAATCAAGTTTTGTTTACTTACTTTTTAAACGTCGATATCTTTAAAAGATCGGAAGTGATTTATATTTTTTAACATAATTTTAACCAGACCAAACTTGGCTGTTCGCTGGATATCTTATAGATATTTCCTTAAGTAAAACTCCTAAAGAAAGCGCCGCAAATGAAGTTTGTAGACAAAAGTTTGCTGAAATCATAGGAACTACTAAATTTGATTGCATTATATACACGGACGCTTCCTATAAAGATGGAGTAACCGGATACTGCGTTGATACCACCAACAGAGTTTTAGTACAAGTTACCACCCATGATCAAAATTCGTACACCGGAGAAGTAATGGCAAGCGTTTAAATATGCCATAAACTCGACTGAGAAAACAGCTATCTGCAGTGACCCTCTAAGTGCTATTCTGACTGTAAAAAACAACAAAAGCAATACACCAATTTTATTCAAGCTCTAAGAGCTTATCTCTGTTTAGACTGTCCACGTATTCATTTAATATGGTCACTGGTCATATAGGAATTCCAGGCAATGAAAAAGCAGACGCTTGGGCACGCCATGCAACTAGAATGCCTTTAGAATAATAAAATATCACCATTTGCAACCTCTATATGGATTCAATCTTCTAGGCTCATTCAAGAGGAATTAGAAAATTGTTGGAATCAATCAAAATCATTCTTAAGAACATAAACTTGATTTACCTCCGTAATTTATAACAAAGATTTAAACCGTTGGCAAGCAGTAAAGATTTCACGAATGAGACTAGGGCATACAATGTTCAATGTTTAACAAATCGTATCTCTTTAACAAAGAAGACCCGCCATCGTGCAATGTTTGCAGAGAGGTACTAACAGTAAAACATATCTTACAATGCTGTAAAATAACAAAGGAACACTTCATGGGTAATGTTCCCAGCATTGAAGAATTATTAGATTCTTCAGTACAAACCAACAATCCAAAACTATTTTCACTACTTGCAAAACTTAAAGTTAAAATTTAATAAAACATTATATTATTATCTTGAAAAACTCTTATTAATATAAGTTAATAATAATAATATTATATTTCCCAAATTCCTATACTTCCACCTGCACGCACCTCTTATTTTCCCACGTTCTCCCACATTCTTATGCCACCACGAGCACCTTACATATTTTCCCACATTTCCCACTTCCTTCACACGCTAGTACTCTTCTTACAATAATTGTCAATGTCAAATTATATTTAATTTTACGTAATTTAAAATAGGCTTGCAAAGTGAATCGTAACAAATGAATTAAATACTTTGTAAGCAAAAATAGAATTAAGAAAAACATATTAAATAAAAATCAGTTTCAAACAGAACTCCAAAGACAAAAGGTCTTTTATTCACTGGCACCCAACTTTAAAATTCGATTAGTAATGTGTGCTCCAAAAATCTTTGTATAAAGAGAATAGAGCAATTTATAAATCACAAAAGCATCGATCATAGAAGAACCCACAGGAGAGCCCACAGAAAAATCAACAGTAAAACCCACAGAAGATGCAGATAAAGTTATTCATTGTGTAACTATTTTATTTTTATAAAATTTGTGTGTTAATTTTTTAAATTATCTATCTATTACATATACTTAAAGTATAATTATTCTTAATTAATTTTGTGACTGTGCTTAGAATTATTGTATATAAAAATGCCTGAAATCGCTCAAACAATAGCATCAGCCGCGCGGGTAGCTGTCGAAGCAGCTTGTGAGACAATGGTCAGAAGAATGGCAGATTTAGGAGTAGAAAATAAAACAAATAATGATAGGTTAAATGAAAGAATTTTCGAGCTTTCGGAAAAATTAAATTCCATTCAATTACCTCAAACAGTTGTTGCCTACATAATATGCCAAATTTCACTCGATGTGGTGAAATGTGGATTTTAATGGTGAACGTGCAAGATACTATTCGTTTCGTCAAGCGGCACAGACCGCAAGAGACAGCACTATTTGATCCATATGGATCTGAGAGACATTATCAAGCCGTTGCAATAATTAGGAACAAAGTTGTCGGATCTGCCGATCTAATTTTATCGTCATTCAACACAGTTCTTAATTTCTCGCCTTGATAATACATATTCTGACAAACGCACACTACACGTACTTGAAAATCAGATGAGCATTTTATGTCAAGGACATTTGTCGATCTCTTAGTACTACGACAAGATAGAAAAACATCTTACGTCTACCACAAATAAAATCTCAATGGAATATTCAGGTAATAATGTATTAATTAACTCATTAGCATCAAAATACAGAGCATATGCATTGCGAGTATTTATTTTAGGTCTTAATAAGCCTATCTGCAATATTTTATTTTCTTCTGGTTGTGAAGATCTGCCATCTGTTTTAGCGAAGCCACAGGAGCCTGAGGCTAATCAACACAGGTACGAATTTGCAAGAGCATTTGATAAAAACGTATCAAATGCTAGTACTGGTGCTTTTCCAAGAAGCAACCCTCATTATAAACGTGTTGTTAAAGCAAAACCCCAAGCCCAAGTTTCCCCGACAGATAACCAGCAGAAACAAAACTATCAATCAGATCCATACGATCATATAAGCGTTGATAACTCGTCAATATACCGACGCAGTAAAAGGTCACAAATTCGACCAGCAGCGGTGCCAGAGGGTAGTAACAAACAGACTACCAGGCAACAGCCGCAAACCTTTGAGAACAGGGCATCGAAGCGCTCCCTTGAGTCCGGCAAGGCACCACTATCGAAAGCCCAAAGATCTAATTTTCTAGACGAATACGAAGACGACTATGAAAACCTCGATGAGGAATATGAAGATCAAATTAATTTTTTAGAATAAAGTCGGCTTTACCATTTGTTGAAAAGAAACTTAAGGGCAAAACTGTATCGAGAATCCTAGTAGACACTGGTACTGCCAAAAACTATATCAAACAAATTCCTCAATTAAAAGTAATTCCAAACAGTAAACATTTTAAGGTTAAGTCCCTTCACGGTGAAGTAACTCACAAATGTAAAATACAATTTTGTGGTATAATAACAGAGTTTTTTATCCTTCCCTAATTAGAAACCTTCGATGCGATTATAGGGTATGATTTTCTCGCGCAGATAAAAGCGCAAATTGATACAAAACGTTCTTTGTTAATTTTTGAAAATGGGGAAATGGATATCAAATTTTTAGAATGCGAACAGGTAAATAATTTAGAAATTGATATGAAAACAATTCCTGATACCGTCAAAAATGAATTTAAGGAATTAATCGAAGATTTTTCAGAAGTGTTCACTCAACCGGATAAGAGATTACATTTTAATACAAACATAAAAGCAACCATTAGGACGTTAGATTCAGAACCAATATATTCCAAACCAAGACCATACAATATGGCAGCAATTCCTTTTGTAAATAATGAAATTAAGACATTGCTAAATGATGGAATAATTCGGCCTTCACATCCCCTTACAACACTCCCATATTGGTAGTATTGAAAAAAAGGCATTAATGAAGACGGTACTCCCAAATCTAGGTTAGTGTTTGACTATAGAAAGTTAAATGAACGCACTATACCAGATCGGTATCCCATTCCAGAAAGTTCAGTAATCTTAACAAATTTAGGTCAAGCTAGATTCTATACAACAATAGATCTAAAATCCGGCTTTCATCAAATTCTCCTAGAAGAAAAGGACCGGGAAAAAACTGTTTTCTTTATAAATAATGGAAAGTATGAGTTCTGTAGATTACCTTTCGGCTTGAAAAATGCTCCCAGCATTTTTCAGCGAACAATAGACAACATATTCCGAGACGACATAGGCAAATGTTGTCATGTGTATATAGATGACGTAATCATTTTTTCGGAGACAGAAAGAGATCATCTAAAAGACATAAGAAGTATATTTTCTAAGCTTTTCAACATCTAACATGCGAATATCTCCAGGAAAATGTATTTTTTTTAGCATGAGGTTGAATTTTTAGGACTTCTTGTCTCTGGAGACGGCATTAAAACCTGTCCAAATAAAGTCAAAGACATTGTAGACTTCGAAGTGCCAAAAACACTTCGTGCACTAAGATCTTTTTTTGGTCTTGCTGGTTATTACCATCGCTTTGTTAAAGATTATGCTCAAATAACCAAACCGTTAACAAAATATCTAAGAGGAGAAAACGGAAACATAGGAACGATTAAGTCTAAGAACATCATAATTAATCTGAATACTGAGGGTATATGTGCCTTTAATAGAATAAAGAACATTTAAGCCTCAGAAGATGTTTTACTATTCTACCCCGACTTTCAAAAACCCTTGGACTTGACTACCGATGCTTCGTCACAAGCATTAGGCGCCGTTCTTTAACAATGATATCTCGAACATTAAGTAAATCCGAAGAAACTTTCGCTACGAATGAACGTGAAATGCTAGCAATAGTTTGGGCATTGCAATCTTTGAGAAATTATCTATATGGTGCCCCCGATATTCACATTTATACAAATCACCAACCGCTCACGTTTGCGATTTCCGAAAAAAATCCTAATACCACACTCAAGAGATGGAGAGCATTTATTGGAGAATATTCTCCAACTTTTCATTATAAACCTGGTAAAGAAAACAAGGTAGCAGATGCATTATTTCGGCAACATATTAACACGCACTCTACCTCCGGAGAAACTGTTCATAGCGAGGAATCTTTAACAAAAGTAATACCTTCAGTAGAAAATCCCATAAATTGTTTCAAAAATCAAATCTTTATCAATCAAAGTTCTGAGAAAAGCAAGAAAGTTAAAATTCTTTTACAATAACATTCAGTTCCATTAGAGAACTTATCGAAATAATGCGTGATGTTCTTCACACGGATTTAGTCAATGGAATCTATTGCGACATTGAAACTTTAGGAAAAGTACAAAATGACCTCATGATTGCTTTCCCCAAAGTAAAAATTAAATATGCAAAAAAACTTGTTCAAGATGTGTTTAACACACATGATCAAGAGGAACTTATCATAAACGAGCATAACAGAGCACATACAGGACCAAAAGAGAACTTCAAACAAATAATCTCAGAATTTGTAAAGAAAGTAAATATCAGCGTAGACCAGCGCAACAACCGACCGGTGCAACACCAATTCCCACGTATGTAGGAGAGATTTTGCATTTAGATATTTACAATACTGGTCGAAAATATTTTATAACATGTATAGACAAATTTTCTAAATTTGCCATTATAAAACATATTCCATCCAGAAATTCTGTTGACATAAAAAACCCATTAATTGAAATAATTTTCCAATTTAGAAATACGAAAATAATAGTTATAGATAATGAAGGTGCTTTTACATCAATTCTATACACTCGATAACAGGGTATAAGCCCTCAGAAATTTTTCACGATATCTCTAAAAAAATGGCAAAGGCAATAATCTCAAAATTAAAAATTAAACAGAGCAAAGACCTTGAATTCCACAATAAAAATACCATGCCTAAAGAATTCAGCCCAGGTGAGAAGGTATTTGTAAAAACTAATAAGAGAATTGGAAATAAATTATCCAAACTTTATAACCAAAATACTATTCAGGCTTATTTAGGCACAGCTGTTGTAATTGAAGGAAGACAAGCTCACAAAAATAATCTAAGATAAAACTTTTTTTTCTAGATTTATGAAAATATGGCTAGGCGCCGCAAAAATTGTTGACTACTGTTCAGCGTTATTCATCCCTATTCCTGCAGGAGAAGTTGCCATTTACGAAAACCATTTCTACTTTAAACACACTACAAATTTTTCGGATATTTATACAATCATGTCAGAAAATAGAAATATATTAAATGAAATCAAAAACGAAAGATGCAAAGAAGTACTGCGTAAAGACATAAATGAAATTGAAGCAATAACATTTATTTCCTCATTCTTGCCAAAAATAATATTGTCAACCCCCTAATTCTTAGCACAGATGAAATAGATATAATTAAGATAAAAGAAAATGCTTTAACTGATTTAAGTGATTTGTTAAATATTGCCGATGTAAAAATGTATTACCAATATAATTCTTTAGTTTAATTAATTAAGATTCCAAAAGTTCAAAAAATATGTAAACTATTTGAAAATATTCCTGTAATTCATGACAACAAAATTATAGATTTAAGTTCGAATATATCAGCAATTTGTAAAAAAATTCAATATCCCTTAAGTACTTGCAAGAAAGCTCCCTTATACTCCTATTGTGCAACAGATTCCCAAAATCCCTGCCTTTCCCAACTCCTTAATAATAACACGGTACACTGCCCCACAACTCATGCTATCGACATCAAAAAGATCGAAGTCGTAAGAAGTGGACTTATCGTAGCCAGGGACGAGAACATAACTATAGAAGAAAAAGGCCAGCGTATCGCCCTGAATGGAACCTTCCTAATAACATACGATGATAACATTAATATCAATGGCAAACAATTTTTCACAGAAAAGTCTATAGAAGTAAATCACCTACCAGCACCAAAACGAACTATTTTCAATGAAGTCGTCTTCAACGAAAAAATTACGCTTCCGCACTTACACAAGCTGCACATTATCAACAACCAAAAAGTAAAAGAATTTTCGATTACGCTCGAGACAAGCAAATGGATGTTATATGGCACTATAGCTATACTTGCAATTGTGATTTTTGTGCTGCTTTACGTAAAAATTAAGCCGAAAACTGTAAAAATTACAACAAAAACAAACAATGTTCCATCAGCATTAGACGAAGATATTTTAAAATTACGCGTTATGAACATCATGAACGAGGACGTCCAGTCTTAAGGATGGGAGGAGTTAATAATAATAATATTATATTTTCCAAATTCCTATACTTCCAACTGCACCTCTTATTTTCCCACGTTCTCCCACATTCTTATGCCACCACGAGCACCTTACATATTTTCCCACATTTCCCACTGTCTTCACACGCTAGTACTCTTCTTACAATATTTGTCAATGTCAAATTATATTTAATTTTATGTAATTTAAAATAGGCTTGCAAAGTGAATCGTAACAAATGGATTAAATGCTTTGTAAGCGAAAATAGAATTAAGAAAAACATATTAAATAAAAATCAGTTTCAAACAGAACTCCAAAGACAAAAGGTCTTTTATTCACTTTTACACACCTACATATCTCAACATTTGTAAAAAAAAAACATAATTATAAAATGTAAAAATGTATAGATATTCATATTTGTAATATTACCAGATAAAAATGTATTATGGCCATATAGGCATAGTATACCTTGGCGTTATATCCCGGACGATACAAATTTACTTATATTGTATCCTTTGAAAATAAAATAAAATAAATAAAAAAAAATTATTTAAGACTACAAGTTAAGCACGAAAATAACATTCATTTAAAAACAAAATAAAAAAAGACACCTACACTTTTTCAAAATATTGCTTTTTCAAATAAAAAAGAATAAAAAATAATTATTTAAAATACAAAAAAAAAGTTAAAAAAAAAAATTAATGCGAAATTACTTAGGCTACCTACATCTTCTTGAATATCAATTTTGATTTTAATCGGATCACCAGCTTTCGAGGAAGTCGAATAAAAACCCGGTCCTATGGGAGGTATCGTTCTCAGACCACCATATTAAATTTTTCTTCACCAAAATATAATGCTTACCTACAGTAGTACACTGATTTTTTTTCATGCATGCAAATGAACTTATGCTTCGACACATATTTGATCATCTTGATGGAACTACGACTGGACGACGAAGTCTTACAGCACTTTGCCGATAGAATTAGCCGGTAGTGCCATTTCAAGCTATCCAATAAAACCTTCCAGAATTATCATATACTCATAATGTCACCACTGACCAACGATAGCCTGTTTCAAATTTGTCAAGATTGGGATTTGTATTGGCGGTAAATCCCGGTAAAATCGTTCACTCAAATTGACTTACAACATGAAATCGAATATTAAGGCTATATTTTTCTTTTTCTACTTTGATACCATCTGATCGAACGTGTTTTTGGTTTACTCCCTTGATTTGTTCGCAATTTTCGTTTTTGCTTATCCGAAATTAATTTTTTCTTACCCATTTCTCGCGACACGACCTAATTCAGAAATTAAATTCAATTTTTCGTGCCTATAAAAATCTGTAAAAATTGCTGAGTTTTATTTCTGACACACATTAATAATTATCCAAATAATGTCTTGTGCCAATCCAATTTATTGCAACGCTGACGTAACCGCGTTTGCCATCACAACCTTTAGAATCTTATAATCACACCCTGGTACAACCGCAAGCTTCGTTCTTTGGGTAACAAAAGAAATAAGCTTTGGGCAATTTGCCTACGCACTCGATCTCTGCCGACTGTTCCAATTATTTCGGCTCTTATCTTCATTTTTCTGAGTTATACAACTCTCTTTACTAACATTATTTAATAGAAATCCAACCTCATAAATTATCCCAAGTCATTTTTCCAGTTCGTTAATTATAAAAGTAAGACTGATGGATGATGCTTATCCCACCTCTCTCCTTCAATACTGATACTGATATTTCGAATGATCCACAAGATATCGTCAATTTGTTTGCCACGTTGTAAGACCCATGAATCACTTAACCCCAATTTCGCAATACTACGCGGCAAATTGTATCTTAAAATATTAAGATAATCAATTGTATATGAAATCTATAGTACTATCTAGATGGATAATTCACCTAGCGCCATCTAGTTTCTAGTTTTAGTCGGGGAGATGTATTCAACACATTTATACAATGTTAGAAAAAGACAGAACGGGAAAGATGTTTATAAAGTGTTAGCAGACAGAAGGAAGCAAAAAAATGTATCCTCCGAATATCTAAACTTGTTGCCACATCACAATACCATATGGTCTAGTTTCACTTTTTGAACCTTTCACTCGTTCTTGTTATTAATGAATGATTTTAATCATTCTAAGCTTTCTGAAAATATAACATACAACCTACTCTTTCATCATTATATTTCATTCTACTCTCCAAAACCCATACAAATGCATATCAAGAACTACTGCAGCGCTATTACGGCAGTAATTCGTTAAACTAGAAGCTGCCTCATAGTAGTACTATAGATTTCATATACAATGCATAATCGTCTTTTCTCGTCGTACTGTACTGTGATGTGGCAACAAGTTTAGATATTCGGAGGATACATTTTGTAAATTAACGCCATCTGTTGGATTCATTGTGTACAACAACCAACATTCAGAGACTCGAATTAGTACCGAAAGCTTAGATTGTGCCAGAACCAGACAGAAGCTTCCAGAAGCTTGTAAACTTGTATAAATACAAGAGTAGATTGGATTGAGAGTTCAGTTTATTTTCGAAAGTGGAATTGTTAATGTGATATTTTAGCCTGGGGTTCGGCAAATAAAACTCAATCGAAATTCCAAAATAATAAAACAAATCTCTTTATTTTATGAAACACAACGTCTTTCAGTTTAAATAACACCAAATTTAACTTATTTCACTTATTCACAATTCAAATACGTTTTTATAATTCAACACTTTTTATTCAATCTCAATTCAATCACTTTTTACTAACGTTTCCAGTTGTTAACAATTCCACTTTCGAAAATAAACTGAACTTTCAATCCAATGTACTCTTGTATTTATACAAGTTTACAAGCTTCTGTAAGCTTCTGTCTGGTTCTGGCACAATCTAAGCTTTCGGTATTAATTCGAGTCTCGAATTAGTACTTCAAGTTCGATTTAGTACTCAGTTAAAACATGTTGCAAATATGTAGCATACTTTTAGGCGAATGGTCGTTGTACACAATGAATGTTGGTTGTTGTATACAATGAATCCAACAGATGGCGTTAATTTACAAAATGTATCCTCCGAATATCTAAACTTGTTGCCACATCACATTGTCCCCCTCTTAGTTTTGTTCGTCCCGAACAAGCACATCATCATTGTTTCCGTGGTAACGATGCAGTCGTTCCACATGGACAATTTTCATTTTTGCTCTTGGTCCTCGTTGGATTCGGAAAACGACGTCATTAATGCGCGTAACTATTTGGTAGGGACCTTCCCAGTCCTGCTGAAGCTTGGGCGATTTTCCCTTTCTGTGATGTGGGTTATAAAGCCATACCAGATCTCCCTCATTGAATTCAGGTGCTGTTGCTCTCGCATCGTATCTGGTCTTCATGCGGTCACTCGCAATTTTTATGTTGTTTCTTGTTCTCTGGTGAATGTCGTTGATCCTTTCTCTAAGATCTAATAAATAGTCCTCTTCGCATTTTGGGTCTTCAATAGGAAATCCGAATTTTAGCTCACTTGGAAGCCGGGCAGTTCGTCCAAATAGAATTTCGGATGGAGTGTATCCAGTTGTACTATGAACCGCATTCCGGTAGGCCATAAGAAATAAAGGAATTCGCCGATCCCAATCCCGTTGGTTCTCGTTCACGACTTTGGACAGATGTTCCTTCAAGGTCTTGTTAAATCGTTCTACCATTCCATCAGACTGTGGATGAAGAGGTGTTGTCCTTGTTTTCTTTAACCCGAGGGATGCGCATACTTCCTGGAATACCTTCGACTCGAAGTTTTGCCCTTGGTCGGAATGCAATTCCATAGGCACCCCGAACCTGCAGACCCAGTGGTCCACTATCTGCTCGACAACGGTCTTAGCTTCTTGATTGGGTATCGCAAAAGCCTCCGGCCACTTGCTGAAGTAGTCCATGACAACAAGGATGTAACGGCTACCGTTTTCAGTTTCTGGGAACGGGCCTGTGATGTCAACGGCGATTCTTTCAAACGGGGCGCTCACGTTGTACTGGTGCATTTTACCTCGTGTTTTGACTTTGGGTCCCTTGCTAGCTGCGCATGTTGTGCACTTTCGACACCAGCTCTCTACATCGTTTCTCGCGCTTAGCCAATAAAAGCGTTCCCGTACCTTTTCCAGTGTTTTGTTGATTCCCAAGTGCCCACCGGATCGTGGAACCACAAGCTGCATCTTAAAGGATCTTCCATCCGGCATTTTCCATTTTCTTCGCAAAACACCATCTTCCACATGGAGAGAGTCCCACTGCGCCCAGTATGCCTTTAAAGTAGGACTTCTGTCGGAGATGTCTCTTGCGTTTGGTTTCTCCATAGATTCCTTCCATGCAAGGATTGGCTCGATGTCAGGGTCTTCTTTTTGTGCATTACGAATTTCTTCGGCACTCCAACCCTCTACAGGTTCGGCTCTTATTCTCTGGACAGATATACCTTCATCCTTTTCCTCTTTTCGCGCACAATGTTTGCAACTGGGCTCACATGGTCTGCGGGAAAGCGCGTCCGCATTGCAGTGCAGTCTTCCTTTGCGATGCTGTACTTCGAAGTCGTAAGTCTGCAATCGTTCGATCCATCTTGCTACTTGCCCCTCAGGATTTTTGAACTGTAGCAACCATTTTAAAGCGGCGTGATCGGTACGCAGGATGAATCTCTGTCCATACAGATATTTATGGAAATGTTTTGTCGCCAGTATTAGAGCAAGGAGTTCCCGTCTGGTTACACAGTAGTTTCTCTCTGGTCGCGACAGAACTTTGCTGAAATAGGCTACCACTTTCTCCTGCCCATCGTGTATCTGCGACAGAACTGCTCCAACACCCACGTTACTAGCATCCGCGTCCACAATAAATGTTTTGCCAGGGGTGGGGTAAGCTAGTATTGGTGCCTCACAAAGTCGCTCTTTTAGATGTTGGAAGCTTCTTTCGCACTCACCTGACCATTTAAATTGTCTACCCTTCTCAGTTAGCTGGTGCAGACACTTTGCGATTCCGGCAAAATCTTTGACGAACCTCCTGTAATAAGTGGCGAGACCTAGAAAGCTCCTCAGCTGGTGTTTATCTTCGGGAACTGGCCAATTTCTCACGGTTTCGATTTTCTCCGGGTCAGTGTTTACTCCATTTGATGATATCACATGTCCCAAATATTTCACCTCAGCTTTGAACAGAGCACATTTCTTTGGATTTAGTTTCAAATGTGCAGTTCGAAGTCGTGTAAACACCTCCCTCAAGTTGTCGCGATGTTCAGCGAACGTCTTTCCCACAACGATGACGTCATCCAAGTACACCAGGCAGGTTTTCCATGTCAGACCCTGTAACACACGTTCCATTAAACGCTCAAAGGTGGCTGGAGCGTTACACAAGCCAAATGGCATAACGGTAAACTGCCATAGTCCATTTCCCGTTGTGAAAGCAGTCTTTTCTTTGTCTTCTGGATGGATCTGTACCTGCCAGTAACCACTTTTCAGATCGAGGGTGGAAAACCATTTCGCTCCAGAAAGGGTATCCAAGGTGTCATCTATTCGAGGCAAGGGGTAGCTGTCCTTCTTAGTGACATCGTTGAGCCTCCGGTAATCCACGCAGAATCGAGTGCTGCCGTCCTTCTTTTTCACTAGTACAACGGGTGATGCCCACGGACTTTTTGAGTTTTCGATTAGACCGTCTTTTTCCATGGTTGATATCATCTCATCGACTTCCGACTGTTTTGCCAATGGAAGTCTTCTAGCAGGTTGTCGGATCGGTCTGTTATCGCCGGCGTCTATTCGGTGCTGTACTAGGTGTGTTCGACCATAGTCTCCATCCTGCGATGCAAATATATCAGCAAACTCGCCAATGAGATTTTTGGCCATGGTTTTCTGCTCCTGATTTAGCTCACAGTTTCCAAGGATAGCATTACATACCTCAGCCAATTTTGTTGCAGAAACAGGACTCGCAGATTCACTCCCAGATGTTGTCGATATGGCTGCAATGGGTACGCATCTTCCAATCACCTCTCCTTGTCTGAGCTTGACGGAGTGTTTGTTCGGATTCATCAGCCTTACCGGAACCATGTTTTTCTTTGGTTCCACTAAAATCTTTCCAACGATATAGCTTGGAAAGTCCTCTTTATTATCTGCTTCAATGAAATAGAATCGGTGGTTCCCAGGATCACCCTCCAAACGCGTCCAAAGAACTGTCTCTGAAGAAGGTGGAAGGTGCCAGTTGTATCTTTAGAAATACCTCCCCGTATACTTTTGCTGCTTCTCCCGTAGCTGTCTTCAGAGTGTAGCAGCTGTTGTTATGTAGCTATGATGTCTGAACAAGGTCTCTTCTGATTATGGAGGTTGTGGCACCCGTGTCGATAGTGGCCACACATTTTCTGTTTCTGATGACTGTCTCCACTGTCAAGCTCTTGCTGCAGCGTGTAGTTTGCGAAACTTGGATGATGGGGGCGTCGATTCCATCAACCAACTTCAGCCCCGCGAAGTTGGTTCTTAGGCGTTTCCCGCCTGCTGTTGATCAAAAGCTTGTCCAGCAGTGTGAGTGTTATTCCTGCCAGATGCTTCGTCATTCTGCTTCCTCCTTGCGCAATGTGGGCAGCTTACCTGTCTAGGTGGAGATCTGCATTGTCGCTGTAGGTGTCCTAGCTTGTTGCAATTCCAGCATCTCATTTGACCTCGAGCAGTGTTCGGGTTTTGTCTTTCAATGTCGACACGTTGACATGAGCACTCTAGCGTAGCCATTTCCCTGACGCGATGGCTACCTTGCGAAGCTTGGTCTGCTGCTTCCATTGTCAGGGCAAATGCTAAAGCCTCAGCGAGCGTTTTCTTACCTGCCATTCTCACAGCCATTTGTAGTTTTCCATCTGCAATGGCATTAGTGAACGCATCGGTTGCCAGTTCGTTTATGATTTCCCTGCTGGTATTGGGATAAGACAAATTGGCCAAGCGCTCGATGTCAGCTTGCAATTGTTGTAGCGTTTCACCTCTTGTCTGGACCCTTCGGCGCAACTGGACTCGGTAAACTTGCTGCATGTGGTCGTCGCCAAACCTCATCTCGATTGCCTTGACCATGGCATCATAATCATGATGTTTATCTTCAGGAATGGTCTGCAGCAATTCGGCAGCTGTTCCTCTGAGCGCAAGCGTAAGAGCAATTGATTTGTCTTCGTTGTCCCAGTTGTTCGTCAAGGCGGCAGCTTCAAACTGCCTCTTATAAATTGGCCATGATGTTTGACCATCGAAGACAGGGGGCTGCATTTCCTTTCTTCGTGGACCGTCGCTCGAATATTCCCGAACCTTCTGCTTTTTCAAAGAATCAACCTCCTTAGCCAGGTGTTCGTACTGTTGTTCTACACTTTCTACTTGCTTTCCGAACTTTTCTTCTAAGCTTTCTATTTTGGCTTCAAATTTCTGATCTACTATTTGAAGTCTTTCGCTTAGTTGATTCTGGAGAGTTTCTAATGAATTCTTTTGTTCGTCGAATTTACTTTCGAGAACGTTCCTTTGGTCTTCGAGAACGTTCCTTTGTTCGCTTAGTTGTTGCTGGAGAATTTCCAACGAATTCTTCTGCTCATTTTGTTGTTCGTCGAATTTTCTTTCGAGAACGTTCTTTTGTTTTTCGAGAAAGTTCTTCTGTTCGCTTAGTTGCTTCTGCAGCATTTCTGACGAATTCTTTTGTTCTTTCGAGGAACTTTCCAGAGCATCGAATTTCGACAGAAGCAACTTCATGAAAGCAGGTATTTCATCGTCTGTACTTACTGTGCTTTCTTTCCCTTGTTCTTCAACATCGAACAACATGGTATCGGGGTCTCCACCATCCTGAGTGATAGCATTCTGAAGTCGGAGCAATAGTTCCTTTTTCAGCCCCGAAGTCTGAAGATTTCGTTTTCCTAATTCTTCTTTCAACTCAACTGTTGTCAATTGTTCTAATTTACGACCCATTTCATATAACCGAAACACAATTTTCGCAACACAGTCAGTTTTATTTGGATGTCTCTAGAAAATCTTTTTTTACACACTATTTTTAACAAAAATATTCGCTATTCACAGTTTTAAAGCACAATCAGTTCAATAGTTTCTGGAAAATTCCACTTTCACAATTAAATGAGTCACCGAAACTGTTTTAGAAAATGTCACTATGGAATTTTCTAGCACTTTACTGAGTTTTATCCCCAATTTCTGACACCAATGTGATATTTTGGCCTGGGGTTCGACAAATAAAACTCAATCGAAATTCCAAAATAATAAAACAAATCTCTTTATTTTATGAAACACAACGTCTTTCAGTTTAAATAACACCAAATTTAACTTATTTCACTTATTCACAATTTAAATACGTTTTTATAATTCAACACGTTTTATTCAATCTCAATTCAATCACTTTTTACTAACGTTTCCAGTTGTTAACAATTCCACTTTCGAAAATAAACTGAACTTTCAATGCAATCTACTCTTGTATTTATACAAGTTTACAAGCTTCTGGAAGCTTCTGTCTGGTTCTGGCACAATCTAAGCTTTCGGTACTAATTCGAGTCTCGAATTAGTACTTCAAGTTCGATTTAGTACTCAGTTAAAACATGTTGCAAATATGTAGCATACTTTTAGGCGCATGGTCGTTGTACACAATGAATGTTGGTTGTTGTACACAATGAATCCAACAGGTGGCGTTAATTTGCAAAATGTATCCTCCGAATATCTAAACTTGTTGCCACATCACATTAACAACTGGAAACGTTAGTAAAAAGTGATTGAGATTAAATAAAAAGTGTTGAATTATAAAAACGTATTTGAATTGTGAATAAGTGAAATAAGTTAAATTTGGTGTTATTTAAACTGAAAGACGTTGTGTTTCATAAAATAAAGAGATTTGTTTTATTATTTTGGAATTTCGATTGAGTTTTATTTGTCGAACCCCAGGCCAAAATATCACATTGGTGTCAGAAGTGGGATAAAACTCAGTAAAGTGCTAGAAAATTCCATAGTGACATTTTCTAAAACAGTTTCGGTGACTCATTTAATTGTGAAAGTGGAATTTTCCAGAAACTATTGAACTGATTGTGCTATAAAACTGTAAATAGCGAGTATTTTTGTTAAAAAAAGTGTTGGAAAAAGATCTTTCTAGAAGAGACATTAAAATAAAACTGACTGTGTTGCGAAAATAGTGTTTCAGTTACATAAAATGGGTCGCAAATTAGAACAATTGACAACAGCTGAGTTGAAAGAAGACTTAGGAAAACGAAATCTTCAGACTTCGGTGCTGAAAAAGGAACTATTGCTCCGACTTCAGAATGCTTTCACTCAGGATGGTGGAGACCCCGATACCATGTTGTTCGATGTTGAAGAACAAGGGAGAGAATGCACAGTAAGTACAGCCGATGAAATGCCTGCTTTCATGAAGTTGCTTCTGTCGAAATTCGAAGAACAAAAGAACGTTCTCGAGGAACAAAAGAATGAGCAGAAGAATTCGTTGGAAATTCTCCAGCAACAACTAAGCGAACAAAGGAACGTTCTCGAAGACCAAAGGAACGTTCTCGAAAGTAAATTCGACGAACAAAAGAATTCATTAGAAACTCTCCAGAATCAACTAAGCGAAAGACTTCAAATAGTAGATCAGAAATTTGAAGCCAAAATAGAAAGCTTAGAAGAAAAGTTCGGAAAGCAAGTAGAAAGTGTAGAACAACAGTACGAACACCTGGCTAAGGAGGTTGATTCTTTGAAAAAGCAGAAGGTTCGGGAATATTCGAGCGACAGTCCACGAAGAAAGGAAATGCAGCCCCTGTCTTCGATGGTCAAACATCATGGCCAATTTATAAGAGGCAGTTTGAAGCTGCCGCCTTGACGAACAACTGGGACAACGAAGACAAATCAATTGCTCTTACGCTTGCGCTCAGAGGAACAGCTGCCGAATTGCTGCAGACCATTCCTGAAGACAAACATCATGATTATGATGCCATGGTCAAGGCAATCGAGATGAGGTTTGGCGACGACCACATGCAGCGATTTTATCGAGTCCAGTTGCGCCGAAGGGTCCAGACAAGAGGTGAAACGTTACAACAATTGCAAGCTGACATTGAGCGTTTGGCGAATTTGGCTTATCCCAATACCAGCAGGGAAATCATAAACGAACTGGCAACCGATGCGTTCACTAATGCCATTGCAGATGGAAAACTACAAATGGCTGTGAGAATGGCAGGTAAGAAAACGCTCGCTGAGGCTTTAGCATTTGCCCTGACAATGGAAGCAGCAGACCAAGCTTCGCAAGGAAGCCATCGCGTCAGGGAAATGGCTACGCTAGATAGCTCATGTCAACGTGTCGACATTGAAAGACAAAACCCGAACACTGCTCGAGGTCAAATACCTACAGCGACAATGCAGATCTCCACAGGTAAGCTGCCCACATAGCGCGAGAAAAAGGCCTACTGACAGGCATATCGCTTACCTTACCGGGCATGATTTGGGGATACATCAGTGTGGAAAGCGCGTAAGAACCAACTTTGCAGAGCAGAAGTCGTTTGATGAAATGAACGCCCCCAGGACCATTATCCAAGTTGGCCAAACGAAACGCTGCAACCAGAGTTTGACAGTGGAGACAGTCATCGCCAACAGAAAATGTGTGGCCACTATCGATACGGGTGCCACGGCCTCCATAATTAGAAGAGGCCTTGTCCAGACGTCCTGGCTACACAACACCAGCTGGAATAGTCTGAAGGCAGCTACGGGAGAAGCAGCAAAAGTATACGGAGAGGTACTTCTGAAGATAGAACTGGCAGGGCTGATCTTCTCACATGCATTCTTGGTAGCTGACATATGCGACGACTGCATCCTAGGTGTGGATTTTATGAAGGCACATGAGGTAGTCCTAGACTTTCGAATGCAGGTTTTAAGGTATTCAATCGTCGAGATTCCAATGGTGTACGGAAACGAGAATGCTGTAAATCTTCGGACGATCGTAAGCAGTGATGAAATCCTACGGCCATCTTCAGAAAGAGCGCATCCTAGGTGTTTGAACGTTAAGAAGGACGAAAGTATTTCTGTTCAGAGACTAAGTGCTGAACCTGTAAAGGGTTGGACTGCGGAAGAACTTCGTAATGCACAAAAGGAAGATCCTGACATCGAGCCGATTCTATGGATAAGCCGAATGCAAGAGACATCTCCGACAGAAGTCCTACCTTAAAGGCATACTGGGCGCAGTGGGACTCTCTCCATGTAAAAGATGATGTTTTGTGAAAAAATGGGAAATGCCGAATGGAAGATCCTTTAAGATGCAGCTTGTGGTGCCACGGTCGAAATCGCAGGAGATTTTAAGGGAAATGCACGATGAAGAATCCTGCGGGCACTTAGGAATCAATAAGACACGGAAAAAGGTACGGGTACGTTTTTATTGGTTAATTGTAAGAAAAGATGTCGAGAGATGGTGTCGAAAGTGCACCACGTGCAAAGCTAGTAAAGGACCCAAAGTCAAGGCAAGCGCTGAAATGGACCAGAACAAAGTGAGCGCCCCGATTAAAAGGATCAACGACACACACCAAAGAACAAGAAACAACATAAAAATTGCGAGTGACCAGATACGATGCGAGAGCAACAGCACCTGAATTCAATGAGGGAGATCTGGTATGGCTTTATAACCCACATCGCAGAAAGGGAAAATCGCCCAAGCTTCAGCAGGACTGGGAAGGTCCCTACCAAATAGTTACGCGCATTAATGACGTCGTTTTCCGAATCCAACGAGGACCAAGAGCAAAAATGAAAATTGTCCATGTGGAACGACTGCATCGTTACCACGGAAACAATGATGATGTGCTTGTTCGGGACGAACAAAACTAAGAGGGGGACAATGTGATGTGGCAACAAGTTTAGATATTCGGAGGATACATTTTGTAAATTAACGCCATCTGTTGGATTCATTGTGTACAACAACCAACATTCATTGTGTACAACGACCATTCGCCTAAAAGTATGCTACATATTTGCAACATGTTTTAACTGAGTACTAAATCGAACTTGAAGTACTAATTCGAGACTCGAATTAATACCGAAAGCTTAGATTGTGCCAGAACCAGACAGAAGCTTCCAGAAGCTTGTAAACTTGTATAAATACAAGAGTAGATTGGATTGAAAGTTCAGTTTATTTTCGAAAGTGGAATTGTTAACAACTGGAAACGTTAGTAAAGTGATTGAATTGAGATTAAATAAAAAGTGTTGAATTATAAAAACGTATTTGAATTGTGAATAAGTGAAATAAGTTAAATTTGGTGTTATTTAAACTGAAAGACGTTGTGTTTCATAAAATAAAGAGATTTGTTTTATTATTTTGGAATTTCGATTGAGTTTTATTTGTCGAACCCCAGGCCAAAACGTCACAGTACATAAAGACGAGGTTCCTAATCCCAGATGACGCCATACATGCCCAGACCATTACCATTACCAAACCGCCTCCGTGCTTAATTGTTGAATTTTAATTTTGTTGTTCAAATCCAGTGTTCTTCGGTCTCCATATTTTTGGTGGTTTCTTGAACAAAAAATCTCAAATTTTCTCTCGGCACTAAAGAGAACATTTCCCTAGAATGAGGAACTCTCTTTTTGATATTCCGCTTCAGATTTTTTCAGAAATATATGGCTTTTTGCGAAAAACTCTGCCATGTAGCCCGCTACTATGAATATGAAGGGTCCGCCGAATAGTGCTCACGCTAACGTTGACTCCAGAAGATTCAAGATTAGGTAATGTTTTCAGCATTCTTTACTGCACAAACCGCTGAATTTTTCCGCTTTTCCCTGACAATAGAACGTTCATCACTTGCGGACAGTCTTCCTTCCGGCAATTCATTGAAAATAAACCGCCTTAAAAAACAACATAAGTATTTTTACTAGAAGATCGAACCCACTTTCTTTAACAGGGTTTCAAAAATGCAGTTCATAGCTGTAAACTTTCTTTTAACGCTCACGGTATGCGCTAGCACCATCTAGTGGGAGTAATAACAGTTTATAGCATACAATTTCTCCCATGAAAAATTTTATTTATGTGAAAGCTTTCATGCTGATAATGATTGTTTTTCGAGTTTTAACAAAACAAACATATACCTACTGCTTAAATTTATATGCATATGAATATGAAGATTCACATTTCGTATAGAAATTTATGTTCATTGTTTAAACTAGTCTTATAACCTTTTAGTGTGATATGTATTTATTAGTTACCATCGTTATACAAAATTTTCAACTTTTTATTTGCTGTTTTATCAAATACATTTGCTTGTATGACATGCGCGCCTCCTACCGTATGTTTATTTTATTAAGTCTATAATTTTCCCGTGATTGATGGCCATAAGCTTTGTATATACGATAAGCTGGCAACGTTGCATCGCAATCGGATGAACGGTATGTCATTTTATATATTTTATATATTTTATTGTTTTTTATTTGTATTAACTTATGTTTTATCTATCCACTATCCACTTAAAAACAAAACACAAAATCCACGTGCTTAAGTATTTATTCCACAATGTAAACATTTTACACCTACATAAAATAAGTCAACTAATAAAATTAAGTGGGTCTTATTTAAAATCTTTTCTAAGAATTTAATTCAAACTTGAAAAAAACACATTTGGTGCACAATAATATACAATTTAACTAAAACTGAGTGTGAAACTAGCGCAAGCTCATTTAAATAAAATATAAATTTCAACGTAGTGTGGCACTAAATTAATATTTGTAATCTAAAATCTAATTGAAAAAATAGCATGGTAATGCTCATCTAAAATTCATCAAACTCTCCATTCTACAAGAAATGAACTCTATTCATTTGATCCACTTTAATTTTGTTCCCCTGGCAGGAATGCCGGTAAATTGAAATTGAAACAAACAAAAACCAGTTGTGTTCATTTCTAGTCTAATTCATCGTTTGCCTTCTGCCATTCATAATTCATTCGCCATTGCCAGTCTATTTGACTTGACGCTTATTACAGTTACATGCGTGAACTGTATCTTTAGTTGTAAATTCTCCTTCATCGTGTTTTCTTGTGTTTCTGTAATAGGTGCGCCGTTATTTTATTCGTGAGATTAATGTACTTCTATTTCATTTCTCTCATTATTCGCTCATACGCAACAAAAAAAAGCACTTTGTTTACAATTTAACACGGTTTCCTTCCCTCTTATCACCAACACATAAAGAAGAAGCACGCGTCATAAGGATATTGAGAGAAAATGAACTATTTTGTATGGTGAATTGTATATCCTTGTGAATTATATAATTGCGTTTGGGATTTGTCCTTCAAGAATACAACAACAAAATAAGGAAAATCAAGTGGGACGTAAAAAAGAGACGAAATTCCGCAATAATTCATAGCATTTTGCCAGGAGCAAAAAATAAATAAAAAAATGAAATTAGGAAGAATCCTCTGAAGTTCTTTCGTCGAGTGACGCTGTCAGTGACAATATCCTTGCGACTTGTATGTCGTATTTCGATAATTTTAACAAATAATGTACATATTCTACATGTATTGCTGGGTCTGTGAATCCTTTTAACCGATGTGCTATTATTATATCTAGGTTTACTTCCAAACTATTGAAAAATAAAAAAATAGAAATCCTACAGTTAAATATTGACAAAGGAATAGTTAGCAACGGCAAAACAAAAAAAAACTAGAAAAAACCTTGTTATCCTTATTGAATGACGTCAGTTAAAGTGTAAAGTGCTCTCGGTTGCAAGAGAGGCAGTGTTCGTCGCCTTAAGTCTGATTATTGAAGATTAATAATTGATTAAGCAGTCTCCACCTAGCAAGTGTTCTGTCTTTCAGTGCTCGTGTTTTGTATTACACTTTGTCCTTTTGACGATCCTTACTGTTTTATACACAAACAAGCAACAAACAAAATTGTACGGACAGATTTATTTCTACTGAAGAGGTAAGTTTTCCTTTATTTTTGCATCATTTGTGTAAGGAGGAAGAGGAGAAAAGGTGGTTTATCTGGTTTTATTCCCATTAGATTCTTTTCTTACTCACGGGAGTTTTGGTTTGAAATTGAATGCCCTTTAGCCAGATAGGGTACTGTTCGACGTTATAGTTCGTATTTGGAACATATGTATGTATAGAAACATATCATGTTGGTGTCGTTTATTTTTTGTATTTATTGGTTTGAAATTTTAGGTGTAATGTGTTCCAAAAACTGTTAAAAAAGAAAATGTTTTAGAAAATTTGTTTGATATTTTGTTCTAAAATAAGTGTAGGCTGTTTAGAAGAAAGAAACATTTATTTAAACATTTCAGAAACATTTAAAAAACATTTCAGAAATTTGTCTTTCTTTCTGAAATGTTTATTTAGCTTTGGAAACATTTATGAAATAGGTACCTATCTCTCTGTTTCCCCTTCCGAACGGAAATCTTTCTTTATTTTTTAAGCATTTTAGTCAAGTTGACAGGATTTAAATTATTTTTAATTGTCTATATTTTGTTCATGTTGACTAAACGCAACGCTATGATTGCTCCCTTTTTTTGTATTTGTATTTGTAAGTATAACAATACTTAGAATGTTGTAGGTAATATCATTAAATCATAACTAGTTTCAACAAGGCAAAATTATTAGGTATAGGTATGTATATTAAATATTTTTCAAATTAAAATTAAACAAATTAAAGATAATTTAACATTATGTTTCAATAAAGTGAGATAAAAGAAACAGAAATATAAGTGGAAAAACGTTCAGAAATTGTATAGATTTTTAAGCAAGCCTTCAAATTTTGTATGGTAATCTTGTCTTATCAGATTGGCGGGCAAGGAGTTCCAAATGCCCGCAGCATGCAATAAGAACTTTTGTTTGGCGGCTCTATATTATTCTTTGAGATACTGGAAAAATGAGCTTTTCAAAAAGATAATTCGAATTTTTCGTATGAATAAAGTTAAACAGAAATGTCAATGTAAGAAAATCCCCATACTTGTCAATAGGCATATTAAAAACGCAATTTGCCTGAGTAGAAACGTGGTCGAAAAGACGCAACCCGTAAGGGGACAACGTTGTTAAAGGTTACTCACAGTTTTTGTTTACTAGCGCTATCTAAACTGCAAAAAATAGTACTACCGTAGAATAGAATTGGTAGAATAACAGTTTTGGCAATTATCATTTTAGTTGAGACCGTTCCAGAAAGGTATAGAAAACGCAATGAAGTGTATACTCGTCAAATAGTACATATCACGTGATTGTCCAATGTTAGCGTTTGGTTAGACCTAGATTTTTTTTACTCTTTTGACATTATTTAACGTTGTTCCATTAAGCTCGACGGTTGGTAGGCTAGTTGTATCAAGAACAGAGTTATTTATCACAATTGCCTGGCATTTGTTCGAATTGAGTTTCAAGAAATTATCTCTAGCGCACTGACCTACACGTGTTAGATCCTCATTTATTTTGACCGTTGCATCTGCTACCATGCCAATTCTATAGCTCAAGTAAATTTGCACATCATCTGCGTACAAATGAATATTACTTGTTTGTTTTTTGAGTTTCGAACTGTTGAACAGTGTGAATAGAAGTGGGCCCAGAATTGATCCTTGAGGGACACCAGTGAAATTAGGAAAAAATTTCGATAGTTTTGAGTTTGCAAAAACTGCCTGAGATCTGTGCCTTAGATATTGTTCAACCATAGATAATGCTGAAGTGTCAAAAAAGAAAAAATTCTTAAGTTTTTTCAAAAGTATTTCTTGTGAAACTCTATCGAACGCTTTGGAAAAATCAAGTAAAACTACATGATTTTTATCAACGGATATCATCAGTTATTTTAAGAAGTGCAGTTGAACAAATATGTTTTGATCTAAAACCAGACTGTGAATCAGTTATAAGTTGATGTGAATCTAAGTAAGATGTAATTTGCCGACTGATAAGTTTCTCAAATGCTTTTAATTGTAATAGACGTTGGTCTGTAATCTTTTTGTTTAGAGACTGTTTTTTTGCGAATCGGAATTATTTTTGAGGCCTTCCAGAGTTTTGGATAGCAATCCATCTTGAATTATAAAACTGGATACATAAAATGGGTAACATTTCAGAAACATTTCTGAAATGTTTTTTGAACAAACGTTTCTTTGGTGTGGACACACTTTTACACATACTGTAATCTGAATGGTAGAAGTCATGACATTTTACCGAAGTAAAATGGTTTAACCTTAGAAGTCATGACAGCACAGAGTAAATAAGTGCTTTTAGACAAAACTGAACAAATTTTATTGTTCAGCTTATAATAGAATTGCAAAAGAGGGTGCCAACAAATCTTAAAAATGTTAAAGAAGCCAAATATTCGTTCTTTAGAGAAATGACTTTCTCAAAATAAAAGCTTTTAAAATGTGCTTTAAATATGCGCCTAAAATTGGAAAATATGCCCTTAATGTATGCATTTAAAGCCTTATATTTTTTCTTTTCAATTTTTTTTTTCAGTTTCAAACGTACTGTTAAGGACAGAGATTCTTTTGCACCATACCAATGTAAAACGCTTTGTTTGGCTCTGCTTTTTGATATGCACAACTTGAAAACTAATGCGCATTGACATCTCCTTTTACATACTCGCACGATTTTCAAAGACTTTATAAGTAGATTAGTAAAACCCTATCCCTCTCGCGGGTTCTTATAAAAAAAAGTAGTGACCCTCTTGCATAGTGATTTGCAAAAGATGCGCACATCTGCCAAGAGTTAAATTTGTCTCGAAAAGTGCATTTAACTTAACCTTTCCATATCGGCAATAAGGTTTAGGTCCTCTCCTCTTTTACAGACATGCACAAGAATGATTTTTGGAGAAAAAAATTAATTACATTATTACTTCTTGTTATAAAGAGAATTAAAATACAGAATTAAGAAGTCCCTTCATCTAGTTTTAATTAGCCTTCATTTACATAATTTTAATAATTACTAGGTATTCTTTTCAATGAAAATTTCCGCGATGGTGCTGACACAAACACTATTCTGGTTAATCCCAAACGGGAACGTTCATTTCATAATTCGGACACGATTTAAGAACCGACCTCTATGTGTATATTTTATCACAGAGGTCTCTCTTTTTAAGTTTTTTGAGAGTTCCTTTACCTTCTGGACGAATATTGGTCGCAATTTGGTCTATGGACTCATTCTCAATTCAAAGCAGTAGTTTGGCATCTTCATATATATTTTTAGCATCGAAGATCTTAGAAAGCATATGCGAACTGTCATAAATTCAGTCTAAGTTACTTAAAATGGAATAAACGTATCCATCCAAAATGTTCCATCTTTTAAATTCTAATCACAACTCACCACAAGATTTACTTCCTTGAAGCCTCAAACTATTGATTAAGTGTATTCCAAACAAAATAAACTATCAACAAACCGCTGCTGAAACTAGTTACATTTGCTAAACCAACTAAATCAAAACAAATTAAGTAGTTCCGTCCACAGACACCACTTGACCAGGTTGCTATAATATGACATTAATTAATCAGATTCATTAATTCAAGGCAACAACTATACACTTCGTTCAGCATGATGGTTGTTACTGGTTCTAGTTTCAACATAGAAATCCATGCGACAAAATCATGAAAAAAAGATCAAATCTGGCAAAAAGCCGACAACTTGGCTGACCACTTTCAATCGATAAAAATCTTTACTTTTTGTGTTATTTAGTCGCTTTTATTCTCCCCACGAAAAAACCATGCAAATTAAATTGAGATAAATATCGTTTCCTTGTATGTTTTCGTATCTAAAAGATTTCTCGCTAGCTCACTCCATAAGGCCGAACTGTGTCTTTGAACTTCGTTCAATGCCAATCCACCCAAGCTCAACTGAACAACTGAAACTATCTACCTACTCCGAATAACCAAGCAACATCTAACAAAACACATCGCAATGAACTCGGCTTCAGATAAAAATGATAGAATATACACAAGAAGGTTGAGGTTGAATTACCTTTTTATTTTCCATTCAACACACACACCATCGAGAGCCTAGAATACCATTCTTCGTCATTCAACATCCATCCGGAGTACCAAAAAAAAAAAAAAAAAAAAAAAAATAATAATACAAGCAGATGTAGATGTTTGGCAGATGATAGTTTAAAGGTTCTTCAAGAGGGGAGGAAAATGGGTCGTAGGTAGACACTGGTAGAATAGAGAAAGAAATTTAGCAAACGAAAAAAAAATAAAAACATACAGGCAAAGCCTATAGAGTCTCTGCAATGAATTGAGTAGCACACTATAAATCTGTTCGAACAAATTGTTTACTGCATGAGGACTTTGATTATTACCAAGGATCATATGTCAATTACTTTTTCCAAGCCAAGGTTCCTTGGGATTATGTGATGAAAAAGAAGACAGTTTTTGCTCCTAAATAAAAAGTGTTCGGCAAAGCCTTCCACATTCGAGTGGTACGGCTAAAGAAAGAATCCCTGTCTTTGACTGTACGTCCCAATATCAGAATTATACTAAAGTTTTGGCTGAGACGGGATAAACAATTGTTTGCATCTCCGAAGAAAAACAAGGTATCCTAAAGAGTTTTTAACAACGTGGAATGTGGATCTGTAATCCTCGTTCCTGTGGTGGTGTTCGTTTTGGTCAATGTAAGTACCACTCATGGATAATGACATTGGAGGTATGTTTCGCTTTAAAGACAAAAGAAAACATTGATTTTTTGAAGCATTAAATTCGTTGCGATTTCTTATCCTTCATTGGACGATACGCTGTCAAGATCAATGAGAATAATGAGAATACCTCATCAGAACAATAGCGGGAATACTATGCGGGCCAGCGGATTTGTGTATGCTTGACATGGACATTCTAGTAATTTTTCCCGATTTTTTTCTTCATGAATAAATTCGGTATACGAATATGAGTAAATATTGCAGGTTCTTTCTAGCTTCCTGAAATAAAATCAATCAACCGCAACAACCGGGATCCGGTCCGGGTCTCTTTCAACAAGTTCTTCCCTACATACCGATATCTGGCCGACGCCATCCAATTGCGCAGCCCAAGGCTTCGAGGGTGCGCTTCCCAAGGTCTCGTTGTCACGTCACGTTGTCTTCTACCATACAAAGAACTGCAAAAGACTTTCCGAGCTTGTTTCTCTTCGATAATGCGAGATAGGTGACCAGCCCACCGAAGTCTACAGCAACATCTATTTCGAGGTAGATTTCATACAATTCATGATTGTATCTTCTCCGGAATCTTTCCTCTCGAACGCAGATAAGAGACCACAGTGCCTTTTTGTAAGCATCCAAGTTTTGGATCCATATATGAGTACTGGTAAGACCATAGTCTTGTATAGCAGTAGTTTGGTTTCTGGATTAAAGATCCTTGAAAGACTATAGTAGGTTCTGTTGGATTTTAGCAGCCGCCCGCTTATTTTTTTGAAAATGGCTTTACTACAACGGAAATTAACATCTCTTAACCTGATAACCTCTTTACAGCTCGAATCAACCGATTTGCATTAATACCTATTGACCTATTCGAGACGAAATTTCTCATTCCTTAAAAAAGTAATATTTGTTATTTGCGCTGGAGTCTACGTCACTATCGAATGAGCATATTAGGGACCAGTTAAATTTCCAAAAAAAAAATTCGAGACCCTCTTCTTAGCTTTCTCAAATGGTTCTCCGTACTGGTTTTCTTTTAACTTGGCACATACAGTTAAAATCCTAGTTTTGAACATATACCGTTTTGTCGTTGAACTTGGTATGCAACATTATTATATTTTTTCTTATTGGCGCGACAGCTCCTTAAGGAGCCAAGGCCTATTGACTTACAACCATTCCTGTGTGTGTGTTGTTAATCTGCAAGAATGGAAGGGACCTAGGGTTTACCACCGGGTTTGAACGGCTACATGAGATGCACTTTTTCGAGACAAATTTTACTCTTGGAGGTTTTGTCAATTCCTCGCAAGAGGCAGTAACCCGGAAAAGAAGATGGCTATGAGCTGAATTCGAACCTAGGCTCATTCGCTTAGCAGTCCGACACACTAACCACAGCCACGCACTTCATATGCAACATTGTTACTATACTGTAAATGAAAAGACCATTGTAGGCAGAGATTAATGGCACTAAGTTATATCCATGCAGGTTAAATTCCAAATTTTATTTAAAGCAACTAGTTATAAAACCAACAAAGACTGTTTTCTCATAAAAACGGCAATAAATTTGGATTTACTATAGAATTCATTAAAATGCTATTAAATCAGGCACTTGCAATTCATACAAATATAAAAAGGGATCGAAGGATTATATATCCCTAGTATTTCAGCTAATTGCGTTTTACCCTATTCCGGCATTTTCACAACCACCTCCCTTAGAAAAAACATAAATAAATTTATAATTCCAAATAAAATTTTCATCGAGGAAGCGTGGGCATTTAATTGCTACCATGCACGCGTTTTCTTTTATCCTTTGTTCGAAAAATAAAATCCAATAAAATTTCCAGAACTTGTCTCTCCCACTGTTACATAACGATTGCTTTTTATTGACCGCAACCGAAATAATAGGTTGATATTTAGCATTCAAGTCAGCCCTACCCTAAGACTGAACAAAACCATAGAAACGTCACAATAGATTCGTGAGCTCCGCGCCGTCCTGCGCTTTTGAATGGCGCCACAGAGTCCCCGAGCATGAGACATGTGACACACATAATGAAAGGAATTCCTTGAGTTTCTACAGTTCACACAATTTGTGCTTTTCAATAAAAAAAAATAAGGAAAGTGCACCGTGAGACAAGTTAACAAAGGTCCTATGAAATCGTCCCTTTTGTATGCAATTGTAATGCATTGCAAGCAAACAAATAATGACAACCAGGTCTTGAACTTAGGCCAAAGAGCAACAGCGATATCACAAGAAGCAGGCTCTTGTTAATTCCTCGGGCCCAATTAAGCGGTTTAACATTTTAAAGCAGCGAGAAAGGATGAACTCAAAAGGGGACACTCTGAACGCACGATATTATGAATTTAAAATACCATTAAGAGCAACAAACCAAAAGGGTACGCATTGCGGTACAGACAGTACTGTTTATGTTGGGCTACAGAAAACCACACTGAGACTGATTTTGAGAAGGGAAATGAGAAAACCACAAAAAAGAAAATGAAACAAACCTACATATGAAAATTGATGAGATTTTTATTTCTTTTAATTTTGAAAAGTGTCTTTCCCCTTGTTCGTTCCTGCACTACCTTGTGGGTGGATTGTAGTAGATGACTAATGTACATAGATGCGGAGAGAAAAAAGGAGTGAAAACAACCCTGGGTAAAATTCCGACACTTTACACACATGTTCCCTACTACAATAATCTATGTACTGCACTTGTCCTACAACGACGGACGTCACCAGCGCCATTCATGTTTTGTGAAAAGTTAACAAAAGAGGGCGCGAGCTTGCATTTAATAGCACAATCACAAGGGCAGGACGTTTATTTTCAGCAGGGTTACCAATCCCCTTTAGTCAAAAGGCCAACATTTTTTTAATTTAAACCAAGTTTAACTTTTAGTCGGTTCAATGTTCAATCCAAATTCCATAAGTAGACTATCATATCATATATCCCATTGCGAACGGGATATAGGAACAAGGTAAATATGGATATCTCTCACACTAAAATTAATGTTTTAAGCAAAGTTTAAACCAATCCGGATAGGTGGCGCTCCAAAACAATTTCCTAAAACTCGAAAAATGAGGAATGGTGAGCTGTTAGTTAGTGCAGGAATGAGGTTCGAATATATAACCAAATATAAAATAAAAATGTCAAGACTACAGAGTTACTTATTGTTTCAAACTCTAATTAACGAGTCTTTTACTGCCACGATAATGATCAAGGGACGCGGCCGACCTTGTTAGAGTAAAACATTGGACGCCTTATAGTTCGTACAGAAGCTTACAAAAACGATCCAAATACATCGTTTTAGAAGTTCATGCTGAAAATACGAAAAAACACTTCTGCAGACTGTAAAACGGCGATAACGACAGAATTCGGGCATAATGAATCACTGCGTCTCACTTAATTACGAACAGGCAGAACTTAGTTCATGAAATAACTTCATACAATCCACTACTATGGGTAAATGAAAGACATTTACCAAGGAGGGTACAGACCAAATTCGAGCATACCGGGAACATGGAAAATCCATCTGTTTCATAGGCAGCAAGATTAGAAGAGGCGCCAGTTTGGACACAGCTTTATAAAGGACCCGGAAAAGTATGCAAAAACCGCAAAAGAGGAGCAAAGCAAAGTATTTCTCAGCTTAAGACTAATAAAGCCGCTGTAGTATATGGCCTAGCTGCCGGATTCTGCAAAACTGCAGGCGGTGGCTTTGTTAGAAGTATGCACCAGCTCCAAACCCAACAAGCAAGCCCGATGAATGGAATCTCATAACGAAAGGAGTGAACATCAAGGTGAGCCTACCATTTAGCTGGCCTCAGTCGGGAAACAATTAAAAACCGGTAAGCTTGCCGACGTTTTCTGATGTAAACTCGGCGATGCCTAGAGCGAAGCAAAGAAGTGGAGAGTTATGCTCTCAAAGAAGAAAAAGAAAAAGAGTGCAGATCTTGGAAAAACAAGGAACTTCAAATCTTTACCCACCACATTTCAAAGACATGGATTTAGTAGTTAATGTTTGCAAAACCAAGAATATGCTGTGATCAAGTAGAGACAAAAATATCTAATTCTTGGCCACAAAATTGATTTTTTCTACCTTGGCTCCGCTGTCAACTCAGACAGAAAAACTAATGCCATTCGCTGCTTTTCCGAACTATAAAGGCAATTGATTTGCAAAGCCCTGTCTCCTTTAACTAGTGCCTCTTTATAAGTACCTCATCATCTCATCCCACGGATGGGTAGTGGTAGAGGCCATTGACTCCAATGCCCCGCCCGATAAATTTTCGAGTCCACACCGGACGGACAGCGCAGTGGTGGAAGACCAAACCAAGGTTGTTCAGGCATTTGCATGAGGAGCTCGACCAACTTCACTAGCTAAACTGGAGGAGTTATTTAGGGACCGAGCTGACTTTAGAAACTATCTGACTATAGAAAAAGCTTTCCCTTTAAAATGCACATTATGCGCAAAAAAAGCACAATTCATCAATACCTAATACTGAAAAATCCATTGTCATTTTAAAGAAAACCATGCTATTTATTGTTCGTTTGGTAACCCTACTGCTGAAATTTTTTTTTTTGTCAAATAACATTGAAGCGAATAAATGCAAAAAAAATAAAATAAAAAAAAATCCTTCGTAAAACAAACAACGCTCAATCAACTTCTATCCGTTTTCCTTCCACCCTTAGTCTCCCCCAATATGAGGCAACTTTGGTGCAAGTGCAAAGGATTAAGTTTTGTGTACTCGACATTCAAAGGGAACAACACTGAACGGAAGAAACCACGTAGGGCATGCCAATCCTAATAACATCGCTTAGCGAAATCCCAATGCACGAGGAAATAAAAACGCAGACGATAAAGTACAAAAAAAAGCAAATTTGGCGAGAACACATCCCACTTGCGGGGAATGAACCCCAAATTAATTGGACAAAAAGGTCAGAATCGATGAGCACAGACTAGCGATGAATTTATAAAGGTCATTTGGGGGTGGTGGTTGATAATGACTGACGAATGATGGATTGACAAGACCAAATGCAGAGAAATATGAATGGCTGACGAAAGAATTTGGAATTTCATGAATTAATTGACGCATTGACGACAATTGTCTTTTTTAAGCTCAGTGTTGTTGTTTAATTAATGAAGTGAAATAATATTAGATAACGGATAGAGACGGTTGATAAATATTTTAAGTAATATAGTTTGTCAATTATATTTCTTGCATATTTTAATTCGTCTCTTTTAAGTCAGGAATATATCCGAAAAAATAATTTTAACCGCTTGCGATCTTAAAAATTTAAATAAATTATTTATCATTTCTAGAATCTTCTTCGAACTTTGAAACCAGATTTGTTAATGTCTTGTTCTGTCTTGACAATTGCTTATTTCTTGCCAGTTGGAATATTTCGCATAAATTTTAGATGCACAAAGTGTATGCATTAATTTTTACATTTCCAATCCCAGGCGAAGCTAGACGTTTCTTTGAATTTATTGTCAGTTTTTCTTTTCCTCTGCAATGAAATTCCATAAATAAATTTAACAACACCTAACATGAGCTTACCTGCTCTAATGGTCCTCAATTATTTTAAGTGACTTGTGTGTATTTCACATAAGAACGAGTAAGTGTCTGTATCCGCCAACAAAACACATCCAAAGACCTCTATTAAGATTCAAATCGATTAAGAAAATAAGAGAAGTTTGTTTGTAAACAATTACGCTAAAAGAAAGCAAACTCGTTTAACGTATACAAAACAAAAAAACAACAACATTTCAACTCCTGCGTACTACACAATGGCGTCGTAAAGGTAAGTTACGTAGTAGAGTATCCAAGAAATTCAGTTAACCCCTTTGTTTCGGTTAGTAGAAATAACGAATTGCTGTTTTAATTGGACGCAGTTCTGTCCAGGTGTGTGACTATATAATCGGGAACTGGGAATAACATATTGAAAAATAGCATGACAAAACGCCATAAGCTTCCAAAGGGCGTTGCTTTTCTTCTAAGGTGAGTGTATATTACATTAAGATAGGTTCCAAAGAAGGTGATACTTCAAATATGGTGATAGGTTCAGAAAATAGTGAGCTAGTCAAGGATATGTTAGAACATTGACACATTATTTTTCGACCGCAGGTGTGGCCAAAGGTTATCTGGGTTCATTGTTATTAGTTTTTTTCTCTTCGAATATGCTAATATCATGCAAAATTTACTAAATGGTTTAAAAGACATCCTAACCCAATTTTCTGTGTGATTTGTTTTTCAAAAGGAGTGTCATTATAGGTTTTCTTAATGTGAATACAATTCGGAGATATTGAAATTTTGTTTATTGTGTCGAATCAGGAATCAAAGCAATGAAAAAAGGATTAATTAAGACAAGACCGGGTTATACATAGCTGAAAGCACCTTCTTAACAACATAACACAGATAGCTAGTTATTAATAAAAAAATATTAAAAAGAAAAATATAGAAAACAAAATTTTTCTTTAATTCCACAAAGTGACTATTTCAGAAGAGCATGTTTGTGTCATCGAGTCGTACAATTAATTTGATCAAATTATTCTATGCACTTAAAATCAACTTTTAGAAACACGTAAATAATAATAACCCGTTTATTATTAACATTGTAACATATATTAATGCTTCGGATTAATAAGAAGAACAAAAAATACATTTTTAAAAATCACTTTAATTATATTTATAATAAACTCCTCGAAAATTAAAAATCATTTTTTCGTTCGCGGGAAGTGTCATAAAAATGGACACGACTGCGTCTCACGCATATACAATGCTCATGTTACCAACGTAACGCAGAGGCAGAACGAACTAAGCACAATTTTTTTTACTAGAATTGGTACTAGATTAGTACATAGTAGTAGATTTGGTACCAGATTTTTTCCTCATTGTCATGTAATGACGTGTGTATGGAGTGGAGTAAGTGGAATTGTACATGGTGTGAGTTAACAGGCTGTATGTTGGTGTTGGTGTCATCAATGATTTTTTATGACGCCATCACGTAAAATAATCGTCCGTAAACCGACCTTACAGACAACCAATTTTTTTATTTGCATTCTCATTTGTGATCTACAACAGGTATTTGGATAAGATCAACTAGAAATCGTTTTACATTTTCCTTAAAAATTTCGAATTCATTAGAAAAAGGTTATAAAATTCACTTTTCAAAAACATTTGATCAATTAAGTCACGAATTAATTTTGTATAAATTAAGAAATTTTTGGTTTTCCCCTATTGTCTTCCAGACTCTTTCTTGGCTCATTCGAACGATGACCGGCTACTTGTTCAGGGAGATATTGATAGCTTTACTATTTGATACAGAAAAGTGGTATTTCTCTAAACTTTGTAAAATGCCAGAAAAATACCTTTACTAGAAAATATATCGTAAGTGCATTTGCTCATTGTATTTAGTTGCGCAAACTGAAAAGTTTTCAGTTTTAAGGATTTATGTGTTCATTTAACTCGAATTAAGTAGACTTTATGCTTGAATTCATAAGACGCTGGGCAGAGGAAATTAATCATCCTTATGTTACACATTCCTTGTACAATTGCTACATTCGTCGCAATCTTGAGTATGCTTCAAAAGCATGGACTCCCTATAACGAAAATCATAAGAACCAAATTGAAGCAAGCCAACATAATTTCATTCGTCCTTTTAGTCCGCTCCCTTATGCACTGCACATCTAGCTTCTACATTTGTAAAATCTTCACAAAAAGCGTGTTAGCAATTATTTAATATTTCTTCATCAACTTTTGAAGAGCGAAATTGATGCACCTTACTTGTTAACCGCTATTGTGCTAACGAAATATAAGACCATGAGAGAATTCTGCTTCCTGAATAAATACCAACGACTTTGTAGGTTGACCGTGACCAACATTACAAACCAATTAAAATTAGCCAGTTTGCTGTTCAGACCAATAAACATCTTTAATAGACTCCGACAAGGGGATGGTCTGATTTGCGTCCTCTTCAACCTGGCGATGGGGAAAGCAATTCGTGACTCTGGCTGGTAATAAGAAGGATTACCTGATGGCTCTAAGCTACACATCAACAAATCATTTCTAATTTATATAACCTTGTTTCACTTGTATGTATTTTTAACGTGGAAAACGAATGTATGTGATCGCAGCATATGCGAAATGACTCTGTGGGTTACCAGACAAGAAACTATTAACGATCGGTTGATAATAACAGTGACCACTGAACAAAGTTTTGGTAATAATAATAATAATAATATTTTACTGTGTCTCTAAAGCACAACGCCTTTTAGAATGAAAGCGGATGTTGCACGACACTAGTTAGAAAAATTAGAGAGATAGGAAAGAATTTTTTCGGCGCAGTAGATCGAGAATTAGTTGACTATTTTCTCACTTAAAACCCACTTCCACTAGGAGTTAGAAAAATTGCTTCCCAAACTGAGATCGAACTAAGGATCTCTCGCTTAACAAGCAAACATCTTATTTTTTTTTATGACTTTTTATTAAACTTGCTAGACAAAAATCTTTAAACTAGCTAAAACTATCACCTTAATTAACTTACTGGCCCTATGCGGGCGCTCTAACTTAATTTTAATTGCCTTTCGGACTAAAAATAACTTACATTTATCTTATCTATAGTGGGTTTTATTTTTCACCCAGAAAATGAAATAAAAAACTTGGTTAACTTTATCGGTTTATTACGCTACTTAAAACTAACTTAAATTAAACTAAAGATAAACTTAAAATAACTTAAAATAAATCTAAAATACTCCAAATTAGAACAGCCACAGCAAGCTTTTTTGTATTTTTATATTTTTTTGTTGTTTTTTTATTGTTTTTATATTTTTTTTTTAATTTTTGGATTTTTTTTTTACCTAACATAAAGATGCCTATAGTATGTATAAGTCGACCATAGGCGAATTTTCGTCTATGTCGACTGAAAATATTTGTTTTAACTAAGCCCCCAGAATTGGTGGACCTGATGCTTCCTTTCGATCCCGGTCGGGAACGGCCCGCTGCTTCGCTCCAAGCGACTATGTCTCGGTCGTAGAGTAACCGCCTATCGATTGTTCTGCGGCCGACGTGGTAGATCAACGGAATAGCCGATCTATCCTGAATCTGCCCTCAACTATCAAGGTACGCAAACATCTTATCTGCACCACTGCTGCCCGCCGGTATTGAATACATTTTTTCGTACATCCTTCTACAATTTTAATTAGCAGTACTGGCTACGATTCTTCAGTGCCTTTACAAAATAAAAGGCACGACTGGGTCGCACATACTTGCTCTTATGTGCTAATCCTTTTTAAGTGCAGGCGTCTTTTTGATAAAGATTTTATTTTAATATTTTTTGTATGACGTGCAACTTCCTTAGAATCGTTTTGGGGTGAAGCTCGAACGAACATGCGTCACGACAAAGGGATAAACACATAAATATATAGGATTGTTAGCTTTTGCAGTTTTTTAGTGTAGTATTATCTTTCCACTTGCTGCTTACTGTTTATAATATAATTTGCTAATAGAAAGATACAAAGGACTTTTTTCAGTTAAATTTTCATTTTGGTATGGAAAAATTTGAACAACTGGCATAAAGATTCGTCGGAATCAGCAGTATGGCAATAATGCTAGGTAAAGGGACCTTTATACGTCCCAATATGGGACCAATGGAATTTATAAAGGATTTAGGTAACTATAATAAGATTGGAAGGAAGGTAGGTACTAAAATTAAGATACGTGTTCCAACTACTGTTAAGCCAGTAGGTATAGAGACAATATTAAAAGTTAACACAGTGGTTTTGTTTATTTATAGGAAGGTGTAAACTTTTGTTTTCTCGATTGAAATTTTTGCATTCAGTAGTAATCGAATAGTTTTTTTTATTTGTTAGTTGTTTTTGTGTGTTTATCAAAGGCTTCCTTATTTATTTTGTGCTTTTATGATGATGAAAAATACTTTAAAATACGTAAGTATGTATGTAATGTAGGTTGTTACTTTCTTTTATTTGACTAATGGCTAGGGCTTAGCCGAGCAATATGAAATAAAATGTTGGGGAAAAAAATTTATGAATTCAAAAAAACACTACTCATAACGTTTTTTGGAAAAAATGTTGTAAGCCATCTTATTTCTTTTGCTGTTTTCTATTTTATGAATTTTTCATTTCAAAATCGTTCGACCAGTTTTTTCAAAAAAATGTTTTTTTTGAAAAACTTTTCGAAAACATATTTTAAAATTTTTTTTAGTATGTCAATTTTAAGAAATCTATAGTTTATACTAGGAGAAAAATTTAAAAAAAAATCTATAGATCCGTTTTCAAAATATTCAAAAAACAAAATATTTTTTTAAAAAAATTATTAAAATTTAAAAAAAAATGTTTTTGAAAATTTTGATAAGCAATATTATTTAAATCATAAAACACTACATATTTTGAAAATTCCATCAAAATCCGTCAATTAGTTAACGAGAAAGTCTGATTTTAAAAAACCGGTCATATGGGAGGTACCGTTATAAAACTTTTTCTGACAAATCCATTAAAATTAAAAGATAGATTTTGCACAGAAAACATCATTCTGAAAGTTTAATCAAAATCGTAGGAGCCGTTTTCGATAAAAATAAGTTTTTTAATAAAAGTTATATGGCAGGTACCGTTAGTTTTAGAGCTAGAATGCCAATTCCAAAAACTGTCGGGTAGAGCACTCTAAAAATACTATATACCAAGTTTGAATCAAATCGGCCCAACCGTTTAGGCTGTAGATATCGATACGGACAGACAGACAGACAGACAGACGGACGGAATTTCCGGACCCACTTTTTTTGACTTCTATATCATCGTAATATCATGTTTGATTGTTAGAATTTTTTTTTTTTTTTTTACTAATGCATAACTTGCCTTATAGTCCCTATAATCGCAAGTAAAAAACTCCAATCGAACGAAATTTGTCTTCAAGAATCTATCAAACGTAGAAACCGATGGATAGCTGCTTCACATGGATAAAATCATAAAGCAAATAATGGACAAAACAATCCCACGCTACAAAGAAGAAAAAGCAACTGCCAACAAGAACGCTACAATGCAGGCAATACACAGACCAAAATTTCGACTTTTCTCGAGATTAAAGCAATTGTACTGAAGGTTTACAAACAGAAACGATCTAAAAATTAGGTAACTGAAGTTTCCTATTAAAAATGTCAACTCGTTTATAAAGCAGAATTATATATAGATTAGATAATTTCTATTAACTAACACTGGGAAAACAGAATTCGGGCCATTAACGAAAACTAACTCCTGAGCAGAGGAATAGATCTGGCGAATGCCGTCTGGGAAAACAATTTCTTTGTGATCGTAGATCCTTTTAAGAATGTAAAGACGCTATTCAACAAGTGTATAGAGAATAGAGTTTTGCTGAATCATTTTTACCTTCGAAAAAGCATCTCGCAATGAGGATTGAGGATCTGACATGTTTTTACGGAGATCGCAATAAAGAAAGCTTATCAAACGCCATAATCGCCGAACAAATCGGTCCAAGTTTGCTGTTCTTTTCAAACGTGAAACTTCAAATTATCTTCGAATCATTAAAGAAGAAGAAGGATCATCCTGAGAATGATTTATGTTAATATACATAACAACAACGTTTAACAACGCGGCACTTAACGCATATTATCCAGTGAGTTGGAAGACAGCTGTTGTACACCCTCTCCCGGAAAATGGAAAGCATAATTCCAAATCGTGAGAGGACAAACCAATTCGGGCATGCATGATGGCCTTAAAGCCACGTCTAAGTTAGCTTCTGATGTCCAACTGAATAATGCTAAGAATCAATGCAGAGACATCTGGCTGATTAAGGCTTTGGATAACGTATATGGGTAGAAAGTCACCAAATGAGGCATAAGTAAACCAAAGTTATATATGATTGTAGCGACATGCTAATAGATAGAAAGTTTGTTGAGATTGTCAATGTGACTTCTATTACAGTAACTGACAATCATCAAAATGATCTGCAAAATGGGGCGGTAAGCTCTTTAGAATTTACAGCAGTAATCTTATATGGAGCCTATCGGTTCATGCAATTGCGTATGCAGACGATCAAAATGTTCAAGTCATCCGAATTCTCATGCAGCTTGATTTTGATAAGATTCTGAGAAACTTAAAATTAACCTAAGTGTATACTACCCTATATACCTAGAACCGCTTTTTTCTATGTCAGATGACGCATCATACGGCATTAACGTTTTTAAATCTTAAACTTTTTATACAACCAAAAATCATTGCAATACTTACAGTTGCGGTCAAAATTAAAACATGAAAAAAAACCGAAAGTATTTTATTGACCCAACTTATGTTTTGTATTTTTTTTAGAAAGTTTGAAGCTTTATCCCTAAACAAACAAATTAAAATTTTAATAAAGGGTTTTTGAATAACGACATGACAATTTTTTTTTAAATAAAACGCAAACCATTTGAGTTATTTCAAAAAAATTTATTATCGGTTTTAAATACAATCAAAACATTTATGAATGGAACTCGACTTCGTTCATATATGGCCACCGCGGGCACATTTGAAGCGGTCTATTCGTTGGACGCAATTTTTGATGACTCGACCACACATTTCGGCCGAATCGGCCGCTGTTTCGCGTTCAATGTTGGCTCTGAGCTCTTCCAACGTCTTTGGCTGGTTGGCATAAGCCAATGACTTAACGTAGTCCCAAAGAAAATAGTCTAATCCAATCGACTGGCCCATTTCATGAGATAACACGCTCATCAAACTTACTCTTCAATAAATCGATTGTAAGGTGTGCTGTGTGGCTTGTGGCACCATCCTGTTGAAACCACATGTCGTCCAAGTCCATATCTTCCAATTCGGGCCAAAAATGGCGCGATAACGCTGGCCATTCACAGTAACGTGACGATCGTTATCGTCGACGAACAAATATGGCCCAATAACGCCGCCGGCATGCAAACCGCACCAAACAGTTATTTTTTGTGGATGAAGTGGTGATTCATTAATTTGTAATTATGTATGTATTTAACTATCCTGTACATCTTTAAAGTTAAAGTTAAGCTCCTTGTACAGATGTTTTTTATTCAATAAATATCAAATATCATGAAGCAAATGTGGATTTTCACCCCACCAATAACGCATATTTTGCTTTTTGACAAATCCATTGAGCCAAAAAATTAGCTTCGTCTTTGAAGATGATTTGCGATGAAATTCAACAATTCACGGCTTATAAAGTTGCGGTAGAAAATTTTTATAATTTGCAGACGTTGCTCGCTCTTGTACTTGATCACAATGAAAATGTTAAGTTTACTGAATAAATTGATAATGACAGTTCAATTATTTAGTGAAAGGGTGCGTTCACAAATTAAATTTAAAGTTGTCAAGTCCCTATAGGAAAACCCGATAAATTACAATAAAACCAGGCTTCGAAAATAAGCGGTAAAAATAATAATATTTTATGCTAGATAATATCCTACTTTCTTAAACTCTAATGTTTTTAATGTGATAATTAATTTAAACATTAATAAGCTGCGTGCAGAGTCAATCAGTTTTTGGAATTTTTCTACGGATATTGATGCCTAAGCATCATAAACTAGAAGCTAGTTATGTGTAGGTTTGGCTTGGTCAACCGAGTTTTAAACGTCACAACACGAATTTCTTATAGAATTAAGATCGGGTGACTGCGAAGGCCATTCTAACACGTTGACACTGTTGTTCTCAAATCACTCTTTTGCAACTTTGCTGGTGTTTTTGAGTTCAAAGTATTGTTAAAACACCCAATCCTAAGGCGTTACTTCATTGGCATATGAAAGTACTACATAGTGTTCACGTAAAGGTGTTTAATATCCATGATTTTTTCTTTACGAAAAATCGGGGCTACTAAGTAAAACGAAAAAGAAGTCCAGATCAAAATACTGAAATCTCCAATTTTAAAATACTCTTCTAGTATATTGTGGTTTGAAAGCTATGACTATAAAAAATTGCTCCATCTCCCAACAACTTCAAATGCTCTTTCGCAAACTCAAGTCTTTTGGCAATTTTTTTTTTTACGAAAACGGTGTTTTTTTGTAAATGTCTATAAACCATTTCAATGCTCGTCTCCTATAATAATTCCGCTTTAAAGTCAACCATTGACAAAAATTGGTTTTATGCCAAATATCTGGCCGATTTATATCTTTTTTCGTCATAGGAAAAGGTTTCCGCATTTTTCAGGTTGGGAAGTAAATTTAATGAATTTCGTAGCATCAGAGCAGAGCAACTAATTTAATTCTGCACGTCTGCGCAGGTTTTTCCTTCTGGAATCAGCTTTGTTTTAAGAGTGCGCTTTTCAGAGGGTCAGTGCTAGTGCTTCAGGCGACCCATACCTAATTGACTAAAACTAAATAAAGGTTTTTATTAAGAAATGAAAAATAGAGTTTATTTGAAATAAATACATTTACTCTATAAAAGCTTTATAAATATACAAATACATACATTTTGCTTTTTGTAGGATTTCTGAAAACATTGTTATAATTTCAGTCGAGTCGAAGCTTTTAGCTGTGAAAGACGTCTTTATTTTTCTCGTCTTTCAATAGTTAAAATCATTTCCAAATGTGTTAGATCACCTAAGCCCCAGGACAATTTACTGTCCTCGGATAAAAAACTTTGCTCCAATATGGACAATCTAAAAAAAAAAAATAAAAATAACAATTGGAAAGATTCCAAATATTGGAATCCTTAACAATGTCAGCCAGAAGCTGACGATGATGACATTAAAGAAATTGACGATATTATCTCGCCAAATGAAAAAAAAAAAATATATGTTCCCCCAATAAAACTTTTGCAGAAATTTTGTGACTATGTGTATCAATTAATGAAATCGTTGCAAATTCAAGATTATAGTGTAAAAAAACTATCCATCGGAATTAAAATTAATTGTGATTTACTAGAATCGTATAATAAAGTCCTCTCTAAACTAACTGAAGAAAACTGTCAATTTTTCTCGCATGATCTAAAAAGTGCTAAAGCTTTCAAAGTGATTCTCTACGGTCTGGGAGAAATCAGCGTTAACGAACTTAAAATCGAACTTATTAAACTTGGGCTAATGTGCATAGATATTAAAGCCATTACCAAAAAATATGAAGCTTACACAGACACTTTTTACATAATCTCTCTGCAAAACGGTTCAATTAAACTAAATGAACTAAAAAGAAATTATCGCTCCATTTTCCACACAAAAATAAATTGGAGTTTTCAAAGGAAGTTAAAAGGCAAATTGACACAATTGCCAAATGTTTGGTCATGGCGAAAGAAATTGCCACATTAAAACCTATGCAGGTTCACATAAAACTGCCGAATGTGACAATCCTTCGTTGCAAAAATGCGCAAACGAAAACCATAAATCTACTGATGTAATGTGCGGCAACAGAGTAAAATACCTGCAGATAAGAGATAAAACAGCGAAGAGAGCTCTTCCAACTCAATCAAGAACTGGTTTTACACCACGCTCATCACGATTGCCAGCATCATCAGCAGCAGCTGCACCAACACTTGGCGCTGTTTAACACATTTCACCTAAACAGGTTTCATTAGCCTCTATGGTAGATTTTCCATCGCGCTCCCACAACCACTTCATTATCGTACAGGTCATATGCATAATGCAGAGTAATGTAAATACTCGTGCATTAAATGTATCGGATGATCATTCTGTTTCTCAAATTGTTAACAACACTCATACCTATGCAAGCTGCAACAGTGGAACACTGTTCTCCGTCGAAGAGTTAAATTCCTTAGCTATGGAATGATTACAAAATTATCAACATGTAAGACTAAAATTGATCAATTTAATGTTATCGCACATTTAGCTAGTAAGTTTTTGTATAGTCATGATAAGTAATATGATAGATAGATATATAAAAAAATTGTTACTTGGAATGCTAGAAGTATTAATAACAAATGTTTAGAGTTTTTCTCTTTCTTACATAGATATGATATTGACATTGCTTTGGTGACTGAAACTTGGCTAGATAATGATTTACATTTATCCACACCTGACTATAAGTGCTATCGGGTCGATAGGACTGAAAGCCAAGGTGGAGGAGTTGCAATTCTTATCCGTAAATCAATTCAACATTCGCTTCTGCCGGTTATACGAACTCATTTGGTAGAAAATATTGGAATTGAGATCAAATTAAGAAATCTCAAGACATTAAAAATATATTGTGTTTATTTTCCAGGAGGTTCATCATCCAATTATAAGAGGCTATGTTTGAATCATGACTTAAGAAGGCTTTTCGAAATAAGTGGAGACTTTTTGATTGGAGGAGATTTAAATTGCAAACACAGGGACTGGGGTTGTACTAGGGCGAATTCCTATGGAAATGTTTTGTCAAATCTGTCTACAATGTTGCCTGTAACCATTTTGTTTCCGCCTAGTCCTACATATTTCCCTGCATGTTCTCGTGGATGTCCTTCTGTTCTTGATATTTTTGTAACCAATTTTTCTAATAACTTAACTTCCCCAATTACTTTAAATGAGCCTAGCTCCGATCATGATCCTGTACTCTGTCGTCTTCTCTGCTCAAGTCACCAAAAATTGACGTACTACCAAGACTTTAACAATGCAAATTGGTCACGATTTCGTTCAAATATAAAAACAAAGCTTCGAAATATTTCTACCGATCTTGGTGGAGTTTCAAGTAAGCATGATGTTGACAGAATTGTTCAGAACTTTACCAACGACATTATAAGCTCTGTTGATGAATGTGTACCAAAAGTTGTTAAAAGAAACTTTTCTTCAAATCTTCCTTCGCATGTTTTAGAAATTATTAAGCAAAGAAACATACAAAAACGAAATTGGCAAAGATATCGTCAATCTGTCTTTCGAGATGAGGTTGCATATCTAAACAATCTTATTTCTAAAGAATTGTCAACAAAAAGAAATTTTGATTGGAAAAAATTGTGAAAAATAAACATAGACAGGTCCCTTTCCTAAAAACTGATTCAAACACTTACTTTACTAATGTAGAAAAAGCTAATTCACTTGCATTAAACTTTTCAAAAAATCATTCTATATCCCAAAATCTTGGTAATGCTGGGACAAAAAATAGTAGAATACACTGTAGAACAGTTTGACCAGATAGACGTTGAAACACCTGTTAATTGTTTCACAACGGAAGATGATGTTACGGAAATTGTAAACAATTTTAAAGTCAGAAAATCGGGTGGGTCTGACAATATAAGAAACATTTATTTGAAAAAACTACCTAGGATCGGAATTTTGTATCTTACTTTTGTATTAAATGCATGTATCAAAATGCAATATTTTCCTAATGCCTGGAAAAAAGCTAAAGTTGGCCAATTTTAAAAGCGGGCAAGCCTGCGATATGGACTGAAAGTTATAGGCCCATTAGTTTGCTTAGTAACATCAGCAAAGTTTATGAAAAGATATTAAAAGATAAAATGCTTACAATAATATCTAATAATAGCGTATATCCAGACGAGCAATTCGGTTTTAGAAAATTTCATAGCACTTCACATCAAGTGCTTCGGATACATAACTATGTTAAAAGTAATCGTGCTGAAGGAAAATCCACAGGAATGATATTACTAGATATCGAAAAAGCTTTTGACTCTGTTTGGCACAATGGCACGATATATAAAATGATATCTCTTAATTTTCCTACTTACCTATGTAAAATTATACAAAGTTTCCTGTCGAATAGATGTTTTAAAGTTCATGTAAATAGTGGTGTTTCTGAATTGATATGTTTTAACTGTGGTGTACCTCAAGGTTCAGTTCTGGGGCCGATATTATATAATTTATATACATCTGACTTCCGAAAATTAAGAAACTGTGAAGCTGCGATTTTTGCCGACGATACTGCCATATTCTCTTCACATGAGTTTGGTCTTAACATGGAGACTAATCTTAATAATGCGATTAGAATACTGGAGCGATATTATAACCAATGGAAAATTAAACTAAATGGTGATAAGATACAAGCCATCTTTTTCACCCGAAAAAGAAAAGCTTGTCATCTTCCAACCAATCAATTACAAATCCTTGGAAAACTGTATCTTGGAATAGTCAAGTGAAATATCTCGGCATTCATCTTGATATCAAACTAACGTATCACAAACAATAAAAAAAGTAAACATAGCCATAAAAATGCTATTTCCGTTCATCAATAGAAAGTCCTCACTGTCAATTGAAAACAAATTAATTATTCATAAAGTCATTTTTCAGGCAATCCTTTTGTATGGTTGTCCCGTTTGGAAAAATATAGCTAAATGTCACATGAAGAAGTTGCAAATTTCTCAAAACAAACTTTTGAAAATGATGCTTGACGTTCCCTGGCATCATTCGACCTACTATCTACATAAAAAAGCGAATGTTGATTTGATTTCGGAAAGAATCCAAAAATTAACTACTTCATTTCTGAATAGACTTGAACTTTCTGAAAATATCCTTATAAGTCAACTTAATTATATAACTTAGCACGATATGATAATGATATAAGATCTGTGATATATTTATTTTGTATTTATTATTTAATTTACTTGTTTATTTATTTATTTATTTAAATATTTTGTATTTTACCTTTGTTTATTTCTTTATATTTATTTATTTATTTATTTACTTATTTATTTGTTATTTATTATTTCTTTGTTTCATTTAAGTGTTAATTAATTTATTTATAATTCGTATTAAAATTATATATAAGACTATGATTGTAATTTATGTGTTGTTAATTTATTAAAATTTGTAGTTTTAATTGTTTTTAAATGGAATATGTTAATCATATATTAATTTATTATGTATCTATTTATATAAATTATATAAATACTTACTATTATTATGTATTTATATAAATTATATATGTAATACAATTTTTGAATAATCTCATATTCCCCTTTTTCTAGTCATTAGTTTTTAAGTAATTCATAACATATGACATTTTTTTTTCTTAATAGGAGGCTTTATCGTATTTCCTCCAATCATAACATTTAACTTAAAATCAGAAATTAAAAAACCCATATAAAATAATATTTAAGTTGAAAGATATACGTATTGTATCAAATCTCTTTAATGTAAAATGTGCGGTAACAAACAATTGTAAAATTTATAATGAAATAAAAATCTATCTATCTATCTAAACGGTGTATAAATGGAAACTTACCAGAAAACCAAAGTCAAAAGAATTGCTAGAAAAACAACGGCACAATTTTGGTAGCTCTTTCACAAAACGTTGACAATAATAGACCTGAAGCATATTTAGTAAGAGCACTACTATTATTTTGACCGCAACTGTAATAATATTAAATTGAAAAGGTGTGAAATAATAAAACTCAACTTCAAAATCTACCTAGCATTCGGGAGCAAATGAAAGCATAGCCTAACAGTCTCGATAGAAAGAAACTTACAAAAGGCTTTTGGTCATAAAGCTAACCTTCATATATATATTAGCAATCTTTCGTAACAAATTATGTCTTCAGAATCTTGTCACCTATAAAAAGTCTTAATTAAAAATGTTGCTTACATAAACAATGAATTAATCTGGCTTCATAGATAGTTTTCAAATAATCATGTCTCTCGATTGCTGTCAATCACAATTAGTCTATCGCATATCATTCAGAAAAACGTGATTCTTTTTGATAAAACTACAGCACAGCTCACTTAATCCCACACTATAGATTATTTTTGTAATTAATTTACCAAATTTAGAAGTTTTGATTGAGTATTTTACGAAATAATCTAGGGGTTTTGGCTTTAAATTAGTCGTTTGGTCATTATCAAAAAAAAAGATCTTTAGGCAACAATAAAAATTATGAACAGTTTTTTAATGTATACGTACTTTAATTTCTCGATCCTATTTTAGTTTCTAAGCTTAATAAAAATAGGTCGTTTTAGGTCAAAACTGTTCCCTAATTGATGTAAATTATTTATAATTACAACTTCACGAAAAATTCCTCCGCCATAAGGGCTTGAACTACTTTGATCAACAAATCTAAGAACCGAAATGTAAGCCTTTGAAAAAGCCGTTCACGGTTAAAATTAAAATAAGAAAACCTTGGCGCCAACGACTTATTCCGTGATGTATATCCATTAGAGTTAATAACTACAAGTATATTCTAATTTTTTTGTTTACATTCCGAAAGGTCACCGCTAATCCTCTCAACTTCCCCTAGTTGAGACCTCAGAAATGAAAATGTCAATGTCAAAATCGTTGTCTACATAAAATTGTGTCATCGGGCTAATTCTTTAAATACACTTTGACGTTCAAATTAAATTGAACACAAAATGGACCACATTCAATGTGACTTGCGTAGCCTTACGTCATGTTCACTTGCTTGAAAATACCTTAGACATGCAATGTCAGCAGCAAATCTCGATCCATCATTATTAGAAAAATAATTTCTTGTTAGTGTTAAGAATGTTCCATCATGGCCATGAGGCATTTATTATATAAAGCTTTTATTAAATTCACGCCTGCGGCGGCACCTGTCAAATTGTTTGACGTTTCAGTGTGACGGCATTGGCAACAACGACACAATAGATCACCTAAAGCGTGGCAAATTCGGAATGCATATAATTTTTTGCTTCTGCTGTCGTCTGTAGCAACTATCAAATTTCAGTGAAACACATCTGATACTTCACTCCATTATCTGGCTAATTAAAATGAGTTTACGTTAGCAAACTATATATTCTATATTCTGTCTGTTACGGAGGCTCATGTTTGGTTAAACTATGTATATACGGAGTATCATTCCTGTATCGAGAGGCTTCGTCTTCCACTTCCACTTCGTCTTCGTCATTGTCATAGTCGTTTTCTTTTCATCCATCATAATCGGCATAGTCAGCATGTAGTTGAACCACAATCAAGCGACCATAACCACTGGAGCATCACTTGAAGAACACTCATTTATCTGGGGCTCTCTGCGTTGTTGTAGGGAAACGAAATCCACTCCATAGAATCTGGAAATTACGAGCGACGAAGAAATTTTTAAACAGCGGATACAAGTGATTCTTTTCGTTAAAGTTTATGGTGATGGTGAATCTTTTCTGACTGTTGTTTTGACTACTTTTTTTTTTTTTTAAAGGCTTGCTGTCAAGTCAGTTGCAAATGGAAAATACTTTACAGTGGGGGTAGAAAGTTTATGATAAGATTTTCTGATGAGACGAATGAATAAACAAATGTGACATCCAGATGGTCATGGACAATTTTCAAGATTTTCCAGCCCTCTGCTTCGAATTTTGAACGTAAAGTTGATCACTTAAGCCTAAGTCTTCCTTTGTCTTTCGTTATGTTTTGTGCAAGACGTCAATGCTGTTAATGACAGAATAAACTTGGTTTTACCCTGATTGATTGCTAAACCCATGTCCGCTATTTCCGTCTCAATATTAACAAAGAATTTTTGGATTATCTATTCAAAGACGATGCTTTAAGCTTGTAGAAAGTATTAGCTATTTTGCTTTGAAGATTTTTGCATACACTGTAATAGAAAACAAATTCAACCAACCGAAATAACAAAACCACGAGGCCTTCAAGGAAAGGCTGACGTCTTCGTGGTCGTCATCATCACCATCATCATCACCATCTTTATTCAAAGCAACCATCCTATATAACTATAGCTCCACTTCAGCCAGCTGCTTTCTGGAGTCTGGAGCTTCAATTGTTCTTGGAGAGAACACACGTTAAAAACCACACTATACAACTCTATTCCTCATGGAGCACCATTTGCATATGGGGTTTCTTCTAATTTTTTTTTATTTATATTCTTCCTTCTGTTTTGGAGCAGCCGCATTATTTTTTTCTAGCAGGCTCAATGTTAGGCATAGAGCTGCAGACCTCAACCCGGGTTAAGAAGATTACGTTTCACTAAATTGCGGTTGACACTCGGCTGCTTTCATCCGAACACCCAGTTCCTCCTTCGTGCCATGAAGTGATTCCAGCTTAGCTCCATGTAACTCTGTTTGTAGATGTGGATTAATGTTTTAAAGTTGGTTTTTTGCCACAAAGACTGCAGGGGTCGGGGTGGCTTGGAGAAAATAACTGCAACATGGAGGTAGTAGCAAAAGCGGTGACACTTAAAGTAGGAGCAGTGTCATATCGTATCGCCTCCTTGGTTTGTTTTTCCTTTTTTACTGTGTACTCTTCCAATTCAGCTTCAGGGTCGCAATTACTGACGACGTACTTTGGAAAAATATGTTATGGAATTTTTTTTTAACAATTATGTTGTTGTTCTTGTTGCTCTGATCACCCTTGCTGTCGCTTATGGCCGGAACTTGTGAGTTGTTTGTGTTTATGCAATTTAGTTGTCTTCATTACTATCGTGCACATCATGTCTGTGTTGAGTTGTTCAGGCGACGATAACATCATCTGCATTTTTAACGGGGGAGGCATTTATGGCTTCAAACGCATTGAATAAATGCTTGTTCCTCCTCTATAGTGAGGCAGGGCTGGTGACTACGACGCGATGTTCACGATGGTTCTTCGTAGGAGCCTCATTATTGTTCGGTGACCGAGTGTCAGAAGATAATTATGTTATTTTTTACATTGACGTTTTTACTGACCGTTATATGTTTTGCTTAGTAAATAGAAATAACATTGAACATGAATTATATTGCAACAAAAGAAAAATAGGGAAAGGTCAGATGATTGTGCATCAGATTATCAGCTGTCAGTTGAAAAGTTTGATGTGAGCAGAAATGCTGGACGCAAATATATATGATGCTTGTCAGAATTCATATTATTCAGAGTGGATTTGAAATATATGCGCATAATTAAAAGTTCGTTTTGACTTTTTTATAATTGTTTTTTTTTTAAGTTAAATAATTATGGGAGATAACGGAGTTGACAGCTCTGGCGGATAATTGTGTGAGGCATGTGAATTAAACAGATTATTTTAAGAGAAGATACGCAAAGATTTCTGGCAGGGAGCTCTCTATCGAGGGGACCTTCAAATTCCGCATTATCAAGCGGTCTTACGAAGTTTTAGACCAAGCCGGACGGTCTCGTTCTTAAGAGTCGGACTACAAGTTTTGTCTCGTCAAAGGCCTATTGCATTTCATTTATTAAAAAGAAATAAAACATTAATAATGATACATTAAGATTTGAATCTTTAAGAGCATCAATAATTTAATTTTTTTTTATTTAACTACATATATATATAAAAGGCACATAGCCTTTTAGAATGCAATTAGATGTTGCATGACCCTAGTTACAAGGATTAGAAAGATAGGAAAGTTTGTTTTCGACGCGCTTGATAGAGAATTAGGTGACTATTTTCTCACTTAAAAACCACGGACGATGTCTAGCTTGCACTAGGAGTCTGAAAAATTGCAACCCAAATGAGATTCGCACTCACGATCTCGGGGTTCACAAGCTATTTTTTGTTATTTATTTCAAAAAAGAAACAATACATGTACATAATAATACAAATATAATATAATTAATATTTAGAGTCTAGTTAAAAATCCAATTAAAGAGACAAAATAATGAGACAAACAAAAATGAGAAGTAGGCCAAATATTGTTACCCATGTTAGGTTAGTTAGTGTAAAGCAAAAATATTTTTTTCTTGAAGGACGATGGTAAGGCTATTCGTTGCAATTCGTTTGGAAGCAAGTTCCACAAACGAATTGCAGAAACGCAAAATAATTGTTCTGCAATGCTGTGATAAAAAACGTTGCAAAATAATTTTTAATCCCCTTTGTGATTTATTTATTTAACATAGCTAAAAACTAGCTTTAAATATAAGTACAAATTTCTATAATAAGAGTACAATAATTATGTATATAATTGAATAAAAAATCGATTGAAAATTAGATGAAAAATGTAATAAATAGTCAAATAAATTATTACATCTACTATTAAGAATATTAAATAATTTAAACATTTTATGCGGGAAGCTCGTATGGATTTTCCCAACCTAAGCCTCGCAAGGCAAATCGCAGGAATCTTTTTTGAACACGTTCCAATCTTGTTATATGACACTCGGGGTGACCAAACTTGGCAAGCATATTCAAGAATGGGACGAACAAATGTTATAAAAAGCTGTTTTGTAACATAAGAGTCCGAAAATTCCCGTGACTCTCTCTTAATTCAACCTGAGTTAGCTCTAATTATATGGAGTTGATGTGCTGAATAAAATCAAGCTTTCGATCCAATATGACACCAAGAACATTTACGTTTTCCATACATGATAGGGAAATTCCGTAGTTACTGAAAGTTTTCTAGTTTATTTATATTGAGAGACAAACAATTACGCACACCAGTCAAAAAATGAATTAAGTTCGCATAGCAACATTTCACAATCACTAATACTAGAAATAGTTTTAAAAATTGTCACGTCATCCACGTAAATGAGGCATTTAAAATGTTTCAAGACAAATGGTAAGTCATTAATAAATAAAATAAAAAGTAGAAGGCCTAAATGGCTACCTTGTGCGGTATTCCAGAGTTAACTGTAAAGTAATTTGATTGGCAATCGTTAAACTATACTGCATAAGATCTGTAAGAAGTTTTCCCTAAAACCAAGATTTTAGCGTTTTTAGCAAGATCTTATGCGTGAGTTTATCAAATGCCTTACTAAAGTCCGTAAAAACGCAGTCAATTTCTTTCTTTTTTAAATACATCAATTCAGATTACGGTTAGCTCCATAAGCAACGTTACAGTAGAGCGACCTTTGGTAAAACCATGTTGATTAGGAACAATGACTGATTTGACATAGAAACAGACATTTTCGCAAATAACAGCCTCTAAAAGCTTCGGCCTATAGTTTTGAGGAAATGAAAGATTTTTTCCAAATACATGGAAATTGACAAGAAAATAAAGAACAATTAAAGAGAGTGGACAATGGTAGAAGCAAATTATTTGCACATTTTTTTTAAATAATTGAAGGTATACCATCCGGCCCTGGTATATAATTCTCGTCAAGATTAGATATAAACTTAGCAACGTTATCAGAATTAATATGGAAGTTCATATCAGTCAAGTAAGAGAAGGATTTCAAACATCCGATATTTTGGCTATTCTCGTCAAGGATATCACAGTTTAAAGTATCACAGATGTCAGTTGCACAGCTCTTCCAACGTCGTCGACTTATTGGCATTAACCAATAACTTAAGTAGACCCAAAGAAAATAGTCTAGAGGCGTTAAATCGCACGGCCCATTTCTTAAGTTAACAATCTCATCAAACATATTCTTCAATTAATCGATTGTAAGGTGTGCTGTGTGGCTTGTGGCACCATCCTGTTGAAACCAACCACATGTTTTCCAAGTCCATATCTTCCGAATCGGGCCAAAAATAATCGGTAACCATGGCTCGATAAGGCTGGTTATTCACATTAACACGACGATCGTTATCGTTGACGAAAAAATATGGCCCAATAACGCCGCCCGCCGGAATGCAAACCCCACCATGAAGCAAATGTGGATTTTCACCCCACCAATAACGCATATTTTACTTATTGACGAACCAACCCATTGAGACAAAAATTAGCTTCGTTACTGGAGATGATTTTGCGATGAAATTCAACAATTCAACGCTCTTACAGTTGCTCGGTAGTGTACTTTACCATGGTGAAAATGTTGTGTTTACTGTGTTGTATGGAACTTCTGATGACTCACACTGTCAAAAAGTTATCAGATCCCATGTAAGGCTAAGCTTCTAACTCTATACGTCCTAACTCTACCAGGACTAACTTCATAAACTATACAACTTAGTCAAAATATTATTGTTATCATTCTAGCTACTATTTTATTATTACTGGTTACAACAATCTTTAAGGTTTAAGGTAAAAAACTTGTCTTATTTGTTCATCTTTATTTAATAAATTGAATTGAAATTGAATTGAACTTAATGCTAATAAATGCCAATCTATGTCTAACTTCCGAAAACATTTACCTTCAACTTCCCGAACCTATGTGGTTAAAAGCAAAATTTTCAATCTTATATTATTTGGTCTCCATTTCAAATAACTCTTTTATAGAATTGGATAATTCCTTCGATTTGCTTTACTCAGTTTTTCGTGGTCTGATCTTCTTATTTTATCTAACTTACAGACCCTTACTAAAAGTCTCGTCGCCGCATCGTTGACATCCTATTTATGCACAAATTTATCTCTGCCACCATTGAATCCCCGGGCTCAAAACATTTTAACACCTTTTATATTGTCAGTTGGGTTGGGTGCTGTATGAATAGGGTAGGCACTGAAAGGCATCAAACAGGTGATGCACAGTTGCTGCAACTATCTCGTACACATCAATTGTGCTTATTTTACCTCCCCGCGGTAACCACCGGGCACTGGTCTGTCCATCCAGACATTCCTGCTAAACTTATAAGCGGCGTTGAACACAGAAAAAATAGCATGACTGTTCTGATCGATTCGCAGAAGTCTTGCACGAGCCCTTCAGAAAGAGGACGTACGGCGGATGAGCCCAACCAATTGGACCAACGGTAGCTTCTACAGTCAACGAAGCAGACGCCTTAATGAGTTACTTCGACGTATTTGCAGATAAGGTCATTGAGACAATTCAATGCGAGTCAGGACATTGAAATAGAGATGGTGGCGGATGAACCGTTAATGACCCAACGGCAGCGCTCATATCCCCAAAGTGGGTTACTGACTCCGAATTCTCCGGTTCCTTTTGTCCAAGGAATCCAACAAAGGGCCTAGCCCTCCAGGTTGGGAGTTGTGCGTGGGGTTAACAACCCTGCCATGGAAAAAAGAAAAAGTTGCGAAGCGACCAGTAGCCTCGGAAAAGGACGCATTAACTGTTGACGACCCGGAAAAACGAATTAAGGACAACGACCTTCGGATCTGCACGTGGAATGTTAGAACTCTTAACAGATCACGTGCAGCCAAACAACTAACGGAGGAAGTGCGATGGGATGGGCAGGGCAAAAGGAGGATGAAAAACTGTGACGTGTACTACGGTGACTGTGCAAGAAGACCACAGCGTTTGTTTGGGTGCGGATTCGTCATAAGCGGTAGACTTAGGCAAGAAGTCTTGGGCTTTCGACACGTAAGTGAGCGACTTGTGACAATCCGTATCAAGGCTTAATTCGCCAACATTAGCCTAATAGGCGCTCATGACCCCACAGAGGACAAAGATGACGCCACCAAGGATGAGTTCTACGAGCTCCTCTACAAAACCTATAAACAATGCCCTAAATACGACGTTAAGATCGTACTAGGCGATTTTAATGCCAAAATAGGTAAAGAAGAAATCACCAGATCAAAGAACCGTCAACCAGATTGATCACGTTGCGATCGATGCAAGACACGCATCCAGTATTTTGGATGTTCGCACCTTCCGTGCTGCTAGCATCGATTCGCATCACTACCTTGTTGAAGCCAATGTAAGACTGCGAATAACCCGAACACCACAACAACGGAGTAATACCGGAGGAAGTATGACGTCGGAAAGCTGCAATCGAAAGAAACCGCTAGAACCTATGCCCATCGAATATCCCGTAACCTCTCAAGAAATCCAGTACCGCCAGCATCAAGTGCCGAAGACCAGTGGCAACACTGCCAACAAGCCATCAGAGATGCCGCAACTGGTGTGCTAGGTTTCACCACACCACCACCACGAAACCTCTGGTTCGATGACGAATGCAGGCAGGCCCATGCAGCCAAACAAGAGGCATATAAAGCGGCGCTGCAAAGAAAGACGAGAGATGCTCGCGAGCTCTACGAGCAGAAAAGACGGGAAGAACACCGACTTTGAAAAAAACGACTTTTTAAAAAAAACTGGTCGAACAATTTTCAAAATTTTTTTTTCTTCAATAGACATTTAGTTTTCAAATTTTTTTGCAAACTTTGTTTTTCCGAGAAAACTCTAAAACTAATTAAAAAAAATAAAGAATTTTCCAAAAAAAAAAAAATATTTTTTTATTTTAATAGACGTATGGTTTTCAATCTGGCAATAATTTTTTCGGAGTTGGTGTTTTTCAGAGCTGTCTTGATTTATGCTCAGTTTGGTTTGCGATTTCATAATGAATAGACTTACTCCTGAACAAAGTTTGCAAATTGTGCAAAATTATTACCAAAATAATGGTTTGTTGGAGCAGAGTATCGAAGAAGACCCAAATGAGTCCATCCGCCATCGCGTGCGGAAGGATCTTGGTTTGCAGGCTTACAAAATCCAACTCGTTCAAGAATTGGAGCCGAACGCCCATCAAGCGCGTCACACGTTCGGTGAATGGGCCCAAAACGAAATGGCCACCGATCCCGATTTTCACAAAATTGGGAAAATTGGGCCTCGGCTGGAATATATTCGAGCCAGCCACGGTGGCCACCTGGCCACTTCCCCGAAATCATTTTTAGAACATAATGCAAACCCTTATCTTAATAATAAAGCTAGATTCTTGGCCATCAAATTAAACTATATGCGTTTATTTCTTCTTGAAAACCACACGTCTAAAAAAAATACCCTTTTTATATGTACATACATATGCAGCCACTTAGCAATAATATAGCATAAGAGCTAGTTCATGCGACCCAGTCGTGCATTTTATTTAAATTTTATTCGACGATGTGACCAAACATAAGTATGAGCAAGTACGTGCGCGATCCAGTGGTGCAATTTTTTTTTTGTTGTAGATGCTTTCAGAAACATTTCAGAAATGTTTTGCGAAGCGTCCGGACCTAAATAAACATTTCACATGTTTCTTTATTTTGGAAATGTTTCTGAAACGTTTAAAAAAATGGTTCTTTTGTGTGAACACACCTTTAGCTATATAAAGGATGTATATATATTTAGTTTATTTATCCTTGAAGTTTTATTTTTAACTAACGTTTTTCACACTCTAATATGGCTAAAAACACACGCTTTATAACCGACTTCGTCCCGTTACCCACAATAAGCTTCAGAGCGCTGTTCTGTCATCGGGAATGTGAAACTATTGAGTACCTACAGTCGAAATATTAGTTTTTTTCGAACGTATTTATTGAAACAAGCGTCAGAAAGCAAAAGTTCAATCAATGGGCCTAGTTGTAACATAGGCCAATTTACAAGAATTATAAAAAAAAAACTAAGAAACATTTTTTTTTAAGAAAATTATTATTTTATTGAAAGTTGATAAGAAAAAAAAACAAAGTTCGTTATTGAATTAAATAAAACTTATGCTAAGAATATATATTATTTTAATATATATTATGTAAAAAACAGCCATCGTTTTAATAAAAAAAAATAAGTTAAGAAAAAGAATATAAATCACAATTCATTTATTAAAAAAAAATTACATATAGGACTAGGAAGAAAAATCTCCATCCGTGTCACAGTTTAGGCATACGAATACACGAATAGATCCTCTAACGCACTTGGTGTTGGCCCACTTTTCGCATATTATGCACTGGACCCAATTTTCCCATGCTCCGTGGCTTAGTGGTTAGTGTGTCGGACTGCTAAGCGAATAAGCCTGGGTTCAAATCCAGCTCATAGCCACCTTTTTTCTGGGCTACTGTCTTTTGCGAGGAACTGACAAAACCTTCAAAAGTAAAATTTGTCTCGAAAAAGTGCATCTAGCCGTTCGGACTCGGCGGTAAATTGTAGGTCCCTTTCCATTCTTGCAGATTAACAACACACACACAGGAATGCTTGAGAGTATAAGTCACTAGGCCTTAGCTCCATAAGGAGCTGTCGAGCCAATAAATTTAATTTATTTAAGCTTTCAGAAAATGCTCCACAACAAACCAGACACAATTTTTTTTTTATCTTCATCATCTTTTGATGAAGCGGCTTACACCATTTTTTTTCACATGTTGTTTTTGCTTGGTTTTCGGCCCCTTTTTGGCTTCATTTCTTGCCAAGACTTTGTTTCTTTCTGCCATAATCGCTGTCTTCTGGGTTATATCCGTCAAAATTGCAGAATTTCTTACCTACCCCACGCGTTGCCTTTACCTTCCGTTGCTCTGCCTTTGGGCAATGCCTTATATTCTCTGGCGTTAAATTATTATTTTTTAGTCCAGGTGGTCCCGGTGACCATTGAGGTGTCGGAATAGGGTCCAATAATGAACCTGGTTAAGTAACTGAAGGCAGGTTGTCAGATTGCACCAGAACGAATGGTTCCTCTTCAGTGCCTTTTCCTGGATTAGCTGCTACTGATTGTTCCACACAAGAAACTGTATTAACAGATTCATCTGGATTTGGCCGATCAGTAACAAACTTCGACAAGAAATCGTGATCCCTAAAAATATATTCGTTTGTCCACAGTTGTGGCGACGCAACGGTGAGGACTAACCTGTAGATTTATCTATGATAAATAAATCATGTATTCACATCTTGCTATTGTTTAATAATTAAATACGCTAAATAGTTTATTGTATTACTTTTTTTATTTAAAAAACTATTGTCACAGATAAAGCCAAATGAAGTTCCTTTTAGCATCATATTTTATCTTCACAACCAAACTAGTTTTTGTCTCGAGGTTCTTAACTTTTTCGATGACTCAATGTTCCTTTCAATATCCGGTACACGGATTAAAGTCTTCTAGACACATCCAAATGAGACAACACCATAATATCCTCTTCAATGACTCACCTATGGCCTAGCCTTCGGATCTCTTCATATCATCACTATCTAAGCCCATACTTTGCGAAATCCTAAATCCCTTCGGATTAGTCATCGGCACATACATAAATAAAATCAATGACGTGACCTATAACCACCACAGAATACTCAACTCAGTGTTTTTTGTTCCAATTTGCCATATCGATCGCTTGCCATGATATAGTTGAACCTGACTCTTGGAAACACATTCCATATACGGATGAATGAAAGTTTATGTAGCTATATAAAAAAAAAAAACTATTTTTATCCACAAAACATACAGTCCTTAGGAACAAATTAGAAAAAAACCTCTGCCTCCTTCAATCTAAGCCCCGTGACCCATTTGACTCTGTGTGTCAACACCAACATAGTGCCATTGAGAGGGTGTCAACTCGACTAGGACTAGTCTTCGCATGCAGAATAAATTAAATGATGCTCTCAGACAAGAATGCATACGATAATGAAGGAACGAGCTGCTTCCACCCATAACTATTGAGTTGATGAGTGCGTACTTAATGTGGGCCACTCCGCCTACTCGTAGTTAACCCATCTAGATAGTTCTCTGATAGTATAATCATGTTGAATGTTCATTCGCGTTGGCAGAACAATCTGAGTTTGGAAATTAAGGTCAAACATTGCAAGCATCAGCATTACGACTGCTACAGCCCCATCAAGTGCAGAAATTGGTTCAAACGGTGTATACGGTGTCTGTCCATTAGTGTCGGTAGCTACTATCATGATAAACATTTAACTTTGTTCTACTTTAGGATTTATTATGATTAAAACAAAACCCATGTATATATAATTACAGATACGTGTCTGCTTTCAAATGAAATCACCGACATCGCTTCAACACTCCGCATCAACTAATTCCAATTCCAATAGTGGCAGAGCCTTTTTGCTCGCCATTGCGTGAGTATAATCGGTGGATGCTTCTTCGTGGCGAATGAATCCATTGTGCTCACCCCGATTGTATAGACATAGAAACTCGTTCACATCGTAGACACAGAAACACAATAAGTTTGGCAACTATTGTCAGTTTTACACGCAACTTGAAACGTCCTCTAGATACACTCTCAGTTGTTTAGATATTTGATTCTTTTTCGGCCTTAGATACATTCGCCGCATAACAACATCGTTCAGCTGGTCGCCGGTGGTCAGTCAGTTCATTTGTACATGTAACCAAGTGAAGGCGATGTCGGTTTCGAATTCATCCATCGGATACTACAATATTGTCTGCGGCAAGTAAGCGTAAGACGGATTAAGTAACTCACATGGTTTTGTCATAAATGAAGTAATTAAAATTGCGGTTTCGTGTTCAGCCGGTCACTTTTGAGGCGAATTACAACTTTATTTATTGTTTTCTGAGAACGTTCGGTCTAAGGTTTCTTTAACGTTGTTTATTATTATTTTTTTTTTTAATAAAAAAGTGATTCTTCGAAAATAACAATAATACTGCCTGAAAGTGTCGTAAATAAGTTTCTGTATTCTGTAATAGAAAACATAAATATTTTATCTTAAATCGGCTCAAAGCAGCCGCCTGCCGTTCTTTTATACTGTGAGGTTTATTTTGTGTGTCAGCATCTTTTATCCAGCAAATATTATATATTTTCGTTGTTGTGTTCTATTTTTGTTGCCGTGTTTTTTATGAAAAGCTTAATCTAGGTACGTATAAAACCCTCAAGGATATTTTTTTTATTTTATTTCCTAGTTGATGGTTGTATGTATCCTTTTTCTTTTGACGATTTCATATCCTGATGCCTTAGGGTCTATTATGGCAAAAGAGGTTAACCTCTTCTACTTGGATTTGGTTGCATAACGTTAGAAAAACAAAATACTTTCGTATAGTTTGCTTTTGAGCTGAGACTTGACATTTGAAGGACGTTGTTTACATGAATTTGTTGTGTTTTTATAAGTTGTTGAAACTTATGGCATATAGAGCCTCATTGTCAGATAAGAATTCCGAATAGAAAAGGAGACATCTTTATTAAAAGTGTAAGAAGATTTCCTAATGAATATAATAAATTGTGTGGTGACATAATAAGTGATAATTAAGATTAATTCTTTGACGATAGGACCTGTAGAGCCGGGACCTATCTCTCCCAATTCGAAGATTTAATTTTAGATGAAAAACAAGGGTCTTGATATAAGTTCTTTTGAACCATATTTTATCTGACATTTTACCTATGGTGGCTTAGGAAAACTCGAGAAATGTTTTAAACTGTAAAAAGTGCAGTCAAGAAGATCTTGATGTAAAAATTGTTTGTCAGGGATGGCAGGGATTTAAAACGTATTGTATTACAGAAATATTACAATGTTTTGTTTTATTGTGTGATCACGCCATACTTTATACATATCCTTACGGTAATAAAGAAAGAAAACAGTTAAAACGAATAATATTTCTTTTTCTAATTCACTTGAAAATAAAAAACTAGTGTACCTACAGCCTACAGCTATGATCAAAGCATTTTTATTATTATTGGGTATTTTTCTTTAAATTCCTGTGGTAGAGCTTACTTTAGGTAATGATATCAACCCAAGACCTTGAATATTCATTGTAAACAAATATCCAAGTTAAGTCAAGATAAATTGTTTAAATACAAGAAACAAATTCATTTCATATATTCATTTATTCAAAAAGACTTTCGAAAGTCCTTGCAATCAAAAAAGGGAAAACACTTTTAAAAAATTCAAAAACTTAGTTTTTAAAACATTTTTTTTAATTTTTTCAAATAATCAAGAAGTAAGAATTAGCATTTTTTTTTTTGAAACCCATTGTTTTTTAAAACTTCGTTTCTCCTGTTGGGCATGGAATCTAATAATTTTATACAATTTTCTTGTGGAAATGCAGACCAGATTTCCTTGACTATTCTCTAAAGTTACACTTCATTGGTCAGTTTTTTTTTTATTTATTTCAACTTTGAAGTAACGCCATAGATTTTCGATGGGATTCAAGTACATTGAAAACTTCACTGAAAAACGTCGACTTTATTTCGTTCGAACCGAAACTTTGTTAATTTTTGAGGTATGTTTTTGTCGTTGCCTCACTGAAAAGACCATTTGTGACACGGATTTTCTTTGGCCAACGTCAGTAGGATTACATCCATAACACTGAGATGTGATTATTTTGTCATGACACCTTCAATCAGGGAAATTGGGCCCAAAGCCCACTTAACGATAAAAACCCACAAGATGATGCTGCTACAATATAGTATTATTGTGAGCTCTGCTGTAGCATGTATTTAAAGACTGAATCTTTGCATCGTCTTCCGTCTGTTCTATACAGATTTATCTTTGTCTTGTCGCTCCACAAGGCATTCCTCCAATATTTTCTAGCTTTTGTGGGATCATCGTTGATTTGATAGATTTTGGCAAACCGCTTTTGCCTGTGGTACTATTTTTAGCAACGGAATTTTCGTCGATCGGTCGTTCTCAAAGGTAGATCTGCATTCTGTAGTAAACGACGCGAAGGATCGTTTTTCAAACTAAAACACATATTCATGTTTCCAGCTGCAAATCCTTTGATGTTGATAATTATGATAATTTGTATCTTCTGGTGATTGCTTTATTGTTTTTGTGGACTAGACGACATTAATACAAGACAGAACAGAAAAAAGAAAGGGAACGGAAAAGAGAAAAGAGTTGCTAGATCGACCTTAAAAATCCGCTAGATATGCTTAAATTTTGAAAAAAATAATTCTAACAAAAAATGTTCAGTACCATTTAAAAAAGAAAAACATATTCATTTTTTTTTTTTAGAGTAAAAAATAAATTGCACGACTGGATCGAACGTTGCTCATATGCACGGTCAACTGGTAGAATAAAATTTAAGAAAATTAAAGTGAACTTCAAAGCATTTATTCGATTTTTGTGATTTTTGATTGTTCGAATAAAGTACGTTAAATTATATTGAGTGAAATAATTTAAAAGCTTTTTTTTAAGAAATGTTAAAAAAGTGTGCATTTTTTTTCAAAATCGTAGGAACGGTTTTTAAATAAAACGTTTTTTAACAACTTTTTTAAAATAATTAAAAAAAATTATTCAATAATATAAACTCAGGCACAAAAATAACATTTAAAAACAAAATTAAAAAAAAAATCACCTACCGTTTTCCAAATAGAAAATTTGGAATTGCAATATTAATTGCATTATAAATGACTTCCTGCGTGCAAAATTTTATTGAAATCGGGATAATGGGTAACGATAGAACCGCATTTGATAAAACCGGTTCTTATGAAAAGTTCCGTTATAGAACAAATTTCGAAAAATTCATTCAAATTGAAAGATGTATTGTTGTAAAAAAAATAGCACCCTGGAAGTTTTATCAAAATCGGTAGAACCATTTCCGAGAAAATCAAACTTTTAGTTAAAGATTGAATGGCAGGTACCGTTAGTTTTCGACCTAGGGCAAAAAATGAAAAACACCCCCCAACTACCAAATAAATACTAAAAACCAAGTTTGAAGCAAATCAGTCCATTTGTTCAGGCTGTAGAGGTGCGAACAGACAGACATACAGACGGATGGAATTTCCGGACCCACTATTTTCGACTTCTCTATCATCGTAATGTCATGTTTGATTGTTAGAGTTTTTTTGCACGAATTCATAACTTGCCTTATAATACCTATGATCGCAAGGAAAAACCAAGAAACATTAAGTTAACATACAAAAATCTGAAAATAAAAAAACAAAAACAAATTCAGTTTCAAATATTACTAGGTACTTATCATTTTTTAAATAAAATGGATAGAAGTTTTAATAATAACTTCAAACACTTGTTATAAAAATAATCACAAATAATTATATCCATTGCATCTTGATCAATTGCATTGACTTTATTTCTCAACTTATTTTTGACAATGTTCATCATGCTAAAAATGCGTTCCACTTCGGCATTTGAATATGAAAGCGACATTACTTTTCATTTCGGTTCATTCATGCGGTTCGGTCTACTTTGGAGTGGTGAAAATTCAAATTCTTATTCAGTTCAATTTCAGAGTCAATCGAATATCGAAGTCGCTAGAAAAGTAACTAGATATCTAGTGAAAAAAAATTGTTTTCTGTCGCTAAACGTTTGAAAATTCCGCTAAATATAGCTACAAAGTCACAGTTTCCAGCTGCAAATCCTTTGATGTTGATAATTATGATAATTTGTATCTTCTGGTGATTGCTTTATTGTTTTTGTGGACTAGACGACATTAATACAAGACAGAACAGAAAAAAGAAAGGGAACGGAAAAGAGAAAAGAGTTGCTAGATCGACCTTAAAAATCCGCTAGATATGCTTAAATTTTGAAAAAAATAATTCTAACAAAAAATGTTCAGTACCATTTAAAAAAGAAAAACATATTCATTTTTTTTTTTTAGAGTAAAAAATAAATTGCACGACTGGATCGAACGTTGCTCATATGCACGGTCAACTGGTAGAATAAAATTTAAGAAAATTAAAGTGAACTTCAAAGCATTTATTCGATTTTTGTGATTTTTGATTGTTCGAATAAAGTACGTTAAATTATATTGAGTGAAATAATTTAAAAGCTTTTTTTTAAGAAATGTTAAAAAAGTGTGCATTTTTTTTCAAAATCGTAGGAACGGTTTTTAAATAAAACGTTTTTTAACAACTTTTTTAAAATAATTAAAAAAAATTATTCAATAATATAAACTCAGGCACAAAAATAACATTTAAAAACAAAATTAAAAAAAAAATCACCTACCGTTTTCCAAATAGAAAATTTGGAATTGCAATATTAATTGCATTATAAATGACTTCCTGCGTGCAAAATTTTATTGAAATCGGGATAATGGGTAACGATAGAACCGCATTTGATAAAACCGGTTCTTATGAAAAGTTCCGTTATAGAACAAATTTCGAAAAATTCATTCAAATTGAAAGATGTATTGTTGTAAAAAAAATAGCACCCTGGAAGTTTTATCAAAATCGGTAGAACCATTTCCGAGAAAATCAAACTTTTAGTTAAAGATTGAATGGCAGGTACCGTTAGTTTTCGACCTAGGGCAAAAAATGAAAAACACCCCCCAACTACCAAATAAATACTAAAAACCAAGTTTGAAGCAAATCAGTCCATTTGTTCAGGCTGTAGAGGTGCGAACAGACAGACATACAGACGGATGGAATTTCCGGACCCACTATTTTCGACTTCTCTATCATCGTAATGTCATGTTTGATTGTTAGAGTTTTTTTGCACGAATTCATAACTTGCCTTATAATACCTATGATCGCAAGGAAAAACCAAGAAACATTAAGTTAACATACAAAAATCTGAAAATAAAAAAACAAAAACAAATTCAGTTTCAAATATTACTAGGTACTTATCATTTTTTAAATAAAATGGATAGAAGTTTTAATAATAACTTCAAACACTTGTTATAAAAATAATCACAAATAATTATATCCATTGCATCTTGATCAATTGCATTGACTTTATTTCTCAACTTATTTTTGACAATGTTCATCATGCTAAAAATGCGTTCCACTTCGGCATTTGAATATGAAAGCGACATTACTTTTCATTTCGGTTCATTCATGCGGTTCGGTCTACTTTGGAGTGGTGAAAATTCAAATTCTTATTCAGTTCAATTTCAGAGTCAATCGAATATCGAAGTCGCTAGAAAAGTAACTAGATATCTAGTGAAAAAAAATTGTTTTCTGTCGCTAAACGTTTGAAAATTCCGCTAAATATAGCTACAAAGTCACTAAAACGGCATTCGTGAAGCAATTGGTTTTTGAACGGTCCCCCATCCTATTTTGTATTCTATATTATCTGAAACAACTAGTCCAATTTATATTTCGACCAAAATATAGAGACATATAGAATGGTCAATACAATAGTTCATTGAATTGCTAATATTCAAATCTCTTTGCTCTTCCCTATGTTCATTATATATCATTTGATGAACTCCTCTCTGGATTAGTAATGCTAAACTGAGAACTGAACTTTTTATAATATTACAATAATACAATTACATATGAACATAGTAAATATACCCAAAATTTCATGAATTCCACTTTTATGATAGCAATTGAAAGAATTGTTAGTATTTGTGCTAAATGAAATCACAACCCTGTTAATATAAAAATGGGTTAAATCAAATTTGTACACCTTGCGTTTACAGAATTGATATAATTGCTAAATCAGTTCTCATAAACATTTTGGTAACTTTTTGTTGTTACAATATAGAAAACGTGTCATCAAACCTTTTTCTATTTGCTCAGTAAAGTTTGTTTAAGGGCTCATTCCACCCACTAGTTTCTTTTTCGGAAATAGATAATTATCTTATGTGACAAATAACTTTACAGCCACCCACCAATTTCATATATCAATGTATCTAATAGATACCTGTAAATTTATGTATTTCTTTGTTGTTATTTACGAGATCTATTATATCCAAATTTCAATGCTGATTAAAAGTTCTAGGAAATTGGTTGTGTAAACTCTTTTGTTTGCTAACCAACATGTATTATGTATCTCTTTGCTCTCATTTATTTTAGAGCTATATAGTCCTACAGTTACAACACTTATTTTATCTGATTTTGGCAGTGTGCAGCACGGCTTTCCAAGTTTGTTTTAATGAACAAATTTTATCGTAATAATCTCTGTCATGCTATCTATGAGAACGCCAGCAAGAGAAAACATCGAATTAATAATTTATTCTATACAAAAATAATCATCCATTGTTTACACTTTTTAGGATGGCTTAACATATAAAATGATTTTTGATTAAAATACGATTTGTCGACACCTGTGCCGGAAATTAGATTTCCTTACTTGGCTCTCGCCCACATCGATGAAAGTTCTTCTCGGTGCATAATCCTATCGGTTTTAATTTCAATTAAAAATTCAGCTTTTGTTTTCAATTTTTGACTTTTTGCTAAATTTTAATAAAAAATAGTATGATAGGGTGAAAATGAATAAGATGGCGCACTTAAAATATTTACTACATTTATTCTTAATTGAAGTAGAGAGTATTTGTTGCTGTATTTCCGATAAAAAAAATTAAAAAAAATATGACAGCAAATTGTGTGAAGATATTTTTGTTTTATGTTTTGCGTCATTTTTTGTTGCTGTTTTTTGTGAGTCGCTGGATTCTAATACTTTGAAATATATGGAAAAAGGGTAAATGTCAAAGTTTTGTTCGGGTAGATGGCGTTTTCCGTAATTAAATTTTTTAATGTCATGTATTTTGAGAAAAAATTCTCGAACAAAAAAGGTGCGCCATTTGCCCACCTTTACCGTTCAAAGTTCAATTCACATCTGAGGTATTAGAATTACTTCTTTCCATGGCGATATGTACATTCGTGCGGCTTACACAAATTGGGATAACAATAGTCGTGGTTTTGGGAAAGCTATGGGCAGTGAAGTTGGATTTCACAAAAAAAGGCATAGCCCCGCCTGCTGTCTTATGTCAAAATTGAGATCTCCACTACTTAAGGCAACGGGGTTTGGTCGTAGAATCAGGTATTTGCCATAAAAGTTTATGGATGATTAAATGACAATTGTGCTTGGGGTTACAAAAATCCATTTTAATAACGCAATTATGTATGTACGTTCAAAGCTGCAAAATTGCAACAGTAAATAGTGAATAATATTTAAAATATTTTTTAAAACGTACTCCTTATTTTGATTAAATAATATCAAGATTGACGTTCTCAGCAAATTTTTTATTTGGAAATTACAAATACCTAATTCACAATGCTTCAGTTTTTAAATTTAAGAATTTTAAAGTGCAGAAATTTTTGCGAAAATAGTGAACATATTTATGTAATTTAGTTTTATAAAAACTTTTTATTCTTATTAGAGTTTTAACATTTTCAGTTCTATTTTGATCTGTTGTTATTGTTGGGCATTTTTCGTGGTTTTGAAAGAGATACGACTATGCTTTTATTTACTATTTTACTCCGTCTAAAATATTCAATTTTTATATTTTTAAAAAGCGTTTCATTGATCTCCATGTCATATGAAAAAAGGATACAAAATACAAATATTATAACTGTTCGATAGAGAGGGAATGATCTTCAAGATTATAGGAAATACAAGTAATGAATATTGCAGATTATAGTAACGACAACCATGTTCATCTGCTTTATAACATTTCATCTACACAATTATTTGATTCAATCTTGACTCGGTTTTCAGTTTTTTCAATCAATATTGAACATCTAATACATACATATGTAAGTAAAAATTAAAATTTCAATTCAAATTCTCTACAGGTCGCGTTAAAAAAGAAGTTTCAAAATATAGAAAGACATGTACATATTTCCTTAGGAAATAAATAAATGTGAATCATTTTTACTTGCGATAAAAGGGACTATAAGGCAAGTTTAAGATTCGTGAATATGAAAAAAATTGAGATAACAATGAAACATGACATTACAATCATAGAGAAGTCTAAAAAAGTGATCCACAAAGTGTCTGTCTGTCAGTATGTATACGGTACCTGCGGTATTTTTTGATTTCTCGCCTCTTTGGATTTCTGACAAATTTTATATTTAAAAAGATCTGCGTAACCGAATTAATTGTGCATATAAAATTTTTGAATAACTTTTTTTTTCTAACTAAAATAAATTTTTGATTTTTTTTTTTGAAAAATCAATATTTTTAAAACTAATCAAAAACAATTATTTTAAATTTTATAATCACATGTATATTAATAGATTCAAAAAAACTGCATACCAAAACTTTAATTTTTTTTTTCAAAAAACTAAAAATAAAAAAACAGGATTTTTCGAAATACATTTTTTCATAAATTCTTTTTTAGACGTGTGAAGACGTACTTCATTTTTACGAAACCCCGTTAAGTATTGTGGTTTTTAATACTCTATAAGTTCATTTATTTTCAACGTAAATGTTACTTGTTTCTGTCAAAGATCTTGTTTTCCAATGTCATTAGGCACATAAAAGCAAGTACGTGCGACCCAGTCGTGCCCATTTTGTTAGAAGGCTTTAGCCACTTATGTTGCCGTTTACACACATGAACCATTTTTTTTATAATTAACGCGCGCACAGGGGACTATTTGTTTCCCTTTTAATATATGTAAGTACACTGCGGGAGCATAAGGATAATAGGAAGAAGAAATATCTTGAGAAAAAACGCAAAGATCTTAATGATCGTATTATTTGTAGCAAAAGGTCAACTGGTGAAATAACAGTAATATTTCACCGAACATTTTAAAAACAAATCGAATCCTTAAATTTGTAATTTTTTTAGATGAATGAAATATTAGATTAGTCCTTAGATTTGGACATTGACCTCGTATATTTCTGCTAACCAATGGTGCGCAATAGTGCATGGGCAGTGCTTTTTTTAGTAACTTAACACTATCATTCATGCTGCCATACCTCGCCATTTTTGCTAAAATAGCATTCTAACTTTACTTGATGTTTTAGCGGCGCACCCAAACCTTTAGACTATTCTAACCCTAACTTAAAGGAGGTACGTCCACTAAAAATTAAGACGATTCTGTTTTCTTTCTTTAGTCAACAATAACATCCATCATTACAAGTTATCAGTCTCTGAATTGCCGCTACCCTCATTTTTATTATATCTAACTCTTTAAGGAATAACTTCCGATAATGCCACCGGAGTTCTTTGAATAAAGAAAACTAGAGTTGAACTAAAGCAATTTTATTTTCTCATTCTCTAAGCCGATGCACCATCCACATGGCCGAGTGTTGGTTTGACTTCAATTTTTCACACTTCATCATTTCCAGGAAAAACGACGAGGAGGTAGAGACAGATCATTCCCAATTTTAACGAACAAGCAGTGGAAAGACTTTACGTGAGCACCTGCCTATTATGGCTTAATCTCACGGTGGGCCTTCCCACTTGGAGTCACCTTGGGGCGCAACAAAACCCCTAGAGTGGTTCGCCAAACCACACTATAACTAGAGTGGGCTGCCTAACCACTCTAGTTGCAAATAATGAAATTTATAATGGTAAATTCATTCTCCTTGCTAAGAAGCAGGGCCTATCAGCACCCCTAGTATCAAGGTTAAATAAGACAATGTACACATATTTCTTTCGAAGCTGTACAATCCTCCCAGAAACCAAAGATACCTTTTCGCTTCCGGGATTGGAATAACTCCCATGGAAGCTCCCACAAGGGGGCCTACCGCGATTTTAACAGGCAGCTGCTACCGAGCTAGGCTCGTGTAATTAGCTGGGGCTCCTGTTAACCCATGGTGTTTAATTTTAAACGCTAGGTAAGGCCTCGCTCGTCTCTCTCGAAACGCACTTGTGGATCGACCCCATAAAGTAGCTGGCCCACCAACCAGTAAAGCAACAGATCTAAGAAATCCTAGCAATCAAGTGAAGACCCGGACTCTCCCTGCTGCCCCGCCTAGAAGCTATGTGTTACTACAACCGTTCCATGCGAATCGTGAAGTAGAGCGCTTAACTAGACTTGGTCTTGGAAGACTTTTACTCCCGGGAACCCGGCCATAGAATAATTCTTACACCCATTCTATAGGGCGGTAAGATTAGAGCACTCCTACCTCAGGCACGCACAACCATGAGTCAATTTTGTCATCCCCGAACCTATAGAGGAGGACCTGTAAGCAGGCTTTTACTGCTGGCGCTACCCTGGTTTGCCTATTCTGCCCCCGTACGTAAAGGGGAGGATATTTTAGCAGACTCTTACTGCAGGTATATCCATACCGTTGGCCTGTTCTTTCATCCCCGCACCCACAGGGGAAAATTTTAACGAACAGTTGAACCAATCTTTAGAACGTTTTGGAGAAACTAAGATTAGTTCAATTAATTTTTCTAAAGCATTTAATAGAGTCAGGCACCAGGTTGTCTTACCTTTCGGACCGTTCCATTCGTGTTGGTTTGGACGGTTTCCAGTCACAAAATAAATGCTGGTGTGCCCCAAGGCTCCCTTTTGTCTGAAGCTCTTCCTCGTTTTTATATATGATCTATGGTCCAAAACTTAAAAAAAAACTGAATTATTATGCCCCGCCTTAAAGGCGATCTGTGTGTCTGGAATTATATTTTTTCGGTCCTGTTGATAATGAACAAAAAGATGTTTATATCTCATTATATTATATCATCTTTAAGATGATTCTTAAAAAATATTCTGACTCAACATCCCAAAATAAATTTTTTATTAGCAAATTGAAAAATAATCTCTAAAGAAGCGCATCAGTCTAAACTCTAAATAAATAAATCTCAAGAAGAGAGATTCTGTCGCAGCATCATTTTATCTGAAAGCAATGACTTGATGCAAAACCGTACACCCTCTAAAAGCCAATCTGATCATCAAATGTAAAAGACCATAAAGCATTTCTTGAGACTTAATATCCACCCATACTAAAATATATAAATTTGCACTTTTAAAGTGATTGCGTAATTTTTAAACACATGTTTATAGATACTTTAACATTTAACACAAGCAAGTCTTAGTACAATAGCCTTTGGCGTCGGTGGTGTCGCGACACGTCATTAGTGACGGCGCGGCGGCATTCTGTTTATTACAAGCTTCGCTCTCTGTCTTGGAATACCTGAAAGCTGAAAGGCAATTAAAGCCTTCAGCTTTGTTTTTATTTTCATTTAAACTGAAACCTCAAATTGATTATGAAAACATGCAATAGATGGATTTGTGTCTGTATCCCCATCAAACACTGGTATTGAATTCCATCAGCGAACGCCAGATCTCATCATACAAATGAAAATAATGATTGGAACACGAGATTCGATGATTGCCACTAATTGAATGGGTTCACTCTTAGTCTTGAGACAGCAAAGTCGCGCACTGAGTCAGTGAGCCACTACGCCAGTCACTTGGCCATATAAATCACATATTCTTACTCTGCGGACAATCGACTTCTTCTGTGCCAATAACTCGGTTGCAGTACTGCACTGCAGCTTATGGTGCTTATGCACTGTGCGATGTGACGTTGGCAGTTATTTAGTTATAATTATTCTGAGATAAAAGTGAATGTTGTCCAATTAAGTCACGTTTGTGCAACGCCCTGTCTTCGCGATGTTAAGGAGATCAACGACGAGGATGCCAAAGATCCATGGAGCTCGAGGAGTTGACTTGGAGCAGGAGGACGGGAATTCTGGGTGTGTTGCATCGTGAAAAGCCATTATCGAGAGTGGATGACTTTTTATAATGTCGAATGGGAGGCTGGAAGTGAGTTTTCAATAAATCGAGAAATCATAGCAAAACTGTGCAATTAATTAGGATTGGTGCGGTTAAAATTTCTCCAGGGAAAACAAGTGAAAATAAAGGTGTTTTTGTGAGAAAAGAAACACGTCTGTCCAGACGATTATGGTTGCAGCTGTCGTTGGCATAGATGGATCGCGAGCATAGTTCGTAAATGGAGGTTGCAAAATGTTGAACTAGATTTCTTAATCTTTTCCAATTAACACATCGTTTTCTTTGAATCAAAGCCTAAAGTGGACTTTCATACATATATAGATGATGGTGGTGCCAGACATGTAGTTATGCCGGTAGAATACTTAATTGTTTCCTTCCTGGCAGCACGGCTACCATTATAATGCAAGACTTTTGCCTGGAAAAACGATTGTATAGTGTAATCGAAAGAAAGTCAGAGCTTAGCTTAGCTTAGCCAATTTTTTGTTTTCAAATCGAGATAAAAATCAAACAATATTTGACTATCATAGAGAAAAAAACAGAAAATGCTTTTTGCCAGTCAGTATAAATATAAAAATGTTCCTCAATCATTTACTAAAAGCATTGCATCCCTTTAATTTTAGGGCTTACCAATTGTCCCAGGATATTTTAAATATGGTTTTTTTCCTTTTTTTAAATTTAAAATATTTTTGAAACTAAGCACTAATTTTATTTTATTTATTCAAAGTACATCTACAGGAGTTTTTGGTCTCAGGACGATTTTAAAAGCACAATTTTGTGCTTGCATCCGCAGCCTTGCTACCGCTTCGTCAATTGTCCCATTTGTTTTGTTGTTGATTGATAAAGTAAGTTTAGGAAAGTTCTTAAATCACGTTCAGAGTCATGTTACCACCACAGTAAGCAACTGATATACCGAAGGTGAAGTTTTGCTGTGTAGCCAATCACAGACATAAAAGTATAGATTCTAATAACAGGTCTTAGAAAGTTGCTAGGTGTCATAAGATTTGTCTACCATTTTCTTCTGATTCTGTATTCAATAAGTAGTTTAAGTAGCATGCAGAGTTAAACAATACAATTTATTTAATGACTTTAATTTATTAATTTGAACCGTTAAATGATGTTCTTTCGGATAACTTCGCTGATCGGGCATTCACTTCGTGGTTTTGAAAGAGATGGATTTATGCATAAATTATTGTATGCAATAGATAACAATTAACAATAGTTATTGTTAATAAAAAAACATTCTCTAGATTTGTCAAAAAATTCCATTAATTTATCAAAATGATATGACTTTCTGTATTGAGTATTGGACGTTAGTTAGAGCCATTAAAAAAGAACATTAAACATAACCAAAGAAATTTCTTAATTTTAATAATAAACAATTTTCTTTTTTTTATTTCTAGGTAAGTGACCAACCTACTGCATTTAACACAGTCTTAAACAATGCAAGGTAGATATGAAATTTATTTGCAAAATTCCTGAAAGATTTAAAACAATAAAAATGCTTTTATTATACAAAATAAATTAAAATAATTACTGAAATTCTTAGTTTATATGTTTTTAGCAAACTACCTTCAATTTTTTGTTGGTATTTATTATAAAAAAAATAAAATCTCACGAAGCCTCATCTGTATAATGTAAACTCATAGGTATTTTTATTTTTATTTATAATCAAAAAAGAAAACGATCTAACACATCATAGAGCCCATTTCTGCATTGACCCACATATATTCCACCAACGATTATATCGTCCCCGCCACCCATTCGGCATTATTATGTACTGAAAAAGTCCCTTGCTTGTATTCATCGTTAAGATTTCATTGGGTTAAGGTATTAACTCAAGCTTTTGAAAAGCCCCTGACAAATTAAGTACCTACACAGAAAAAATTGCAGTTAGCAAGTGGTGCAAATATATTCTCCTTGGGAGAATCTTCACTGGATTGCGAAATCTTCGGCTATCTTCTGACTTTACACCAACTGAAACTAAACTACGCCTTGTTAAAACCTTGTTTATGCCCAGTCTAGATTTCGCCACAGTTCTCTACTGCAAACTTGTCTCTAAACTCTCTGCATAAGCTACTAGTTGCATTCAATGACTCGACAAGATATGTTTTCGAATCTTATTAGAAGTTTACTCTGAGCAAAACGAACCCAAGTGATAACGAATTAAAAAAAGTGAACAAGGGAACAGAAAAACGTCAAACAGATTCTTCGAACATGCTTCCCGTGCGACGCAGGACAACTCTTTTCCTGTCTCATCTTTTCGAATTTTTTTCTTTCTATTGCATTTATTATGTTCGAAGAATTAGCAGACTTACCACGATAGGCGTTTTTTTTCGGTCAGAGCAAAGTCTGTGTTGTCAAAAAATGTTGTATTTCTTTTTTCGATCAGAGCGTTCAGATCCTTAAAATTGTATTTCTTTTTTCGTTCAGAGAATGATCAGAGCTCTGAGAACGCTGCATGCGCTCAGAATAAATTGACTGAGAATTCTGAGAAAATGCTGAACGAAATTCACGTCACTTTAGAGTTGTAAGCTATTTCAGTCTATCCCATGAACATTGCCTACACCACTCTTCGAAAAATAGATGTCAAAGTTAAAGAGATAAAAGTATTATTTGCATAATATTGCCGCCTGTGAAAAAGCCATATCAAAAGAGTCAATTTGTGACAGCCAAGTGTTCAAACGTACATATTTCAAAAATAATCTGAGCGCTCAGACTCAGACCATTCTCAGCTCAGATAATTATCAGAGTATGCTCAGAATGCTCAGACCCTGTTTAGAGACCTTTTTGGAATGAATACAGAAAAAAGAACAACGAAACGAAAACGACTAACGCTTACACTTGATTGAAACTAGGCCTGCTGTTTTTCTTTTGTTTAAACTGCTTTGTGAAGTTTTTTTGCTGGATTATATTGATTCCTAATGTTTGGATGCATAGTTTTTTGTACTTTTTTTCAAACATTTCCATGTTTAGAGCTATTTCGCAGCATTTATCGAACATTCTCTCGTCGTCTGTTAAAATGTTTTCTGAACTCTTTCTTAGCAAAGGCCTACGATAAGTTTATCAGTTAGAGCATCTTCCAGTGCTAGATTTCTAAGGACAACTGCATTTTTCACTTTTTCGACGATAAAATCTCCAAATTTATACTTTTTCGCAATATTTCTTAGTTTTACTATTAAGTCACTAATTGATTCCCCCTCTTTTTGTCTGGACTTCTGGAACTTAAAACGTTCCGCACGTTTATTTGCCCTGCTTAGGTTAGTGGATGTTAAGTTAATATATATATATAATATTTTATAGTGTTGCCAAAAATACATTTCAATCTGCAGGTGGCTGAATGTGACAAATTAGATATTTTCTACCTTAAGGTTAACACATTAATAAATAAATTAAAAGCTACTAATACGATTTTTATCCCTTTAAACACGCGTGATTAATTATTCGCTTTAAAATCAAATGTGTACATATGCATAGAAAAAGATTAATTCCAAACGGAGTATAAATCAACTGGGCTTAAGTCGGCCTTTTTTGTATTTTAAGTAATATCTATGAAATACTTTTTAATTAATTTATTAGTGATATTAAGAAGCGCTGTATATACTCTATACAAGATAGTGATTTTGATTATGTATATTCATTATTGTTCGGGCTTTAGTAGTTAATTATAAAGATTTTTTTTAAAAGATAAAAAATATATGATCCAAAACCAGCAGATTTAATTTTTTTGTTTTCCCCAGATACTGTGATCATTTACTTTGAATAGCTTGATTATCCATTTTGAATCAATAATTTAATTTAACTACTATTGTATATCGTATAAGTATTAAAGCAAGTTAAGAATTCGTTAATACAAATTGCACGATTGCGAATGAAGTAATTTCCTACAATATTATAGTGCAATAATTTTAACTTGAAAACAATTTTTATAAAGCCAGTATTTTATTATTTAACCCTTGTACGGGAAGTAACGTTATTCTTACCTTAATTGACTTTGCCTTAAAAACCATAAAACCAAATTTAGAAACCAAACACATAAATACTTTTCTAATGATCTTATTTAAACTTACTAATACTTCAGTGTAAAAAATATTTTCAAAATCCTTGAGCCATTATTGAGAAAACAAAAACGTATTTGAGCTTAAGGTTGTAATACAAACTCTATATACTACGTTATAAGAAAAATAAAATTTAAAAACAACTAAGTAGAAGACTCAGCACTAATTTTGGTCTTTGTTGGACTATTGATTCAAAATAGCGCTCACGGCCTCTAAGACCACCAAAAAACATATTTGATTATTTTTTTCCAAATTAAGTCCATATTTAAAACCACAAGCCGCTTGAGCAAAAGCTTTGAATTTTTTGGTAATTTAAAATTACGTACAGCGTGTTCCCTATCAATTTCTACAGATTCACCACATATGAATTTTGGAAAGCATCGAATTCACAGACCAAATAATAGTTAATAATAATTATTAATTAAATATTATATTATTATTTGTATGTAGTGAATAAGTGATTTTGTGCAGTTATAGCTTGTCGTCTATTTAAATTTTGCCTCAAAGTGTGTGTTCTGGTATTCATTAAATTATAAACGTTATTAGCTTACAAGGTTATTATTAGCCATGTTAATTACATTCGCACCAATTAACACTCTTCTATTGTAATTTTTTTTATTAACGTCGATTAGTGGCAAATGGGTTTTAAAAAGCAAACAAAAAAATAAACATAAATGCGCATCTGCCATGCAAAAACTGTATCTAAATAATTGTATGTTGATGTAATGGTCCGCGCGTCCAACACCACCAGAACATATTTAGCAATTTGCTCAGTTAATTAGTTGGTGGGTTTGCGGATGATGGCAGAAAATGTTTGCTTGGTGACGTTAGTCTTATTAAATTTAAAAAAGAATTGGTCCCGTCATAGAGCATTGTGATAGTTTAAATTATTTGATTAAATATATGATTTCGAGTGACAGGCGAAATGAATTATATATCCCACAACATCTTATTAGCTGATGTGAAACACAAAGACTTATTTACGCTAAATAGCTCTATAAGGAGGTTGAATTAGCAAAAATCGAATAATTATAAAAAAAGTCATTGGGTCGCACGTACTTGCTCTGTGAGTGTTAGAAGCACGTAAACAACAATCTGGCACGAATTACCGTTAAGTACCTAAGAAAATGTAAATAAGTTATTATGGGAAAATTTCTTGACAAAATCTCGTACAGATCAAGGCGCTTTCGTACAGATACAATAGAACTTGAAAAAAAATTGGTTTTAAAGACATTTCATCAGACAAAACATCAGAAGAAACGGTCAACATTCCAACAGTGCGTGGGATAGTATCTCATCCATTGTTCTGAAGAGTTTTTTTTTAACGCTAACAAAACCAATGCGGCATAAGCCTGTGTTCCTTCCTCCTTTAGTTTCTTTTTCACAAAACGTAAACGAACGTTTGTTAAATGAGTATTAATGCATAAATGCTGCTGTTCCCCGGAGCTACGTCTTGTCCCCGACTGTCTTTTTCGTCTTTTAACTAATTATTGATTTAATTGTTTTGCCCATGTCAGTTCTCACAGTTTTTATTATTCCAGATTAAAAAAAATGCACTTCAGATGAAGATCTGCTACGGCGGCCCAGCGGTGTGGCATACTGTGATAAGTTAATTAATATCTCTGATATCGACAGCATTGTCAAGAGGGAGAATTCAATGCTTCAAAAAAAGATGAGTGGCACTTACATCGAGGAAATACAACAGCTATTAGTTCTCGATATGAACTGTATATATTGATTTACCTGTAAAAATATTCACATATTCGACGTTGTGCGCTTAAATTTTCTTCAAAGATGCAATATATTTTTGCTTGCGATTATTGTTACTAAAATGCAATTTATTCATTCGTTCAGATTTAGATTTACAGCCTGGACGGTTGGGCCAATCGTCTTCAAATTTGAAACATACGGTTATTTTGACATTCTACAGAGTACCTACCTACTTTTTAAATTTTTTGTTGCCCAAAAATTTACCGTTAGGTAAAAGCTTATTTTTCTCAAAAACGGCTCCAACAATTTTTATAAACAAAATCAGTGTACTATTTGTACATAGGTAAGTATTATATTTTGGTGAACAAAAAATTTGAGATGGTGGGCTAAAAATGGAACTGGTTAATCCATTACAACCAAATTTGATATTCAGGAAGGCGAGGCGTAGTTAAGTAATTTCAGTTTAAAGTATTTTCGAAAAAAAATTTTTGAGATTTTTAATAATTTTTTTTTTGAAAAATCAAGATTTTGAAAACGGGTATGTTCCTTTTTTTAATTTGTTTTTAAATATAGGTTTTTTTTGTTTAAGATTGCGTTCTTGAATTATTTTTTTTTATTCTTTTAAAGTTGTTAAAAAAAAAAACATTTAATTTAAAAACAGTTCCTTCGATTTTGAAAAAAATCACATTTTAACAAATTTTTTAACAAAATAAAATGTCGTTTAAATTTTTTTGCTGAAAACTATATTACGTACTTTTTTCGAACAATCAAAAGTCACAAAAGTCGAAGAAAAACTTTAAAGTTCCCCTAATATTTTTAAAATTTTATTCAACGCACATAAGAGCAAGTTCGTGCGGGTTCCAGGAAAGAACCCCCAAAAATGAAAATGAAATAACCCCCAAAAATTTGTTTGGACTCGGGGATTTGTTTCATATGAATTAAATCCCTAAAATTGGAGATTTATTTCATTGGTTTTTGGGGACTTATTTCATCCTAAAAATGTTTTTTTTTTCATGATGAAACAAGTCCCCAAACTCAACAATGAATCCCCAAATTTGGGGTATATATATATATTTTATATTATATATATATATATATTTTTATTTTGCTTGTTTTTAAATTTCTTATTATCCCACTATTGCAATCAAATCTAGTTGGTTTATTATTTTTTAACGGGATTATAAGAGACGGGATTATAAACAAGAAACGATATTATAAAAATAGGATTATAAAAAAGGGATTTAAGATTAAGAGAATATAAAAAAGCGAGATATCGAACCCACCCCTTTGTGGATTTAATTTTTGAAGAAATATGGACCAATGATTCCCACTGCGCATAGAGCACACCGAATAGTGACTTTTTGAGAATGTAACGGCGTCTCAACATTGGATTGTAGATTATGATCACTCCAAATGCGACAATTTTGCTTATTAGCGTACCCACTCAACCAAAAGTGAGCTGAACTAAATTTTCTTAGGAAAATCGGGATCGGTGGCCAGCTCGTTTTGTGCCCATTCACCTCACCTAACGTGTGACTTGATGGGTCGTTTCTGGCATGCTTGACGGACCTCACGTTCGTCGGAGGGAGTAGGATCTTGAACCCTGTCAGAGCACAACAAAAAAATCATGCCAGATTTTGACGAAGATCGTGCTCGTCTGCGGAACTCCTCTACCCACCCTACCATGGTATCTTATCCGCCTCGATACCCCTTTTGCCCGCCGGCCGGGTCCCTAGTTAGCTGCCTCCGTAATGTAATGTTATGTATAAACAAATCCACTAGCCCGGTTAGTATTCCCACTTTTGTTCCGCAAAAGAGTTCTCAATTACTAGGGCTCTATTACGAATTACGAAATGAGCGCCAGGAAAAACTAAATCCAAGGAAACTATAGTCACGGTGTAGAGCGATTATAAGAAACGAGAGTGCTATCAAGAGATGCCAGATACGATTGAAAAAATATTTTTTTGTGAGAGTGCGATTAGCTTCGGGTCTTTTTTGACAGGTCTTCGGCGTCACTTGAGCTTATCATTTTACCAACATGTTTTCGCTCTTTTCGACTTACCCGAAACGAGATCAAATTCATAACAAAACAACGAGAACCGTCTTTCGTTATAGCGATTTGTAGTAAACACTTTGTTACAAACGAAACTTTCCCATCTATCCTATACTAATTGTTTCTTTCTAAGTGGATGGAAAACATTATTTCAACCTTGTCCCCGAAAGGCGAACCTTCTCCACTATTGAAACAATCCACCAATCACACTCACGTCCCTTCTTTCTTATTCCTAGGTCATTAAAAAACACTGATTAACTCTCAGTTAAAGAAATATCTTGGAATTCGAAACCTTCTTAATGACGGGAGTACATTTTTTTGCAGCAAAAGAGATCTGATGGTATATCTCATTGAAAAGTAGAACTAATCTCCATCATTTTGGCGAATGTAAAATTATTGCACATGATATTTCTAAAGCGTTTGATGGAGATAGAGTCATAAAAAAGCCCTTTTATTGAAAATGTGTGCATTTGGTTTCGAAGAATCTTTCATTCGTTGGGTTCGTAATTGCCTGCTCGATGATTCTCAGAATCTTTCCTGATTCTTGGAACATATTTGTTCAACTAGTTTCTGTGACACTTTCATGATCCTTTCACACTGTGATTTGAATAGTAAACCCCTTACAAAAGAGCTGTAAAATCTCTAGGCTCTTTAAAATGAGAATTTAAAAAAAAGACTTATGTACATGCATAAAAAAATCTTTCTATGTATGTCCAGTCCATTATGAAACCGTTTATTTTAAAATTGGTCGTTAAAAATCCCGGAAGTGAATGCATTGTAAATTTTATTGCTTTTGTTTGTTAACTATTACGACTCCCTTTATCCCATAACAAAACCTTATTTCAATCTGTTTCTAAATTGTTTGTCATTATTCCAGAACCAATTATTGAATTATGTCCAATTGAAAAATTATTATTCATCTGACCATATTTTAATGACTGACTCTGCTTCGTGACCATCTTCAACTTTACAAGACCAAAAATCACTGTTTCCATACAGCACCACCACTTGAACGGCGGGCAATCATAAATCAACTCTTATGAAGTGAAAGTTTTAATGCATTTATCATTTTAGAGTGTTTTGGATAAAATCAAAATTTTTGATTGGAATTGCATTCTCAAAAAAAAAAAAGGTTGAGCACGAAACTGAAAGAAAAGACCAACTTAGGAGCCCTTATTGATCTTCAATTGTGCTTTATGAAGAAACTATTGTTAAGCAACCCTGCACACAACTTATAATTCGACTTGTAAGTGAAGTGGACTCATAAATATTAATTAAACCACGACTATATCTGAGATTTGAAAGCGGATAGCAGTCAAAGTAATTTGTCGATTGAAGGGGAAATTTTATTTTTTATAGGTCACGACTTAACCTCAATCGAATAAAAATATAAAAAAAAATAAATAAATACAAGAGATCGTGTTCAACTCATTTCCTGAGGAGTGAATCGTGGATCATCGTCAATTGCACATTGATGACCCGGTTAAGTGTACCTACTCAACTGTCGAAGATCTCACAATTACTTAATTGAATCACTGAACTCTTGACCCTCATGAGTTTAGCTGCAGCATGAGTTGTCCGAAAGTTGCACTATAAATACTCCATACAAATGGGACAATAATATTCTAATCAGCAAAGCATAGCCATATACGGGTTCACTTGGTTCACAGACCTTCAAAGTGTGAAGAAATCGTGTGAATAGAATATATCGGTCCTCTGCAGCACCATGAGTATCTACGTCTCCGAAGATGTATCCACTTCATTTTTCTGTATGGTGCTCCATTTCTTTGTAAATAGAAAATGTCGCGCATTCCATTGTTGAATGTTGAATGCATTAAAGATGACGGCGAAGAAGGAGATGCTGAAATTAAACATTCGGCAACGTAGTCGTATAGACTTGATGTTTTTAATGTTTCTAGAGCATCAAGTTTTGATGATTTTAATAATTTGGGATTTTCTTCAGAATTTATCGTAAAATACAAAACTTAAAAGAGGCATTTGAATTGTTTGAACGCATAAATAATATATGAAATTGAAATTATTTTATTGTAGCTATGTAAGATAATTTACATTTTTTTTCTTTCTTAAAACTATATTTCACAATTTACAAAAATATAGTTTACTACTAAAAACCAATAACATTTTTAATGTAATTATCATATAGAAATTGAAAGTTAAAGGAAAAGCTACAAGAAAAAACCTTCTTCAAATAATTGTCAAATCATACTCTCCGAAAATGGAGAGAATGGGAAGCTAGAAAAAATGAAAAGTATTTATCTATCAAATATGTGTATTATATCATTCAAATATTTGAAAAATAAATTAAGAATTATACAAATACATATACGAAATTAACATTAAGTTGAAACATCAAATGGGTAAATAAATAAATAAGTTAACGATTTAACATTTTTTTAATAATACATAAAGCAACCAATATGAACAAATAAATATATGTATTTATATTAATAAACATTTATATAGAAAAAAATAAAAACAAATAAAGTTACATATAAATATGTTGCAATAAATAAATATGCAAATAAATAAATTAATACATAAAAAATAAATAAACAAATATATAATTTATTAATAAATGAATTAATAAATAAATAAATGTTTTTTTTTATATTTTTTTTTATTTCTTTTTTTAAGCCAGATTTGAGATCAAGTAGTTTTCGAATAAACTACAAGATAGATTATATCGGTCAAAGAAAAATTGTATTCTAATCGGAACTTGTTCGAGATAGTCCAATTCATTGAGATCTTCGGTACAATAGGGCCATGGCATATTAAGCATCATCCCACGTACTTTATTTTGAGTTCTTTGTAATCGAAGCGCATTTACCCCAAACAGGCCATCCATATAGCATTATACTTTGGAAGATGACTTTAAAAATGATATTCTTACATTCGGTACGATGAAAGGGTATGGCATATTAATAGTTAACTTGGCTTTCCTTATATGAATTCCAAAAGTTAATGTTTTGTCCAAATGTACTCCTCAATACTTAGTACTAAATTTCCATTCTGTTGGAACATTACGATTTGGAACATGTTACTGTGTAAAAAACAAACTTTCCAATCGTTAAAATACATTTGTACTATATTCAATGCAAATTGAAAGTTGGTTTCAATATTTAACTAAACCGAATCTGATGAATGCAGACAGGTTTCATCTGCAAAAATTGCGGACTTAAAGCTGGTTAATTGCGGAAAATTAAACGTGTATAGAATATTTAAATATGGACCAAGAACAGATCCTTGAGGTACACCAGGAAATATTTCATATAAATCGCAAAGCGATTTTTTAACACAAACTTTCAAGAACCTTTCAGATAAAAAAACGAATAAATAACTTTAATCACGAAAAGTGGAAAATCAAGGACTAGAAGTTTATGTATGAGTCCTTTATGCCAAACCTTGTCGAATGCTTTCTCGACATCTAAAATCTAATAAAACCATTCCAGTGCTTTTCCTTAAACAAGATTACTTTTAATATCATTGGTCATGCGGTGTATTTGTTTACCAAAAATTCAGATAATGAGTCAGAATTTAATTTTTGACCAATTTTTTCAGGCATTTGCTCAGAGAAATGGGTAAACTTATAGGTATATAGCTGCTAGGTGTTGAAAGGATATTTTCCAAGTTTTTGAATTGGAATAATTTTAACAGTTTTCCATTGTTTTGCTTTTGCTTGTTTAAATCAAGCAGTAAAAAAGTTATGAAGGTATTTAACACCTGTTTTAGGAAGATTTGTTAGAGTACATTTTTAAACCTCCAAATACTGGGCTCTTGGGACTGCCCAGAATAGTTCTTACTTTCTGTATTGAAATTATCACATCATTAACCTGAATTTGTTGAGAATTTATCAGTGACTTACTGGCTTTATCCAAAGTTATGAATTCCAAAATCTGTTTTTGAAATTTGAAGTATATGATTTAGTAATATTATTGAAAACTTTAGTTTCTGCTAAATTATAATAATATATTGTGTACATTAAACAAGAAAACCCAACATTTTATATACCTACACATTATTTTCCTCAGATGGTTTTTTTTTTATTTTAATTTTAGGTCTTAAAATAACTTTGATTGACATATAAAGATATAACCCTCACCCGAAATCTCATTTTTATGGAAAACGGTTCTACAAATTTTAATGAACATTACAAAACAATGGGCACGACTGGGTCGCACGTACTTATGTACCTAATTACATTGGAAAGCAAGATCTTTGGCAGAAACGAATAACATTTGCATTGAAAATAACACGGATTAAACTTATAAAAAGTACTTTTTTTTAAAGGTCATATCGCACGTACCGTTATTTTTAGGCCTAAAAATTTAATTTCAATTTCCCCTCTGGGGAATGCCAAAAGAATAACACACATCAAATTTTAAGATAATCGCTTAAGCTCGTTATATGTACATATATATATATACATACTGACAGACAGACATTTTTTGTCGATCACTTTTTTAGACTTCTCTTTGATCGTAATGTCATATTTCACTGTTATCTCAATTTTTTTTATATTTACGAATCCTAAACTTGCCTTAAAGTCCCTATAAACGCAAGAAAAAAGGTTTAGTTTTATGCTCACTGATTTTGTTAAAAAAATATTTTGCGAAACAAGTCTATGTGCGGCACGTATAGTATAACATTTTTTCTAAATGTTCCAATTTTTTATAAACTGTTCAATGGGATTCTACAAAATTTCGTTTTTGAATTAATTTTTTTTATGATTAATTTTATTAAAACTTTTTAAGCTTTTCAGTTTTAAGACAATTTGCTCATTTTTACTTGCGATTTATAAGAACTATAAGGCAAGTAATGCATTAGTAAAAAAAAAAGAAAATTCTAACAATCAGACATGACATTACGATGATAGAGAAACATATTTGAGTAACTAGCAAAATTTTGTCTGTCTAAACCGTTTAGCCAATCGTCTTCAAATTTGGAACACAAGGTTATTTTTGAAATTCTACAGAGGACTTTTTAAATTTTTTTTAGCTCACGGCACCTGTCATATAACCTTACTTTTCTCGGAAACGGCTCCAAGATTTTGTATGACAAAAAATCAGTGTACTATTTTAGGTGTAAGTTATGCTTTGGTGAAAATGGCGTTTAATTTTTTCCGCTGGAAACTATTTTCCTTTTTTTTTTCAAACAATCAAATGGCAGAAAACCGATAAAAAACTTTGAAGTTCCATTAATATTTTTCAAATTTTATTCGAAGCTGTGTCCGCACATAAGATCAAGTACGTGCGATCCTTGTCCTTGGATGCCATTACGTAAGCCGTACGGAATACATCGTCAAATTGGGGTCTAAACGCTCTGTAGCCAGGTCAGTGAACAAACAGCGTTGGCCATCGTCATGAACTTTGAGCTCCTGGGTAAGTTGAATCTATTACCGGTGTAGGCCAGAGTCCTGACTCCTGACACATAATTCAGCAAGTTGAAGTCTGCGAAAATCCGAGTTACAGTTCACAGCGAGAAAGCGATTGCCTCGGGTTCTGCTGCACATTTTTACGGACCGCGGAACCGGTACTATTTTTCAGTGCCATAGTTATCGTACTTGCCGAGTAAAATATCACAATTTCCAATTTTTTTAGTCAGCATTTTAAATGCTCGAAAACGGTTTATAATATTGATAGGTAATATTTTTATGAAAGTAGCAAGTGTTGTACTATTTTGAAATCTTGATAAAATGGGCCAATTTTTTAAATAACTTGTCGAGGGTAGTGCAGTTAATTTTCTTTTTTAATATGAAGTTTCAAAGTTATATTACAGAATTTTTTGCACCATAACTCAGCGTTTTTTTTCATACGAAACTGAAAAAAATTATTTTTAGATTTTTGAATGGGATCAAAAGCAAGATTTTTTGGAATACGTAAAATTTGGAAATTCGTGACAACCTTACCTTAAAGTGTGGCCAATCGATTTTTATCATTTTTCTAAATATTACGCTTATATCTGAACCAACCAAGATGGAATCTTTTTCGTGTTTTTTTCCAGTACGGATATAACTTCCTCTTTCCCCCGATACCTGCTTGACGTTGAGTTTCGTGGCACCCTGTATAAAAGCATTTTTTTTTTTGTCGAAAACGATTCAACATTTTATAAAAGTTTTTTAGAGGACTTATCAAAAACAATTTTACCAAAAAAAAGGAGTACAAAGGTACTTTTCATAAGCGTTTTTCTTAGTTTTGACAAAACCTTACTATATTTGAAAAGACCAGGTCGTCGAGTAAATTCTGCATACCGTGTCCATTTTTACTTGCGATTATAGGGACTTTAAGGCAAGTATAGGATTGGTGAATATTAAGAAAAATGATATAACAATCAAACATGACATTACGATCATAGAGAAGTCTAAAAAAGTAATCGAGAAAAAATGTCTGCCTGTCTGTCTGTCTCTCTGCCAGTATGTATAACGAGCTGCAGCCTAAACGGCTTCAGCGATTATCTTCAAACTTGGTGTGTGTGATTTTTTTGGCATTCCTCAGAGGGTGAATTGAAATTTTATTTGTAGAGAATTTTTTTGTTGGTATTGGCTATCATTTGATCGGAGCCACATGTACGGGAAAAGTCTATTGACGGTACCTTTCATAAAACGGTTTTTTTAATTTTTGACTTTCTCGGTAACGGCTTTTTGGATTACTGTCAAATTTTATATTTGAAAATATCTAGATAGTCAAATTAATTCTGCATATCAAAATTTCGAAAACTTTTTTTTTTCTAATTAAATCAAGTTTTTTTTTGAAAAATCAATATTTTTAAAACTAATCAAAAAAAAGTATTTTAAAATTTATATTCACATGTAATATTAATAAACTCTAAAAAATTGCATACCAAATTTAAAAATAATTTTTTTTAAAAAAGCTAAAAATAAAAAACAGAATTTTATCAAAACCGGTTCTACAATTTTCGAAATATTTTTTTCATAAATTCTTCTTCATTTAAAACGTGTGCGTACTTCATTTTTTCTAAAAACCGTTTAGTATTGTGGTTTTGATACTTTTTATAAATTCAAACTGTGTTATTTTCAACGTTAATGTTAATTGTTTCTGTCAAAGATCTTGCTTTCCAATATAATTAGGCACATAAGAGCAAGTACGTGCGACCCAGTCGTGCCATTTTTTTATTACAGATCACGTTACTCTTCTACATAAATTATTCTTTCATCCAAAGATCTTATCTTCCAACTTCTCTAAATTCTGCTTTTTTTTTTGCAAATCCAATACTTACCCTAGTGAATGAAAGCAAATATTTGGTGTCCATTATTCAGAAGGTCGATGACACAGTGAATTTAATGAAATTATACAGTTACTAGGATGCACAGATGCATGTACATACATATATACGGGTATCATACTCGTAATGCAACAATGGTATATGGGGATGGGTGGTGAAACATTTTTGGGTTCGCTTTGGCTTCGGTCTTTGGCTTCAGCGTTGTAAATGTTTTGCACTTGAACATGTTTTATGGCACCTAAGAGAGCTTGAGACTTACAGAAACGTGTGAGCTGCTTCACTGTTGTCTGCTCCGAGACCCGTGCCCCTTGTCCCGATTCTCAACGGTGATGATGTCATTATGATGTTTGTTGGCAATATTATGAGTGAGGGGCGACAAAACGAGACGTTGAGGAGACATATCAGCATCAGCAGTAGTAGCATCAACAACACCGATAACCCTTTTCCTTCTTGTGTTTGCTATCCAATCTGTTGTTTCTTTCCTCTTCTCAGGGGAGGCTGGCTGCCCTGCCTATGGGGCATGAAGCTGGAAGGACGAGTAGTTGCCACAAATTATGCAGTTAGTAAATTGCTTGTGATTTTCAACAGCTTTGGGGCGTGAGTCTGGGATTCGTTCTGTTTTTTTTTCTTTTTTTTTTAGCTGGTCGAGGGCGGAAACGATAAAAGCATGACCTAATGAGATGTCATTGCCGTTGTCGTTTGCCTTGGTTGTTTTTTTTTTTTTGGCCATCTCCATTGGGAGTGAGAAGCTATGTATGCGCAGCAGACGGTAAAAATATATGTGAAATACTTTTCTGTCAAGCAATTTGTTTCTTTTTCAGGAGAGAAGATACACAAATTTGCATATTCTGAGTCATGTTATGGAATTTGGTTGAAATAATGAAATTCAGGTTATTTTACAATATTTAAAATTTAAATGTCAGGACTGTTTCATGGCCAACTAACAGTAATGAACTTGGTGAGAAAATGTTCTTTGGAAACATGATGACGATGGCCGACGCACGACATAAAATTCATTGGAAGATTTAAAAAAAAAGAAAATAATCAAAACATATGTAGCAATACTGAGAAATATTTGGCGCCACATAAACAAAATCTAAAATAATGCGGATTAGAATAAGTGGTATAAATTCGCCGAAAAAAGAAATCGATTTTTGTTAAACTAAAAAAACGAATTATGTAGAGTAATCATTTTAAAAAAAGGAATAAAGACACATGTTGGTGTATAGTGTGGCACTTGAGAGATGTTTTTTGGCATGGTTTCCAAAATGATTAATTGCAATATACATAATATTTTCCATTAGGTAATACAAAACAAAGTTAATTTTATTTTTGTATATTAAATATTCTGACTCAGATGGCAACTAGGTGAAAATTATTTTTATTTAGTGATTTTCACAATAAAACTGTTTGCTATTCCAATAACCTGCTTACTTTTGATGGCGTACATACGGTGGTGATGCTGGGCCGGACTTTATATGCCTCTCCAGGCAACTCGATCTAAAACCTGCCGTCTGCAATATAGAACTCCAAGCAGTCAGAGGTCTTCCCTTACCTGGTCGCTGCATTAAAGACGGATCTAGTTTAGCTTCGGATGAATACTACGCCTATGTTTTTTCCAGTGCTTAAATCAGTGCTGAGGTAGACAAGTTCACTGACTTACTCGAAGTTGTTAACTGTGGGGGGATAAGACTCTTTGTTGATGAAAGCAAATACTTCGTCCTCTCCCATTCTGACTGGATGGAAGTGAAAGCACCGGCTGCTGCTCGCTTAGTTCTAACTAAAACATTATTGTCTTCGCCAAACCCAAGTAATTGTGTTAATTTATTAAAGAATAGCTTTTACCCGCGACTTCGTCTGCTGAGCGTTAAAGAAATTATTCTGATATTTCCCGCAGAAGCCGTGCTTTTTGTTAAAATACAAGTAACCTGTGTAGTAATATAGCGAATCATACTTCACAAATCGTGCCACCGTTGAAGCATGGAAGCATAACAAACAAACCTCAAAGTCAGTGTCCTCGAGGTCCAAAATTTGAGAAAATGTTAAATAACCATCCCTGAATAATATCTCAAAGTTCAATTAAGTTCAGATTTTTTTCAAACTAAAAGTACCTGTCAACAGGACTATAGAGACTAACTTCATAAAATTTAGTTATTTTTTATAGATTTTGTTAACTATCTAATTCCGTTATAAAATAAAATAAAAAGTGGAGTATGAAAGATCTATATATATAAAAATTTCCAACAAGATTGATTTTTTTTTATTTTGCACTTTATCCAACAGTTCCGAAGTTATTGCGCTTTAAAAGTAAAAAAAAAACTCGATTTTTTTAAAAAAAAAGTACTTAAATTTGAGCATTTTTAGCTGCTTCATAGCTCCGTTGCTATTAAATAAATAAATTTATTGGCGCGACAGCTCCTTAAGGAGCCAAGGACTAGTGACTTATACTCTTAACTATTCCTGTGTGTGTGTTGTTAATCTGCAAGAATCCGTTGCTATTGGTTGTACAAAAAAAAAAAACAAAAAAAACGCTATGTAGCGCCAAGAAAAGTAAAGTCATTGGAGCCTCTTCCTCAAGAACCGTGCATTTTTTGAAGATGAAAAGTAGCCTATTTTCTAATTCATTCCCTCTTCTATCTACCGACGAAATTTCATTAAAATCCGATAAGGCGTTGAAGCGTGATTGTGGAACAAACACCCACACATTAACATTTCTGATATTAGGATAGAGTTTGAGTCTGATGTACTGGGCTACTTTCATTTCATTTCATTTTCATTTCTTTCAAAAAAAAAAATACAATGATACATTAAGATTTTAAATCTTTTAGAGCATCAATAAGTGAATAAACTATATTTTGCTAGCCATTTACTGAAAAAAAAATAATGTTGGTATATAATAATATATATAAAATATTAGTAAAAATTTAAAGTCCAGTTATGAATTTAAATAAAGGGAACAAAAGAAATAAATAAGAACTAGGCAAAATATTTTTATGTTAGATTAGTGTAGTGCAAAAATAATTCTCTCCTGTAGGACAAGGGTGAGGCTATGCGTTGCAATTTGTTTGGAAGCATGTTCCACAAATGAATAGCAGAAACGTAAAATGATCGTTCTGCAATGCTGTGGTAAAATCGTGGCAAAATAATTTGTAATCCTCTTTGTGATTGTGCAAAAATTAATGTTTCACTAATGTAACTTGGGCATCTATTGTGAATGATACCATGGAGCCTCAACGCAAGCCTGAATTTTAGGTAGTCATTTAAATCCATTCCTAGGAGAATACAAGTTTACAAGTTTACAAGTTAACTTTATTGAGGCATATAAACTCTTTACATTCATAATCTTTTAAACTATCTACATATTTTAATTTATGGTCGACTTAATGATATGTCTGACTTGAGCAATAATTTTAAATATTTCAAAAATATAAAAAAAATTTTTTAGCACTGTTAAATGAAAACAATATAATATTTTGATCGCTTGCTCCCGGTGATCAATACTCTGCTCTGCTCTTTTTTTTGGCATTCTTAACTTACTGACTAGAACTAAAAACTAAAATAAAAATTAAGCTTACAACTACAACTACCCCATTTTTTGGCGTATATATATAAGTACTTATCATTTATGACAAAATATTTGCAGAAGCCAAGAAGTCCTTAGTAATTTATATAAACTATATAGTTACAAGGAAGTCTCAACGAACTGCATTAAACAAAGATTTATGTTAGCATCTTCTTCCATAAATATTTTGTTTTAATATTTGAACAATATCACCCCCTATAGTTTAAGGGGGATGCTTTTTCATAAAACGGCACTTGGATGTTGCCATTTGTATCTTGGCTTAATAGATTAACGGATCCCTCATTAAGAATATTAAATGGTGAAAGATAATATTTGTCATACAGGCAGTCATTTACGTTAGAATCAATTAAGGATCTTATGAGTGGGTTTTCATGGAAACTAATACGCTCCATCTTTTTTGTGAGAAGATCTACTTGGTACTTCATTAAAGGTGTAACCTTACTTGCCTCATATATGGTTTTGTTGGAAAACCATTTTTTATCTGGTCTTCTAAACAGACCACTACAAAATCTCAAGATTTGTCTTTCAAACATTTCCATTTCTTTTGCAACAGTAGGTGATAACGTAAACCAAATACAAAACCCATATGTCAATATTGGCCTTATAAGCGTCTTGTATATAAGAATCTTTGTTCTCCCTAACATGCTCTTTGAATTGAGTAGCGGTTTAAGCACTCCCGTAACCATCTTTGCTTTATTAAGCACTGTTCGAGCATGTTTGTTGAACAAGAATCTGTTCTGAAAGTTTATCCCCAGATATTTTGTTTCGGTACGTAATGGAATATCGAAATTATTTAATTTTAATTTTAAAGACTTGCTTTCTTTGACCGCAAGGTAATGTCCCTTCCCACTAGCGTTTCTAAAACAAGTTAGTCCACATTTCCTGGTATTGATTTTCAATCTCCATTTTTTAAAATAGTTTTCCACGAGAGGAAGTCCTTGCTTAATTTTGCCTATAGCTATGGTTGGTCGGGTACCACTAGCCAATATAACAGTGTCATCTGCGTAGTGAATTGAACCAAGTTCATTCATTAAAGGGTCTGGAAGAGGGAAGTCTTGCAGGAAGATATTAAACAAGAATGGGCCCATAATCGATCCCTGTGGAACACCTGTATTGACAGGGAAAAAATCTGATTGTTCTGATCCAATAAATACAGTATTTGATCTGTTTGATAAGAAGCTAAGAATGATTCTGGTTAACCATTTTGGAAAGTTAAGGCGAATAAGCTTAAATATTAGACCTTGATGCCAAAGCGAATCAAACGCCTTTTCTAAATCAATGTCTACACTCACTGTACATTTCTTATTTCTAAGATTTTGTATAACCTTATCCTGAAATAAGAGCAAGGCATGTTCTGTTGAGTTCCCTTTTTTAAACCCGAACTGGTTTCTTGGTATGATGTATTCATCATCACAAAAAATGTTTAAATGATTTGTTAAAATCCTTTCAAATAGTTTCCCTATATTCGAAAGAAGCGAAATGGGACGAAAGTTATTAACTTCTCGTGTAGCTTTTTTCTTTGCTAATGGTAATAATTTACCTTTTTTCCAAGTATCAGGGAAATAACCGTTGTTTATACATTGGTTAAATATAGTTGACAGTACGTAGTCTAAAGCAGACGGGCATTTTTTTAATATAAAATTTGAAATTTCATCTATACCTGAGGACTTTTTATTATTAAGCGAGATTCTGCAATTATTAACATTACCAGGTGACGTAAAAGGAGATAATCCAGGATCGCATGCACTGCATTCTGAGGAAAATGTTAAAAGTGTTTCTAGAGTATAAGTCTCCTTAAATATATTCACTGTTGAAAGGACTTCATTTTCAAAAGTTTGATCATCTCCTGTTTCAGAGTGATTTATTGAATAAAAGTTTTTGAAAGCATTTAATTTCGATTGAATATCTATGAGTTCTTGTCCATTGTAAAAGAGCAAATCTTTTGAAATATTTGTGCCATAGAATTTTCGCCCTGTAACTTTGTCAATTTGTTTAAATGCTTGGGGGAAGGTTTGATTTGTTTCAATCTATTTTTTAGGATGTTATTGAGGTCTAAATTCACATTTTGTTTTATAATACAACTTATACGGTCTATTTTTGCACGAAGCTCTCGATATTCAGGGTTATCTCTATTAAGATAACGATGATAGAGCCTTTTCAGTTGTTTTAACCAAATTTTTCGGAGCTCAATTAACTTCCTTGTCAAATCTGAGATACAATTATATTTATGATCTATCACGTTTAGAACTTTTGAATGAAGCTCCACATTTAAAAACATTGAATCAACTAAACGGCTTATAAGAACATCGATTTCTGAGTTAGATAAGTTTTTTGTAGTAGGCAAGTCGAGAGAATACAATGAGTTATTGAGGCTTAGCTGGAAAGCTTCCCAGTTAGTATTTTTGAAACTTCTGTACGAAGGTAAAGGCGTCCAAAGTCAAAAGTCCAAGTAGGAATTGGATCTAGGAAAAGTAGGAGTGTTTGAAGGGATCAAATCAAGAGTTAAGTAGGGGCCATTATTGAACCAATTGTTCAAAAGATTTCCGTTATTATTATGGGTGTTGTCTCCCCAAGCATTATGTCGCGCGTTAAAATCTCCTCCGACTATGACCGCGTCATAATTATGAATCAGAGCATATAAAGCATCAAGGTCACTATTTAAACGCTGCCCTGCGTCTGATGGAATATAAATGCTACCCATCAGCAGACGGAAATGAGAACCATTTGATCTTAAAAAGGATACTGAACAAAGACACACAGAAAGGATTTGACTTTGAAAAGGAACCAAATTATACTTGTACATTTTTTCAAGTAGTATTGCGGTCCCTCTCCCAAAATCATTTCTAATAATATTGAAACCCTCAAACGAAGGCCTATATCTCTCAGATAATCTGGTTTCAGAGATAAAACAAATCTGAGGTTTTTTATTTTTTAAAGTATTTATGAGTGAAAGTCTTCTTTCATGGGAGATTATTGAATTAAAATTTATCGATATAATGTTAAGTTTTGTTATAGACATTATTATACAACAATGGAAGCTACAAACTCTAAGTAAGAAAACATTTTTTCTTCTTGACTTTGTATCAATTTATATTTAGGCCAGAATTGCCGTATCTTAGCTAACAGATCTACGAAAGATATATTGAATAAATTGTTTGCTTCATTTAGAAAATCATTGAGTTCACCTTTTTGAGCAATTGGCTTGTTCAAAGCGCTTAAAGGAGCATGCTTTTCATGCTGGTTTTTGTTTTTAGCATCAGAGTACGCCCGTGAAGCAAAAACTGGAGTTTTCGCTTTGTCGGCGAATGAAATATTGGCATTAGTAAAATTAAAGATAGAATTTTCAACATGAGATCTATTTTTACTTACTGCTTCTTTAGCCATTTGAGAGTTAGAAACTCTCCTTTCTTTGTATTTGATGTAAGCTGGGCAGCCTTTATAACTGGCAGCATGGCCGTTTTCATTGCAGTTCACACATTTAGATGTTGGAACAACTTCATTCTTTTCTTTGAGGGTTTTAAATAGATTAATACAAACACTGGAGTCGTGGTTTTCCGCACAAAGAACGCAACGACTTATGTACGCGCAGCACTCCCCCGAATGGCCAAAACGCTGACACCGGAAACAGCGTGGCCCAACCCCATCCTGGTTGTTACGTTTTTTTTCCCAGTTAACGCGCTGGTGAAGAAGATACCTCATACAAATAAGATCCTTACTGGACTCTCCTGCCTCTAACTGTACAACAAACATGTTTAATTTTTTATCTAAATCCTTAGTTTTACTAGTTATAAAAGGAGTAATTTTGCTTATTCTTACGTTAGGAACCGTTTCACTTAGCGCTTTTTTAATCTTGTCTATTGGGGTATCCCCATCTAGACCTTTAAGCATAATCGACATTTTTTTTGTTTCTTTTGGAGAAAATGAGTATGCTCCTATACCCGTGTCCCGAAGGCGCTCAATAATAAGCTTATGGGCAGCAGAGTGGCTAACATAAACCTTTATTTTACGGTAACTCATATTAATAAATTTATGTTCTAAATCCATAATATTACATTCTGTAGCTACAAGCTTTAATAGATCTGTGAGAAGTGTGCAATTAGCACCAAAAATAAATATCGGTGGACAAAAAGAAATTTTTTTTACCACTCTCGGTAATGATTTGGCATTTAAATTGTTATTAATGTTTTCTGCATTCTGATGGGACTGCTCATCTTCTTTGTTTTTGGTTTGAGAACCATCAATGGTTTGAACTACCTGACTATTTGTTAGGTCTCCTTCTGTGTTTATCAGTGCAAAAAATTTGTTGTTTGCAAGGTTCGATTTGGTTGTAGATGACTCATCTGATTGATTTCTCATTCGTCTCGGCTGAAAGCTGCTTGCTGCTTTCTTTAAATTACTCATGACAGTTGTCCACCCTAAGGTGTTATCATTAGCATGCACATCTTCGTCGCTCATGGCTTCGGCACTCGCGAAGAATTTTGCAGGATTAGTGTCTCGGTTTGGAGATGTAGACGGAGAGCTGTCTGCATCTGCACCCCTCTTAAGCTCGTTGGTATAAATGTTGCTCTGATTTAGAAGAGAACTACTTTTTGTAAGAGAACTTATGTTCGCATAATCATTTACTGAGTGTAAACCAATATTGGGTACATTTGGTTTCGCATTTGTTTGATTGGCAATGAAATCACGTGTATTTAATTTTGATGCACTTTTATTCATTATTTCATTTTCCAGCAATAATGCTGGAAAATTATTGTTTGTCTTTTCACCTATTTTCACTTATTTTGTTTTTGAAAAACTGTCTTAAGGAAAATTTATATGACAGGCAAAAGCCGTCTCGGTAAAAGTTAAGTAAAGAAAATTGGTTTGTCACGAGATTAATAGGTCTGCTCGTCACGACGGTCGAGTTCGAACTCCCTAGGAGAATACGTCGCAAGTGTGACACACTGGAATATCTCGGAACATCATAGATGAAACGAACGCAAGTTGCGTCATTCAAAAATAAAATCGATAAACAGGTGGCGAGTCTTTATGTTAAATCCTTGGATTTACTCCAAGATATATGAAGATTTAGTCGATTGTAGATTTTTCAGGCTAAAGGCCGTCTTGGTTAGGACCTTTTAGTTTGTCAGTAAACGGTTAAATACGTTCACATAAAACGTTAGATAGGATCTTTTAGGCCGTGTATAAATAATTAATTCCTCTAAAGTTGGTGCAGAGTAATCGATCACCTTTTTGTATCGAGCAGACGGTACTGAAATTCATATCATCGGGCTGACTTTCCTGGTAAGGTCATCTCCAGTGTATCAAAAAAGCTCCGCTTGTGGCCCGTCGCAACCAACTGCTTTTTTCATTTTTAGTTTTGCGATGGCTGCTTCGATCTCGTTTTGTTTAGGCGGTTGAAACACTTGGTTATCATCTTTATTAACTGATTGTACCTCCTTGTCCTTGTTATCACCATTCAAGAACTGCGGTTAAGTGAGTCTCTCCAGATGATTAACACAACATTATGTATCAACCACACTCTTTTCATCCCCATCTTTTCTGTGCCACTTATGAATCCTGATGTTGACTCTGATGTTTTTCCTCTGTTCCCGAGCTAGCGTTTCTCTTCCTTATTTTGCTCAACGTAAGATTATAAGATGCTCTGGTTCTCTTATATATCCGTAAGAGAAGTTTGATCCAAGTTGATGTTAGCTTCTAGGAATGTACGGACCGGACGTTCAGAATACTAGAGGCGGGGGGAATCGATATTATTAGTTTGCTTACCCGAGCATACTTATCTTTTTTTTCATCGCAATGGTTTTCTTCATGATCGACTCGTGTGGCATATATTTTTCATTAATTTTTCTACTGCTTTTAGATTTTCGAACCAATGGATTCAACGCTCATCGTTAGTTCAGCTTTCGCAGAAGTAGTGATTTTGCGTTTCTCTTAATAAGCTTTTAAAAAAGTTCATTATGTTGGTTCAATTTTAGGCTTAAAAATAAGAAAATGACTTTAAATGAGATAATGACTTTAAATATTTTTATTAACGAAGTAATAAGTTGAATATATAAAATACTTGTTTTGTTTTAAAGAAATTTCTTCAAAAAAGCCAAAACTTACTTAATGCCTGTTCGGAAGCCGAAATTAATTTCGACATTTCAAATTTTCAATGGTCTTCCAATAATACTGCTTTTCAGATGGACATCGGATTATGTGATTCACTTTTTTCCAAAGAAATAATGATAAATCAAAAGTATCATCAACGAATATTTCAGCAGCCCCCTTAATCATCTAGAAAAATAATAACATGCTCCTCAATACGAGTTCACGAAGCATGTGCTTTCCACTGCCTACCGTGATTCAGTCATTAATAATATGTTTTACTTTGTATCTGATTCTGATTGTATCGATTAAATTGAGAATTCTAGGTCAGGACGCTCCGAAGATACAAAAGTATCTTTTCTATTTACCGAAGTCCCAGTAATCAGCAGTTGCCCAGAAATTGATCACAATGCTCCCCGCAGAGTAACTTTCAACACAGATGTGGTCATAGCAATTTTTTGATTATTTTTTGTATTACATAGTAGAGCAAAAAGAAAAAAACCAAACAAAGAATGATAAATTGAATTGGTCCACATACTAGAAACTAGAAATTATTATGAGTCTGGAAAAAGTGGCTTCCCTTGAAAGTGCGGGATAGTTTTGAATTTATTGGTTCGAATTCAAATTTAATGGTAATTTTGGTTCAGACCCGATCCAATCATCTACGAAAAAATTAACTTGTCGAAATAAAGCGCCCTCAGGTACCTATTAAAGACCAGTTTTTGTATCTACTCAGGTATGCTGCAATAATCAAAAGAAGTAAATAAATTAATATTAAAAAGATATTTTTTCCACTAATAAAAAGCTATTTATTTTTCTGAATTTATGAAATTAAAACAATATTAAAATACAAAGAAAAGTGCGTGTTAAATATCTGATGCGTTAATATCATCACAATTTAAAATCGATCTATAAGATACCATACTGAATAGTATCTAGCTAATCAAGTAATTAATTTAAACTTCAATTTAATGTCACTCGCTATTGGGTGCGATCGTGATGCGTTGCGTGAAAAGTGTTGCAAGCTGATGCATAACAATTAAATTCTTTTTATTTTTTTTTTTAATTTAAGATGATCTATTAATTATTGCTGCCCACAATAGATTTTTAATAGGTTCATTATAGTTAGGTGCAGCAGGTGCGGTAGTGGCAAGACCAGATTAATAAAGATTACGTGCAAGCCTGTTGATTTAAATTGAAATGCAGTTATATATTATTTTTTTTGATTGGATTATGTAATATGATACCTCAAGAGCAGAGAAAAATAATTTTTTTTAATTTGCTAAAAAAAACAGAATACACTGTGAAATTTTAAATTGCATAGCCAGGAAAAAAAATTAACTAGCTACTTCAATACATTTAAACATTGATTAACATATTGCTGTTGATCATGGCATTTAAACACTACTGGGCTTTTTACAATGACCTTATCTTTAAAACTTTTAAAAGAGCTTTTTCTTTCTTATTTCAATATTTGATAGTTTTATATTTCGGCGGGCAGGATAAATGCATTTGGGTTTATTGTACACTGGGACTCAAATGATCTCTTATGAATTATGCCGAGCTAAATGAGATTACTAATTCTACAACTCGTCCTTTAAAGAAGAGTAGTTTTTGGATCTCAAAGATTAAAGTTCCTCTCAAGCACCTGGTATATTTTAGATCCTTATCTTGTATATAGTCTGGTATTTTAGTCTCTTTCCATTTGAGCTACTAGTAGAAAATCGTATTTCTAGATAGAATTCAGAACAGAGTCTTAAACTGATGGGTGCATCAATTTCGGAAATATATAGTAATATATCTTGCTGTCATTGCTATAGGTATCGCTTTTTTAATAATCAATGTTCTAATGAAATAGTCAGTTGCATTTCTCCCCTGAAACGTTTTCCCGTAAGAACCTCTGCGCTAGAACCAATCTTGAGAAATACACGTGATGGTACGTTTTTTGTCCTACTACACGAATGTGGAATTCTTTAATGGTGGGTTTAAGATGCTGTGTACTGTTAATAATATATCTATGAATTACCTCTGAATTAAACAACCAACTGTAATCAAAAAATTAATTTTTTTTTAATTAATACAACTATGTTTTTATCTCAAATTTAGTTAAATTCACAGCATAAAGGTGCTGCTTCACAATTCAAAAAAGTGTTTTCTGAAAGTGACTTTTTAACTTCAAGAAAACAAAATCTCAGAAAACACTTTTCATGTCGTCACACAGTTTGTATTCTTTCGGAACGTGGTTCTTAAATCAGTTTCAATGCCACGCAACACTCGTCTAAAGATTTGCTTCCAGAAGGAGATGAGTTCCTAAATAATGTTGTTCAACTTTCGGAGCTAAAGTTCAAATTTTAGTGTGGCAAAGTATGGCCAAAGCGAAACTAGAAGATAAATGAATTTGCTTGCTCCAAATGCTTGCTGCAAGTAATTTTTTACTGTGTATTTGTAAGGAGACCTAATTCAAGTGAAAAACATACGTTAGATTGGAAAACGCCTTCTTGAAACAATCAAACGGTGAAAGTGTTTTTTCTAAAACTATAAAAACTTGTAATTTTTTTAATGTAAGGCGTTGGAATATCAACGCTTATAATCATTGTTTACAAAACGCACATGAATATATCTTTCACCAATAAACGTTAAACTTTATCTTAAACAAGCAAGGAAGGTAAAGTTAGAGGTGTTTTTTTTTAGTTAATTTTTATGCGACATGGTTTTTAATGTTGAAATTGAACGTGATATTAATTTCAATTCTATTTATTATATTAAATTAAAAGCTTGGAAGCAACAAACAGCAGGAAGTTTATACAAATATTTTACTCTGTATTTGTTTGTACATACAAAATTCATATTAACTTTTCGCTTTAGAAAATACATTTTTCGACATCAACAAAGGGGCGAGTTAAAAAAGCACCCTTCAGGAGTCCTATTTCTTTTCCAAAAATTCAATTACACCACATGTCTTTGTGTTTTTTTTTGAAAAGCCTTAAGGCTTTTTTAATAAAAAAGGCAGCGACTCAAAGTGACTTGAAATACTCTGACATTCTGCACGTTTGCTGCGCAAACTTCCTTAACATATTTTACGCCACGGCAGAGATATCGATTTTTTTCTAAATCACCAACTTCTGTTTCTGTTATGAATACTAATGTATGTTAGGTGTGCGAACATTCGTATAAATATTGAAAACGATGTTTGAATCCATCAGGAACAGAAGAATTTATGAAAATTCTACTTGCCACTAAAGCTAAGAGCTTACGAGATAAGATAATTGTCTCACATTTGCTCCACATATAACTCCAAAGAGTTGTACTTACAACTAAGTAGGGAATTTAGTATTAAAGTTGTTTTGCAGAAGAACATATGTATTCATATGAGGATACCTTGAAGACTTTTTGTATCAACTACAAATATTAAAAAGATAAGAATCTTTAACAATCGGACAAACATCATTAACAGAAAGAAAGAGAGCACATCAGTTCGACACAATTACCACCTAACCACGGGGCACTACGCAATATTACTTTTTCAACAAAATTTTATACATAAGGTAGGCTTCACATAAGCCTTTTATTATATTTTTTTTTTTCAATTTTTTAATTCATTTTATTCAATTTTATGTTCGTTTGTATTATAATTTAATGAATTTAAAGCTATGGCATTGCCGTCAGCTCGGTTAACAAATTTTGTTTATTACATTAAACATATTAATATAAATATTTTTTTTTTTTTTTTTTTTAATAGTTTTTATACATATTCGTTTATCAATAGCATTCTATATCTACACAGTTCTAATATAAATTTGCAAAGGTTTTTCCAGTTGAACTCGTTCAAGATTACAATTGTTTCTTGCATAGTTAAAGTTTTCTTTCCGAAGTATACAAGACGTTGGGGAGAAAAAATTGGACAAATACTTAAAAAGTGAAAACAGTCTTCTTTTGCTTTAAGGTTGCACAATGAACAGAACTGGTTAAAACTTCCGTTGTAAGGGCTTCCATTTAGATAGAGTAGTTCGCATCGTGCTTTGAAAATTAGAGATATTTCTTTATAACTATATACATCATTAAAGTAATTCTTCTCAAGTAAATTAATATTAAGCTGCGAGTATAAAATTCTGCTCTCTGATTTTCGAACTTTCGCTGCAAACTCATCATGAACAGAATTTTCATGATTCTGAATAATTCGATATAGTTGGTCTTTGACCAAATTGATATTGTTTGAGTCCATTGAGACGACTTCTTCACAATCTATTCCTAAACGTTTCCATTTAGACTACTTTTTATTATATATAAAGACATATCTGAATTTTCGCCATCTTTTTAATCATTGTCCGACAAAAGGTTTGTTTAAAAAGCATTTACCAATAGTTCCTACAAAGCGACATAACAAAATATCACGAGTTTAAGTGTCGCTTCACAAAACTATAAACATAAGTAAAAAAAAAATATAGAAAAAAAAACAGAATTAAAAACCAAAAATAAGTTATGTCTTTTTTCACATTTAAAACAAGTTTTTATAATACTTACAAGTCCGGCCCCTAAGTTCTTTAGCTTTATTATTTGCAACACGCTTCTTTTCTGCTGCTGATATAATCCCCTTCTTCATGGCACACAAATGCAAAGTGAGATTCTATACAATGTCAACAGACTGTGCGGAACCGGCCCGAACCGGACCTCAATCAAAACAAGCAAAAGAAGTCGTTACAGAATGTTAAATTGAATTACGTAATTCGAATAAATACATAGACAACAAAAAATAATCCAACTACCCTTGACCACACAATCCCTCGTCGAATTAAAATTAGAATATTCTATCATGTTCATTTTTTTAACTTTAGAAATTTATTGCGATGAATGAAATTAATTTCGATTATAGTCCTCGGGTTTCTAAAATATATAAATACATTAAGTGCACGTCTGGGTCGTGCGAAATTGCTGTTAAATATGATAGTGTAATACTTGTCTGTTCATAAATGGCTTAATTTGTAGTTAGATTACCATAGATTGTTCCTTACTAATTACCTGAGCCTCAACCAACTCCAACAACAACAACTTGCTATTGCGCCGTCCCTCCGGTGTCGAATCTAAGATTATGAGGCCGGAGTATTGCTGTCAATCCGCTCTTTATAACCCATCGTAAGAGATGAAAATGTTTCTGTTATTGTTCGGTCGCCTATCATTAATTTGATAGACTTTTAAGAGATCGGGCTTCTGGTATTGGCGTTTTAGCCCTGCACTATTTTTTCAAGTAGCTGAATCAGTCGCATGATAGTGCATCGCCTTGTCTAGGTTCTTTTTTGATGGAATAGCGGACGAGTTTGGCAAGGTTTGACCCTAGATCTGCCGTAATATTAATATTTGGTCGATGGTGGACTTTCCTAGCCTAATACAACAAAAACAATTAATTTATATCGGGTTGTTGACGAATGGATTTCACACACTATAGCAAAAAAGATCTTGTAGGCGATGTTGAAAAGACTAATGTACCTGAAGTTGGCTTAGTTCAGGAATCAGGAGATCTCGCTTTTTATAAGAATCGGGCAAACAATCCATTCATTGGCCATACTTTCTTCTGACCATATCTTGCTTATCAGTTTGGTGCATACTTCTAACCATGTCATCACCGTCATCACATCATAATTATTGTTTAAATAAAATGTAATGATTCGTTTTAAAAATATTTGAAACTAAAAAAAAAATAATAAAAATAAATTTAGTCGTGCTAAATCGCACGTACTTGCTCCTAGGTGACTTGAATTTAAAATGTTATTTTGTATTCATAAACTCTCACTACATTATAAGTTTTATCTTAATATGTTTGTACTATAAGAATTACAATAAACTAAAACTAAACTATGCGGGGTCATAGCGTTGAATAAAATTTGAAAAATATTAAACGAATTTCAAAGCTTTTATTCGATTTTTGCGACTTGAAAAAAGTATGTAAAATAATTTTCAGGTGAATAATTTAAAGGCCATTTCATTTTTTTAAGAAATGTGATAAAGTTTAATATTTGTTTCAACATATATATATCAAAAATAAAAATTCATGAATGCAAAATTAATCACAAGAATAACCTACATTTAAACACAAAATTAAAAAAAATTCACTTACCCATTTTCAAAATATTGATAAAAAAATTATTATTAAATATACAAACAAAAAAAAGTTTTTCACCAGTTCCCGAGAAAGCCGACAAAATAAACCGGTCCTATGATAGGTACACTGATTTTTTAATACAAATTCTTGGAGCCAAAGTGCTTTCAAAAATGTTCATCAAAATCTTTGGAGTCATATTCGACAAAAAATAAGCTTTTCCTTAATGTTTATATCAAATTTTGAAACGGTGCATTTTGTCATAAATTTGTTGTTAAGGCATGGAAGCATATCGAACAAACCTCCAGCAATGAAGTAGATTTTTCATTTTTAAGCCTCTCTCGTAGGCTTTTTCCTGAATAAAATTTTACATATCTCTATATTCCTATATTTCATTGTCTCTAGTACTATATCTCCATATCCCTATATTTCTATATCTCTATTTATATACCTCTATATATAAATCTCTATTTCTCTATATCATTATATCTTTGTGTCCTTTATACCTAAATCTCTATACATATATCTAAATTTCTATGTCTCTACATTAATATATTTCTGTATCTCTATCTCTTTATCTCTATATCTCTATGTGTTTATATCTCTGTATCTCTATTTATGTATCTCTACATATATATTTATATATCTCTATATCATTATATCTCTATATCTCTATCTCTGTATCTCTATATCTCTGTATCTGCATATCTCTGTATCAATATATATACCTAAATATCTATGTATATCTCTAATTCTCTATACCTCTACATATATCTCTATATCTATGTATCCATATTTCCATATATTTCTTTATTGCATAGTTGATAACTCTTCCGTCAACCAAACTTCACAAATTCGTGCATGGAAACATATCAAACAACTTTCAAGAAATGCAGTATTTCACATTTAAGCCTCTCCCACAGGAATCATGATTTTTTTCTGGATAAAAAGTAGCCTATGTCTCAATCCAGCACATTATCCATCTACCTACCAGATATCATCCAAATCCATTAAGTCGTTGAGGCGTGATTAGGGAACAAACATCCAAACATTCACATTTATAATATAAGTAGTATATCATGACCGTAAAACGTTCCGGCATGATTAATTCGGGAACATGATAAATTGACGATGATCTCATTACAAATATGAACATACAAATTGTTGCCACACATTTTTTGAAGTGTCCCACTGTCCATGTCATGTTTGACTTAAACTATTTTTTTTTTATTTTATGACTCCCACAACGCCCTTTTCAATGTCACAAGTACACCACCAACAATGAATCTTAATAATTTTGCAAAATTACGCCAGATTGTTGTCTGTGTTTGTATTTGTACTTCATATTCTGACATTCTAGGTCTCCCCTATAATTTGTAAAAAACTAAAAGCTATGTGCATTTTATCACCCCAAACACAAATATGACACGAAACCTTATACCTGACAATAACGGAACAAAAAAAAGGAACTATATAGAGTCCCATTGCTAAGGCATATCAGGCATAGAATGTCCACATTCAGAGGTAAAACTAAACAAAACCGTAAACGCAAACTTTTATTGCTGAACGCATCCAAGGGAAGTGTGCATTAAATAAGCCGGATAAATGTTAAAATTAAGTGCAGTAGGTATTAAGTCGATTAAATTACAACGATTGGGTTACACACAGAAACAGAAAAGGAGATTTGCGCGCGCATTATGAATGTTTCACTTATTATACGCTTGTTTGAACCTCGTTAATGCTAAAAATATTCAAGGGTTGTGTTTAAACGGCAGTGCAACTATGGGAACAAAAATTAAATTGCTACTAAAGTGCTACTATGAATGGTGCTAACAGGTGTTGCTTATTTACATATATTTCACATTGAATTATTATTTTTGCAAATACATATACTAACCATACTTATTTTAAATGCGCTTAATACTAATTCAAAAATCGAACCAGCACGGGCTCATGAAAATGAAATGAATTTAATTAAAATTAAATACAGTACTCTCATACTAATCGGAGACTTAGGTGCTTTGCTTACTTTAAAAAGCACTCTGATTTCCTACCCGCGTTCTAAAGGACAATCTTACGGAGAATTGTTGGTCCTCTGCGAACGAGTACTATCCAGAAAAGATACAATCAATCATAGAATGTATTCGATTTAATTTATTAGCAAAAGTTGTTAAAAAAATAAAGTTCGGTAAATTCTGGAAGACTGTGCGCCTAGCGATTAGAAACCATTCCGGGAATTTTTTTTCATTCAGTCCGTTTTGTAGTTGAAGATAGCGTCGTGTTTTTGGGCCGGAAAAGATGATAATAGTTATGATGACAAAACGTCAAAAAAAAAAAATAAATTTATTAGCGCGACAGCTCCCTAAGAAGCCAATGCCTAGTGACTTTTATACTCTCAACCATTCCTGTGTGTGTTGTTAATCTGCTAGAATGGAAGGGACCGCCGAGTCCGCGGGGCACTACATGACAATACGTAGTATATGTATATTTAAAAAAGTGTCTACTATTTATCAACATGACTTTACTATCTGTTTAAATGCGACGAGCCAACAATTGCATCGGTTATTTATTCTCTGCTGCCAATTCGATGCAGTTATCAAAAATGAAGATTTTGCATCTGCGCTACGAGCTCTTGATAAATGTATTTGTCAAATATTATCCCAAAATATTTGCTTAACCTAATTCAAACCCTCCGTTAAAGATAATCGTTTGGAAAATAAAGTGCAAAGATGTTACCTAAATATGTACGGTCAGTGTCAAATAATAATTGAAAAAATATTCAGAAAACTTCAAAGTTTTTGTTATAATTTTTGTGACTTGATTGTTCGAAAAAAGTACGTAAATAGTTTTCAGCGGAATAATTTGATCGCCATTTTATTTCTTTAAGAATTGTTTAAAAGCATGATTTTTTTTTTTTGAAAATCATAGGAACTAAAACTTTTTTTAACAACTTTTTTCTTAAATTAAAAAAAAATTATTCAAGAGTGCAAACTTAAGCACAAAAATAACCTATATTTAAAAACAAAATTTAAAATAAAATTCATTAACACGTTTTCAAAATATTGATTTAAAAAAAAATAAAATAAAAAGAATTATTAAAAATATTTTTTATTTATTATTATTCTCTTTTAATGTAGAGTACACTGCGCGGGCATTAGGATAATAGGGAGGTGAAGGATAAGAGGTGTCGATTAACATTGGTTTTGAATTGTAGAATGTGAGAATAACATTATGTTTCAAATTTGAAGATGATTCGCCCAACCGTTAAGGCTGTACACAGACAGACAGACAGAATTTTGGCAGTAAATCAAATATGTTTCTTTATCATAGTAATGTCATGTTTGATTGTTATCTCAATTGTTTTAATCTGCACGAATGCATAACTTGCATTATGGCATTATAGTACCCATAGTGGCATTGTAAAAATTCCAAATTAGTTTTGGAAGTCAGCAATAGTGTTAAATTATTTCATTCTTGAGCCAAAAGTCGAAGGCCAATTTATTAAAAAGTAAGCCTTTTGTTAACAAATCTGCTTATAAATATTTGCGTGCAAATTTTCAATTTTTCACTTAAGTGCTGTTAGACATTTATCACCAGACAGGATAAAAGCCCAATCTAATTAAGCTTAATCAACGCTGAAAAGCAAATGTACACTATTCGAATCAGAGCAGCTATAGTTAATTCAATCTAGAAACTAGAACATCCTCATAGGTATACTCTTACTTAGATAGTCTATGGTTGAAACGATGACGCCTTCGTCAACTTTGACATATTGGCGCCAAAAAATTATCGCGTGCTATACAAATGAGGAATTTTTATTCAATAAAACTTACAAAAGTGGGTAGGAAGTTACCATAAAAATGTCATGCGTGTGATGGGCTATTATATAGAAACAATAAAATCTTTGAAAAATTTGCGTGTGAGCATGTCATTATGCTTGCCAATGAGTTTATCTATTCAAAAATGTAACATAGACCTCACATTTAAATAATTGACCCATCACTTTCGGTGTATTGTTAACAATTCAAAAAATCCACTTCATACGAATATCATGACATAATGTCAGTGTCAGCACATTTTTTAGCCGAAACCACTTCATATAAAAGAGATACAACAAATCTATCAAATACGAACCAAACCCACTCATCGAAAATAGAAAACCCATCCTCAAGCATTATGAAAGGATAGTCCACCATAGTTTATTATCGGAGACATTATTAACGTTACCACAACAGTCCACTCCTTAATGTTTGCTAAAACTCTCAATTGCACTCAAACACAATCATCCATCTCGCTCATCGAAGTCGGTAGCCAATGGACATTTTGTAACCTGAAGGCCAAGGGACTTCCGTAATTCTATGTGTTTGTTTGTGGATAGTCTGTGTTAGCTGAAGTGTGGTTCCATCGATAAACTCCCAATGTGTTGGCCAAAGACAAAAGGTATCAAGTAGCTGGTGGTCCGTTGCTTCTCAGTTAGCTGACCCAAGTCAAACTGTAATCTATTCTTTTTTTATGACCGACGACGACAAACGTGAGGAGAAAAGTTAGTAAAACCGGTAGCTTGGAAACATGACACACAACGGAAGCTTTAGGAGCTTCCATGGATTTTTATTTTGCGTTTTTTTAAATGCGGTTTTATTTTTGCGTGTCTATGTGTGTGTTGTGTATGATCCATTTAGTTTTATGGAAAATCGATTGACATCCTTCGATTACTCCGGACGAGAAGGAGTAGGAGTATAGCAGTAAATACCCTTGTTACCATCATCCTACCACCACCAACTCCCTCCGTTGTTTCTATGACATCGAAGGCAATTTTAGTCCATTCGTTGTGGAATTCAATTTAAAGGAGTTTATTAGGTTTTCTATATCCTGTTATAGGGTAGAATATAGGGTTGTTTGTTGTTGGAACCACATGGGGATTTAAGTTGTCTCCAATATGTTGCAGGCAACACATGGTAAAGATGAATTTCTTCACGTTATTTAGAAAAGAAAATCTAGTTAAAGTTCCTTAAACCTGTGCTTTATGATTCAATAAAACAACAACAGGTATTTTTATGACAACATATTTGGTTTGTGGTTTCCTTAACAAAAGGATCATGTCAAACATGATACGAAACTAAAGGGTAGTGAACATTTTAGATAATTTTCATTACTCTAAATTATTAATATGATCCATTGTACACATATATGAATATATAGAAAATAACTTTAAATAATAAAATTTAAAAGTTAAATATTTCAAACATTGTACAATTATAACGTTTCGCTAAAGTATACTGGTTTAGCTCATCATCAGCAACCAATATACTCCTCCTAGACGTTTATCTAACCTTGAATAAAAAAGTTGTGAGAACATACATATACTACCGAGATGTCTGTCGGTATAAGAGTCTTGGAATTGGATATACAGCATCTGATGTTGTAAAGCCGACATTTTTTTTTTTTTAATCATGAATTGCTTGTTAGGCTCTTACGAAATATATGAAAATTTTAGGTAATTTTCATTACTCTAAATTATTAATATGATCCATTGTACATATATATGAATATATAGAAAATAACTTTAAATAATAAAATTTGAAAGTTGAGTTCATGTTATAAATAAGTAGTATATGTATGTTCTCACAACTTTGTACAATGTTTGAAAAATTCAACTTTAAAATTTTATTATTTAAAGTTATTTTCTATATAAAGGGTAGTGCTGAGGCGAATTGAATTACATGACTTTCGAAACAGTAGAAATAACGATAGAAAAGAGAGAGACCTGAAACTTTTCGTCGATGTTCGAATGTCTTGAATATTTTGTATGTTATCATCTCTAATTCTTTTTAATGATCTGCTTTGAATACCATCCAAAAGGCTTAGGTGAGTTGCTCTGATATGGGAGCTGTAATTTAGCCTTGGACGGATAAAAGTTTTACAGATGTTAGCCAGCTCAGAAGGGGGGAAATATTTCTTATATCGTTGAAGGAAACCCATACTTTCTTTAGCATTTTTTGGCGATATCGTAGATAGCATGTTCCTTCCGCAAGAGGTTGTCGGTGATCCACATACCGATAATTTCGAAATGATCTAAACCATGATGCAAGTGCTACTCATGGATAGTATGTCGTCATCGAAGCAGTTTATTGCATAAGTTTCACACATGAGATCATTTTTTATAAAATTGAGAAAGAGTCGGAGACAAAATGGAGGCTTTGAGCACACCAGCATTTGTTTTGAGGGTATAAGACCTTAACCCATCCCATACAACAAGTATTGAAAGGTCCGTAAGGAAATTTATAATTCAGCGAAGGAGAGAAACATCGGTTACGGAAACACGCGTTTTCGAAATGAGCGTCTGATATGCTAGAATCTATACTCTATCAAATGCTTTAAAAATATCAAGTTCAAAAATCATACTTTTTCTGCAAAAATGTAAGAATGTGTTCCACTTTTAGTGAAAATAATCATTAAATCATTATCATCACCTATTGCTACGGAAACTGTAATACCGATAATTAAGGAACTTTCCTTCTTTGAGATATTTCTTGAACTGATAATTAATTATAGCGTTTCCTCTTCAGAACAGTAGCGGGACACAATCTGCACGAGCGGACTTATATGCGTCTAGATCTTCCAGAACTATAGTGACTGTACGAGTTTTGCCTAAAGTTTTTTAATGATAATTGATAAATACCTCATATAATATATATTTTTTTTTTATAATTAACGCGCGCACAAGGGATTATGTGTTTCCCTTTTAATGTAGAACACACTGCGCGGGCATTACGAAGATAGGGAGGGGAGAGATGGGAGGTGCCGATTAACATTGGTTTTGAATGTTAGCAGATCAAAATGGCAAGGGAAAATCCCGCCGGGTAAACTATTCCAAATTTGTGTTGTTCGACTAAAAAAAGAATCCCTATATTTCACGGTACGTCCGAAATTGGGCTCCAGGGTGAACTGATGAGCATTCCTTGCGAGACGAGTATTACGGGAGAAACTTTTAAGGGGAGGAATGCAACTGGCTACTTCGAGTGAACATTTTTTGTAAAAGAAACGATAAAATAAGGAAAGATTATCATAGTTTTTCTTTTTTTTAAACATCAGTTAAAGTAAATCTAATGTTATCGACTTGTTCACGAAAAAAACAAAGTATGTATCATTTAAACAAAAAACTAAGAGTTCAAGAGTGTTCAGTAACACTGACTTCAAGAAAACGGATATTTATTAGTTAGAATAAAAACTTGCTTATATTCTAATAACAAAGTATTCCTGCTATTTTTGCTTAACATACATCACTTACATAAGCTGTTCTCCCTATAAACATTGCATTTACTAAATTGTATACAACGAGTTTTTCTTTCCAATTAATATTTTGAAATAAGAACCTAAAAACTATTGAAAATATTATGACCAAGTTTCTTCATTTTCAAGAAAATCATAAAAGTCTTATATTCCTTTTTATTAAATAAATCGCAAGAAGTTGACTTACTCTATACTTTCATATAAGCAAACCATTTGGATTTGTTTGGATAAGAAATCATCTGACGGAAACTCTCAAGCTATCAAATGTCTACTTTGTTTTGCAACCTTGTAAACAATAGCTTTGTTCGTGCAGTTTGGAATGTCTAGCCTTCCATAACAAAGACACTGCATGTCAAAAGACGTATTTATTTTCACATGAAAATTCACCACTGAAAATCTGCATTAAAAATAGTAAAGATGAACTAATAGTTTTTTTCCTCAAAGTTCTTAGCTTTTGTTTATGTAATAAAATGTGCGATACAAGAAAAGTTTTCAAGAAATCCATTAATTATTCGATCACCTAATAAATATTAACTTGATTTTATTAACCAATCATAATGCGAATGTCCAAGACGTACTTAATGTATACTCCCTTTTAACCACTTCCGTCCTCTTTTACTTATTATATGCATTAGATTTTTATTGATTTCACCCTATGGCCTCATTATTCATTAACCACCTTCTTGCTTTCTATTGTTTCCGATTACAGATTAAACACACAGACACAAAACCCTTTTGCCACAATGAATCCAACCAAGGGAACAATCACAAGGCATCACAGAAGAATACCATCTTTTGGAGCCGTAGCATGCCGCCACACTTCGACATTCCTGCTCACAGTTGTAGTCATCCTACTGGGTGCCATGACATTCCAAGGAGCTGACGCCAGTGTCGTTCACACGTACAAGCAGACTTCCTCCCAACTGGGTCAGAAGGTGACTTCGAGCACCCTTATGTGGGAGACTTACAGTACCAAAGATATCAGTCAAATGGAATACGCCATCCAGGGTGGTAAGTTTATCTCTGAGGAGGAACATTATCCCATCTTTGTGTGTCGAGTGAATATCGAAGGCGTTCAAACGAGCGGCCACACGGAGAAACAAAAGCAGTCCCAACTTTGTGTGGTTTCGTATCTGAAAGAAGTGAAAAAATACGACAAGTTCGAATTGCTATTGAATAAGGGACACTTGGGCAAGATTATATGGAAGCCATGGAGGAAGTTTAATGCAGGCACACCAATTGGAGCGATTAGTGTGGATGATTACTCATACATTGGGCGACGAAGGATCAATCATCAGTCGATCAATGAACATATGGGAGCCGATTACACTTTGGGACGTTTTGATCCAACACTTGGGTTGGGTAAGATTTTAGTTGTGGAAGACCAACATGAAAGGGAATACGATGATGGAGAAGTGCTGATTGAAACCGAACCGATTCGATACGAGTTGAGAGACATTGTTTTGGATAAAATTCGAACAGATGAGAGAGTCAATACTACGGAATTGGGTGAGTTGATTTTCAATCAATATTTATTTATATATGAGTATATTTTGAATCTATTAAAAATTCATTTTTAATATTTTATTGACAACAAAAATTGCTTTTGTTGGTGGTGTATTTTTAGCGACTACTTTAAATACACCGAAGAACAACACAGAAATAAAAAGAGTTTTGGAGCATTGAGCTTTCACTGCAATCCATTAAAATATTACAAGCGATAGAATGTACGAAAAAATATTAATAATCAATAAATGAGCTGAAATAGAATTAATGAAAGAATGATAAGTCTATAGCCTATAGGGAAATTTCCAAATACAAATTCCGAAAGCAGAGCATGTTTGTTAATAAAATTGTACTAGTTTTTTGTGGACTGTGCTTCTATCACAGGGTGACACACTATCTCTCTCTCAATTTAAATGTCCGAGATAGGGCTTTGCTACTCAATTGCCTTTTAAGCCCGAATAAGCAGCGATCGGCAAGAGTTATTCTTCGTTTGATTTCAGTGCTGGTGTTGTTGTCTGAGTTAATAGCGGAGCCCAGGTAGAGAAAGTCCTAAACTACCTCAAAGTTATAGCTGTCTATGGTGATTTTTTTCCAAAACGTCGATTTTGGGTGTCTTCTTGATGACAGCATATACTTGGTTTTACCCTCATTGACTGCTAAACCAACCTTCGCCGCTTCCGTCTTAATACTCACAAAAGCGCTGCTGACATCACGCTCTGTTCTTCGTGAGAATTCTGCACTATGCTTTCAAGTATCATGTTGAAAAAACGCATGACAGCGCATCGCCTTATCTAAATAATTTTTTGAGTTCAAAGGTTTCGGTGAGGTGTTTACCGACCTGACGAAACAGCATGCGTTTTCCATCGTCAAACTTCTTAATGACCGACAGTACGCTTTTCGCACGACAAAGTTCAAATTGGTGTCCGATGGTATGTTTCATTGAAAAACTGAACCTTCGTTTTAGCGAATGTTTGGTACCAAGCCCTTCTATCAAAATGTGTGAATTCTAACTCAAGGAAACTCTTCTTCGTTGGATTAGTAATTAATTACTTTTCGTACCGCTCACTACAAGTTGTGTTGAATGGATTCAAATCAAAATAAATATACTGGTGTTCCGCTTTGTCTCCGATACTGTTTCTTATATTAATATGACACTACTAAGCCAATTAATTATTTTGGCTTAGACTACTCTTAGCTTTTCATATTCATATCCAGACTCACAACCATTGTTGTCTTTAGTCCTCCCTGAGCGTTACTTGCATCGAAGAAACCGAACACCTCTACAGTTTTTGAAATGTGTATTACTAACCCCTTTAGTGGAATGACGACGTATTCCACCCCAAACATACGAAGTACGTTAGACGCTACCGGTTTTAAAGGTCGTATTTAGGATCTAATTTGTAAGTTTCTTAAAAACTTTTCAACAATCTTTAAATTTATCAAACAAACGTTCAAAGCATTTATAAGTCTTATATGATCCATTACAACAACTCCATTCAGCTTTAAATTTAATTATTTAACACTTACCAAGAGTAAACCTAGGCTTCCAGGCACAATCTATTCTACTTTGGATGTTTCTTAATGAAATAACCTTGGCCACCAAGAGATACCCATCGTTGCAAGGTAGTGATCCAAATCTTCTTTCAATACATTTTATTCAGTATGTCAATCTCCTTTTGAAGACATTAATTGGCCTTGTAAAGGAGAATTTAATATTGACCTTTATTATTCAATAACATAACTCTGATAAACAATTTAATAAATCAGCATATTTATCGTTTCTCTTTTATATCCACAGCACATGGAATTCTTGAGAACACTTATGACACATCCAATCAAATCGAGACAGTTTTTTCGTACTCCTATGACCATGTTCAGTATTGGGGAACCCACGAAGGCGTTGCTCGTGGATTGGCCACTAAAGTCTATGAAAAAGGTTCTTCGACACCAGCTGAAATAAATTGGGGTTTAAAATTTAGCAAAAAAATCAAAGAAACAAAGTCAGTTAGTGCCAATCTACCACCTGGAACAGCTATCAATGTCACATTGTTTGGTCATTACGTCACATTGGAAGCTCCCTATCGGGCCAAGTTATTTGCCTTCTATCAAGGAATCGCAGAGAGTGTGTCAAGAAATATCACTGCTGAAGTAAGTTTTGCTGGATAACTATTACAGAATGGCCTTTGATTGTATTTATATTTCTTTCAGGTTCGCAAAAGCTATCTAAAAGACATCAAACTCGAATATAGTCCAGTCTATTGGATTGAAAATGGTACATTTATCCCAACGACCACTACTACAACAACATCAACAACAACCCATCCGACGACTACAAAGCATAGCGATGCAAAGCCAATGAGTGAACCACCGATTGTTCTGCTATCCGACATTGGACGGTCGGTAGTATCAACATCGGATTCAAAGACCTCCAAATCCAAAAGTGACAGCAATGGAGATGATATAAATGAAAATATAATTCCGAACGAAAGTCGTGAGAACTATGCTGAAAATCTAAAACACATGAAAGATGCAGCCAGTCCTGGATCTTCACATTCCACAAGGCTTTACTGTTGGACCAATAGTATTTTGATTTTACTCATATTGGTAACAGTAAGAGTTTTTGGTTAATAATTGTGTTTTTTTGTGGGGCTGTAAATGTAGTTATTATTTAAATATTAATATATATTTATATATATTTTTTTATGAATTGCCAAATTTAGTTTAAACGAATAGTTTTTTTATATTGATATCTGTTTTATTAAAGTTGTACGTGGTCATGATGACTGTTCCTTTTTTCTGGCAAAAGCCATCCAAGTTTGTAAAAACTTAATAGAGTTGAGAAATTATTTTTGAATTTGTTAGCTTTTTTAACTTTAAAAATGTAGTTTTGACTGAAATGTGTTAATGTTAATATCGTTTATATTTAAGCATTCGGTTAGCTCTTGAAACAAAAGTAAATAGTACGCATATGAAAACATCTTTAATGTATCGATAACATCAAATTCAAATCAATATTTTCAATGTCTGAAACATTTTATTATATTAATTAATGTTACCATAAGTGTACAAAATATTAAAAAGAATAATTTCGATGAGGCAGCAACTATTTATACTTACAACTTTTAGTTTAATTTCAAGGCAGATTACATAAATTTTCGTATATTCATATAAAATTTAGGTCTTTATTACTTTCCGTTATTAATTTAAATTACTTTCTTCTAAATCTTTTTGCATAATGATCACGATTCAATTATAAATTAATTTAAATAAATCGGCGAAACCATCCTTCTAACCACATTTGAAGTTGAAATAGTAAAAATCATTTTATGAAAAGTCTCTGCGCCAGTCCTTATCCTTTATCGCGATTCTGCCAACATTTGTGTCCTTGAGTTTCAGGAAGTGGTGGTAATTGGTGAATGGTTCCATAAGTAGAAGTCAGCAGGGTTTCCTTAAAATACGACGCCAGCGTAGTTATAAAGAGGTTGTATTAATATGTTCTTGTTTAGATAATCACTTAATTCCTTTTTACATTATTTACTTAAGTCACCAAAATTTCGTTAATTTGATAACTAGACTACCGCAATATTTTAGCAAGCGCATACTATTTTTTAATAGTTAATAATAATAAATTAACGTCGTTATTCTTGTTAACATAACGTAACGTTATGTATGTACATGCTTATCATTTTTTATTTAAGTGATATATAACTGTCAATTTTGTTTTCAAATAAAACTTCGTTATTTATTTTAATTGGGATTCCCCTACATAAGCCCATTATGCTACAAAGATTTAAAACATGCATCGACATCATGTTTCCCATAGATTTGTTTATTAATTATGTAAGACCTGTAAATTATGTGGAGTAGTGCTCCGTGGCTTAGTGATTTGTGTGTCGCAGGCACCGTTCTTTCAAGCGGTTATCTTCATTAACTTGCATTTTCGATAGAAATGCTACATAAATTAACTTCTGGTTAACAATTTTTTAAGGCAAAAAGTTCAAGCGTCTACTGAAAACAAAAAACTGAAAAAAACTGATATGAACCATGATCTTTACAGATAAAATATGTAAAATATTAACCTATTATATTAACTTATGAAAAGTTGCAAAATCATCATACCATTTAGTAAAAACAAAGTATGCCAGCACACATCATAAATGAGAAAAAAAATTGGAGTTGGAGTTTTCAAAATTATTTTTTATTCGAAAAATGGCCCAAATTAAAATAAAAACTATAAAACAGTTACCGTTGATAGACACTTTTCTGGTAAAATTGTATTTATAAAATCATTAGAACAGTTTTCGAGAAAAAATTGGTTTTTTTTAATGGTTTTGGTCGACAGGTATTGATATTTTAAGCCGTGAAACTAAATTTGAAAAGCCTGCTGAAACAACCACAAATACCAAATTTAAATGAAATTGCTTCAGTCGTTTAAACTCTTGGCGTTAGACACAAAGGCAAATAGACAGAATTTTAATATCAACTGTATATAATATTTCTTTCATATGCTCGAATCCGATGTCGAGTTAGAGCGTACGCCGCTGAAACGATTTTCTCGAAATGATAGGTTTTCGTTAAATAGCTGAATGAATAACGGTATATGCGATATGTCATACAATCGTTAAGTAAAAGGTTTTTTCTCGCATACGGCTTTAACGGTTATGAATTTTTACTGCGATTATTGGTACTATATTATAAAGCAAGTTTAGGATTCCTGAATATAAAAAAATTGAGATAACAATCAAAAACGACTTACGATAATAGAGAAGTCTATAAAAGGATATTTCAAAAAATGTGTCTGTCTGTCTGTCTGTCTGTCTGTAAATATGTATATTTATGTACAGCCTAAACGGCTAAAGGGATTACCCTCAAATTTGGTACATGTGCTTCTCAGAGGTAGGGTGACCAGATCATTCCGCAATGAAAAGACGACATCTACAGGAATCTCAAACAAGAAGCAAAAAACCAAGAATATCTACATTTTCTCGAGATATTTTTTTTTTTTTGGTTTTTTGAAACGGTTTCTTTTTAAATAAAATGTGTCAAAAATTATCAATTGGCACAATTGAAACCGATAGTATTGTTTATTATTATTATTATTATTTCTGCAATACCTACTTGAAACGAAATTAATGGTTGATCAGTTTTTTGCTTCTTAAAAAAGCGGTCATATTTCGATGTGTCACTTTGTTATCAGAATATGAAGAATCTTCTAAAATTTTTTTTAAATCGAAACACATCAGCCTGAAAGTTAAAAACGAAGAAAAATTAAAAAAAAAACTCCAATATGGCGAATTTGGCATCGTGAGGAGGAATTGCAAATACAAAACTTGCAAATATCAAAAGTTCTGTTTTGTATTGATTTTGTTAAAATATTCTACACATTTTTTGTTAACAAGTGTATTCAAAAAGTTAGTATATAAGGCAAGTTATGGATAGAGATAGAGAAGTCGAAAAAAGTAGGCCCGGAAATTCCGTCCGTCTCTCTGTCTGTCTGCTCGCACCTCTACAGCCTAAACGGATCGGCCGATTTCTTTCAAGCTTTGTATTTAGTATTTTTTCGTAGTTCTCGAGGGTTTTTTTGCTCTAGGTCGAAAAATAACGGTACCTGCCATACAATCTTTAACAAAAAGTTTGATTTTCTCGAAAACGGCTCTAACGATTTTGATAAAACTTTTTTTTTTTTAAATCGATATTTTGAAAACCGGTATTTGAATTTTTTTCTTAGTTTTGTTTTTAAATGTAAGTAATTTTTATATTTAAGTTTGCATTTTTGAATTATTTTTTTTTAATTTTTTAAAGAAGTTGTTAAATAAAAACCGTTTTATTTAAAAACTGCTCCTACGATTTAAAATAAAATTGCACTTTTTCCCATTTTCTAAGGAAATAAAATAGTTGTTAAATAAAAACCGTTTTATTTAAAAACTGCTCCTACGATTTAAAACAAAATTGCACTTTTTCACATTTTCTAAGGAAATAAAATGTAGTTTAAATTTTTCCGGTGAAAACTATTTTACGTATTTTTTCAAACAACCAAAAGTCAGAAAAATCGAATAAAAACTTTGAAATTCCTTTAGTATTTTTCAAATTTTATTCGAAGTTGTGATCGCACATAAGAGCAAGTACGTGCGACCCAGTCGTGCAATTGATTTAGTTTCGTTTTCTTAAAACGTTTTCAATTTACAAAATTGATTAAACAATTTACTTTCGTTTATGTCAAGCTTTGTCTCGCAAATAGTACTACGTATTTTAAGGATCACTTCATTGGGGAACGTTATTTAAATTCATCCACAAAAAAGTATTATTATTATTTTTAAGTGTGCTTAGGCATTTTTTTATTATTAATAAAAATAAACTGTCAGATGAATGGGTGCGTTCAATTATAAATTAGAACGAGTAACAAAACACAACAGATGGCCTTGGTCTGTTAATTCAGAAATAGTGAAAGATCAATATTTAAATGCATGAATTTTAAGGCCGATTTCGTATAAAAAAAATTTATGGAAGATTGTTTTGCGACGAAAAAATTAAAAAAAAATCTTCAAAAAAGAGGACAAATAGGCTGATTCTGGAAAAAGATACCTGACACAAAAAACAGGATTTTATCAAAATCCGTCCTACAATTTTCGAAAAACTTTTTTCATAAATTCAAAAATAAAAACCGTTTATTGTTGTAGTTTTGGTACTTTTAAAGGTTCACACCGTGTGATTTTTCTATGTAAAAGTAACTTGTTTCTGTTAAATATCTTGCCTTCCAATGTACTGAGGCACATAAGAACAAGTACTTGCGACCCAGTCGTGTCCATTTTGTAATAAGTATTCCGCAATAAAGGGGTTTTGATTATCCGTATAATGTCAGCGGGAACGTTAGAAAAATAGGGAAGGATTTAAAAAGAGACCGACGCACATATATTTTATAATTCTGCATTTTAAAATAGGAGGGACAAACAGAGAGTCCAGCAAGGCATACTACCTTCGCGTCGCGTGGTACGGCTGGAGAAAGAAGCATTGCGGCGCTGCATAAAAGATGCACACATTTCTGTTATTGTCCGGTCAGTAAGGTTCTTTTTTTTAATTCTGTCCAATAAACAAATAAAGTTTTGGGAGCCCTGCCCAAACATGGAAATTATACACACAAAACTGTGTGTCTTAAATTAACAGGAGGTGGTATGCAAAATGCAATGTACTATCCCAAGAACTTAGAGGTGTTCAGTTTCTTCTATGTTGAAGGCTGTTCCACTTTTATCCCATGCACATTGCCTGTGAAAAATCCCTATGAGAAGTGTCAATTTGTGTCACCCAAGTGCTAGAACGTATTTCAAAATTATATCTGAGCGCCCAGATCTCAGACCACGCTCGGTTCAGAGAATCATCAGAGTATGCTCAGACTCTGTTTAGGTGAATAAAGAAAAATCCCTATTGACAGTGTTGTCAAGATCAGAATTTAGTGAACTTATCATACTCTGCCCTTTCAGTTTAGAGTATCGAAACGAATACGAAAGACTAACATTGCTGTCGTAAGCAAAACAATTGGTATTTTTATTGTGATTATAGGTACTATAATCTATAAGACAAGTCATGCATTCGTGTAGACTAAAAAAATCAATCAAATATGACATAGAGAAACATATTTAAGTCAGTGGCTTAATTCTATCTGTTTATCCATTTATGTGGATATATATAGAACTACAATTTTAACAGCGTTAACCAATTTAAAACAAGATTATTTTGAAATTCTAAGTATGTTCGATCAGTCATTTAATTTATTCCTCTATGTACCATTGAAGGTATGAAATGGATTTTCTTTACCTATTTCTACTAAAAACCGTATTTAATGGTTCCTCTCATTAATGGCTGGACACATTTAAACCAATTTTATTACGCTGCAGCGTATGATAAGTATAAATATCAACTTGTGCAAATATGTTTGCAAATACTTTTATATAGAAAAAAAAAACCATTAAATTTTGGGTTTATTATATTTATTTTGAAAACGACTTACTGAATTGGTTGAAAGACATGGTTTTGTGATTTTAAGGCGATTCCCTAGACCCTAGACCTAGAGGATTAGTTGAATAAATAAATAAGGAATTAAAGAATAATGTCATACAAGCTTTATGGAAAAGAAGAGAAGGGCTTTAATTATTTTGATAACATTTTCTTGTCAGCCTTTTTCTATTTTCTTATGAGAAACTGCACCCCAAGTTGTGGATCAAAATGCACTTAGCGGAATTCTTGGATTTTTCATAATAGCAATAACTTAATAACAGGCCTAGGTTTATTGATTAAATTGGCTAAAGAAAGTAATATTTACTAATCCATCTATTAGCATTCATATATTTTTTAAATCATAATTATAAATTGCCGCCAAAATGTGTAGTTTTTAAGTATGTACTAAACGGTAAATTCCGTTTGTTTTTGTGTGAAATGTATTTTTTAAATATTTTTAAAATCCATTAAAAAAAATTATAAATACAATCAAAACCAATAATTATCTATGCAAACAGTGTTACTCGCCTTGTTGTGGTAAATGCTCTGGAATCTTTTTATTTTGAGTTTTGTATAAATTAAAATAAAAAAAACTGTTGTAGTACGTATGTAGGTATATTTTATTTTCTTGTCAGTTTTTTATTCTTTTTTGTAACCTTGAAATGAACTTTGAAAAAGATATTGTTATTCAGCTAACGATTTGGCAAATTTTACGCTTTGAAGAACAAACAAGAAAAGATACAATTTGAATTTATATTGCCAAGAACGAAGAAGGTATGTAAGATATCTTCGATTTAAAATTAAAAATAAGAAAATGAACAAGAATATGAAACAGAATCCATTCCATGAGGTATAATGTGCCTTAAGTTTTTTGTATGATAGTATAGTAATAAACCAAATTAAGAGCTGTTTGTCTAACCAAAGAGAATGAATTGATGCAATAATTTTTTTTTTATATTACAACTTTATGGATCTGTAGAAAGTAAATTAGAAATAAGAAAAAAAAAGAATTTAAACACGAAGAGTACAGTTCCTTTGAAACTTATTCCTGCCAGGTAAATGATGATTGTATTTTGAAAGATGGTTCAATACAAATTATGTATAATATCGAATCGAAGATTGTTTTTGAGCTTTATAATTTGTTTTAATAAGGTAAAGGCAATTTAAGAAAATTGTATCTTTTTATGGAATTATTTATTATATTCACTTTAATCATAGTAATTTGTTCCAAACAATAGCTAAACAATGTTGAATACGTTGGAAAATTACTGCTTTGATTTCAATTTTGCCGTTAAAACACAACTCCAAGAAAACCACGTTTGCTGAATAACAATTAAAACTGAAGTGAATAAATTTGCTTTGATTTATTACCCACATGCAATTTTGTGATATGTTTACCACTCTCATTGAAGCCTTAACGCCCCAGAGATTTTAACATACAATACCACTTTTATATGAGCAACCATCCGAAGCAAATTATTCTCCTCGCAAGTCTGTCATCAAACTAGGAACAGATAAGCCTTTATAAATTAATTAAAATAAAAACCTCTATCTATGACAATCGATTTCAAAAGAACCAATTTTTGCTTTAATTGTGCCTCCAACTTCCAGACAATCAAAATAAAGATAACACGCAGAAATCATGATCACGTATTAAAAAATTTTTATTTTATTAGTATATAAACATTTTGGCAAAATTTAATACAAAAATTAAATATGTATTATATTTGTTTATTTAATTATTTTTTTTACATAATACCCCTTATTTCTAAGATAGTCTTATAAATACTTATCCCCTTTAGTACTAAGTTGTTGAAGTTTGCTACATCTAAATAAATCCTACCTGTCCTATTTCAATTATTAAAACAAACTTATTCCAATGTTTTGAAAAAGTATATTTGTAAGCCTGCTCGAAACAATCTAACCTTTTTCAAAATATTGAATTCAGACATTTAAACAACATATTACATAAAAGCACAACCTAATCACACAATATCCTAGAATTATTAAACCAATAAAAAGCAAAAGTAGTGTTAATTGCAAAACTGAGCTTCTTTTTCAAAAAATAAATCCATTCAAAAACATTTTTGAGAAAACAAGAGTTATAATATATTTTGCGCGTACTTTGCTGTACCTTGCTTATAATGTAAAACAATTACACAAACAAAATTTATGTTGCAAATTTTTCCCCAAGCTTGTAAGGTGTTACCTACTTTTTTAAATAAATAAAACTCACAAAATTCTCTGGATATTAAAACAATTCATATCCTGTCTTTATTTTTAAATCATTATTTATTAAAAAAAAAGTATTGTATTGAAAATCAAAATCAAAATGAAAGCAACAAAAATAAGGGAATACATAAACAGAAGAAAACAAAGATTAACCTTTTAAAAAAGTTTATTCTATACAATAAATGTATGTAATAAGATAAATAAGAAAAATGAACAAAACATATTTTTTAAAACAGAAAATGTAGATAGTTTTTTTTAAATAGCTATACATACTATGTAGAATTTTACATTCCATTAATGATATATGTTTAACACAAAAATGTAATATTTTATTTTAGAATTAATTGTGTATTTAAACTTTGTATTTTAAATTTTTATTTCACTTGCCTATAATTTGCAGAAAATAATATTTTAATTTGATATGTAATATGTGTGTGTATAAGTACATGTATAAACAAATATTAATAATAAATAGCTAATGGTAATTATTTTGTGCAAAAGCTTAAATTTAATAAAATATAAAATAATAAAACCTGACAAAAAATATAAGATGTTGTATTGAACCATTAAGTGGTATTTTGAAATAAACATTTCTTGAAAGAAGCATTTCCAAGTGTTTTGAAATATTTGAAACATTGAATCGTTCCTACTCTATTTCGAATTACATTTATCCGTATATCCGTCGGTCGTTTTCATCTGAAAACACTTAGTGACCATATTCTGTTTGTCAGTTTGTCGGTATAATAATATTGACATAACATACAATCCATATTTTGGCTTTTGTTACCTCAAATATTAAAAGCCTTTTCATACAGTTTTTTGACCTTCATTTAAGATTCACCGACTCATTTTAAAAATTTATTAAAAAATAAATAGATACAAAATTAAAAAAAATTAAATTCGAAAATAATTCAATGCTGAATCACTCTGGCTACATATACATTTTCCTGAATATCAATTTGTATTGAAATCGATTAACCAATTCTTGAGAAAGTCGAAGAAAGAAAAAACGATCCCTTAGGAGGTATCGTTTTCAGTCCACCACTTTTAATTTTTTGCACTATTATTATGGGACACTGATTTTTTTTCATACAAATTCTAAGCCTGTTTCCGATAAAAATAATATTTTACTTAACTGGTATATGACAGGTTGTGTTAAACAAAAAAAAAAATTTAAAAAAAGTCCTCCGTAGAATGTCAGAATAATTGTATGTTCCATATTTGAAAACGATTGGCTCAACCGTTAATCTGAAAGAATGCATAATCGTTAGTAAAACCGTGATAATCAAACATTCTGTCTTCTGTCGTTAAAGCTAAACATACCCCCAATGCCATTATCCACTTACACCGAAGAAACCGAAAAGCTCTCAGTGCTCGGTATGTGTGTCAACGACGACCTCTGTTGGAACGACCATATATTTGAGATCGCTAAGAATGCTGCTAAGTGCTTAGGTTTTCTGTATCGGTGTAAGATGTATTTTCCCCATCTGATCTGGCTACAATTTATAAAGCGTTTATACGCCCTAAACTCGTGTATTACTCCCACCTCTGGGCAGGTGCTTCGCAAACATCGCATACGCCAAAACTCTTCTTAGAAGGGTTTTTTTTAAATTTAAGTCCTACGGTTTGAATTTGCCATAATTGCTATAAAACCGTTCCTAATTTTAATCTTATGATCATCTCTATATAGAAACACTCTAAGGGTGTGTCCACACCAAAGAAACATTCGTTTAAAAAGCATTTCTGAAATTTTTGAAACATTTCTTCAATGTTTAATTGTTTCCCATTTGATGTATCCAGTTTTGAACTTCAAGATGGATTGTAAAAAAGGATGCGTCGCGTTCATGTCATCACAAAATACAAACAAATAAAATCAAAAAACCTGTCAACTAGAATAAAATGCTTGAAAAATAAAGAAAAAAATCCGTTCGAAAGGGAGAAAACCATTTCTTAACATTTAATAAGTGTAAATAAATTCTAATATAATTCTAAATAAACATTTCAGAAACAATTTAAAAACATTGAAGAAAGAATGAAACATTTTTGAAATGTTTTTAAAAAGTTTCTGAGATGTTTAAAAAAATGTTTCTTTGGTCTAGAAACACCTAAAGAAACTAAAATTAAAAAAAATATTTTTTTCAAAAAAAAAAAAACAAATTCAAAACATATTTTTTTGATTTTTGTTCTAGTTTTAATAGAAGAGATTTTCAACACTGAAAAGAAAACGTTGAGATGGCTAGTGATCCTTTTTAATATAGATTATTCTGGTAAATTTTAGGTGCCTGAAATAAGGTAGATGGTAATGACAATAAGGAAATAAAGGCGAATTTCGATTGCAATAATTTCGATCACAATATCGGCTTTATTATTATTACCGAATCACTGAGCAAGGAAATTTCTTGAAATTTTATGTCCCAACCAGTATGAGGTAGGTTCAGGTTGGGCTTGCTGCCCCACTGCAACACCTCGCATGGGATCATTTTAACATTTGAACTAAGTGCAAAATTGAATATATGTAAATATTCTTTAAATCGAAAAGAAACTGCATATATGTACCTACCAAATACCCAACTTTACACCTACTCCAAATCCTATAGTGAGCCCACAATCAAGTGGCACACAAGTGCATTTGGATCCAAAATTACAGAATACAGCTTCTTAGAATATTCTCCAAATAGTCACAAAAAAAAACAAATTCACAGGTGTGTTATCAAAAAAGAAATATACATTATTATGTCATTTTTGATTCTCATTCCAAATTTGCTAATCTGCACTTCTCCCATAATATCTACAAATGAAACATAAAATGATCGAATCGAAATGATGGCGGACAAACTCCAGTGAAAAAAAACCAAATTCTTATGGGAAATTTATTCAAAAGCAATTTTAAGAATCTCGTTAAGGACCAATCCAATAACTTAAAACGTTTCTTTACAAAAAGAGTTATAAAAACTATTGTTACAACAAAAATTACCAGGAATAGTAACATTAGTTTGACCTTAAAATTATATTTAATGAACAATCCAAAATAGGGGCGGGGGCTTGTCGACACTTCGACATCAACCCGGCTAATACTATACATTTCAAGATATATATATAACTATATAAATGCTAGCTTACATTTCTTCCAAAGTTAGCTATCTGCTTGTGAAACGACCCCAGCGGCACCAAGGGGTGATTAATAAAATAGCCTTAGTAACTCCTTACAACGTTAGCTACCTGTTCAAAAGTTCACTCAAAATCGGAACATAAATAAGAATTTTCAAAAAAATTAACAGTGCGAACTACGAAAAATTGACTGGAAAATTTACTGGATCGTAGATTGTGAACTTCTTCAAGAAGATCTATACAGATTTTGGAATGGGTGCAATACATATAGTCTGTTTTTAAATATCGACAAATGTAAGACCATGTGTTTTACACGCAAACATAACGTACTTTCTTATAATTATATGTTGAATACGTCGCATTTGTGTAACTTGTCAAGTTTTACTGATCTCGGAGTAGTGTTAGATTCAAAGCTTTTAGTTACTGATCACTACAATTACATAATTAAAAAAGGTAACTTGACACTTGGTTTTATTAAAAGGATTGAATCTCATGATCCTTATGTCCTTAAGATTCTTTATGTCTCATTTGTCAGATCAATTCTGGAATATTGATGCATAGTATATGGGCCTCATACTACTCGGTTCACTTCGACAGAATAGAGAGTGTTCAAAGAAGATTTTTGAGATTTTGTTTACGTTTTCTTCTGTGGTTTGCTAGAATTGTTTTACCACTTTACTCTCATAGACCACAACTTATAAAACTTCCATCCCTTTTTAAGTCATCGTGAGTACGTACAATTCTGTTTTATTGTGATTTTAATTAATGGATCAATTACAGCTCCATCAGTCCTTTGTCGTATTAATTTTTTGTTTAGTCGTTCCAGTTTAAGAAGGCAATTGCCCCTGTGTAACATTTTCAGTAGATCCATCTACGATGCTAATAGCCCTCTTAATCTCTTGATCAATATATTTAATAAAAAATATGCCATATTAAATTCCACAATTGATAATGTTAAATCACACTGTTTAGATTTTTTATCCAATATTTATAATATACTCGTAGATTTAAAATGTATGTATGCATTAACCTTTGAAAAAAACCTTTGAATATACCACTAGTTTTAATTTAATTTAAGAATGTACCATTAGCATTTAACGTATTCAAATAAATATACGCAAAACGACGGTATCATTGAAAATTATTTCACGGTTTTTTTATTAGTCAAATAAAAGAAAAATACAACATTTGATTTATTTTTCTTTGTTATAATTTTATTTATATTTTTTGTTACAATTTGATTTTTTTCTTACAATTTTATTTTATGTCTTGGAATTAAAAGCCACATTTTGAAGTATCGCCTTCTTTATGGCTGCTGTCACTGTCATCGGTATCTTCTTTAGCCTTCTTCTGTTTTCTGCCTAATGAAAGATGTATAGATTGTGGTTTGTCTTCAGTTTTCGTTCGTTTTATAACACTGCAATTGATCGAAAATCCAAAGAATGCTAGTTTTTGTAAGTTTAACACCAGATAAAAAAAAAATAAACGAGTCGGGTAAGTTTTCATGTGATATTGATAAGTTGGTATTCTCGAAGACGACTCACTAAAATTATCGATATTCCCCAACTCGAGTGTCGAATGTCAAATGACACTCGGATGAAAGATGCATATTCTTGAACTCGAAAGTGACGCTTTTTCTTTGAGAAATCATTCATGTTTAAAAAGTGTTCTAGAGCAGCAGTGATGGAAGCAAAAATGTAAGTAAAAATTAAAAAAAAAATTGTATTTTTCTAATTGTTCATTGCAGTTGTTTGCATTTAGAAACTAGCAGCTTTATGTGTTCATACAATTTAAGTAAACAAAATAATTAGGCAACTTATCAATAATAGTGTTTGAATTTTTTTTTAAATATTTTAGATTAAAAGTTACAACTACCAGGCAGTACGAAATCCTCGTAGAATTTTTTATAAGGCATTCTCACCTTGCAAAGGGAAGATTACTATCTGGCGGATTACTAAAAGCGAGCGAGTTCTGGGAAAACCTTCAGAAAAGCCTTACCACCGTTGAAAGACATAATTGGTTGGAAGAAGGTAATAGTCGACTTGTACTTTATAAGTTTAAACTATTGATTTAAGAGTTGAACAAAAATCACAATTGAGAAGCATAGTTTAAAACAAGAAATATTTTTTTTACTTTAAGGTATGGTTCGACTTCAAAAACAACATAAAAAATGAAGTTGTCCCAGAACAAAACTCATCAACAAGGAACCGGCGGCAGACCAAAAAAAGTAACTTTCATTCCAGCACTTGAGGAGGAAGTAATTAAGAGCCCTATTATGGCTCGCGATTCGCCAGAAATATTTGGCGAATGCGAATATTTGGTAATACTGTTTTCGAATCGCCTAATTACTTTCGCCTCATATGTCAAAAAATGTGGAGAAGTGAAAACTCGTTCTATTGCCATTAGCGAACATTCGTCTCTATCTGTCAGAATCGGTCGAATTGTAGATCATTGTGTCTTTAAATAATAAAGCAGTTTATTTTGAAAAACGTGTGTTTTTTTAAGAACAAACATCTTTTTTCTTTTCTGTTTAAATAATGATGCTGAAGCTCAGTCGGGGCGATGATTTCAATGTGGGTTTAATCCACATCCAACAGTTTCAGGCAGTCCAGATTTAATTTCTAGCTTGTTGCTTCTCCGAATTGGTCATATCTATCTTTAGTTGTCCAGCCCGGGCAACTTTTTGTTTTAAGTACGTCAAGAACTTCGCTTTAAACAACAGACACTGCAGGTTGTGGAAGCTCCAGCTCGAAGTCGTTTCCGACAGAACTTTGGTAGATGCAACTAACGAGGAACCGCAAGGCTGATGCTAGTTTTATGATTGCTGAAATTACTGAACTTTGAGTTATTTAAAATTATGAACTCATGATATTTAAAACTAACTCAAACACATGTTTGTTAATCCAAAAACATAAAATAAATAAATAATGTAAAAGACAATTAGTTGAACAAAAGGAATAAGTAATTTGTTCCTTACAAAGTGTAAGGTAGTTCAAGTGACTATGTATCTCTTAAACTCCTTCTCAATCTACAAATCAAATATTTTTCATGTTGGTCTTCGTTGCCAAAAAACAAATCTATTTTACTTTTTTTACAATTCATATCCTGTCTTTATTTTTAAATCATTATTTATTAAAAAAAAAGTATTGTATTGAAAATCAAAATCAAAATGAAAGCAACAAAAATAAGGGAATACATAAACAGAAGAAAACAAAGATTAACCTTTTAAAAAAGTTTATTCTATACAATAAATGTATGTAATAAGATAAATAAGAAAAATGAACAAAACATATTTTTTAAAACAGAAAATGTAGATAGTTTTTTTTAAATAGCTATACATACTATGTAGAATTTTACATTCCATTAATGATATATGTTTAACACAAAAATGTAATATTTTATTTTAGAATTAATTGTGTATTTAAACTTTGTATTTTAAATTTTTATTTCACTTGCCTATAATTTGCAGAAAATAATATTTTAATTTGATATGTAATATGTGTGTGTATAAGTACATGTATAAACAAATATTAATAATAAATAGCTAATGGTAATTATTTTGTGCAAAAGCTTAAATTTAATAAAATATAAAATAAAAAAACCTGACAAAAAATATAAGATGTTGTATTGAACCATTAAGTGGTATTTTGAAATAAACATTTCTTGAAAGAAGCATTTCCAAGTGTTTTGAAATATTTGAAACATTGAATCGTTCCTACTCTATTTCGAATTACATTTATCCGTATATCCGTCGGTCGTTTTCATCTGAAAACACTTAGTGACCATATTCTGTTTGTCAGTTTGTCGGTATAATAATATTGACATAACATACAATCCATATTTTGGCTTTTGTTACCTCAAATATTAAAAGCCTTTTCATACAGTTTTTTGACCTTCATTTAAGATTCACCGACTCATTTTAAAAATTTATTAAAAAATAAATAGATACAAAATTAAAAAAAATTAAATTCGAAAATAATTCAATGCTGAATCACTCTGGCTACATATACATTTTCCTGAATATCAATTTGTATTGAAATCGATTAACCAATTCTTGAGAAAGTCGAAGAAAGAAAAAACGATCCCTTAGGAGGTATCGTTTTCAGTCCACCACTTTTAATTTTTTGCACTATTATTATGGGACACTGATTTTTTTTCATACAAATTCTAAGCCTGTTTCCGATAAAAATAATATTTTACTTAACTGGTATATGACAGGTTGTGTTAAACAAAAAAAAAAATTTAAAAAAAGTCCTCCGTAGAATGTCAGAATAATTGTATGTTCCATATTTGAAAACGATTGGCTCAACCGTTAATCTGAAAGAATGCATAATCGTTAGTAAAACCGTGATAATCAAACATTCTGTCTTCTGTCGTTAAAGCTAAACATACCCCCAATGCCATTATCCATGAATGGCACTTACACCGAAGAAACCGAAAAGCTCTCAGTGCTCGGTATGTGTGTCAACGACGACCTCTGTTGGAACGACCATATATTTGAGATCGCTAAGAATGCTGCTAAGTGCTTAGGTTTTCTGTATCGGTGTAAGATGTATTTTCCCCATCTGATCTGGCTACAATTTATAAAGCGTTTATACGCCCTAAACTCGTGTATTACTCCCACCTCTGGGCAGGTGCTTCGCAAACATCGCATACGCCAAAACTCTTCTTAGAAGGGTTTTTTTAAATTTAAGTCCTACGGTTTGAATTTGCCATAATTGCTATAAAACCGTTCCTAATTTTAATCTTATGATCATCTCTATATAGAAACACTCTAAGGGTGTGTCCACACCAAAGAAACATTCGTTTAAAAAGCATTTCTGAAATTTTTGAAACATTTCTTCAATGTTTAATTGTTTCCCATTTGATGTATCCAGTTTTGAACTTCAAGATGGATTGTAAAAAAGGATGCGTCGCGTTCATGTCATCACAAAATACAAACAAATAAAATCAAAAAACCTGTCAACTAGAATAAAATGCTTGAAAAATAAAGAAAAAAATCCGTTCGAAAGGGAGAAAACCATTTCTTAACATTTAATAAGTGTAAATAAATTCTAATATAATTCTAAATAAACATTTCAGAAACAATTTAAAAACATTGAAGAAAGAATGAAACATTTTTGAAATGTTTTTAAAAAGTTTCTGAGATGTTTAAAAAAATGTTTCTTTGGTCTAGAAACACCTAAAGAAACTAAAATTAAAAAAAATATTTTTTTCAAAAAAAAAAAACAAATTCAAAACATATTTTTTTGATTTTTGTTCTAGTTTTAATAGAAGAGATTTTCAACACTGAAAAGAAAACGTTGAGATGGCTAGTGATCCTTTTTAATATAGATTATTCTGGTAAATTTTAGGTGCCTGAAATAAGGTAGATGGTAATGACAATAAGGAAATAAAGGCGAATTTCGATTGCAATAATTTCGATCACAATATCGGCTTTATTATTATTACCGAATCACTGAGCAAGGAAATTTCTTGAAATTTTATGTCCCAACCAGTATGAGGTAGGTTGGGCTTGCTGCCCCACTGCAACACTTCGCATGGGATCATTTTAACATTTGAACTAAGTGCAAAATTGAATATATGTAAATATTCTTTAAATCGAAAAGAAACTGCATATATGTACCTACCAAATACCCAACTTTACACCTACTCCAAATCCTATAGTGAGCCCACTATCAAGTGGCACACAAGTGCATTTGGATCCAAAATTACAGAATACAGCTTCTTAGAATATTCTCCAAATAGTCACAAAAAAAAAACAAATTCACAGGTGTGTTATCAAAAAAGAAATATACATTATTATGTCATTTTTGATTCTCATTCCAAATTTGCTAATCTGCACTTCTCCCATAATATCTACAAATGAAACATAAATTTTATTTTAAAAATCAAGTCATCGAATCGAAATGATGGCGGACAAACTCCAGTGAAAAAAAGCCAAATTCCTATGGGAAATTTATTCAAAAGCAATTTTAAGAATCTCGTTAAGTACCAATCCAATAACTTAAAACGTTTCTTTACAAAAAGAGTTATAAAAACTCTTGTCACAACAAAAAATTACCAGGAATAGTAACATTAATAATTAAAATTATATTTAATAAAACATCCAAAATAGGGGCGGGGGCTTGTCGAGACTTCGACATCAACCCGGCTAATACTATACATTTCAAGATATATATATATATAAATGCTAGCTTACACTTCTTCTAAAGTTAGCTATCTGCTTTTGAAACGACCCCAGCGGCACCAAGGGGTGATTAATAAAATAGCCTTAGTTACTCCTTACAACGTCAGCTACCTGTCCAAAAGTTCACTCAAAATCGGAACATAAATAAGAATTTTCAAAAAAATTAACAGTGCGAACTACGAAAAATTGACTGGATCGTAGATTGTGAACTTCTTCAAGAAGATCTATACAGATTTTGGAATGGGTGCAATACATATAGTCTGTTTTTAAATATCGATAAAATGTAAGACCATGTGTTTTACACGCAAACATAACGTACTTTCTTATAATTATATGTTGAATACGTCGCATTTGTGTAACTTGTCAAGTTTTACTGATCTCGGAGTAGTGTAGCTTTCATTTACTGATCACTACAATTACATAATTAAAAAAGGTAACTTGACACTTGGTTTTATTAAAAGGATTGCCTGTGAATTATGTCCTTATGTCCTTAAGATTCTTTATGTCTCATTTGTCAGATCAATTCTGGAATATTGATGCATAGTATATGGGCCTCATACTACTCGGTTCACTTCGACAGAATAGAGAGTGTTCAAAGAAGATTTTTGAAGTTTTGTTTACGTTTTCTTCTGTGGTTTGCTAGAATTGTTTTACCACTTTACTCTCATAGACCACAACTAATAAAACTTCCATCCCTTTTTAAGTCATCGTGAGTACGTACAATTCTGTTTTATTGTGATTTTAATTAATGGATCAATTACAGCTCCATCAGTCCTTTGTCGTATTAATTTTTTGTTTAGTCGTTCCAGTTTAAGAAGGCAATTGCCCCTGTGTAACATTTTCAGTAGATCCATCTACGATGCTAATAGCCCTCTTAATCTCTTGATCAATATATTTAATAAAAAATATGCCATATTAAATTCCACAATTGATAATGTTAAATCACACTGTTTAAGAAATAGATTTTTTATCCAATATTTATAATATACTCGTAGATTTAAAATGTATGTATGCATTAACCTTTGAAAAAAACCTTTGAATATACCACTAGTTTTAATTTAATTTAAGAATGTACCATTAGCATTTAACGTATTCAAATAAATATACGCAAAACGACGGTATCATTGAAAATTAGTTCTCGGGTTTTTTATTAGTCAAATAAAAGAAAAATACAACATTTGATTTATTTTTCTTTGTTATAATTTTATTTATATTTTTTGTTACAATTTTATTATTTTCTTACAATTTTATTTTATGTCTTGCAATTAAAAGCCACATTTTGAAGTATCGCCTTCTTTATGGCTGCTGTCACTGTCATCGGTATCTTCTTTAGCCTTCTTCTGTTTTCTGCCTAATGAAAGATGTATAGATTGTGGTTTGTCTTCAGTTTTCGTTCGATTTATAACACTGCAATTGATCGAAAATCCAAAGAATGCTAGTTTTTGTAAGTTTAACACCAGATAAAAAAAAATAAACGAGTCGGGTAAGCTTTCATATGATATTGATAAGTTGGTATTCTCGAAGACGACTCACTAAAATTATCGATATTCCCCAACTCGAGTGTCGAATGTCAAATGACACTCGGATGAAAGATACATATTCTTGAACTCGAAAGTGACGCTTTTTCTTTGAGATATCATTCATGTTTAAAAAGTGTTCGAGTTAAAAAAAAAAAATTATTTTTCTAATTGTTCATTGCAGTTGTTTGCATTTAGAAACTAGCAGCTTTATGTGTTCATACAATTTAAGTAAAAAAAATAATTAGGCAACTTATCAATAATAAAGTGTTTGAATTTTTTTTAATATTTTAGATTAATTAATACTACCAGGCAATACGAAATCCTCGTAGAATTTTTTATAAGGCATTCTCACTTTGCAAAGGGAAGATTACTATCTGACGAGTCAAGGCGAAAAGCGAGCGAGTTCTGGGAAAACCTTCAGAAAAGCCTTAACGCAGCGGGCCACCGTTGAGAGACATTATTGGTTGGAAGAAGGTAATAGTCGACTTGTACTTTATAAGTTTAAACTATTGATTTAAGAGTTGAACAAAAATCACAATTGAGAAGCATAGTTTAAAACAAGAAATATTTTTTTTACTTTGAGGTGTGGTTCGACTTCAAAAACAACATAAAAAAGAAGTTGTCCCAGAACAAAACTCATCAACAAGGAACCGCCGGCAGACCAAAAAAAGCAACTTTCATTCCAACACTTGAGGAGGAAGTAATTAAGGGCCCTATTATGGCGCCAGAAATATTTGGCGAATGCGAATATTTGGTAATACTGTTTTCGAATCGCCTAATAACTTTCGCCTCATATGTCAAAAAATGTGGAGAAGTGAAATCTCGTTCTATTGCCATTAGCGAACATTCGTCTCTATCTGTCAGAATCGGTCGAATTGTAGATCATTGTGTCTTTAAATAATTAAGCAGTTTATTTTGAAAAACGTGTGTTTTTTTAAGAACCAACATCTTTTTTCTTTTCTGTTTAAATAATGATGCTGAAGCTCAGTCGGGGCGATGATTCCAATGTGGGTTTAATCCACATCCAACAGTTTCAGGCAGTCCAGATTTAATTTCTAGCTTGTTGCTTCTCCGAATTGGTCATATCTATCTTTAGTTGTCAACTTTTTTGTTTTAAGTACGTCAAGAACTTCGCTTTAAACAACAGACACAGGTTGTGGGAGCTCCAGCTCGAAGTCGTTTCCGACAGAACTTTGGTAGATGCAACGAGGAACCGCAAGGCTGATGCTAGTTTTATGATTGCTGAAATTTTAAAATTATGAACTCATGATATTTAAAACTAACTCAAACACATGTTTGTTAATCCAAAAACATAAAATAAATAAATAATGTAAAAGACAATTAGTTGAACAAAAGTAATAAGTAATTTGTTCCTTACAAAGTGTAAGGTAGTTAAAGTGACTATGTATCTCTTAAAGTCCTTCTTAATCTACAAATCAAATATTTTTCATGTTGGTCTTCGTTGCCAAAAAAACAAATCTATTTTACTTTTTATTTTATGTTTCTTATATTTTTTGAAATCTTTTTTAATAAACAAAACTGTACATAATTTTCAACACAAATGGAAATGGAAATGGACGTTCAACAACAAATTGACTTATCACATTCAGTTTTTAATATTTGTAGCTTTGTTATGACAAGCGAACGTCGGAGTTCGCTTTTCGCAGTACCACGACAAGAGTAATTCGCTAAATTGTTCGACATGAGTCGAACGTTCGACTCGCGAGTCATAATAGGCCCCTAAAATACTCTCATTAGATTCTAAAGTTGAAGGTATCCCTCAAAGCGTTGCTTTTGGTAAAAAGATTTTATCGCAAGAAGAACAAAATAAGCTCGCGACACTTTCTGAACTTGAGGAAAAGACTTACTCACAAACATAAACCTAGATTTCACCATTGAAGGGCAAGACTGGAAACAAAGAAACTGAAGAAAATAAGGTAGGACCATCATACGTTTCGACACCTTTTTCACCGCAATAAGCTGAAAAATATTCAAAAACAAAACGATGAAGCATTAAGCGTACAAAAGAGGGTACTACGTTTCCACGAAAAAAATCTATTTATATAAAAAAACACTTCGAAACACTTCAATCAGTGGAAAGGGAAAATCTTAAATGTAAAAAAATTAAATTAAAAAAAAAGAAAACTAGATACTGAAGAAAGAAGACTAATGTAAACAATATATATTTTTGTTATTTCTAAGAGTGCCTTTTGTCAACTATTTTGTTAAAGTTTTTGTATGTTCATTTTTTTAAGTTTTATTTTATTCATGTAGTATTTAATAATGTTATATTAATTTAACATTTGAGTTCCTTTCGTTCATTTAAGATTACATGTGTTTCATTAGCTGCATGCATACAAGTAATTCGTTGTACTTCACAGTGGATCTTTCCAATCAATATCTGATTTGAATATGCTAAAAACTACTCATATGCATACAATGCAACACACTAACACACTAAATGTCATATTAAATGAATAAAAGTTTGTGTTCACTTTATTTTAAACAAAAAATATAAAGAAAATAATTTTCAGTTAAATTATTTCGTTTTTATTCAGATTGATTCTCTTAATTTTTTGTATGCCTCTAGCTTCACTCCCGTTATGCAATTGTTCAAAATCCGGCACAGAGTTATGATCGTCGCTGTTGTCAAAAGTAATTTCTTCTGGTGGATCAACTGCATAAGTAATACACGTGTTGTGAAGCGCCGCACAACAGTTTAAAAAATGTACGCATTTTTGAGGTGCATATTGTAAGAACCTTTCTTTGGAGCAGCAACGAAATCGAGTCTTAAAAAGTCCAATAGATCTCTCAACTATACATCTGGCTTTGGAATGTATACTGTTGAAAGAAACTTCTCTTGTGCCTTCTTCGGTTGATATATATATGGTGTTATCAACCCGAATCTCCTGTAAAAACAATTGTTTTACTAAATTTATCAATATGCATGTATTCTTGTAACCTACCTAACCAACGGTTGCGTTCTCCATTCCTGCTTCTTTCCTCTAAATACTGCCTCATTTGATTGTGTCGCCAAATAACTTTGTGACGCTTATTAACTTCATTTTCTACCTTGAAGATTATATTACATGCTTAAATAACTTTTAAAGCAACATGTTTTTTATACGTACAACCATGACATTAATGCTGTGATTTCCCTTTCTATTCACATACATACAAATGCTCATTTTCCGATGGTTTTATAATCGATAAATGAGTACCATCAACGCAGCCAATAACACCGGGAATTCGATTTTTTTCCAAAAAGTACTCTTTGGTTTCTTGCAAAACGTGCTCAGATCTATTAAAACAAATCCAAGTAGGGCAAATCGTTTCTTCCATAATATGAAAAACTTCAGTTAGCACTGAACACACGGCTGGTTGGGATAATCCAATCGCATAATCTTGTCCTACTTCTGACTGGTACGAGCCTTGGCCAAAAAACCTTAGAGCTGTTGCAATTTTGGTAATATTTGAAATTTATGACGATCTTGCACTTGTTTTTAATTTGGGCTCCATTATCCGCACGAAATATAAAAAAATTGCTTTGTTCACTCGGAACAGCTGTACATATCTTTTAAAACATTTCATTTTGTTATTTTGTTTATTACACTTTAAATATTTTCAGTTCCAAGGGATTGCTTGCATCTCTTAAACTTTTAAAAACGTATCTTCAAATCATCTCCGAACTAATCATATTAATTTTGTTTGCACTTTTACGATTTAAAATTACTACCAAATAACATCAAACGAATATTTTTTTCTGAAACGTCAAATCAACATTTAGTGAAGTTAGCTACAATGTGTGTTCAGCAGTTTCAGAGACATTTCATGTTTTTGGCTCTCACTAGAATTGTTTAATACCGATTGTTACTCGACTCGACTGTGAGCTCTCGAGTGTCGAGTGACATCTCACTCGACTCGTATTCAGGAATAGGCACCCAGGCTTTGTACAGATATCTTTGACTACGTCTGGGGTTTCGCCATCAATTCTATCATCATTACGTTGCTTACAATCCTGCTCCTAAATAAACAAAATATTGGAAGGAA